>OU744250.1:1252500-1877500 GCA_916610215.1 Omphaloscelis lunosa | reverse complement strand
CGGGCATCTATAAACCCATTGAGTGTGACCCTGTGATGAGTGTAGAGGAGAAAACTCAACATATGATTGATTGGTACGTGGCTGCACATGCATTGCTCAAGTAAGTATCTCTTGAACTTCTATCATAACATAAGTTTTAATAGATTCAAATTCAAAATGTATGTTAAGTTTAAGTGTTTGTTTAATTTATTATATGTCCACTCAGCAGAAGTTTGTTGTGGATGGGGCTTGAGTAGAAATGTTGTTGAGCACCAAATCTGAAGATAGCAAATGCCTCTGCAATGTTAACCAGTAGGTAGTTAGTAATAAGCTTCTTTTGTCAAAAATACCTCTAATTTTATACATCTTTGACAAGTTTATTACTTTGATTGTTGTTGAGATGAGATTGTGACTTGAATTGAACAATTTTAGCTATGGGAATCTGACTGTTTTTAATTGATACATTTTCCTTTTTTTAATTGTATGTTCTTTTGGGAATTAAACATTGTGTAATCAATGTTTGGTCACTATAGTAACATATGCTGGCAATATTTTGAGGCATAATATTGTTTGGCATAATGTTTTTGCATAACTTGTATTAGCATAATTTTATTATACTTTGGCATAATGCAAAGATTAGCTAAACAGTCATTTGGTTTATTTGTTTTGGTATAATTTGGAGTTGCATAAATTTCAAAGTCTATTGGATTAGGTTAAGGTGCAGCGGGGGTGGCCCCTGGGCCACCCCTGAGCCGGGAACATGTTTGTTTTATATGAGTTATATTACAGTTTATTATTTTTATTCCAAAGAACATTATGTATAAATATCATTATGCTTTATCATTATGCATTTTATCATTATGCTTTATATAATTATGCTTCATTATTATTATGCCAACAGTAGGTATTTATGGCAATAAACATAGCAAAAAATTTATGCCTAATAATATTATGTGTAATTATCATCATGCTGAATTTCATTATGCCAATGTAAATTATTATAATATACTTTATGCTTATCATTAGTGAATATTGTTAAAAATAAATTTGCTTATCTGTTGATTAAAATGTTATCCAATTTCCTTTGTAAGTTAAAAAAAAATCTCTTGTATGTTTTCAGAGGTGTAAAGTTCCCAAGAAATGAATTAATGGATTCAGCGCACAGAATGGTGGAGTGTTTCAGGTATAATAAAATATATAAAAAATAAAATAAAATTAGATATAAAACAATGCCTGTTTGGTTGAGCTACATCTGTGCACATGTAGTGTCTGTAACTATCATGTATGTGTGTGTAATCACACCTTATTTAGGATAAGCCAAGTAAGCAATTTATTAAGATAGTGTATGCTCAATCTATGTGAACACACAATAAATCGAGGCGCTATCCAATGCGGCGAACCTGCCACTCAAGGTCATTTCTCGAGTGAAATTTGGACGCTAAATAAAATAAAATAATTGTGATCATACAATTGGACATTATTATAAATTGAGTGGTTTTGTGTCGTAAATCATGTGTCAATCTAATCAAACGAAAGAAGAGACGATCATGCACGCATGTCGCCATTATGTATTCAACATGGCCCTGGCAGTGTTTAGTTGGCATTTCTGAGCAATATGTAAAGTATTGAAACAATCTAACAAGGAAAAATACTTACTACTACTTACTTATTTACTCTAAAAATCTGGTGTTATTTTTAATGTTTTAAGCATTATTTTTTGTAAATTAATGGATGTGTTATCTAAGCATTTCCAGAAAATAAAATATTTGCATTGCATCTCGCAGCATCCTATTATATTAAACTAGCCACGCCCCGCGGTTTCACCCGTATTAAGTGTCGATCCTGTGGGAATATTGGGATAAAAGTATTATAAGTCCTAACCCAGATCATGGCCTACCCATCTGCCAAATTTCATCCAAATCCGTTCAGCCGTTTTGGGGTGAAAACGTAACAAACAATGTTAGGCTTTAATAAAAAAATACTTTGCTTACTTGGTATAAGCAATGTATTTTCTTTTTTGTAGGCAATTCTTGTTGTAGTTCTCATAATAAAAAACTTTATATTGACAGAAAAGGAGTGGAAGACATGATAGACTGGAGCAAGTCCCAGCAAGTGCCAGTGCTTGTGTTCTCAGCAGGTCTTGGGGAGTCTGTGCTGGCTGCTATGAAGGCTGCCAACTTCTTGCTTCCACATGTCAAGGTACCAAACTATTTGTGTATTAGAGGTTTATAGGGTATGGCATATGGAAAGAACTTTGGATGTATGAAAAGCCTGTGTTACCTGTGTCTAGTTTGTGCCACTAAAGATGAGACTTGGCACACCGCGTGGTTTGTCTTGCGCAGTAGACGATTTATGGGTGTTTTTAGCGGTATGAGATCTGCGCCTGGGGCGGCGGAAAGAGCGGCGGGAGGCGCGGTCAAGTCTCATCTTTCGTGGCGCGTATTATAAGAACTCCTTATTAAATCGATGGCCGCAAAGTATATACAGGAGAGTGCTGAACCCAAAACGGTGATAACATAACATTACTGGCGAAATGTAGGTAAACCTGCTACAGGGACACCTCTGCCCAACCCTTCGGGGAAACAAGGCGTGATGTTATGTTTTAAAGCTATCTTTTTTTCTATTTTACAACATTTAGTTAATAGGGCATTACCAAGGAAATGGTTAACGCCAATTACTATCAAATTTATGAATCAACTGCCATACATCCGCTTCTACGCGGGACTTCCTAATTGCCTAAGCTTATTTAATTTTCAATATTAAAACAGGTGTTACTAATATTTTGTATTTTACAATGTCGATTAATAAATTAAGGTACCTATGTAATAATTTTCCTTATTTAATTATCATTTGCAACGCCATCGTGACTTATTATTGTTATTGCACTAAAATGACGCAATTTTAAAAAACCGACATTAAAACGGCTATCTGAGTAAGTTTGATATCTTTCTTTACAAGTGACGAACCGCAAACGTGCCGATAGTCCGATGTATACACAGTCTAATATGTCCATGCCTACTTCGTTACTTTGTGAAAACAAGGTGTAGTTATCTTTATATTCGTGACTTACTTAATATTAGTAAAAATTGAAAACGAAACAGAAAAAAAAAGTGAATTTCGTAAAAAGTGTAGTTAACTCATTGTACTTTGCTGCCGTTGAAATATTCTAGTTTCTGATGATCATGGGTCACTGAATGAACATTAAATAAAGGAGGATGCCCAAAAATTTATCGGATCAGGTACCTCCACTAATAGTGGCCAGCTGTCTGCCTTCGAAATATATTGCTATAGTTTTACTGTTACTAAAAATTATGTCAGCATACATAATATTAACAACTAATATTGAATTTCTAGATAGTATCGAACTTCCTAGCCATGGACGACGACGACTACATAGTCGGCATCAAAGGCGAGGTCATTCACACCTACAACAAGAACGAAACCGCCATCAAACACACAGAGTACTACGATTTGGTACAGCAGCGGTCCAACGTCATACTGATGGGCGACAACATCGGCGACGCGGGCATGGCCGAAGGCATGGAGCACTGCGACGTCGTCGTCAAAGTAGGCTTCCTAGGAAACAATGCTGAAGGCAACCTGCGAAACTATCTCAACAAATTCGACATAGTACTGGTGAACGAACCGTCTGTCGACGTCGTTAACGCCATACTGCAATTTATACTGTGATTTTTTATTGTGATTGTAGCTAAAGAAACTAACATCCGGTTTCTGAAAGGATGATCAATAAATTGAATGACAGATTGACAAACTCATGTTCACTGCTGTGATTGGCTGACTTAAATAACAAAAGCCAATCAAATCATTTGACATAAGTTTCAGCTTTTCAGAAACTGGGTGTACTTAATAATTTATTGTTAGTGACCGCGTTCTTGTTAGAAGATTGTGCAATAGTGTTTATTTCATATGTAAATCAGCCAGTCCCAACTTGCCTAGAGATTAAAAGATTCATACGTAAAAATAATATGTTCAAATTATACCGTACTGCCTTTATTTATCTTCTAAGTGATCGTTATGTAAACTAAGTGCCTCGTTTTTTTATGAAGCTGGATTTTTAAGACTAATTTTAAACAAAATAATATTGTCCCATAGAATATTCGAGCCATTTTTCGTATGTTTTTACAACTATATTCAATAGGAAAACCTTTTGCTAACTTTAAGCAAGCGGATTTTGTGATGAATGGCATGGTAATACCAACATTCTGGGTCTGGCTAAAATGCGACTTATTATTGAGATATTTTCGATAATTTGTCTCTGAAGTTATTATGAACTAAGTAGCTTCTTTGTAAACCGTGAGTTGCGCTTTGTTTATATATTTTTAAAGGTCATAGACCTCTTGTACATACATATGTCCTTAATTATCAGAACTAGATGAGTCAAACTCGTTGTGGGAAGCGTTGTTCTCTTATCCTTGGCATTTTCGATTCTACTTAGTAGATTTACTAATTATGTATAAGTATTTAATAGGTATCTACGCGAAGAAACGAAACTGACCGATATTGGTATCAATGTCTGTTGGTTATGCAAAGTTGCCCAGCTACCTTGAACTTTTAAGTTTTCTTTTGTTTTGTTATTGTTGTTTCTGTTATAAATAACTTCAATGGATATTTTGACACTCAATACCTAGAGTCCGCGCCACCACTGAAGTCCATTTGACGCGGCGCTAGTGTCTGTCATTGCACTAAAAAAAAATGTAGATCCACAACTATCCGCGGGCCTTCTTTCGAGGCGCGCACTCTACTATATCATCTGGTTTATGTCTTTCAATACATGCAGAATATTCAAGTTTATTGTATGTGTTATTTTGTTATTCTTCTCAACAACAGCTACAAATTATATTTTTGTTGATTTTTTTTTCTAAAGCTGCGTGCCCTCTTGTAGATGTAATAAAGACACCAACAATTCTCTATGATCCAGACAAGACATCTATAAATAAGCTGATGTGATTATTCAGAAAGCTTTTCAAGTGATCTGAGCAGTTTGAACTGACCGAATATCCACAGGATCTGATTATCCATCATATAAGATATTCAAACTGATTATCAACCAGTTAGCATAATCTTACACATATAATGTAAATTTGACAATTGTCAGTAATATATGGAAGCTGGGTTCTAAAATGGGCTTGTGGTCAAACTTTTCAAATAAACCAATTACAGGCACTTTTGAATTCACTCAAGGGGTCGGTCAGTCAGAAATATGAAGCTAGTTGCCCATTCCAAAGCGTAGTAGGTACCTATGGAGAAGAACGGGCAAGAAACTCCACGGATACTCTTTTAAATCAAAATATGGTTAAGTAATAACAGCCGCACGGGTCGATCGATCAGGTTAAGCTACACTTGGCACGGTTGATCCGTGGATGGGTGACCTTTACATACCAAGACCCCTCTGTGCGTTGAAAAGCACGTTAAGCGGTTGGTCCCAGCTGTCATTTGTAGATCTTTGACAATCGTTACGGGTAGTCAGAAGTCCAAGTCTGACGACCAATCTTACCAATGGGTATCATGTTACCTAGTAACTAGGTTGTGGAGGTCAGATAGGCAGTCGCTCCATGTAAAATACTGGTATTCAGCTGCATCCGATTAATCCGGAAGCCGATGAAGCTAGGTTTTAAAATGGATAAGTGGATAACTTGAAATCCCCTTTATAAGTTTTCGCAAATATCTCTATAACTAGATAGTGCTGTCACATTCACCATTCACCTTCACCGTCACATTTAACTACTAGTAGTTCACATATTGGAAGTGCAGTTGGCGAACATGTTACAAGTTGGGACGCAGCTTAGGGTTAGATAAAGATGATGAGTATATTCGTGTTCGAAAGTACAACATATACAATTCTGTGTGCTGGCGCAGTTCAAGAAGTGCAGATATTCTGTCTAATTTCTTGCTATTTTGGTGAAAATACACTGCGGCCTGTTCGTTGTCTGCTAGCCCACATGCGATATACTGTATATATAGGTGATGTGCTAAGGTAGCTGCGAAATTCAAATTTACTTAAATATTTTCAATTTGCAGGTCAGTATTAGGTCGTATGGTGATCTGAATATGATTCGCGACTGTAACAACGCTATCCTGGCGCTTTCGCCTTAGGCAGAAGCTTTTTTATCCAAGTCACTGTAGTTATGTGACAGTTGGGAGTGCACAAAATATTCATCAGTCACTGGTGTCCATTACTTGTAACTTTTGTGAAATTTGGAATTTCGTGTAAAGATGGAATGACGCATTTGTGAATGTTTTCTACACTTTCTTAAAAACTGTTGTAGCAATGTTAAACTGCACAAACCACTATTAAAATGGAATGGTGACAAATTCAAAAGATATGTATGAAGAGGAGAATAATAAAACAATATTTGTAATGAAATTAAATAATTTGTTATTATTATAAAACAACACATCTATATGATGTATTTTCTAGTCATTGCCGTGCTTACATTTTGATATAGCGACTATAAAAGAGATTTTTGTTTTGATAATATCACAAAAACTAAATGCACAATATTAGTATTAGTAAGAATCAACATGATTTATAATATAATGGAATAAGCAACAGATTAAATGCATAAAGTACTACGTAACCAAGCTGGAGCAACGACATTTTTCGTATGGCTTCAAAAATACGAATGTAATATGATTCTCGTAATAATTTACTGAAAAATTTTGATTGTCGACGCGCAAAATTGGTTTCGTAATACTGAACATTGATAAAATGCCTTTAAATACATTCATGGAAGATTTAAATTTTCATAATACTAAAAAGATTTTAACAAAATCTATATTTCGTTGATAAGACTAGTAAAATTTTTAACTATAATGGCTTGTTTTACCACCCCCGAGTTCCAGTTAACTGGCAGGTCATTTCATATAGGAAAATGTAAAACAGGCCTTTGTTAATACAAAATATCTCCAATAAACAACACAATAATTTTAAACTGGCAATAAAAACGCACTGCTTATCACTTTAAAACGAAGAAAGTACGTAAACATTCAAGTACTAATTAAAATACAGAAATTGTACTAAACCTTGTTAACAACATGGCAAGAATGAAAATCGGAAAGAAATATTCAAAGTTGGTCAGCATGATAACAAAATGACTGGAAAATACATGTGTTCATCACAATACCCTATTACATAGTTAAATTTAACTGAACAAACTAAAAGCTCTAAAGTAAACAACAGTCTTAGAACATACAAGTTATTTACACAAAGATTTGTTTCATATAAAAATATCCTACTGTACACGTAACAATCATCTCATTCATATAGAAATATATTTGTTTCTATGTACAAAACTAGAAACGATAGTAAAAATAGTTAAATCTTTAGGAATCCTCTACACGACGTCGGTACGTCGCGGGGAGCACACTCGGCGCACGCGTTCAAGGCACTTTATGTATTAAAAAAATTGAATTGACGTTTGTGCGGGATCAATGGGGAATAGGAAGGTATTTTAACCTTATACACCTCAATTCAAGTGTTGAATTATTTTAGAATATAATTACATTTTGAAATATCTCTAAATGCTTGCTTAAACATAAAATAGGGGTCGTAACCACACGGACTTGCTCCATGTCGGATATTAGAGATCCAAGATCCAATCAGGGACTTACGATACTCTCTGTTTACTGAATTAAAGCTCTGGCATTTTCGCCTAACGTTAGGACAAAGTTACAATGTCTTAACGAACATTTGAACGTGAACGCGACAGCTCCCCGAGTGTATTCCTCGCTACGATTAATATGTATGCCCCAATAACGGGTGCAGTCTCAGGCAAGGCAGCGTTTCTCTATAAATAAATATAAATATTCTGAGAAGGAAGTCAACCGTTATCACACACTAGTAACCTACTAAAATACAAGATTTCATCAACAATCACAATCGTGTCGCACGTTGCCACAAAACACGGTATACATACCGGGTATATAGACATACAAACAATAACGTCGCCAACGTTCCAGTCGCGGTCATAGAACGGGGAGCGAAGCGACACGAGGCTATGTAGAGCTTAGTGTTGCTCAGTATTCACTATCCTACTCGCACGTTGTATGACCGCATCACAAATGTTTGCGTTTAGCATAGTTCAGACAGACTAAGAACTAACGACAGTCCATTTGACGCTTCCCCTATGTTAGTCAATGTGTTACCTACAAAAAATACTGCATTCCGCGAATATCGCATCATAAGGTTTGCTTACCTATGTGTGTCAGAATAAAATTTCCACAGAGGTCTGAGAATCGATTTGCGAAGTAAGAAAACTACGCCTTGTTTCGATACTTGAAATATTATTGTTAATGTCATTTCTTCTTACAAAATCTGGATGAGTCCGCACAAGCTACATGGAATAGTGAAATGGCCTTTGGCGGCCACTCACACAGATGCAAACCTTATAACAAAGCTGACGACTGTACTATACTCGGTAAAAACTTGCTGCACACAATGCAATCAAATGTGAGAATGAGACAGCGCATATTGTGCGCTCTCTCTTACTTATGGGCATTCATAGTTAGACGTAGTAAATCGTAGATCGATTTATAATTAATGTTATTGTACAGCGCACTTAACTAAACGTCTACGTTGGTGGCGCGCGCAGTCATGAAACGTAGGAGCGAGACAACACGAGACTCAGAATAGAGTTTTCAGAAATCTCGCACTAAATATTCAATTCACCGTCTTTCTCGCACGTTTGATGACCGCATTGTCATGAGGTTTGTAATGTTATGACAGCGCGCACGAGATTTTTAGTCTGAATACATCATCCGAACACGAATTTGTTAAATACCAAGATTCTGACTGAACACATACTATTGAAAATAATAAGCAGCGAAACAAAACATTGCTGTCTTAACAGTAACACGAAGCGGATATAGTCGTTGCAAGTCACGAGCGCTCGTTATGTGACTTTTATGTCATTGAAATAAGGTTTAAATTGTAATGATTGACGCCCTTGTGAAATGCAGCTACTATAAAATAATAGGATCACATTCAAGTACAGTTAGACGTTTAATGTCGCATGATGTTATCCGTCATGGATTTAAAGTACGTGAGAACATGTTTAAGGTATTGTACACAATATATGGAATTTACAACACGCTATTGCATGAACCGTGTCGTGATCGGTTCTAAATCCATGGTCAAAGTACATCGACATGCAGAATACTGATTAAAATTAACAAACGAAATACGTGGTGGTGCTGACCGTACTATATTAATGTTCAATTATACGTTCTACGCGACTTGAAATTGAAAACCACAAAACATATATTTTCAAGAATGTTTTTGGAGGATTTTTTTTTATTTAAATCATCCCTCTTGGTGAAGGGTCGTTGAAAGTGGTGTTTCTTTACTACGGAATGCGTGGTATTTGAATGTGGTACGGTCAGCAACACCTCGCGTATCGTCAATAACATTGGCAGATCTATGAGATACCGCGTTATGCGGCGCGTAAGTACTATGTACTATAAATACTACATAAATAATAATATTATAAATATAATTATGGTAACTAACAACATCGGAAGCAATTTCGATGATATGGTAGGTTATACGTTATCGTTTTGAACACTTGCGATGAAATATTTACAAAGAAACAAGAATAGTGTATTTAAAAGAATTCAGATTCAAGTTGTGTAGTACAATATAATTATTTTCTTGGCTTACTGAAAACTGTTTTCGCACTAAGTGAGAAACGACATAAATTCACTCAATTTGCAAAAATGTGAGCCAAGATAAATGCTAGCTAAGTCTCGCCGAGCGCACGTGGCTGCGGCGTGCCGGATACGCCTTCCCGACGTACCGTATGCGTCTTTCCGACGTGCCGGCCGCGTCTCGGACGCGTTGGTCCCGCTTTGCAGTATAAAAGCACAATATAATCTACATGTATTACAATAGGTCTATCGACAGGTCACAGCCTAGTTCAGTGTAACAGTGGAGGTAATGCGGCGCGGGCGCGTGACGTCAGCGCTCAGGTGATGGCCGCTACTTCCGGCTGCGGCTTCTGCAGCCCGTCCTCGTCCCGCGCCCTGTGGGTGACGCCGGAGTTATTACAAGTTCTAGTAGGTTATTAGTAGGGAATTTGCCGTCTCTGTATGAGAAGAGGTCTTTGCCCTGCAGTGCGACAATAATACGTACCGGTAGAGCGTGGCGTGCGGCGGCGCGGAGCGGTAGTGCGCGGCGTAGGAGCGCGTGCGGCGCCGCGCGGCCACGGCGCGGCCCAGCGTGTTGGGGTGCACCGAGTTGCGGATGGCGTGGTACACCATCCTGTGGAGATGTTACATTATTTTCACATCAACTGCTTGACAATGTAAATTATTTGTCATGCAAACGCCACCTTAAGTACGTTATTATAACCCTGAGAGCCATGCCCCACCAGGCGGGACGCCCGCGCCATGGCGGCGCAGCCAGGTCGCGTCGTCAAAACAATGTGTGCTTGGCTGCGTAACTAACTTAGTTTGAAAACTAACAAAGATATAAAAGACTCGATGTACAGTTTTCCTATTGCTATGAAGACGGTACACAAAATGTATGTTGAGAATCGCCAAAATGAAATTTCCTAATTGTCTTTGGGAAAGTTTAAGTTTGCCTGTTTTATATGAGAACATATCCAACGAGAGGTCAAGATTCATATTTATTTAGTTATTTCCTACCACAAATCACAGAGAATGTTAGTACAAAGTCACAATCAGTAAGTTAATCAGCTTCATGGTAAGAATTACGTACTAAAAGTATCAAAATACGGCCTTTACGCAAAAATTATGTGAAAAAAGGATGACGCTAGCCATCTTTTATAGCTTCATCTCTTTCTCACAAGGCCCTTTGAATATGTTTAAAATTAGGACGTTTGATCCAATCGACAAAAATGAACTTTCCTTTAAATTTTCATGTAGCCCATTTAGGGGATGAATTGTAAAACTCCTTCCTTAGTGTTCACCTTCGTTATATAAGGAACTCTGTGCAAAATTTCATGCTTCTAGAATCTAGACCCAGCGATCAAGGCTGTGCGTTGTCTGTTAGTAAATGTAAGATCTTTTATTAAGTTTTTTTTCTTTATTATTGTTAAAAAAAGAAACAGTGTTTTTTTTTTCTTTTTATTAAATTATTTTCTTTATATTTTACCTTTTAAATTTAATTCGTGTGCGAATATCAACATCTTAATAACTTTGTAGTATTTAACATGTGGGTAACGTTGGGAGCTATATATATATCATGTAATCTCTTTTTTTTTCTTACTACTTGTTTATTAAGATATTTGTTTGTTCAACTGTTTGTTTTCCTGAACAAAATAATTATACCTATAAATAAAAATGAAACGCTGTTCGTTGGTAAGCCGCATTACTCGAAAACGGCTAGACCGATATGGCATTTTTTTTTAATGTTCGTAGGATTTGGTGGCCTTTGTTCAGCAGTGGGACAATAGACGAACATAAAAAAAATGTTCTTAATAGTCCAAATTAGGCTTTTTAATTAAGATTGTTCAAATTAAGGAAAAACTGAACGTCCTTTTTGCTATGGGATTTTTGTATGAACTCAAGATTATGACTCACGATTCAAGGACACGACAACAACTGCCTGGTCAGCTAGTAATAAATAAAAGATACTGACCTGGGCACCAGTGCGGCCACAATAGTAAGGATCACGACAAGCCAGTACACCGGCTCCTTGAGAGTGTTCTGCATGACGTGGTAGGTGGACGGCAGGTTCAGGAACGACGGCCAGATATTCTGGTACATCAGCGTCAGGATGAAGAACGACAGCAGAGAACCCGACAGTGCCGCCAGATGGATCACCGTCTGAGAATATTATGACTATAATATTAGTTTTTTTTTTTTACAGTGACAGCGCCAGGGCAACCTGCGAAATTCAGGATTTCTATTTTTTTTGCAGGTTGCATGTTGATCAAAATGTGATTCGCGGGCGTTATATTTATGTATTTATTGAATAAAAATAACAATACAACACTCTCAGTTAGAATTGGCCTCAAATGTCATGATAATATTATGAAATAGTCATTCAATAGGGTAATACGAAGTTAGAGAAGTGTATGAATAAGTATAATTCAGTTATACATAATTGTTACGGTCGCGGATCCTATTTTGATCAAAATACAACCCGACACTGACCTGTTAATTGCAAAAAAGTAAGAAAATATGAATTTCGCGGGGTACCTTATCGTGTGCCCTTTAATAATAGTTTGGCAAGCGACTCTTTGTACATGTGATAGGAAATTGTTTTAGCACACACTTTCTGTAAATTCTGTAACTACCAGCAACACTTATAGCCAGGGTTGGAAAAAAAAAGTTTTTTTTTTATTTATAATACAAACAGTTTAAAATGTTTTAAACAAGAGTTAGATTTATGAAATTTTTGATATTTATTCATTTAATTAATTTAATAAAAAATAATTTATTTTTATTCTTATTTTTGTTGATAACAACAAAAATCGACCAGGCCTAATATAATTCATTTCTAGACAAATTTACCTGAGGAAACATTTACGATTAGAATAACATAAGTTACAGTTAGTTCTAACTAATAAAATATCTAATTTGTGAACATACTTTTTTTTTTTTGTAAAATCAATCAATTTAAGTAGATACCTATGTAACACATATACTGAACAGCCCAGTACACTCTGTATGGTCAGCATTGCGAATTCCGATTTTCGTTCTTAGATGTACCTTACCTAAAAGTATATTTAATTATGGGGATGTTCCCAAAATTATTTCGGGAAATTACCTCTTTTCGACATGTGACGAAGTATAGATACATAGGTAGGATGGACTATATTCAAATAAGGGGAATCCCCAAAAAAGTTGCGGGGAATTACGTCATTACGACCGGCAACAAAGTGTATGAAACTATCTAACCTTTTTAATTTCTTTTCGAGCTATTTCAAGTCTTGAACATTTCTAACTTATCATTTATTTCCATTCATTCGCGATTTAAAACCATGTTTTTTCTTAAAGTTTAAAACATTATTTTAAACTTGTTTTATACTGCGATTTTAAACAATTAATAAAAAACTTATTACTAAACTTAATTGTTTTATTTCAAACTGTTTAAAATACGTATTTGAAAACAACTTGTTTGTTTTATGCCAACCCTGCTCATAGCAGTACATATTATTTTAATGTTACTTCAGTGTGAGGAAGAGATGGACCTAAACAGGATATATGTATATCTCCATGTCTTTCCCATACTGAAATAATATTAAAATAATGCTGCTTTATGAGGTGGTGATTGACCTCCTGGTATAAACTGTCACTCGTGTTAGTTTTCTGTAAAGTCGTACAGTCAACCGTATGTTATAGTAAGTGCATTACGAAAAGGGTCCGTGCACGAAATCGACTGATTTTGATCAATTTTTTTCATTACTTGTGAGAAAGGGAAACAGAATTTAAACAAAATTATTTGTCATTTGAAAAGTCGAATTCTTTGTCTTGTACCTATAGCGGACAGGGATTTTTCAATTAAATAAAGGATTCGTGGAAAACCACTAAAATGCGCAACAAGGTTTCCAAAAAAATGACGCGAGACTGATTACTTTTGATTTTGAAAATTAAGAAATATCATCAACGTCATCTACTTGTACATAGGGGAGCCACTTTTTTCAACTTCCATACAAAACATAGCAGAAAAAAATGTTGAAATAACCTATTTTTTAAACCCTGACAGTAATGTATTTATTCATATTATTTAGCAAACCATATCAGGGAATTTAAAAATCACTCATTAGTCTTCAGCTATTTTTGAAATAAAATCAAAATTTTATTTTAAGATTATACTATATCTTCATTAAGTCAAAGGCGAAACAAACCATATTTTCGAGAGCGCAAAAGTGATGCAATTATTAACAGGTGCTGTGACTGACGGGAATGGTTTAGCACCACGAAAACTGTACTTTTATACTTACACAGACTTAATGTTTCAATTATTTCAAGCTTTCTTACAATTAGATAAGTTATTGACGAAAAGGGGTCTTTTCGTGCACGGAGCGTTTAAGAGCGTTTATTCAGAAAGTGGGCAACGTCCCAAACAGCCGTCAAATATTTCGCTGTTTTGATTAATGTGGCAACTTTTTGTTTGAATGCTTTTAATCCTAAGACATGAAGGTGCTGTAAATGCTAAATTTACCACGGCTACATGGTTGACTGTACTACTAATTCACTCAAAATACTACTATCTAACTTCTCATTCCATGCATACACACACACTCTGTAATATACACTTACGAATGTGAAATTAAAAAGCTGCATGTAATCAATTGTTGAATAAGTATATATTATGAATAATTTTAAAAGGTTATGGGGTTTTATTTTGCAATTTCTTATTTTAATGTTGCGTTTTTTTGGTAGGACGGAATGCAAACTCGAAAAGCCTTCGACAATGCCGAAAGTGACGTAAAAATCCACGTGAATAAACATCACTCATTAAGGTAAAGTGTAAGTGCGATTTCTACAGATAAAGCACAAAAATAATTTAATTTATATGATTTGGGATTAAAAATGAGATCAAAACAAAAAGGTATTGTGGATAATGACGTCACATCAACGACGCTATAATAACGAACATTTAAACTGTAGTAGAAAATTGTTGGAGTTTTTTTTTTTTTGAGCAACAAACAGGAATTGAATTTGACTTTTAATACTTTTATTAGGTTTATAGTTATTACTGTATTTAATTGATCAAAAAAAAATATATCATGCATAATCCCTATTCAGTCATCAATCTTCATAACAAATAAAACGCTGCGAAGAAACAGAAAAAACAACAACTCACCCAACTCCTAGTCTCAATAGCGACATAGAGCAGCATGACAACGAGGCAGCAGGTCATACAGCACACGCCGAAGGACCAGATGTCCACAGTGGTGTCCCAGTACGCGTAGCAGGCCGTAAAGTACAGCACCACGCTGACGTACACGGACTCGGCCAGCACGGCCCAGAACGAGTGCGCGCGGTACGCCAGGCCGCGCCGGCACGCGCCGTACAGCCCCGGCCGGTCCGTCAGCAGCGCCGCCGGGGCCACGCGGTCGTACGCGCCTGGGGGGGGACATGGGTATTTTAAATCGCACTATTATTGGAGACGATTTAGCTGTACCAGAACAAGTTATAATTAAACGATAACAACTGGTTATAACTTACCAATGACGATGGGCGGCAGCGCGGTGAACATGAGGTTGTAGGTCATGAGGTGCACCTGGTCTATCATCACCATCGATGAGAAGCCGCAGTAGAACTGGTACCAGAACACCAGGAACACAAACGTCTGCAGACACGAACATTTACTTATGTTACTTACAGACGCATGTTTCAGGACTAAGTCGAATTACGGATAAGAATCAGTAAGTTCAAGATTAGTTTTCAAAGAGTCTGAAGCAGTCAGCGAACACCGTCTGTGTATCAGACTGCTCAAAAAGAAAGCTTTTTGTTTAAAATTTTTAGTTGTTTTTGTGCAGTAGGGTTATATATATATTTTTTTCAATTATTATAATTTTATTATCACGGATGTATATTATTTTATAGGCAGCTTAAAAACACAATTTTCACGTCTATTGAGCGTCAGGATTGACCAAACAAAATGAAAATACAACGTAAAACAGAGACTACACAAAACAAATACAGTGTAGAGTTTGACAAGTTCTCGACTTGAAATTCCCAATAAATAAACTGGTATATCAGACTTACGGCATTTTTATGAAAGAAGTAGAGTATCATTCTGGCCAGTCGATCGTAGCACCAATGTCCGTGCACCAGCAGCAGTCGCTCTAAGTACTTGAACCGCGACACTGCGAAGTCTGACGCCATCACCGCTTGCATGCCTTCCTGCCCTGATAAACCTGGGGAACAAAAACAAATATACCATGTTGAAGTTGGCGAAAAGATAATTACGGCCGCCTGAAACAGCCTGCCGAATGGTTATGAATAGCTATGCTGGTTCTATTTTTGTCTTAGCTACGGGGCTAAGACGAAAATTTAACCAAAAAATAAAATATATATATATAATTCTTCTGTAATTGTGTTTGTCACCTAACTCCTGACACGACAACGTCTGTTAGGTTCGCTAGTATATATATAATATTATAAACGCAAAGTTCGTGAGGATGGATGGATGAATATTTGTTACTCTCACAGATATTTTATCACCTGGATTAACACATAAGATACTTTTTACCCAGATATTCCAATGGGATCGAGATTAATGCAGGTAAATCCACCGTAGGCGCGGGCTTGCGGACGGTGAGCAATGGGTAGCTCACCGTCTGATAAGGACCAGGCCCGGGTCGACGGCGCGTTGTGTTCCACGCGCGCCTCAAAGAGATGTCAGCAGAATTGGCGGGGTCCGCTAGGGCCGTTGCCTGCCGGGGGGGCGAAGAAAACCGAGATCGTGCTCCCCGGCAACAGGGCAACCGAAGGAACACGGGTGGGTTTTAGTCAGTAAGAGTCTGACACGCCCTCTAGCCCCGCCCAGAGCAGAAGTTATTTGATAATTTACCACCCAAAAAAAAGGGGCGCTGCTAGTTGATTAAAAGTTTATTAATCAATGTCGTCGGAAAATCGTCTCCACTGCGCTCCTCTTTCTCCTGACTCACATCATGTGACATTTTATTGTAACTACTTTATTCAAGGTTAACAAATCATTGACACAATTTTAGCTTATTAATTTTATTGTGTCAAATAATAAGCACGCACATAAAACATTATTGAGTTAAATCATTGCCTTCCAAGTCTCTTGATGTGTTAATTAGAACAGAAGAACGCACGTCATCACAGATTTATAAGACATCAAATCTTAACGAAGTACGCAGACATCTTTGATTGAATAGATGAAGTGCTTAAGGATTAATTGGTCATCATTGTGTAAAAGACAACAATAAATTGGACGTAAACGCTGCCTTTTGAATGATAATAGAGATAAAAAAGAAACAAACTAAGTGGATTCTCCAACCACACAATTTATATACTATATCTAATCTATCTAATATCTTTAAACAAGCAATTCTTGTATATATATATAATCTGAATCTCGGAAACGGCTCCAACGATTTTCATGAAATTTAGTATGCAGGGGTTTTCGGGGACGATAAATTGATCTAGCTAGGTTTCATTCTTAAAAAGTCGTTAAAAAAAACGAGCAAAGATCGGTCATCCAGATATTTACAATTTAATCACAGAATTATAGGTCTAACTATCTAACTAAACTAGAAAAGGTCTGCGCCGCTTCGGTAATCTTCGTGTTTCCGAATTAGCACGAACGTTACGTCACAGAGTAACCCCCTATAGAGACAATGCTTCTAAGAATTTTATACTGCTGCGCTTTGTAGTAGAGTAGTGCACCTATCATTGCGCGTTTGTATGAAGTTTTCTGTCTGTCGGATTACCTATTTCGGTGACAGATCGTCATTTCTTACTCAGAAGTTTTGAAAAGTATTTTGGAATTACATAGAGTTGTAAATCTGTAATTTAGTAAACTAAACATAATAATATAAAACAGACAAGTACTTCCATGGTTATAACAGCTCTATACTATAGATCTCATCATCACTCGTTCGTATTTCCGAAGATAGACGATTATTCCCGAAGCGCATACTTTTCTTTGAAAAGCTGTACATGGATGAAATAAAGGGAATAACTTACCGACGCCCACATCCGCGGTCTGTATCATGGACACGTCGTTCGCGCCGTCACCGATAGCCAGCGTCGTGACGCCGAGCTCTTCCTTCACAGCCTGAGGATATAATAATTTACCATCAAACAAATTTTATTTTATTTTTAAACATATAATACAGTAACAGGGCGTCAATATCATATGCAACACACCTGGCTTTAGAAACAGACAAGAATGAGTGACAGACATGATGCTTTACAGTGCTGAACTTTTTGTAATGTGCCGTATTTGCTGCATGTAGGCAAAACGTCTGGTGCACAGTGAACGGACAGCAGCTTCTTCTGCTACCCACTTATACCGGCATGAGGAACAGGGGGTCAGGTCTTTCTGTCTTACATGGCATGTAAGAGGTTGGATCCTCCGACGTTCCGAAGAGCATGTGTTGTGTCTGGCGGGCTCTGTACGGCTCGACGGTTGTTGTCAGGATTCTGTATTTACGCTAATCGCGCGGCTTACTCTGCTTGCGCAATGCAAGACTTTTGCGTGCCGTCAGGCGAGATGCGTAGTTCGCATGTTTGGCGTCACAAGTGTGTGTGTGTACCTTCACGATGTAGGCCTTCTGCAGCGGCGTGGCGCGGCAGCACAGCACGGCGGAGCAGCGCCGCGCCAGCGACAGGAAGGGCGCCACGAGCCCGGAGCGCCGGTCCAGGATGTACGTCAGCGTGCGCCCGTCCACCACCAGCGCGCGCCCCGTGCCCGCGGACACCGCGCCGTTCTCCAGGTAGTTCTTGATCGTAGCTTCAGCGTGCTCCTGTACACACACATTTACATCAAATATTAGTTCGCTTGTCAAACTTATATGGGGATTTTTTATGCGAAACTTCACATATTTGATACCTTATAACATAAGTAAAAACATCAAAGTGGATATGCGCGACTATACGGGCTCAACATAATAATAATGCGCAACGCGAGATATTGACTCCGATCAGTATTTTATTTGATTACTTTTAGATCGACAACACCACGACGATTTCGGAATTAATAGAAAAATAACTATGTATAATGAATGATATACAAAAATATATTCTCGCTGGGTTCTCGCTCACCTTGTCCCTCGACATAAGATGCATGAGCCGGTCGCTCTGCGAGAACAGCGCGGCGGAGTAGGCGATGTTGATGGCCGTCTCCGGCTTGTCGCCGGTGAGCACCCACAGCACCACGCCGGCGTCCAGCAGCGCGCGCACGGTGCGCGGCACGGCGTCCTGGAGCCGGTCCTCGACGCCTGTAGCGCCCACCAGTGTTAGTGCGCTTTCGAGGCGAGCTAGTGAGTCGCGCATGCGTTTCTCTCGACCTGAAAGAATGGAGTTTAGGTTTAGGCGGTGTCAAACAAAAGTAGTTATAGCAGTAATTGATTGTTGGAGTAAGAATCCGAAAGACAAATTATGGATAGTTTTTCGTTCGTAGAAATAAAGAGTGAAACAAAACCTATTAATTGAGAATGCCCTCGTAAATAAAATGTTGACAATCATGGTACGTATTGATTCAGGATACTAATAAACTTTATTTTGTTTTTAAATGAACATTGGTAAAATCTACATAATAAAAGTCATAAAGTCACTGTCAAACAACAAACATCCTAAACTGCTGGTACTAGAAGCATACAACTTTGCACAAGAGTTCCTTATACCCTGTATAGTTTGATAGAAGGACCGACACAATTTTTTGAGGGATAGGGAGCGTCATTTGCTGGCATATATTTTATTTTAATTATTAATTTAATTAATGAATTTTTTAATTTAAAATTTTCGTACTTTAACACCATTTTAAGACTGGAAACATAATTAAATCATTTTCTAGAACCAATTGTAAGTAGATTAAACGTGCACTGCAAATATAACACCAAAAGTTATTACTTTCCATTACAACCACAAACAAAAAAATTATGTCGACATGAAGAAAAAAATATCTCAATTACCGTGCCACTCAAAACATAGTTTATATGGGTTAAAAGTTATAGCGTATGACTCCCCCTATCCCTACGAAATTTGTGTCAGTCCTTCTACCAAACTACCTGTATAAAGGACTTTTGAAAATTCATTCCCTAAAGGGGTTAAATAGGGGATAAAAGTTTGTATGGAAGTTCGTTATTTTTTCCGATGGAAATGATATCTTGGCGATATCTTCACTCGAGGACTCTTCTGTTCCAATGACTATCAGATAATAATAAATAAATAAATTTATTTCACTCTCAAAGTACAACAAAATCTTAATCTATGAAGTACAATTTTTAAGGTGTTTGATAGTTGTACAGCAGCAAATATTAATGATAGACCAACTCCCAAACTAAGTCAAGCTTGTATTTTGGGAGTTAGTGGTTCTACAGATGCAGGACTTATATAGACACAACCTTGTAGCCTACGAATTGACTTCCAGCACATAATAGTAAATAAATTAAACAAAAATTTAAATTCTGAAACATACATTGAGGAATTAATTGTAAATTATATAACAGTATCTACATTATCTAAAACTACAAACATGAAATATTAAAAATAGAAATAAATAAACAAATATATTAAAACTTTTGTTTTTAGTTTTTTATAGTTAAAAGCATCTCAGTTTGAGCATAATCTAAAGTTTGCAACCAATTACTTAGTTTATGTTTAACCTCTCGTTTAGTTAAGCTGTAAATGTTGATGGTTTTGTTGACTGTATTATACAGTCTCGAGCTTACTGCGTCAAATTGCCTACTAGCGGCAGCTGTTCTGCAAGGTACATCAGGGCAAACAACCGCACCGGAGCGCTTTTTATTTTTGTCGTCCAGTGGTAGTAGCGAATGTCTCCGAAGAACTGTTTTTTAAATATATAATTGTCTCACAGGCATAACCTTACATTCGGCATATAGTTTGGCTGTTGAGTAAAATCGTGGTTTAAAGTATATCAACTAAAAAATTGCCCTTTGCGCCCTCTCCAGGACAAGAAGTACAGTTTTATAGGTTCCACCCTATTTGTGGTCGCCAGTCGAGTCGTTCGTCTAGTAAGATCCCGAGATATTTAATATTGCTCACTCGTGACAATGAAAAGCAGACACAGTCCGCTAGCATCGCACAGATTTGAGCTTTGAGTGTATCCGTGGCTTCGGGTGGCTCACGGGAGTTCGGAAAAAAGAAACGGATAAATTTTGTTTTTTCTATATTAAGGGTTAGCAAGTTGTTAGAGAGCCATTGCATTACAACCCGCAGTCCATTTTCGGCATGATTCTTAGCAGAAATCCAGTCTTTTCCGTGAGATAATAGAACCGTGTTGTCTGCATATGTTAATATGTGACAATTCGTAATTTTAAGATTACATAGATCATTAATATAGATTAGAAACAAAGTTGGCCCCAAGATACTCCCCTGGGGAACCCCATAATTAATAGGTTCTTAATAGGTTCTTCATCACTCACCACTGTGCCGATACAGACAGACTGTGTCCGACCGGAAAAGTAATCTTTAAAAATGCTTAAAGTTAGTCCACGTATGTCGATGCTCTTCATCTTGGAGATAAGAATGGGAATTGAGACCGTGTCAAACGCTTTAGACAGATCTAGGAAAATTCCAAAACAATTCCGCTTTTTATCAAGTAAGCTTATTGCCTTACTACTAAAGTTTGCAACCGCATCTTCTGTTGCTAGACCACTTCTAAACCCGTATTGGTTGCTTGAGATGATATTATTTTTGTCATAATAATTAGTCAAGCAACTATTTAAAATACGTTCTAGAACCTTTGACAGTGCACTTAGTACAGAAATAGGCCTGTAGTTTTCTACACGGTCCCTTTTCCCACTCTTGAATACCGGTGTAACTTTTGTCCTTTTAAAAGCTATCGGGAATACCCCCGTGGCAATTATTTGGGAAATTACATATATGAGTAATAGGTGGAATTAAGCATTTTCGCGAAAGCTTAATAATTTTCATGGTGGGTATATTATCCCAGCTAGTAGCGCAATCGTTCCTTATGACATAATTACGGTTTCAATTCGTTCTTCGCTAACTGGAACAATACCCATCGAATTACAATACATATCGATTTATTTGTCTAGTAATGCATATTAGGGGGTGTATCGTTTGGGCACGCCACAATTGCGGCGATAAGACCCCTCTTTGAGGAGTGGCTAGAGAGGCGCCACGGCGTCCTCACCTTCCGCCTGACGCAGGTCCTCACCGGACACGGCTGTTTCGGGAGGTTCCTGCACAGGATAAGGCGGGAGGAAACGCCCGGGTGTCACCATTGTGTGGATCGCCCGGAGGACACGGTGGAGCATACGGTGGAGGTCTGCCCAGCTTGGGCGGAGCATCGCCGTGTCCTCGTGGAGGCGATCGGCGGCGGTGATCTCTCGCGTCCGGCCCTGGTTCAGGCCATGGTACGGAGCGAGAGGAAATGGGAGGCCGTCACCTCCTTCTGCGAAGCGGTAATGCTCGCGAAGGAGGAGGCGGAACGCGTGAGGGAGAGGCAAATTTCGCGCCCTCACGCCCCTAACCGCCGCAGGAGGAGACGCCCAGTGCGTCGGGAATCGCGAGGCGATTTCCGGCCACCGTAGGCGCGGGCTTGCGGGCGGTGAGCAATGGGTAGCTCACCGTCCGATAAGGACCAGGCCCGGGTCGACGGCGCGTTGTGTTCCACGCGCGCCTCAAAGAGATGTTAGCAGATTTGAAGGGGTCCACTAGGGCCGATGCCTGCCGGGGTTGCGAAGAAAACCGAAAGGGAGATCGTGGCCCCCGGCGACAGGGCAACCGAAGGAACACGGGTGGGTTTTAGTCAGTAAGAGTCTGACACGCCCTCCCGCTCCGCTCAGAGCGGGAGAAGTTATTTGATGATTTCCCACTATAAAAAAAAAAAGGGGTGTATCGTTGTTTATAAATATTTTTGAAGCAAGGTTTTTGCCAATATTTACAAAATACTGATTGACGCAGTTTGCAGATTGTTTGTCGTTTACAGCAATTTTAAGAAGCTCAACTGGAGTTTGAGAGGTATTCTTTCTACCAGCTATTGCATAAATCAAATGATCTTTAAAACATACCTTCTGCTATCTCCTGGGCCCGGTGATGTCCGGCTAGCCACTCCTCCCACAAGGCGGGCTGCATGGTCCGTTTGGCCATGACCAGTGTTCTTAGCCCGGCGCGTGCGTACTCGGAGAGTAAGGATCGTGTTCGCTCGTACGCGGCAGATTCCGCCGAGCCTGAGCGCATCGGCGCTAGCGCTCCCAGAACATTGGTGTCGGCGCCTTTCACGTATAGTACTACCTGGTGATAGGACATGTGGGTAGATTGATATAGAATTAATATAATGATGTTTTAGTTACAGTATTACGTTTTTTTGCAGTTAATGAAGAATATAAATACTATAAGTATGGAGTTTACATAAGTCAGGTACAGTCAAGATCACTTAGAGCTACTTTTACATGCTGTGCATGAGGCTTACTATTTTTTCAACTGCGTACTGTCTTATCAACATTATATGAACACTATAGAATAGAATTATCTTTATTCAAGTATCGTATGACTCACAAATGATTAATAACACTTACTACTATATTAGTAAAAATTGACAAATAGTAGTGGATTACGGCTGTGACAACCCATGTGAGATGGCACAACAGCGACCCACGAAAGCATAGTCTAGACATGAAATCATGCTTAGGATACTGTTGGAGCTGCTCCACACCCTGCGCACCATGGAACCGCACCTTTTACGCATGGTTGTGTAGAAACAATCTACATGCGCATCCGCGAACATCCCCGCAACAGGAATGTGCTATGTACTATGGAACTATGTGCAAAAGGAATGTGTTTGGAAATTGACGGTAAAGAAAATCGCAGCTAAAGTCTATTCAAATTCTTGGTTTCCAATTGATTTTCCACTTAAACGGATATCAACTTAATGGTTATATAAATTAAGTTAATTTCAGAATGACTAGTACTTTTGAAAAAGTCATTAAAATGTTTGAAATTGTAGCGAAAACTGAACTTTATGTGTGAACAAAAACGTTGTTTTTTCTAAAACACATGTTTAGGAACTAAAACTTGAAAGCAATATATATAGCTAGTAGCTAGTCATTTTTAGGTCATTCATGCAAATTACTTTAAAACCGCGCCGTTTCACAGTTCCACTTTATTATGTAGTTAAAGCACCGAGGGCTAAATTGCCAGCGCTAGTAGAATTGTCCATTTGTCCGTGACATCGAAAGTATTATATTATACAGTGTGATGTGTCACATTTGTAGTGCTCTGCCAAAACAACTTTTTTTTGTTTATGTCCCCAAAGGTCGAGGCAATGCCGTCTCAACAGTAATATGTCTGTATAGCCCAATATTTATTTTAATTTCAGCGATTACTTTTAGGAACGTATTTTGAAATTAAATATAGTAAAAACCAAAAACACAAGCAACTGAGGTCTGAATCGATGGTCAAAGTCAAAGATAATCATTTTTTTAAATAGGCACATAAATGAGGTCCCCCATTATACTGCATTCGATGATATAAAGTGTTCAAGCAAAAATAAATCGCATAAATCGGATAAGGGGTTCTCAAGTTATAAGCTCATTAACACACGACATAGACATTTTTTTTTGTATTCTGAAAGTGGGCATTGTCGCAAATTAATTTGGCAATATTACTGTATGGAAATATGAAATATGACTGACTAGTGAACTAAAATATTGATATGATTATGAAATCGTAACACCGAATATTTATTTTAGATGTAAAAAAGGCATTTGGAAAGTTTCCAAATACTTTTATACAGTATATACCTAAAACGGTAACAACATCAAATTCAGTATTATAAATTGGAATTCTTTACTAATATTCTAGTTCACTAGTTAGCGATATTTCATATTTCCATACAGTAATATTGCTAAATGAATCAAAACAGGTAAATATTTTACAGCTATTTGCGACGTTGCCAACTATTACAATGAACGCTTTTTCTTTGTTTTTTTATTTTAAATATTGTTTGTGTACTTATGATATCTGCCAAATAAACATTTTCTTTCTTTCTAGATGTTACGTTTGGTGCAACTAGATTGCAGTCGTTCGATGTTAATCCAGGAGATATTGATTGTCTTTAATATGTCACGATATCATCGATTGATCGCAATCTAATTGCTCGCTATTTCATCACGGGTGTCGTTTTCATGGTTTTGAGGTCGCTGACGCCGATAATGAGGTCAAAATATATATCCAAGAAGACGGTTATCATTGATGCTTTTTGTAACTACAAATGTAAGTGCTCACCTGTCCATTCGGCGTCCTCATAGCCACAGACATGCACTTTCGGGTGGCGTCGAACTGCTGTACTCTTATGACTTTCATCTTGGAGAGTTCCCCTCGGATGCCCAGTTCCACCTCATCCGGGGTTCGGCTCCGCAGCTCATAGCCGTATGCCAGCGCCGCCTCCGCTAAAGCCAGTTCGTCCGGACTCTCCGCTTCGTAGCGAACCAGCTAAACAAACAATACATGGTGTAAATAACCCATCACATAGCCGTCAACTTGGCATTCTGTAGGTCACATCAAACTAACATTGCACAATAGTAGATTGTTATACGAGGGGCTAAAATAATCCATTCTATCGATAAAGCTCGGGAGTAAATAGAAACCGAGTTATAATGGGTTTAAGCGCTGTGTGTTACACTCTACTTTTCACTACAATAGTTTATTTTATTTTGAGAAATATACAATTTGTTCAATCTGAATTTTTATCCCGGTATGCGGTAGTAAAAAGCTAGTTTTACATAAGAATAAAGACTTTTTCGCTACAATGGCCGACTTTTATAGCAAGAGTGAAAAAAATATTGCTGGGAAATTCATATTTTTGGTGTGAAAATCGCTGTTTATGGTAGCGCTCAATATATCGCACGCAACACATTGTGCTTACGGTGCATGCAAGGGTACAGGGGTCGTGGGGGTATTTAAAGATAAGTTGGAACTTTGACCTTCAATATCTCCATAACCAGAAGGTTCACAGGTGGTTCAAAACAAAAAAAAAAACACAATGTTGAAAGAACCTCGGTAAAAAGACTCGGCTTCACAATGTAAACAGACTCGGCTTCATTAAGCGTCTTTTTGTACTATGCACCTCTACCGTTCTTACGAAAACTATTATACGATGCAATAATGGTGTAGTGAAAAATGTTGCGTATTACCTAAACGAGTTTGATATGACAAGCCTAAAAGTGATTTTGAACCTAAGTTGGATAATGATGATGAATACACATGGCGATAAGGTACTCACAGTGTGGTCCGCCGAAGTGCTGGGCTCGCTGGTATCCTCCTTGCTACCTCGAATGAGTTTCGGCAGTCTTATCCTGAGAGGTGAGCCGGTGGATGGCGGCGGTGACGGAGTCGTAGACCGCGACTCAGTCAGACGAGCGTATCTGATGGCGAGACGAGAAAATATATTCATTCATTTACAGGCAGACAACGCACAGC
Source organism: Omphaloscelis lunosa (assembly GCA_916610215.1). Classification (NCBI taxonomy): domain Eukaryota; kingdom Metazoa; phylum Arthropoda; class Insecta; order Lepidoptera; family Noctuidae; genus Omphaloscelis; species Omphaloscelis lunosa. The sequence goes on along the minus strand of OU744250.1, from coordinate 1,851,421 downwards.
TTTAACCTCTGGGTCTAGAAGCATGAAATTTTACACAAGAGTTCCCTAGATACCGACAGTGAGCACTAAGGAAGAAGTTTTTGAAAATTCATCCAGTAAAGGGGTTAAATAGGGGATGAAAGTTTGTATAGAATTTTGACATTTTTGCCGATGAGAAATCCCGTCGTGCGCATGGCTAGGTCCTTAGAAAAAAATCAGGACCTATATTAAAAATGACAGAAATCGATTCTGAACAAACTACTTTCATATCACATTGTATTGTACAAGTGATTCATTTTGTAGGCGTTTCTTTAACACCATATGACAGACAAGTTGTACGCCCTGCACTGTCAACGACTGATATTTTATCTCTTCAGAATGTTATCCTTATCACTAAGTGCTGAAGCTGAGGTCTTTGCTGCGATAAATATACCTCTTTACTATTAATTTATTTACTACAGGGTCTTTATAGTATTCAGAATCACAAGCCAAGGATTAATTAACGAGTAGCCATTCTTCTTATTATTACTTTGTTGGAAGATAACAAGGCAGTAATGTGTCCTTTACTTTCCTAGATGAATAAAAATGCATGGCTGCGGTAATTTGTAATGTGTGGTCAGCAAAAATACTTCAAAACTATCTTGCAGCTAAGAGATGGTATAACAAGGATAGATCCTTATTTATGAAAGTCTCCAATAATCCTTTCATACCGCACTTGAACAATATCAAATTTTATAACACGGAAGGAAAACTTCGTGGGGAAATCAAGCGAGAGGCCCATGTTACAACATGTTGAACATATTCAGTTACCAATCCTTTAATCAAAATGGTTCGTTCGTATGGTAGTGAGTCACAGAGAACGTCTACTGTGGCAGGCTACACGCTTTCCGTTGTCAGCAGTAGCATTTAAGCCTTTACAAGAAACACTACAATATACTAATGAAAAGGTTAAGATGTTTGACTTACTAGTTACTTACTTGTCGTTAGATCGTAGGGTTCCGTTCGACCGGGAGGCCTTCCCCGAGGTTATAGCTTCGCCCGAGGTAGAATGACTCAGTAGTGATGTGTCTACATGCGGCTGACTAACTACCACTGTGTTGCACAAAGCCAGGATTAGGAGGAATTCGCGAACCTGGAATTTTATTACGGTACTCTCAATTTGTTCCATGAAAACAGGTAAATTTTACGATTTTTCTAGGTTTCGAAAACTAATACAAAAAAAAAACTGTCAAATATCCTATTTATTTTAATGAATCGTTGAGTCTTTACCTTTTGCGTATGTTGTGCATCATTGTTATCTAGTAAATGCTGAAGCAGTCGTCTGTTAGGCGACACGCTGGTGATGGGCGTGACGAGCGGCGGCAGTTCGGGCGAGGGCTCGGCGGGCGCGCCCGGCGGGTGGTCGTAGTCCACGCCGTTCACCGCGCAGCGTCGAAACAACATCTTGTTCTCCGTCAGCGTCCCCGTCTTGTCCGTGAACAAGTACGCCACCTGACCCAACTCCTCCGTAATGTTCAACGCGCGACATTCCGTCCGCATGTTCGTGTCGGGATCGTACATCTGAATGTCGTGGTGTATATGATACACTTGTAACAGTTTCGTCATCTCTATTGTCACATACAACGACACAGGTATCATTACTTGCAGCGCTATGATGTAAGTCCAGAATATGAGAAGCCCTTCGAAAGCCGGCTTGCTAACCATAGTTATGAATGGGGTTAACTTGTATGAGTTATCTTGTGTATTATAATATTTGTCCAACCACATTTTGCAACCGACTGCGCCGGCGCAACAAAGAAAAAGTAACACTAAGACACACCATATCACATCTGTGTTCATTTTTTTCTCTAAGCCTGAACACTTGTATCTTGGTCCTCCGTTGTTGAGCATCGCTTTGGTTTCGTGCCCCGCGTATACGACAATGCCCTCCACATAGTCGGTGTTCTTGATCGTGCAGTCCCTCAGCAGAAGGTTCTCCGAGGACAGCGGCACACGCGCTCCGTTAGGGTGTGAGATGCAGCCCGTAAACCTATATATTTTTGTAGACGGTCGCTCCACTTCCACAGAACTTATGAACTTCATTGGACTGAACTCTGCTTGCTGAAAAATATTATTTATATATTATACCTTTTAGTCCAAACAAACACTTTGGTAAACTGGGTCGCGGTACTACAACGACCATTGTCATATTCTACAAGGTATTGGAGAAAGTTTTCCCACGCTCTGCTTTTTTGGTGGTTTGCATCGCCCGCATAGCAAACAAAAACTAAAGACCGCATTATGATGCTTATCCAATTATAAAACCGTCGACCCAGTGACACTATTGAAATCCGGACGAATTTAAAAGATTGAAACTACTTATTGAGTTTGGCAATCTCAGCCGGGAGTAGAAACGAAATAAATAACTTAAATCATTACTACAGAAACTTTTCCATTTAGTATTTCTTTAAGAAATTATATAATTTTTTGCCTAGCGGGCGGGCAGTATGCCGGTGATCGATTGAGGTGTTCGGTAGATCTGAACAGAGTTAAATTTCTTCTAACTGAACAGACAGCTGTGCTGCTGGGGAGTTTGTTGCGCCACTTCTTCCCAGTTCTAAAGTACTAGGAAGTGGTGAAGGGCGGCGGTTTTGGACTGTTTTATGTAATTTTGCCCTTCAAAAAGTTTTGATTCTCAGCCTCATTTTATTTTGATTCAGATTTTTTACCTTTTCCTTAAATCCAGGAGCCACTAGCCTCTGCTTGAGATTAGTCTCCCCGTCTAGATTGCACGTGTCTAAGTAGCAGAAGCCGAGGGGATTGGAAGACTGCAGCAGCACGATGTCTGCCGGCACCGCTTCGTTGTTCGACAGGTGGACGAGATCCCCGACGCGCACATCGCGCCATTTCACTCGCACGTACCGCTCTGCTGATCTGTCGAACAGAAATAGAAACAATCAATAATGGTTTATGAACAGCTCAACAGATTTTCGTGCAGACTGAGCTGCAGTAGGTAATCATTTTATACAACACATGTTTTCGATAACAGGACTGACTCGTACTGTTGTTGTTCTCGTTCACGCCTCCCGGGTTAGAAATAGCGAAGAAATTCTGAAATAACATACTCAAGAAAATTTTGTTCCCACTCTACTTAGGTCGTGGCACAGTTATTGTCATGTGTGTCTTAATATTTAATTTGTGTGTGGATCAAGGAGTCTTCCCTGATCTAATGAAATATGGTAAGGTAATACCACTTTTTAAATCCGGGGACAGCAAAGACACCAATAATTATAGACCCGTATCCGTATTGCCGGTTTTCAGCAAGTTGTTTGAAAAAGTAATGCTGAATCATTTTAACACCAATAAAATCTTACATGATCAACAGTATGGTTTCACCAAGGGGCATTGTACGACTGACGTCGGTGTCACCTTATTTATGGCGTGGGAAGAGGCCCAAGACGCCCTAGGAATTTTTTGTGACCTCTCCAAGGCATTTGATTGCGTCGTCCACGAAACCTTAATCTCGAAACTTGAGCATTACGGATTTGGAAAACTTGCGCTTAGTTTAGTAAAATCTTATTTAAATGATAGACAGCAGCAAGTTCAAATAAATGGTGTCAATTCACTCGCTTTAAAAGTAAAAATGGGTCAACCACAAGGATCGATATTAGGTCCTTTCCTCTTTTTAGTATATATATTAACGATTTGTTAAAAACCCAACCATAAATGGTGTTATTTGCTGACGATACTTCCTTAATTTTTAAAATTAATAGACGTGCATCAAATCTTGACGACGTAAATAACGCCCTACTGCAAGTCCAAAATTGTTTCACTGCTAATAATTTAGTATTAAATGGTAAAAAAAACTAAATGCATAAGATTTTCTTTACCAAATGTCAAAAGTAGTAACTGTGAGATGTTATTGAATCAAGAGAAACTAGAATTTGTCGATAAAACTGTTTTCCTGGGGATCACGCTCGACTCAAGGCTTCAATGGGGTCCTCATTTAACATCCCTTTCAGGACGGCTAATTTCAGCAGCATAATGCTGTGAGAAAAATACGTCAATTTACTGATGTAGACACCGCGAGGCTAGTCTATTTCAGTTACTTTCATAGTATTATGTCGTATTTTACTATGGGGTCGTGCTGCAGACATCGAGTCTATTTTTATTCTGCAGAAAAGAGCCATCAGAGACATATATGGCCTTCGCAGGCGCGACTCTCTAATGGAACTGTTTAAAGATATTAACATCATGACGGTACCTTGTCAATATATCTATGAAAACATTATGTACGTAAGGAAAAATCTACATCTTTTTAGTAAAAGAGGTGCAGGACACAATTATATCACTAGAAATAGGGACCAATTAGTTCAACCAGGTTTCAGATTGGCTAAAGTGGACTCATCTTTCATGCAGCCAAGCATATTATAAGTTGGGAGATTACATCGCTGATATAAATGCTTGGCTAAACGCTGGTCCTGCTCCACAAGAGCGCATAAATTAATTGATTAGCATTTGAAAATACTGTTGGAGTTGCTGAAGATTTAAAAAACTACTCATCTTTGCATTGTATAAATTCAATCTCTTAGCATTGTATAATTCCATAACACGTGTGAGTACTATGTACCTACTATAAAGCTATCATTAACTAGGTACGTCTCATTGACTTGAATGTGCCATTGCGGCTGAGAATTTGTCATTCGCTGACGGTGGCGTGTGTGTTGGATCATTTAGCTCCCTTCAAAATGGTTGAGCTGAATGGTGCTAATCCATGCGTCATGTTCGTGAACGGGCGCTTTCAGTAGGGACTGGTCATCTTCTAGCTGCGATGGCTTATTTTAATTTGATTTTTGAATTGTTTATTTTTTATTACGGACGCTTTTATCGTTCTGCATCGTTCTCACATTTATACCTTTAACATGAATGATGTAACCAATATTTTGTAACCATATTGTGATTTAAAAGAGTGACCATGGAGTATCTTGCCCGTTCTTCTCTATAGGTACCTACTACGCTTTGGAATGGGCAACTAGCTTCATCTTTCTGACTGACCGACTCCTTGACAATTCAAAAGTGTCTATAATTGGTTTATTTGAAATAAATGCTTTGAGTTTGATTGGTTCAAACTGTATGTAGGTTCAACCTGTTTGCGGCTATATGTACCCTTTTAACCACTCGATAACTTGAGTGAGCCAAGCAGCAGTAACAATCGTTCCCAGACTTACGTCAATCTCCATACAACAGTTTTTTTTTTTTCAAATGACTTTAACAGGCTATGTAACGGCAATGACAGGTTACAGAGTTCTGTAACCCGTCATTGCCGTTACAAAATCGCACAGGTAACTTACGTCATGTATCGTCACGCACGTCAATATCTATGGGTTAGGGTTACGCAATGCAAGGGTTTACATCAATGTGCACGATCAACGCATTGAAATGAAATTTCCTTTCCATCGCTGCATGCGTAGACAATTTACTTTGCAGCCTTTAATGTCGCGGATTACCGTGATACCAGTAGTGAAAAGTGATTACGTTCAAGTACGTCATTGACGCACATAAGTACGTTGGTAGTAAGCACAGTTAAGTAACCTGTTTGAGTGCGTAAATTCCACTCGTACTATTTGCCAAAGGGTGTTATAAAAGTATACATCGACATCATGCACCTAGCGAAATAGAGAATTAGCATGAAATGTATTACAATTTTTCCCTTTCAAGCGCTGCCATTATATTCACGGAGATGTTTGTTGGTCTATTTAGTATATACACATTTTCAACAACGTCATTGTAGTCAATGTTATCGGTGGGAGCTAGCGAACGCTGTCTGACACTTAGTTACTCCAAATAATTGTAAATTGTTCGGCCAAATTCGTGAGTCGAGCAACAGGTCGCGATTTGAGATTGGCATGATATTCGCGTCGGGCAATACTTTCTACGGTTTCAATGAACTTTACAGATCATTTCGCGATAAAAGTTGACTTTCCGACATAACTATCTTTCTTTATGTTATTGTTTGTTGGAATAACAATGAGTTTACTGCTGACGGTCACGCGTACACTCATTCAATTATTATAGAATAGTAATAATAACTATAGAGTCTTACTTTATGTGTCACGCCACTCTTGAAGTTTTTATAAAATGAATTAAACCTGTGCACCTTATTTATCCGGCTACCGAGAGTATCAACAATTAACTTTTAGTTTAGAATGAGCTGCAACTTTTTTATATTGCTAAACGCGGTTAGAAGAAACTAATGGTAATAAATCTACGAAAATTGTTGTGGTGACTAAACAACAAGGAAGTAATATTGGAAAGTGTGCTTAATCCTGACGCGAGCCGTTACATGAGTCATAGCCGAAACAATACTCCATAGAGCACGAGCACGTCTCAAATGCCGTAGACAAAACCAAAGTAATGCCGAATGGCAGAACAGAGCCGAAGTGTTCCGGGTAAGCCCCCTTATACACAGTCCTGCAACTGTGTAATGTGTATAAGTAGGTATGGAAGCTTGCACGGTACCTACTCGTGACAAATCATGCATAAGATTTTTTTTAAAGACACGGTAGAACCAGTTTTGGCAAATCAACAACTAATTTGGTAGAAGACCCACAAAGGACCAAGGGTATGAAGAGTAAGAGCTAAATTAGACTAAAAGCCAGACCAAGGCAGCATAAAGGAGGAGGTAAGTAGTGGCTGGACATGAGGTTAAATGATGATGATCTATACATATTGCCATCGGGTTCCCGTCGCTGGCGCCAGCTATTCTGCATCCGAAGCGGATGTAAAGAAGTTTTATGATTATGCGTGGAATTAAAGGCCTTCATGCCCTTCAAACCGGAACTCAGCCACACTACGTAACGATAGAAATAGGAACTATGATTCCCTGGACGAATTATTTTACAAAGAGCTCCTTCTACTGCTAAAAGTACCGTAGTTCTTAGAGACGTCAGAATCAAATGAAACAATACTGTAATAAATACCATTAAAAACAATAATATTTGAAGTATGGCGGCTTACTCGACTGAATGGAGTAACGACTGACGCCTGGGAATCTGTGTCATCGACACAATGCAACTATTAACCGAGCTTTATGTTTATTTAGCCAACAAAACAAAGCATTGTGAGTCTTAAAAAACATTCATAGTGAATGCAATTGTTGCAGAGGTAGAAGTGAATAGGTACGTTATTGGATTGCACAGAAGCAGATGGAGGTCTAACTGGTTTTCAACGACACCTATAGACGTTTGCTCTTCAGAGAAACCGTTTGTGCGTTGCCATCCCAGAAACGGAACTGAAATGTCTCATACATGAAAAATTGAATCCTTTACTGAGATTTAAGTTAACTAAGCAATAAACAGCACACGCGATCGCATCTGAAATGTAGCAATCGCAGCTGATTTCTTATTTGTCATCTTTTGAAGAGACCTTCATAAAAAAAAAAAACAATAATAAATATGAGTACACAGTCATTCATCATTCTCCTGCGCTTATCCTAATTTATTTGTGGTCGGCGTAACATGTCCCCTTCCTCCAAAATTCTCTATTTTTCGTCATCTCGGTAATCATCACCCCCTTTCTAGCCATATCATCTTTCAAACAGTCCATCCATCGTTTTTTGGACTTCCCTTACCTTACGGACAAATATCAAATATTATTGCTGTCTGATGTTTATTGTTTTAGAATATTTAATTGTGAATTACAAAAAAATCACTGTGATGAACTGCAAATAAAGCTATAACGTATACATACATTGTAAACACATGGATACAAAAAAAAGTAAAAATAACAATCGCTGGCAACATTTACAGCCGTTACAAGGCGGAAATTGTAAAAACTGCTTGTTTACCGAATATTGTCTTATCGATGATGTAAGGCTCGTCAAACGAATTTGTAAACTACTAAAGGTACAGGCATAAATCATCGTACGAAAAATACAAGTGTTTGCACAGCAGTTCCAAGACTTCGTGAAAAACAAAGCCAAGGGGCTTACGTAGCTACGTCATAATCTAAACACGCTTGCTACTATTTATTTTATTTTTTTGGTTGTTACATTTTGGATTTTTACTTTTTATGCAAAACATTTTAGCCAAAACAAAAATTGATTGTGCGATTTGTAAGAAACTGTGTGTAAAGTTGTGGATCAAGATTCGTTAAAAACAATAAGATATGTCAATTTAAATTTCAGTCAGCCGATAAAGATATAAAACTGTATCGTAACAATCCTAAAACATAGGACGTTATCAACGATTTGGATGAGTCAGCTAAGCCCTGAGGATGGGCTAGTCTGACTCAGAGATAAGTAAGTCAGCTACCACCTACTAGATAGCACTAATGTTATCATCCCAATACTCCATCACATTCAGTTTTATGCTTTGTGTGTGACATTCCCTTTAGTGCTTCGGCAAGAGGTACTAATACAAGCTGACACTGAATCATTTTGCAACCTTTTTGGGGGTGAAAGTGATTATTTTCATCCCCATTGCAATAACAACAACAAGTAAAAAGTTGTAGAACAACTTATACAATGGGACCTACTCTGAAATGGTGAAAAAAAAGCATTTGTCAAATACAATTTCATCTAGATATTTTGTATGAAACAGCAGAGAGGTTTGCTTTTTTGAGAACTTTTACTCCCAGGATACCCATGAATTCATAGTAAGTCTATAGAATCAGTCGCCGGTCAGAGCACAGTTCTATGAAAAAAGAGATAAATTACATTTCTTCTACGCATGTTATCGCAAATATCTTTCCGTGTTAACAGCATCAAATCCTAATCAACATTTGATAAAAGCTGCACAAACACTAGAATAAAGATGTAAGATAAATCCTTATTTATAAAGGAAAATTCTTTAATAAACATAATAAAAATGATTGTATAACAGCTCAATAACGTTATGATAGGAAGGCGTGCGGCGACTGCCTCGTAAGATGTGCAATTTATCTCTCTCGTTGAATGATACATCTCAGCTCACTGTCTGCAGATCCCGACAATCAATGCTCAGGTTTCTTCACATAGTTTGTATAATAAGATTGGTATTAAGAAATTCCACCGCCATTGTATTTCTAACAACATGTGAGTAATGTAAAGCAATCGCTTATATGAAAAGGAAACTATTAATCAGAAATTCGAATGTAACTAGAAACCAAAGTAATACAAAATCCGTGTGTAATGTAGGAGTGTAGGCCATTAAAATATAAAGAGTTTACTTTGCTATCAAAGTAAATACATGTATGTGATATTGGCAAAACAGAGGCCCACTATTTACATATCATCACAATGTAAGCGTACCGATTATAATCCTGGTAAGTAGTTTAACATCCAAGCAGAAATCTTTATTGAAAGATTTTGCGTCTACAGAGTAATCGGATTCATTATTTTTTGTTTACACAACCTTGTTATTTTTTATGAAACCTCCCAAACTTGCTAGGTCGATAGGTTATTTTCTAATAAAGTTTTATAGGGCATTCTGTAAATCTTCAAGATTCCACAGTCGGTTAAGTCTGCGAAAGCCGTAGTGACGACATGGCTGGTCAGTACAGGCAATGTGAAGGTCGAAACGTTCACTATTGGCCTTACCAACCTGTCGGTAATCTCGTGTAATTACAAAATGTACTCTTCGAAAATGATGTCGCACAATTTTGCAAAAAGGCGAAAATTTTGTGAACTCGTGCAAGCGTTCAAACTTTAATTGGTCGTTCGATTGAAAATAAACTTTATGATTCTTGCAAGATTAATTTACTGGTGGTGATTGTTACAATACAGTTATGGCAATTTGGAAAAAAAAAACTTTGTTCTACATCAGCAACATTTGAATTCGTTAAAAAAATTATATATAACGTATCAAACGCTAAAGTCGAACTAACGTGATTTCCTCACAAAAAGTACATTATAGGTCGTTATAATCTGTACTTACTAAATTAAATACTTAAAGGAACTTTACAACACCTGAGTACCGAAACTAATAACTACTGAAGTTTCTGAAACACCACATGATGTTCTCCTGCACATAGCTTCCTACGGGGCCAAGAATAATTCCTTGCGGAATCCTTTTCCTTAACAGAGTGGATGACGTATTGTTTGCATGTTTTACGCCAATCGACTTATAAACTTTCCGATCACAGAAAATACTGTTTCATCGACCCCTATAAACCTACCAAATACTGGTAAATATTTATTTTCCGGGGTAACCTCACGAGGCCGGTATTTCCATACCTACCAGTTGCGTTGATGTTATCGCCTGTTTATCCTCCTATATTTTCAAAAGAAAGCGGCCTCGGTCTGTCTAAACTCAATGTCGACTCATCAATGCCTCCATGTTCCATGTATGCAAATCTGTGATAAAACAGCTACATTTACGAACAGTTTGGCAGACGTATAAAATATTGCAATAGACTGAATTTAAATACCTAAATATGGTATGACAAATATTTAAATAATAAGGTAAAATCGAGTGTACATAGGTAATGTTTTGATTCGGATCGATTTTTGCCTCCATTTCAATTTTTCAATGTACCTATATCTCATATATGAAATAATTCATTTATCGGCGCAGCTATGAAATAATTCATTTTCTTCCATACTTCTTTACCAGCCGTCATCTCCGTATTCACTTCCTTCCTAGCTATATTATTAGCATATTTCAGACAATCCTACCATCATTCCTCTTTAGTCTGCAGCCTATTTTGCTATAGCCATTCGTTAGTAAGATCGCTTTTTTAAATACACACTATTATAAACATTGTTCGTCAGTTGTCACCAGAGAGCACGAACGAAACACTTATTGCGCAAGGAATTGGACGCTTTTTGTCTTCAGCTAACTGCTAATTACAGACAGTGAGCAAACATTTGCATAATTTGCAAATTGCTTTACTATTTTAGCAGTAATTGACCGATCGTTTATGTTTACAGCATACTTAGTTTAACAATATAGGTGACAAGGAACTCAGCTAACGTTCATGGTAATGAGTTAGTCATCAAACAGTTATAGAAAATTGCTGCTATGAATAACCGAATAGCGATAAAACTCATGATTGACGCGGCACACACTGCACCTACATATGTACATACCAATAATTAATAAAGTGCATTACTTATTGCGAAAGCGACGATTAGATTGGATTCGAGTTTGTTGACTAACAAAACAATACTAGAATGGGTAAATATAAAAAAATGGTCATTGCCGTATAAAAATGTGTGAATTTTAAAATTAACTATGACGAAATTAATAAATTTGAAGGCAATAAGTCGCAAACTATTGTCCTAAAAAACTGAACCGAAGGTTTATTTTTTTCAGGACCCCGAAAAACATTTAATACACAATATAGATTGTGGCTTTACAGAACACAATTGACTAAAATCAGTTCTGTTCAATTCTAATAAGTTTTGTTGGTAAGTACAGAAAACGTGTGCTAAAATACGTATATTATCAAATATCCGAAGTTTGGCAAGGACATGCAAGTTAAACATTCTAAAGAACAATGAATAAAGAACAACGCACCCGTTTCATTTCCATCACTACACGTGTAATACGTTCAGCCTTATTTATTTTAGCTAATTAAATTATTACTAGCCTTGACGCTAATACTGAGAACTACTTGATAATTATTATTGAAACAATAAAATGCTAGTAGTGATTCAGGCTTTAACGGCACCAAGTTTCCCCATATGTCGCCTTTCAAAAAGTGCAAAATTGACACTTTACAGTGAAGTGCAATAAGTTCCCATTTTGCACAATATTGACATTTCTTTAGGATGGCTTTATGAATGGTTAATCCAAGAGTGTAAAGATAAAATTGTTTTGAGATGAACGCTCTTGATGGCTTAGACCGTTAATTCGTATGTTATTGACAGTAAACGTATTTTTGCACTTACACCACCCATTATTTCAACACTGCACAAGGAAGATATATGTTATGAGTACAACATTCTAACCATGATCGCTTGTAAAATAATAGGTATCTAATTTCTGTTGGTAAACTTGGGCTTTTATAACTCATGGTCGGAGTCAAGGTACAATTCAAAACTGATAGCGTTCACGAACTTGACGAGTTTCATTGAACTCGACCATTTCGGAGAATCGAAGGCTCCAACACCCGCGCCATCGCCAGTCGCCACCACTAGATGGATATTAGATAGATAGAATATACTTTACTGTAGTACACCATAATTGTAACACAGCTCATATCACAAGCTAGACTTTTGATGACTTGAGCGATAAAAACACACTTTTGCTAACTGTGAGTTTACCAAGTGTCTGACGATAGCTGCTAGTTTATTTACAGACGTTTTTGTATGTCACCTTTTCCAAATTCGTTTTTGACTCATCTGTTCACTGCTATTATTGCTGTTTGTTTCCTTTAGTTTCTATAAATTTACTCATTCTAAAAATGGAGCGATATTTTTGTCTTGGACCATACCTATATCATGCTGATGTCATTCGACATCATTTTATATCATTCCATTTGTGGTTCGGCTGTATGGTTCACTTTTACTTTCCATCATTAGAAAGTTATGTGTTGAATGACCCGCGGTAAAGTGTATGGGTTTATCTGATGTAACCAATTTGACTGGTTTAGCAAGTGAATATTTTAGTAAAATTATAAGATAACTTGAGCAGGAGCATAACCGATATTTCGTAGGATAATGGTGTCTAGTAGTTACCAAGAAACGACAATCAACCATTTTTCCAATATCTAAAGTGAATTTGAAAACGAAAAGAAATCAAATTGTGATGTCATTCGTGTTACATATCGTCAGCGTGGGTGGAGATCTAAATAACTGCGATTTTGGTCAAATTGACTTTTCACCATTTTCGTAACACCCAAATCATGCCGGTTATATAAATCGCAATTTTCTCCAAACAATATTTTTTTTGTTATTTAGTTCTCCACCTACGCCAACGATATATCCTACACTAGTGTGAACTATGGCCATATAATTTAACTCGCTACCATGACACCAGCGCGTGAGGTTTATTAAATGAATTGAGTTTCAATTTCAATAGACCAATGCGAATATTGCGATGAACAGAGGGGGCTATCGGGCACTGCGACTTTGAACGCGTTTGTTTTCTCACAATTCCCTAGCATTTGACTACAGGGCATTTAAAATATGTTCATGTTTGATCTACATAGATGAAATACTTGAAACAAAAAAAAAATACAAGACAAGGGTTTGTCAACAAAACGTTTTAAATGAATTGGCAATCAATCAACAGCTGGAGATCTGATTGTAACAGTGTAACTGGCAGGAATATAAACAAATTGGTACAATCGACGGATCTGTGACGAACACGTTGTGCGTAATAAAATTCTAATGAAGTTTCAAACGAACGGGTTTTGGAATCGAGGCAGATAAAGTAGGTTCACCGTTTTCGAATTAACATAAAATACCAACAATAATATATAGGTATTTAGTATCGAAGACATTAATATGTGAGTAAAAGACAAAAACTATTGGTTAACTTAATAATTACACCTACACAAACACAGTAGTTATGAAGGTAGAGGTATAATAATAAGTAGATACTCAAAGGAGTCCTCACGAATATATAATTATATATATATATTAAATAATTAATTACTTATAATAAGACGTAGGTACAGTCATCTAGGCGATTGACACACTATAACGGCCATTTGTCGTGTAATCTGATAAATAATAGACGTTGTTGTTAAAAACACGGACAGTTGCTTTATAAGTTGCTACTCAATAAGCTAAACTATCTGTTTCCCTGACAGTACACAGGGCCAAATAAAATTAGCTAGCGAAACTACGCAGACGTAATGGATATCGATATCTAAACATGATAAAACAAAACAATTAATCCAATGATGGTTTTTTGGCATCGACCGCAATTACGGTACGAGAGCCCACGACCAAAACCATGTCCCATCGTTTTAAGACTCTTTCAAACAGGCGCGACACGCGACGCGACACAAAGACACCGCTCGTCGCGCGACGAGCGGTGTCTTTGTGTCGCGTCGCGTGTCGCGTCGCGTGTCGCGCCTGTTTGTAGGAGCCTTTACGGCCAAAACCTTATAAAATCGTTAGTTTAGATGATTCTGAACCCGACTCGGTGGGAAGTACCGTTTTGGCATTTTGCGTATCACATGTGGCCTGAGCGCATTTTAAAAAATGACAAAAACTATTACCGATCGGTCTCATTGCGACCTGGTTCAATAATTTTTTTTTAATATTTTGTATAGTTATCAGACATTTTAAATGTCACCAATAACTACAAAAACCAAAAGAACGCTCGGAGTCGCCCGGCAATCACGCGCTGCTTGTTATGCTCCTACCCCTCACGACACTGGTAATGAGTCCGACAATAACCAAAAATTATGAATTTTATTTCAATAATCAATTATTTTCAAACGTTATCCCAGTTTCCTTGTGTCCAATTTATTTAAAAAAAAAACCCTTTTATTTTCAGTTAGATGGTTTCGGGAAAACTCTTTATAATCGTGTGTAAAAACGCTGCATACGTTTTATTAATAATTTCTGATTATCGAAAAGTTGTCTGATATAATTTTTTTCTACATCTGGGCAACCTTTTTTATCATGTCCAACAGTTTTCAGACAGAATGCTATGTTACCGATCGGTAAAATTTTTCAACACGTTCAAAATGGTTTTTAAACATATAAGGGGCCGTTCAAGTATTACGTAAGCAGATTTATTACAATTATTTACCCGCCCCGCCCCTTGTCAGCAAAAGTAATCAAAGCTCTCCCCACTCCCAATGCTTACGTAAACATTGGTTTATGCATTTTTCTTTTTTATAGAAATATATTCGTTTCGTTTTCAAGCATAGACAATGTGTGGGTTGCCATATGTGTAAAAAAAAGTAAATAATTACTGCTGACGTAATCACCATCTAGACCCCCCCACCCCCATGTCATCAGAAATAAGCAAAGCATGGACCCCTCCGCCCCCCTGTAGTGCTCACGTAATACTTGAACGGTCCCTAAGATGCTCACACTTTCTTCTGAATAATGATTTAAGGCTCTTTCAAACAGGCGCGACACGCGACGCGACACAAAGACACCACTCGTCGCGCGACGCGACGTACCTTTGTGTCGCGTCGCGTGTCGCGTCTGTTTGTTGGAGCCTTTATTCGCATCAACTGACCAATGCTCACCTGAAAACAACATTTTCAGACGGGTTGCTATGGGTTTTATTTATCTCATTTGTCTCCTGGGTACGAACTCGAGACCTATGACTTGGCAGTCTGACGGTCACACCACTAGGCTATCACTGCTTTTTTAGATTATGGGATAACAACTTTAAGATTAATTTGGGGATTAGTATCTATTTTGAGGTTAAATAAATATAATATTAAAGTTTCAACAGGTTTCACTACTACAGCAGTCTGTTCTGTTTGGCAAGTTTCACTAACATCGATAAAACAAAATAAAATAGATTTTCTCAACTCAAACTATAAGCGGTCGTTTACCCCCAAAAAAAAAAACCATCAAATATTTTTGTTTTTATTGTAACATGTTTAGATACAGGGCACTAAAGTCTGTTTTTTAATCTCGTAGACTAATTTGACATTTCAAGTGATTGTTGTTTGTTTTTTCAATTTGGAGTTTGACATTTGCACCTGTCAAATTAGTTTACGAGATTAAAAAACAGACTTTAATTCATCGCACAAATCCACTGTCTACTACGAAAGGCGCACGCGCTGCTTGCGGGCCTCAAAGATTTGACACTTTCGCTTATATTGGGTCACATGGCACGGCTGCGGTCACGTCACTCCGCACTCGTCGTCGATTTCAATTAATGGCTTTTTAGATTTTTATTGCTCGCCAGAATTGCAATTTGTAGCTCACTGTTTGATGATTTATTAAACGATTTATGATAGGAGTGACAGTACAGTACATACGCACATAAGTTGTAGCTGTGCTCGTAGATATTGTCCAGTTGATTAAATTAACTGACTTAACTGAAATTGGATCGTATTAACCTTCTGCCCACACGATGACTTCTTACTGGGCATGCACCTTGAGACTAAACTTGGATGACGTGATTTCATATTAAACCTACGCATACGTTTGTCCATACACAGCTGTCAATAAATAAGAACTTGAGGAAAATTTATGCCTTTAATGAGTTTAGGCAAAATTGCATCACAATAACCAAATTTTTATTTATGAGATATAATACTGTTTGTTAATTATACTGTGGTAGAGGTAATTCAAAAAGTTGAATCATGTCATGATTCAGTTAGGTAACTTAAAACTAGGTAAAAAGGTACGGCACCATGGTTTAACAAAATACGAGTAATTATGCTGAGTCGCGCAGTACCGTTACCTATTCGCTTTCTTTTCTGTCGAGAGCCTGCGCGCGCGCAGCCGGGAGAAATTCATGATCCAAACACATGCGGAACGATTTCGCGGAACAACTACATGGTGAATGAAGGAAAACATGTTTTGTTTAAATTACACAATTCATGTCAATGGTGGGTTTACCATTTAGAAAAATACTAAACAGCTTTTGCAGGTCGTATACATGTATAGATACTGGTGTATTTCAAAATCATTTATGAATCTCCGAAAAATATAATGGTCTAGATTAGTAACAAATCAACGAGAATCCACATGTAACATATTTTGTCACTTCCATTATAAAAAGGATACAGAGTATAAGTTTATACTACCATACACCGATTTTAAATGCTCGAAAACCAACGCAAAAGCAGAGAATATTAAGATAAACGAAACGGAGAGGCAGATAAAAATGATAAGCCATTACTCAGGGTTAGGTTTTTGCCTCACAAACAATCAAACAATAGCTTAAGTGAAGTCGAAAGTTAATGTTCCGTTGTGACATTATTAATGGAGTGAGGAGTATTGTTAACATTGTTGACGTAAACTGAACTATAATTAAATACATTTCAACTATAATTCACTTCAGTGACATTTTCATCACGAGAAAATCGCAACAAAGCAATAAATTGAGCGTTTAAACAAATGTTTGAAAAGCGGTTAAACCGCTGGCCATTGTACACTTTGACGTACTCAGTGACCTATGAGCGAAATGCAATGTTGCTCGGTCATTGCCATGCAATTCGTGTATCTTTTAAGGTTGAGGAGAGCAACATCAAAAGTAATTGTAACATTTGAACGCTACAGTTACCAGCAGGAAGTAACAGGCGGTCGACATCTCGACTGGCCTCGGCAAACTCACAAAGTCGTACCCGCAGAAAAAACAGCTTCAAGCTATGCCTCGCGAGACTTATTGTACCGCGGACTAAAACCGGATGCTGGCCAACCTTCATCCACCTCAGGGACTTGGAACTATTTCCAACTATTACAATAGAAATTGTGTTATAAATGTAACAATAACTGTGTTAACTCTCAACAACACAAGTTGAAAAACTTGCTGAATTGTCCAATGCAATTCAAAGTCAACTCCACACAATTTAGTATGCTAAGCTTGTTTATCAACGAATGCAAGATTTTTATACCTATCTAGCTCCAAGGAATGATAAATCTGCATATAGATTGACCAATTTTGGTTCAATATTGGAGTTGGGCCAATTGTTTTCTTTGAACACGAATACACTATTATGTGCATTGCATCCCTCTGGTTTTTAATAACCGTACCGAGTTTATTGAAGGTCGTACCATCGAACGACGCTACATCAAAATCAGTGAGTGCCAATGGCGCCGACCTCATCAACTTAAGCGTCAATATCATTTTATTAGTTTGTCCCGTGTCGTCCCCAGCTCAGAAGACCTTCGCCAGCGATTCAGCTCGTTAATATACTATTCATATAATGTATGCCATTTAAAGACCAATTTCAACAACTTATGCACTAAATTAAACCGATTCGGCGTGACAGATACTAGCGCCAATTTTTTATTCAGACAATGTTTTGCGCATCGAATCAGACTTGTAGACAGGAGCTAATGGATAGTCTTCATTTTAATCGAACTAATGTTTACAGTTAATAGCTACTTTATTAACCAAGCTGATTGGAAACCGTTACAAAACTAGCAGTTCAGCGAAAGTGGAACACACAATGATGTTGAGCAGTAAACGAAAAAGATTGCGGAATTGTCTACAGTTTAAAAAAATCAAGGTTGAAATGCGTTTCTGACAATGATAATATTAGTGTCGGCTGTGGCACAATAGGTTCTCTAAGTTCCTGTTTTATGATTGGACGTGAACCGGACAGTAAAAAGCTTATAGGTGACCCGGATACGTCGCGTCGCCGGCAGGCTTCGTTGTACACGCAACTGTATCGATTGACATTGACCGTGCATCGTTATTCGTGGTCACCGTTCTCTTTGCCGCATGCGACGAATGTCATAAATATTCTAGTCTAGTACGGTAGGATGAAGATCACCGTTTTACGTTTTTTTGTAATGCAATCAGTGCAAAGTATCGTATCAGAAGCTGACGTGCGGAAAACTAACGTTACATTGAAAAAAAAAACCTGCCAAGTGCGTGTCGGAATACACACAATGAAGGGTTCCATAGTTGAGATGAATTTATTTCCCAAGAACAAACTTAGCATCGTAGTTGAAAAACATGTTCTCCCATACATTCCAACTGAAAATGTAAATTTGTTCGTACAAATTGAGAGATTTACCATGCTATTTTAAGACCATAGACTTCTTGTAGGTTTTCCTGTAATCTATGAGTAAAGAGCCATACTACGTATTTTTTATTTTCAAAATTTTAGGTCCAGTCGTTTAGGAGATAAGGGTAACGGTCAATTTTCATATTTCTTAAATATCTTTAAAAGTATTTATTTTAAAATTATATAAAAAAATATTTTTAATATCCTCCCAACAAGCCCTTTCATTAGATATGTCAAACGTTTTGCTAACAGTAGTTATTTATTTTTATTTTTCTTGTTTGCCCCCCAAAAGTGACTCCTATATTCAAAATTCATTTATTTACGTTACACGTTCGTATTTGGGTCACAAAACACATGTGTACAAATTTCAACTTAATCGGTCCATTAGATTCGGAACAAATTGGCTGTGACAGACGGATACACGGACAGACACACGAGTGATCCTATAAGGTTTCCGTTTTTATCCTTTTGAGGTACGGAACCCTAAAAAGAATATTATTACCACTATCTTTTAAATGGGTGAGATTAATACATCTCTTTATGGCAGAAGTAATAATCATGAGCTCGTAAGCTGCTTATCACGCTGAGGCATTATCTTAAGAGTAGGTC
Organism: Omphaloscelis lunosa; assembly: GCA_916610215.1. Classification (NCBI taxonomy): domain Eukaryota; kingdom Metazoa; phylum Arthropoda; class Insecta; order Lepidoptera; family Noctuidae; genus Omphaloscelis; species Omphaloscelis lunosa. Next base: position 1,832,260 of record OU744250.1, on the reverse strand, counting down.
TATAGGTTAAATATTTTAGTATGTAATTTAGTGCTAAAAAGGCACTTTTGAAATTTAAGTCGCACAATAGTCATAGGCACAATTATATGTTTATAGCGCATCTAGACCGTAGAGATAAAAGCGTTTGACAGAACATGACCGTCATGCTCAGTTGCGAGGTCGGACCTAAAGGATAAACACATGCAGGCTCGGTTTGTTTTGGGTGCTATATAATGATCCTTTTCCTATCGCAAGATAAAATGTTGATACTAAACAGTGAATCAAGGATACATCATGCATTTCTTCCGGTGCACCCTGGGCAACATACTTTGCCTCTTGGTGAAACTTTTCCCACAGCACGATCTCTCGAGCAATAGAAACCCATGTAGTATCAAAGTGTAAGTAAAGGGGAAAAAACAGTGAGTCATTTCATTATCTAGAGGTGAGGGGTGAATGATTAAATCCAGCCATGCTAGCTACAAATTGAGGAACAAACATTCGTTATTGCTGTTTATTTATTCAGATTAAACCACAAACGAAATACATTGTTTATCGGGTAAGCGTGCACTGCTAAGATACCCAATACTGATAGAAAGTCAATCAATTCCGTTAATCAATTGTTCATCATGGACAAGCACGGAAAAAAAAAAGCGATTAGAAGTGCTGTCTGGGTTGACTCAAGGTTCAGTTTTCCGTGACGGTGCTGGCTCTAAGGTCAATAGAAATTAATACTCTAGTGTCCACTTCAATTAATGTAATTAGTTTTAGCCATCATTTTTTGGAAGTAATTGTGATTTCTATTTCCTTTGTCCTGAATGTTGTATTATACAAAGTGTGCATAATTGATTATATTGCTAAAAGGTAAAGGCTATCTATCAAGCTCAGATTCTACGCATATAAATAAATTAATCATGCTGATTAATACACTATCCACTATCCTATACTATTAAACGAGCAATATTTGTATGTGTATATATTTGTACCTACTCACGTTCTCGAAATCGGCTCTAACGATTTCTATGAAAGTTGCAATATCGGGTTGCAATACGAGGGTGAAAAATCCATCTAAAGTACCCGTCACGAGAAGCTATAAATTATGTAAACAAACATCTTTTACTAAGTAAACATTTTATACTGCGAGATAATAATAAATTGACCATATTCAATCGACATGAAATATAGACGGGTTATATGAAAGTAACAACCTATTTAATTTAGTCGGATCATATTTTAACGACGCAAAGCGCTATCGTTTGTGTTTCTTGGTACCGGAACGCGTCCGTCGCAGGGATTGTAAACTATCGGGACGCCATTTTGAAATAAACGCGTCATCGGCGTCATTCGAGTTTCGAATGCGTACGAGTTTGGAATGGAAGAAGATAATTTTTATTCCAAAATCGATGAGACGATTGATAAAACTGTAGACAGCTTCGTGATACATGTCACTGATTCTGACACAGAAATGGAAACATCTGAATCTGACGAATAATTATTCTTAAATAATATATGTTAATTAATATTTGTTACTTAATAATTTATTAAATCTTAAACAAATTCATTTTTTTTGTTGGTCCAAATGTTGTGAACTCCTGAACACTTGTTTACAAAATTTATAGCTTCTCATGACGGTTACTTTAGCTAGGTCTCATATCTGGAAAAATTATTTTCTCCGTATTTTCACCCCAGAAGAGCACGGTCGCCCACAGTTTAGAACAAGATAATGATAAAAGACATGACATTATTAACATTAGAACAATGACATGGCAGCATGGCATTAGTAAGTACCTACTATCATGGCAGTATGGAATTACTAGGTACTATCCTATACTATTAAATGAGTATTCTCTATTTTCACCAGAGCAAAGCACGGCCGCCCAGGTACTGATTCTGATACAGCTACCGTTTCTACTGACTTTCTTTTGCCGGCAACTGTGGGTAGAGATAAGTCTAGAGTGCATGGTTAGCCCAGGACGAACTGCTTTGCAAAGCATTATTAGTCTAAAAGCATAAAATCGATTGGCAGTGATCAAAGAACCATTACTGTATCAGAATCCCCGCTATTTGCCATGAATTCTGACTGACGCAAGCCGGTCAAAAGTTCAAAACCAACAAATGGCCAGATATTTTTACGGTTCTGATATGGCAGACTAGCGCCAGTTGAGTCTATATGGACGACATCATACGTATAGGACGGCATGGAACAATGGACGCTAACATTTATATAATCTAGAACTAGATCAAGGACATTTACCTCTATTTATAGACTTTTCATATCACGGGGATGACCTACTTTGGGTAAGAGTATGTTTTCTCTAAATTGTGGTTGGGAAATCGAAAGTAATGGTCTTGTTATTGTATGAAGTCTTAGGTTTTTCTGAGATCAGTTTAGTGACGGAGAGTTACAGATGACCATATTTTTGTAACAATATAATTTAAAAGAGTGTCCGTGGAGTTTCTTGTCCGTTCTTCTCCATAGATTCCTACCACGCTTTGTAAAAGGCAACTAGCTTCATACTTCTGACTGACCGAGTTCTTGACAATTCAAAAGTATAATAAATACGTGCTTTGAGTTTGAGTCAACTATCCACTTATCTACAATATAACAATCTAATTTCGGAAAACTACATAATTTTGCTGCAAGCAACCAATCAACCATGACCAACGCAGACAACGCAGACTCCGATCTCGATTTATTATTGTTGATTCAAAGCGGTCACCTTTTGTTATCAATAGTCATAAATGATAATATAAATATTGTCTTCCATAACATACGTAACATCCCGTTCATTCAACGTCAAAAGTATCGCCTCCTCGAACAGTTCCGTTTTTCATAAGGAGCTCTAGTATAAACACGCCCTCTTGTTAGCAACATATCGTTAATTTCATTGTTTTTACTACACTTAAAACAACATGGGCGCGGCGACATGACGTCAGTAGATCACGACATGACTTTGATGACCGGTCAAAGAAGGACTTGGACGACTTAGCGAAGGTAACGTTTATCTGAAGAACGTCACACGGGTGACATCGCGACAACCCTCTAAGAACCTTTGAAGACTGCAAGGATCGTTAACCAATTCCCGAACTACAGGTTCTGGTCAACAAACGCGTTTCTGCACTAAAAGTCAGAATAGCAAAGATAGAATTTTATACAAATTGTAAATTTGGTAGTAATTACCCCCTGAGAAACGTAATGCTTTGCCAAATAAGTTCTAGCTGGAACAAGGTTTAATTCTTGGACCCTCAACATACTCTGACTACCCTACCTATCTTTATTTGTTGTCAATCGCATTCTGCAACGTCATTACGAACAGTAATTACTAGTCTTGCTTCACGATATTGTTTTCTAAAATCCACGCGAACGGAGTCCCACGCTCTATAGACAGACAGACTCGTAGCTCCGACAAAGGTCGCCGTGACCGCAATATAACATACATTTACCAAGGGAGTGGGGACCGTTTATAGCTGTTTTCACATTAAAGATTTTAAATTCCAGCTTTTGGACTAGACACGCCTTGTGAATAACAAGAAAATTTCACCGATGACGTATAAATAAAAGTATTTGCTCCGATTTTTGTGTGTATGTTAGAGTACGTTGCTCCAGACTAAGTACATTTGGCAAAATTGTTCGACAGGGTTCTTTTCTTGTAGATAGCTTCGGTTCGAGTTCGAACCGTCCGATTTCAATCCGATTAAGATATCACCGGTGACTCGTGCGGGTCGGTCGTGGATGCCATACAATCATAGAAATGCTCAATGTTAAGATACTAATTGCTCAGACAAAACTACAATATTAGGTATATAAACCATTTTTAAAAGAGTAAACGGTAGTTTCTTCTCCATACGAAACTACCTTTTGGAAGGAGCGACTAGAATCAATAAAAAAATTCTGCAAATTTTGACGTTCAAAAGTGCCTTTTATGTGCCTATTTGAAATAAATGTTTGACTGGTGTTTTGAAAGTCCCGTCAGGGAAATGGGTTGTTAGGCAAATTGACTATCAAGTTAAATCGTTCGTATATTCAAATATATGTTCTGTCGAAGCAATTAGTAGTCGAACTATTGTTTTTCGAAGTTGAGACCGTAACTGTCCAAATTTAGTATACACTCTACACTATACACTCGTTCAAATCACAATGGTCATTCTGTCAACAGACTCAGCCGACTCCATTTAGTTTGCCATAGACACGCCGAGAAGAAGAAGACAGGACAATTGTCATTCTTTATCTGTCGTATGAAAATTAGCTAGCGAAACTACGAAGACGTGATGGCTATCTAAACATGATGAAACAAAAAAAACAAAACATTAATGATTTTTTTTTGGGGTCATCAATCGCAAGTTGTTTAGTCAAGTCACTTGAATATCAGTTTTAATAAAAAAAATTTTTTTTTTAGTTCACATACAAAAAAAAAAAACTGACACTCCGGGGGTGCCGACAGAAGTGAAAACTTTAACAATTTTATTGCGCAGGAAATAATGTATCGCGCGTTGATGTCTTTTTAAAGCTGGTGTCGGTAACAGTGTCGCGAAATCAATTGTTTAGTCCCATCTCAAAAAAATCCAACACGCCTAAAGAAGTTTTAACTTAAGAAAAAAAAACATGAAATCTTTTTTATTTTACCTTGTTTAGATATAATGCTTGCATATGAATACAAAATTGTTTGCATTTGTTACCAATTTTCTAGTCAGTTCAAGTTGCAACCCTGAAATTAATACGAATGAACTCAACTCTAGAACCTGTTGTTCAACGGAAAGATATTAAGAGAATGTGAAGTGATTAGCAGCAACCAGCGAGCAGTAACAATTAACATGTAGTCAATACACAATTAGCAGTAGGTAAAATAACGTGGCATAATACGGAAGCGATACAAACAACTAAAAATAAAAATATAGTTACCTACTATTAATATTAAAATTAAGTTTTAATCCAAATATAAATATTTTCATGAAATTTGAACACAATCATTGGATGAAACAGACGGAGGTGATAACATTGGTTTACCATTATCCATATTTAAAATATATATTTGCCATTTTAAGTAATATTGAATTTAACATGCTAATTAATTTTGAATTTACCGGGAAAATAAGTTCATTTAGTTCCGAAGGTCAGACCATCAAATAAATAATCACATATTTATTTACTTGTATTTATGTAGAACATGGATTTAAGTGCTCGGTTAGTTATTAGTTTTAACTAACCAGAATCAACAACCACTAGAGATTTAGTACAGAATACTATCATGTCCTTCGGTATAATTGCATGATCTTTCTTCTCTTTTCTTTCTATTCTCATAGTTATGGTGCTTCTTGTTTTTATTCCAATAAAAGTTTGTCTTGTTTCTAATATTCTTTACTTAGACCCGAGGGAGACAATATTGTCCACGAATAAAATCATAATTACCTGCGGGACTGACTAAAGGCATTTTCAAACAGGCGCGACACGCGACGCGACACAAAGACACCGCTCGTCGCGCGACGAGCGGTGTCTTTGTGTCGCGTCGCGTGTCGCGCCTGTTTGAAAGAGCCTTAAAAGTTCTCATCAAAATCTGGTAAACAAATAAAAATCCAGACAAGTGCAAGTTGTACTCGCGGTGATAATAAATATAATAAAACAGGTTTTCGTTTCTTATGTTTTGGGGACTCCCCTGTTTTATATAATTGCATTGATAACTGATAGAGAGCATGTGACACATCCAAGTGGCCACCTACAGTCTGTTCCAAAAGTATATGAAGAAAGTGTAAACAAATGTATCAGAAAACCTGTGGATGACAAGTTGTAGCGCCACTTACAAATTGACTCTTTTGATTTGTTTACTTCAATACTTAATCCCGAAATTAAGACGATACTTACCTTTATTACGGTTAAAAGTTAAAGCTATTTTACAGAGAGAGACAGGCTGCGGATTCCGTACCCTAAGTAACGGGTACGGAATCCTAAAAACTCAGGAATTATTAATCAGACCACGTTTAATATTTCCATATTAAAAAAACTACAGACCGATATTCAGTTCATACAGTATTTTTGTTGATAAAAACTGTTTTACATATAGCAGTAAATGCCATTGGCCTTACTTCTCAGGCCGCTAAGGTCACGCTGCCAAGGCCACAGCGAAGCACGCAATTAGTGGTTTCATTAGTTAGGCTTCAAATTAACACCCATTGCTTATTTCAATTACTTTTCATAATACTAGAACCAACTGAATACGTAGTAGCCTGAAGTTGAAGGATGATAGAAGCTAATTTTACTAGACGTAACTATCGAGAATTTTACTTAATTGTTAGATGAAATTTTAAATGCTTTCTGCGATAGTGTCAATGCTGAAAAGCTAAGCGCTAAGTTAGCTCTATTTCAGGCAGGCTTATTGGTTAATTTGCACGAATAAATTAACTTCGTGCGAATCGCCTACAGAAAAATAATGTTATTTAAAAGGGATTCGCCCGTTTCGGGCGAGATAATTCGTATATACGAATCAACCAATACGCTTGAAACAGAGCTAACACTCGCTTAGCTTTTCAGGCATAATAACATTGACTTTAAAATTAAAATTCCTATGGCCCCCCAGTACAGTAGGGAAAATAAATGTACATTTATAAAGCCTTCCTTCCTCTAAAACACTAAATAAATTAAGTAGAATTCCGAAATTATTGTGCTTAATTTGCATGTTAGAAAATGCAGTTTTAGCATAACCAGTTGTATTAAAATTTACTTGTAAACATCTGGGTATCGAGGTGACGGAGGCAGGGGTCACTCGTCCCTGTCTCACTCATGTCTCAGGTCTGTAACCATGTTGCTGTGGGTATAAAACTACGTCTACTTATTAATTTAAAAAGAAAACATGTACCTACAACATTACAAACAAATCCAGTTATTGTTCAGTTCAATTTCAATAAATAAAAGACATCGATACATATATTGAGTACGTGCACTACAATCAACGTATGTGTTGGGTATTATTACTTATTATTATTTTATTTTAATAACCAAGTAATTATAAAAATAAAATCAAATAATAATTTAATTCTACCATATTCAGAAGATCGCCAAATCGCGCGTGCTGTGCTTGGATTTTTTGTGTAAAACTGTAAATATACCCGAACTGTAAATTTACACGAACCTTTTCAAGCGCTTCTCCTCTCGCAAGTATTTTCTCAATAGAGTTAGACAATATGTTGTTGGATGGAGAGGGAGAGGCAGGCCAAAGAAAATATGGATGGATTGTGTGAGGAACGATATGAAAGAGAAGCGAGTGAATGATAGCCAATAGACCCCCGTAAGTAATATGGGACAAGGACAGGAAGATGATGGTGAGAGCTAGACAATATGTTATGATGTTTAACTTTACACAGTTTACCGCAGTTCATGATCTCCCGAGACATCCACGCATTACAGTTCCGAATCATGGTTCATCATCACCTCTGAAGAATCTTGGTTTGCAATATCGAAAGGTAAGTGAATGTAAAGTCAGGGAATTTATTAATTAAGCAATTGACTAACAACTAACAACTTAAAGTAATCATAAAATATAGATATTATACGAAATATCACAACATGTCATTAAGCCTCGTGCAGACTGGTGCGACGTGACTCCAACAAAACAATTTCTAAGAAAACTTCACTGTTGGACAATTACTGTTGTCGCGTCGCGCCAGTCTGCACGAGGCTTTATTTGTCAGTCGTATAAAATGGCTATAACACCGCAAATTGACGTAGGGCGTCCATCTACTCCACAATCAACTAATGTAAGTTAATGCACAATAACGTGTCCAATATTTAATTTTATATCAAGCAATCATCAAATTAATAGTTTAAAGTTAACAGGCAAGGCAAAGGTATGATTGTTTAATAAGTCGTTAACGACCGATATCATATCGACGATATGGTTAGTATTGATTGGAATTAAACGATTTTAAATAATTCTATTGGTTCAGTGAGTCGATTTAACGATGGTGACGGGTGAAAGAGCTAATACAATAAGTGGCTTCTTTGTCGAGTCATTTTTCTTAGTAACGATACAGAATATTATATTAGTACTAACGGCAAAGATTTGTATACTGACGTAATCACGGCTTGCCCTACAAAGCCATTCTTTAAGTGTTGTCAAACACTACAACGACCCTTATCTATAAAAAGGTTAATTGGAAAACTGGTACAAGTACCTATCTATAGTAGCCTGTTAGATAAACCAACGGGTAAATGAGGGACATGGGAAAACTGCAGGCAATAGCCGATAGCGCTATGAGAAGAAAATTGTGGTCACATTATAAAATGTACGCACGCACACAGTCGCACACATTTGTGGGTCTAGCGTAGTAACTAGTTTACTTCGTCCGTTTTAGTTTGTGTTGACTGTACACACGAGTGTACAGTCAACACACACTGTAAACAAATAATATATATATAATACAGTAAATAATTAAAACTACGTAAATTACAGTCACACTTCCGAAAGTGTGACTAATTTACGGAGTTTTAATTCTTTTTGGCATAGAAATTACCTATATTAAAAATGTTAAAAATTTATTCAGTAAACGATTCTGAACAAACTAATTTCATAATGTGCATTCATTAAATTATGTATAAAGAATTCCAGACACCGGAATTGGGTTTTTATTAACATTGTTTTCCTTACAAAGGTTGTAAAAAGTGTCTACAGTTTTGCATCATCAAGGCTCGTGCAGACCAGCGCGATATCGCGGGAGCGATAAGGGTCGCGCTGCCTGTAGCGCCCGCGATATCGCGCCAGTTTGCACGAGCCTTCACACAACATACATTACATATAGGTATTATTATGAAATACAGCAAATTAAGCACTCTTGCGCACGTGGCATAACCTCGAACAAGTGAACCAATTAGGAAAACTCTAATATGAAACAATACAACAATACCAAATCATTTAAAAAGAATTAGTAGCCAGTGTGTGTTTTTTTTTTCAAGTAAAATGCAAAGTAGTTATCTACGTCCTACATACAACAGACATAATATTTGGCACTTATCTGAAATATCTGCAACCGTAATATATACGTACATGTTTATAGTATAGTAATTAACGTTCTACAGCGAGGATGCATTTGTAACGAAACATTTTACGATAACGACACCAAACTGAAATTGTATCAGTCGATTGTTTTGATGTGATGACGTTGACGAACACGGAGTTTGTACAAGTGTTGTTTGGCTACACTGCCCACGTAGTGTACGTACTTTTAGTAATATTTTTATGTGTGGATGACGCACCTTCCAAGTATGATCTATTGGAGTACTTACCTAAAAATTATTTTATCAAGATTGTACGGTCAAGCAGAAACAAACAATTTTCTTTCCCACATTGCGGGCGCTTGTCACTTTTCGAACTGTCATTTTCAGTCAACATGTTGGAAAAACGTAGTTAAACTATAAGGTGCAAGTAAACGATAAACTTCAGGTGCTTAACATTTTTATTCTTTTAAAACTGAACATTTTGAAAGAGTATTCTCGAAATTGCTAATCTGCATTCTCTGTTGGATCATCTTTTTGATTTTTGGAACTGAATTCAGAACGTTCTAATAAAAACCTGAAAAGGTCAACATCAAATAAAATATGAACATGGAAAAATCATACTTTTCCGAGAGTTCCTGTTCAATATAACTGTGTTGAAAATAACTTTTTTACCTTTAAATCCAATATGGAGCAGTAGCGGTTAAAAATGATTCGTTTGTGGAAAGCCCAACGCAAATAATACGTGTGCCGTTTGAAATTCCTGTTATATTTTCCTGCTAGATACTGAGTGCTCATTTACTAGCTCTCCAGTGCATTGACCGGCTCTCCACATAATCAATATATCTGCTGCAGTTAGGAACTGAATCCAAGTTGGTATGCAAACACCTATGTATCAAAATTTATGAAGACTTCATCTTTAAACGTAGTCGTATTAAATAATCGTTTCCGTATTGAGAATTATCACGTTTATAGTCTTGAGCTAATTGTATTCAAGCTGACGTTTAACTAAGTAATTTTATTCTTTCTTGGAAGTTAGGAACTACATATTCAGCTGAGGTTAAAGCAGAAACTGGGTTTTTCATGCTTATCTGTAAGAAGACACGTCACACTGACCGTATTGCTTTCAAGTGTGCATGAGGCGACCTGCATGCTACATGCCACTATTACCTATTATTTATTTTTTACAAAAGTCACTCACGCACGTGCTACTTACTGGCATGCATACCTGGATTTTTTCCTTATATTTATTTGTTGGGTAGAAAACCTCGTAATGCATATTAAGATTAAACGTGCACAGCCCTAAGATGCTTCTAATGCCTTCACTTAACGGTAATGAACCTTGGGGAACGTCAATGACGGCCATTTTTACACGACTGCCCAAAAAGGAGTGTAATGTTTTTTTTCTTCAGAGAGTTTTTATCTTCCCATGTACTGTGCAACATCGTTTATTGCAATCACGAGGTTTTAACTGCACGGTGACGGTATAGGGTTTCAATGATTTGGGTTTTTTGCACTTAACATGGTAGTGCGGAACTGGGAATTTCCGATTCCGTTATTTATACCACATTAAACTGGGCTGCCGAATTAATTACCCATGTAGAGGACATAAAACAACACACTATTTTATTGTCATGTCCAGATGTAACTACAAACGACTACGTTACGATTAGATACATTGCCAATTCGTTAATTAGCAGTTGAAATATTACTTTCTAAACACGATTTCTTTTTTATGGGTTTGTGCGGTCTACGTGAGTCTCTAATACTTTGAATATTATGCTCATGAACAAGATGCTGAGCTTCCATGTTGCCCATTAAACGTTTGCGTGTGATCAGAACCATCATCATTCTCTTACCCTTATCCCAATTTATTTGGGGTCGGCGCGAGCGCAACATATCTTTTAACCGACTTCCAAAAGGAGGAGGTTCTCAATTCGACTGCATGTTTTTTTGAAGTGAAAACTTCTTTAGGCACGTTGAGCATTTTTGAGATGGGACTAAACCATTTATTTCGCTGTACTGTGACGACACCAGCTTTTGACCATTAAAGACATCAACGCGTTGATTACCGCGGTGCGAGGAGTAAAGACATCAACGCGTTTTTTTAAGTTTTCACTTCTGTCGGCACTCCCGGAGTGCCACTGTTTTTTTATTGATTGTTTGTTACGCGATTACTCCGCCAATTATGAATTCATTTTGATGATTTTTTGTTTTGAGGGTCAACTTTCAGAGGTGGTCCCATATAAATTTTATTAGTTTTGCTTGGGTAGTTTTTGAGTTAGCTTCAATAATACGTATTTTTCGAACTTAGTATGTGGATGATATGATAAGTTCCTGTCACTGTTATTTACATAGCAGGTAGTGGTATTCAAATTTGTGAAGAGTAGGTACCACAACTAAGTGAAAAATAAAAACTTTTAAACTTAAAAAAAAAAACACTACAAAGTGAAAAATAACTTTAATTTCGGAAGTCGGTGGCAAAAACGAAAGTTCAAAACCAAAGACACCGACTCCCGAAATTAAAGTTATTTTTCACTTTGTAGTGTTTTTTTTGGAAGTCGGTTGTTTTTCTTTTTGTAAAGTTTTTATTCTTTCATACTACTTACTAGTCGTCATTTCTGTAGTCACCCTTTCTAGCCATATCATCATTCACATAGTCCATCCATTCTTTGTTTGATCTTCCCCTACTCTTATAGCCATCGATCGACATTCATACTAACACCTTCATGTAACATGTGTTCAGAACCATAAAATAAATAATTAAGCTAAAAAATAAGATGCATCTGAGCAAACAACAGGTTTCAAGTATCGAAGAATTGCAATAAACAGTACAGAATGAGCTCACGAAACATTCCGATAATTCAAACAGATACATCGCTGGGCGATTTCTTTGAAGTACGACGAGTAAACCAAATAGCATTACTTATCTCACCTTGATTTTTATGTATGTACTATCATAATTGATAAAATACGTTCACCGTACGAAGTGAATCAAGCCATTGAGATAATCTGCGTCCATCGTCGAGCTGATACCGTTATCAGAACATACATCATACGTTATTATTTGAAGACGATTTCTCATGGTTTCAGTTAAAGGAACATTAACCTCGTCCCTCTAACTAAAGACCAGCTTTTCTACTTCATTAAGTAAAGGAGAAAAGGAGAAAAAAACGTTTCAATCCTTAGCACGTCTGTGTATTTCCAACATAAAAAAAAAAAAAAAAAAATCATAAAAACTGTAACAACTCAAGTAAACGATTGAAATATACGTATAGGTTCACCAAAAAGTATTCAGTTTAACCATTTAGACTACAACACCAACTTACTCTACTAACGCCTGTGAAACACGCACATAGACATTTTATTACGAGGACTTTGGAAAAGACATTGAGTTCCACGTCCCAACAGACCTTGACCAATGACCTAGTTAGAGACGAGCTGCGTGTCCAGGGAATCCAGTACAGTTAACCAATGAATTAGGTGTACAGGCACATGTTTTTTGTTTATGGCATCTAGCAAGTCAACTTAGGAGGTTGTGGACTGGCAAAAATAACCATCTTTCGCTGTAAATACTAGAAATACCGCATGGTGGATTACGGTTACGATGCACTCCCTCTCATTGAGAGGAGGCCTGTGTTGTGCCCCAGCAGTGGGAACATTATAGGCTGATTATGCTATAAATACTTAATTTTATTTACTTAGTAAGTTGTTAGAAGTAACGTTTTACTACGTTAAATCTTTTATGAAAGCTAGACGTGATCGACGGTTCCTATTCTACCACAAAGAAAACAAATCAAACTCGAAGTCAAGGTCTCTTTTGATGTCTGAGATGTTATCTTGACGAAAGAACCGTACAGATTTGGGTGGACCTGTCAACAAGACACACTTAGAAGAGTGAACAATTATCACTCGACTACTCAGCACATACAGAACATTGATTAAATGTAGTCGAAAGTAAGTTGCCTGTATATTCGTCTATTTTTTCGAGTGTACATATCTACACCCTCATTACTCATTCATTCAGAACGTAATCACTGTCCCCCACTAATGGGCATTCATGGAGGTTTCCACTTATGCCACTGCATCATAAAATAGTTATATTTTGACGCTAATGTTACTGTGGACATAAAACGTTCCTTTATCGATCATAATCTATCCATTTGAAGGGAGTAATTGAAAGATCTAATGAACCATTGATTATGTAGTTTATGAGTTGGGGTTATTAAGCTGAGGTCTATAAACCCTGATACAGACCGATAGCTGTTGTTCCCCAAGATTTAGAAAACAGTGCAAATATATCATACGTTCGTGCAAAGTTCAGAAAATTATACGATACAAAGTAGTACATCATACATTACTTTATTCTTCCAATGGACCGCTATTCGATAAATGCCAGAAATCAAGGATGTGATAATAATGATTGTGCATGAAATCAGGGCATTTCCTCAATTGTAACTAACTACTTATCCTATACTATTAAATGAGGAATATTTGTATTATATATTTGCAAACACGTTCTCGAAAACGGCTCTTACGATTTCGATGAAAGTTGCAGTATAGGGATTTACGGGGGCAAAAAATGATCTAGGTCTTATTTCTGGGAAAATTCGTATTCTCTATTTTCACCCGAGCAGAACTCGATCGAACAGGACTACTATATATAGTAAAGTTGAAGAGTTTGTTTCTTTGTTTAACTAACACTGATTTGAAAAATTCTTTTTGGCATTTGATAACCCAATTGAGTAAGGTTATAGGCATTTGATAACCCAATTGAGGAAGGTTATATAGGCTATATCAAATCACGCTACGATCCTTAGGAACAGAGCAAAACGAAAAAAAGTCAGAAAGAACGCTAAGGGAAAACGAAGGAATAGAGCGAGCGGGCGATGCGATGCTATATTATAGGATATATTTTATATGTTAAAATAAGAAACTTCGCGCAGACGAAGTTGCGGGCAGACTTCGTGATTTTACCATGAATCCTATTTTTTTTTAAATTACAGAAATGTTTGCAGCAACGGAGCTACTTTTATGGAAAAAATGATGCAATATTTAGCATAGAAGTACTTACTAAAAATCTTTCCATGAGTGATGTAATGTGTGTATGTTGCTAGGTTACAACACTCAGTTCACATTCACACTGCAGTAACTAGACTATGAATAACGATTCTAAATCTAGTGCAAAATATCTCTAAAATAGAATCATCTAATTGGACTGCGGTTTGAAGAGGAAAATTAGAAGCATTGATATGTTATGTTAATTAAAATGTTTACATGCTGTCAGCATAACAACATCACGAGAGTATTCCCCGAAGGGTTAGGCAGAGGCACCTAAAGTACACCCACATTTCGCCAGTTATGTTTAAGACGCAGATATATGCCAGTGACCTTGAGTGGTTAGCTTGCGTGTTCTGTACTGAGCTCACGCAACGCGTCGTACGTCCAGCCAGTATTACGACTAGCCCATCAAGGAGCGCTATCCCAAATTAAACGCATTATTAATTTATTATACATAAAACAAAAGGTATTTTAATAAAACGCGAATACTAAAAGATCAATAATTAAATTATCTTTAAAATGGTGAAGGTTTCAGAAAAATACGCTTAATAGATGCGTGATTCTCAGTTTTTAATCCGCGTTAGACATAACTTTACAAATTAATATCACTATGCAATAAAAACATAATCCAAAATATGCCTTTATTAAAATATTAAGAAAATGCTCTAATTTAACATATATATTTTTTCCGAATCATTATCACTACTCGTTTAGACGTTATATACAGTATAAAATCATTAAAAGTCTGTTATCGTCACCTTAACCCATGTTATAGGGCGTGAGCCTATTGCCGTCAACCAGGCATAAATCCGATCCGGGCTACTACTGAGAAATTCCAGAAGGAAAAACTCAATAACACTTTGCCTAACCCGGGAATCGAACCCAGGACCTCATGGTCAACAGTAGCGCCCAAATTTACTCGCCCGAAACGGACTTCTTTGGTGTAGTGGTCTTGCGACTGTAATCCCCGATGGGTTAGACAGAAGTGTATCTAAGAACACCCAAATTTCGCCGTTATGTTTGAGTCCCATGTAATAGGGGGCGAGCCTATTGCCATCAACCGGGCACAAATCCAGACTCCGGACTGAGAAAGACCTCATGGTCAGCAGTAGCGCCCAAATTTACTCGCCCGAAACGGACTTCGTTGGTGTAGTGGTCTTGCGACTGTAATCCCCGATGGGTTAGACAGAAGTGTATCTATAGAACACCCAAATTTCGCCGTTATGTTTGAGTCCCATGTAATAGGGGGCGAGCCTATTGCCATCAACCGGGCACAAATCCAGACTCCGGACTGAGAAAGACCTCATGGTCAGCAGTAGCGCCCAAATTTACTCGCCCGAAACGGACTTCGTTGGTGTAGTGGTCTTGCGACTGTAATCCCCGATGGGTTAGACAGAAGTGTATCTATAGAACACCCAAATTTCGCCGTTATGTTTGAGTCCCATGTAATAGGGGGCGAGCCTATTGCCATCAACCGGGCACAAATCCATACTCCGGACTGAGAAAGACCTCATGGTCAGCAGTAGCGCCCAAATTTACTCGCCCGAAACGGACTTCGTTGGTGTAGTGGTCTTGCGACCACTACACCAACGATGTCCGTTTCGGGCGAGTTTTGGGCGAAGCACCAATGATGCCTGGGTCAAAAAAAGAAATTCTATTTAATCCATCAGTCAGATAATAAAAAAATATTAGACACGACGTATTTTTTGCATTCATCATATTAATAAATAATGACTTAGATTAAACGCGTAAAAGTTGGAGAGTGGGGGTCGCTACGTTACAAGTAAGTAGGTATATAATCTACATACTCGTGACGTCATGACACATTTTAACTCAATGTATCGCCGTAATCTTTTGATAACGTAAAAAAAGAAAAAATACGTGTCCAATTTTTTTTATAGACTACAAGACGGACAAAAAAAAATGTTTGTCGTCATCCCTATTAGACCCGACTGAAATATTATACGCTCAACCTCCATAGACAATGCGATCTAATCAATTTGATGTAATAAACACATCGATGCAACGAGAAAAGAGAATAAATTAGCGTGACTTAATTAACAAGTGGTAATTAACAATGAAGGTTGTCTAGTTAAGACTGCTTTGGCTTATTATATTGTAAGGGTTGACCGAG
Organism: Omphaloscelis lunosa; assembly: GCA_916610215.1. Taxonomy (NCBI): domain Eukaryota; kingdom Metazoa; phylum Arthropoda; class Insecta; order Lepidoptera; family Noctuidae; genus Omphaloscelis; species Omphaloscelis lunosa. The sequence continues at coordinate 1,816,109 of OU744250.1, read as the reverse complement.
ACAGGTTTTTCTGCCGAGACCGAGAATAAAATAAAATCTCGGTCGAGACCGAGAGCCGGAACCGAGAATAGGTAAATCGTGAAAGAAAAAATGAAAATTTTAATGTGCTAATATTGTATATTGTATAATTACGAGTGTAAGTTTTAATAAGTATTCTAAATTAAACAACATGATGTTGTGGCACAAAAAAAAAAACAAATTTTCAGCCTTGTCGGCCTTCACAGTGTCGCCTGTCGTCGTATGAAATAAAATATGACTAGCTCTGCTAAAGAACTGTTCACTTGCTACACTAGTAGGCAGCGCTGATAAAAACGTTTTTGCTGCAGGTACTTCATCAGGTGACGAGTACCAGTAAGTACTCAAAAATATTTCCATTTCTTTACAGTCTTGGGTCTCTCAGAAAACTATCAAGCGCTATTTCGATTACAGCATTTCAACTGTTTTCATCACTGGTCATTGGCTCAACTTCAAAGTTCAAACTCTAGGGAATCATGAGACCATAAGTTGAATTGATCTGTTGCGGCCATGTTTGATGAGCTAGCTGACGATGCAGTAAATTATAACCGTACAACTACCTCGGTTATGGCCGAGAATCTCGGCTGGATTGTTAGCCGAGAATGCCAAGACCGAGATTTCGGTCGAGCCTTATTGTATACTGTATTGGTCAATTTTATTTGTGTTTCGGTGCGTGATGACGTAAGTATAAAACAATTATTTGCGTGTCTATAATAATTAACTCCCCACAATCGTTATCAACACGGAGTAGGTGTGAAAGTGTTATGAGCTAACTGACAATGTAATCAGCGTTTGTGCCGTAAAATATTAAATATACATTTGGTTTCTGCTTTTTCATGTCAGCATTGACGTTTATAGATCGTTTGTCTAAAAATCAGGAAACGTTTACCAAAAAAAGTGTAGACCATAAATAATAAACTACAATGGTTGCGAGTGGCAACCTTGATGCCGTCAGTCCAGCAATCTCAACAAAATCAATTGAAATATGCGCCTGACAGCTGCTTCAAGTTTAACGATGTTTGTGGAACTTATGAAATGTTTAGACGTGTCATCGATCAGACGGCACGTGCTCAAAAAATGCCCGTAGATCCGTCTGGCCTTACATGTGCTCGTTTTATCCATGACACGGATGCTACAGCCAAGCTTACTCCATCACTATAATATCGCATTCGACATTTTAACGTTGACCGACTGCAAATATATGGACAGGTCCATTAATTTTTAATTTTTGCTGACATTGTTGTACGGAGTTAACTGAATACATATCCATAGATGTTTATTGCCAAACGGAAATCAGGAATAATGATAACTAGGTCTTGCTCATATTATTACGTAGACGTCTTTCGTGGAATCAAATCTATAAGTGCTTCTTCCGCCATAATAACTCAGGTAGGTACTTATAGATCAAATCGTTGTGTTAATCAATTTGATTACCTACCTTGCGAAGCGAGCAAGGTAAAATTCATTTGTGCGCCTAATTAGCGTTGTAATTATAAAGTAGAATTTTCTCCTAAGATCCTTAACAAGCTTCGTTCAAAGACCGCACGAACATAATAAGAAAATATTTGCTAACAAAGACTTAATTCGTAGAATATACACTTCAACAAAAAGTAAATGGAATAAAGAAAAGCGATAATTCTCTAATAGAATAAATAAATATCCGATTATTTACGGGCAAACATGCTCAGTTTCCATTATACGCTTGTAATATTAATGGGTAATATATTCGTCGAGTGGCTGAACCGCCCCACCACTAGGTGTAGCCAAACATCATAAGAAATTCACTGTAAGTACATGTCAAATGAATTACTTATGTGCTGCGCTATGGACATGGCACCGAGGGCCTTCGCTCAATGATGACATGGAGGTCCGTATCCACCTTATACAAAGCTAAAAAGAACATTATGTAGTGTCAAGATTCTTCCGAAAATAATAACAAGTTCATGCTGCATGTCGAGCGAGCTATGGGACCGAAGAACATAGGGTTGATGCCCTGAAACAGGAACTGGGGTTCCCGGTAGACCACGAAGGCGATGGCAGGATGAATTGGATGTTTTCCTTAAGAGTTCGTAAGAAGTCAGTAGCGCAGAATCATGGCCCGTGGAAAGAATGGAGAGGTTGAGCAATGATGCTCAGCACCGGGACAGTACAGGCTAGCGTTGCGAGAGAAAACGGAGAATTGTAAAATAAAGAGAACGGAGCAAAACCATTTCCCAGCACCCTAATTGCGCAACACACGATCAATCATAATCTGATTCATTTTGAATATTGCTAATCCATTGCTTCATACGTTCGAAAAATCAACACCGTAAATAACGCAATGAATGTTGTTGATCTGTCAAAATGAAACAGATTGTGATTGATCGTGTGTTACGCAATTAGGGTGCAGGAATGGGGCAAAGATGTCAGAATAACCAACCAAAAAAAATAATCAGCAAAATTACGGGCACTTCAGACATTAGTCTCTGAGTAACGCTTATACCATGCTTCGGCTACTGCACCGCTTATCATCCGTCGGCTTGTTTGGGCTGTCATCATCAGCTTATCATCAAATTACATATAAAATCGGCACCGTGGTCGTCAACGCGTTGATGTCTTTTACTCCACGGTGTCGGTAAAATGCGTTACAGTGTTGCGAAATCAATGGTTTAGTCCCATCTCAAAAATGCCCAACGCGCCTAAAGAAGTTTTCACTTAAAAATTAAACAAAATGTCAATATAATAATATTAACAAAGTTAAGAGCCACACTTAAATCGTACTTAAATGGAATTATAAACGGTCAAGTGCTCACTTTGATAAGTTCAAATAATCAATGATTGAAGTATCGACAGTCTTTTACGTTAACAACTTAATAGTTTTTGATGAAATGTTGGTTTTTAGTAGTTTGCCACCTAAAAACACAAACATATGATTAGAGCGTCCTCCCGTATTTGCGCGCATTCCGACAAGTATTTGCACCAGCTATAATTGTATCTGCTGCTAGAATTTAATTTAGTACCCAAATTCTAAACGACTCGCGCTCATCACAAATTGTGTATGCCTTAGCCCTTCGACATGTCCTCGAACGTATTCCCTACTATATCGACCGTGTGTAACGAATGTGTAATGACTTCATTACACGCTCCTAAAACCTTCAGGCAAAACCTGACAGTTAGAATTATTTGGAGGTTGTACGCTCCGTTATTCAAAACACTGCCAAATTTTAATTTATTAGAAGTTTGTTTACCTATTGGATTTTTTACTAGAACCTGCCGCCTTTGGCTTTGTTCACCAGTCAGGATTGGCCAGAAACCCGAAGCCACATTCAGATCGCTGATCTGATCGAAATGGATCGGAGATACTTACATAATTAATAAAGATTCTATGGTAATGATGCCTCTGGCACAAAACAATCCTTATCGGCTATATTATGATTTCCAGGAGGAATATTTTCTTGTTAAGGCTCTTTCAAACAGGCGCGACGCGCGACGCGACACAAAGACACCGCTCGTCGCGCGACGAGCGGTGCCTTTGTGTCGCGTCGCGCGTCGCGCCTGTTTGAAAGAGCCTTTACCCGACTTCTTAAAAAAAAGGAGGTTATCAATTGGACACGTATGTATATATTATTATCGTGTGGCTGGGTATTGGCACGGCTTGGCGACCGCGTAGCGCGCTAAATTGGTGTTTTAATTATTTGATATCCTACAGGTTTGCGTCGTTTGTCTATATCAGCAGGAAAATGGGCTATGACGAGGTAATCGTTTTTTTTTCCTTTTAGGTATACCTAATAAATACCAGGTATTAACAATGTTTAAGATAAGGCATAATTTACAGTACTTACCTTGCGCGTGCGATATTGTTCCTAATTACATTCTCAGGGTATCCTGTGTGTGCGATTATTTTTGGTAGGAAATAGTTACAACCAGTTATGGGTACCAGGGTTCCCTTATCAATCTTATCAGCAGGAAAACTTTAATAAGATGACCAAATTCCGCTTTTTGAGAACATTGTTAGTAGGTTTTGTTTCCATTTTAATAAAATATTTGATGAAAACGAAAGGTTATCATTAAAGGTAGGGTGTAGGTGCCTATCCAGTAGTTTACAAACTACAGTCCGGCCGTTGGTGTCGAGAGAATGCGTTCTTGACACCTGTCAGTTTCATACTAACGAATGTGTTTTGCAAATTTGATCTTTATTACTTTTTATTAGAAATTGTCCAACTGACAGGTTGGTGTCACGAATGCATTCCCTCAACGGCGACGGCTGGACTGTAAAGACGTTCATTCGAGATTTTTGAAGTGTTGAATAGTTTTTCGGGTTGGTTCGCGTTTCACCGATGAATCACGCTATGTAAGAAGAAATTGATTCACTCGTGACTTGATATATGTAATAGTTATGTAGCTGTACCGTATGCATACAGCCACCTTCCAACAATTGTCATAAAAAACGACCACCGAAAGTTCAGGCATGTTATTGTTTTATCTATCATCTTTTACCTATGAGAACTGTTTTAAATTGTGATATAAACAAATATTCGTTGTTATTGTCTAAGTTTTTAAATGTTAGATATCCTTAGTACACTACTAGACTATTGTTTTTTTGATTGTTGTGTTATTTGAAAGTTGGCCAGAACTAGAAGCCGGCCATGCGCCTGTTGGCAGGACTAGATTGTAGCGAAGAGTGGCTAGAGAAAACTGCTTCAGATAGAGGAAAGTAGAATTATTTGGATGGTCCATACCGCCTTTGGATGAGCACAGTAATGTTATTTTATTTTAATAATAATATCAAAATTAATCAATTAATATAATTGAATGTATTATTTAAATTGAATTTAATAATTTTAAGAAATTTTAAATCTAATAATATGAAAGAAAAATTTTACTTGTTGAAAGCTGTATTATTAATTATAAGTTGGTGTAACTAAAGTATTTGCATGCTAGCTGTACCTTTATACCATGTTTTATTCAAATAATATAATAATATTTATCTCTATTGTTGTCTGTACATGTGACGCTGCATAAAATCTCTCACTACTCATCATCATCCGCCTAGCCTTTTTGGTTGGCTAGTCAGCTTCCAGTCTAACTTAATGCAGCTAAATACCAGTATTTTATATGGAGCAACTGCTTATCTGACCTTCACAACCCAGTTACTGGTGGACACAGCCCCTTGGTAAGACTGGTTGTTGGATTTTCAGGCTTTTTAAATATTTCTCACTACTACATTATGTAAATAATGAATTAATACAATACAATTGTATGCAACATAGTTGTCTATGCAAACATGACAGTCAAAACAAAATAACTTACTTTTCAGAACAGCATACTTTCTCTAATACTGGTAATTCTGATGGACTTTGTGTCTACAGTATCCATTGCAATTCTATGACAGTTTTTTTTTTATTTTTAAATAAATTTGTAAGAATACTGTGTATAAGTTTCGCTACTCCACTACCTTTCTCGAAATAATGATAATTCACAAACAAGTATTTTTTAATTGCAATTCATAATTTGAAGCAGTTCATTATTTTAAGTTCACTGAAATTGTACAGCAGGATTTGTACACCTAACAGATTTAATACCAATTTGAAGAATTTTGAAATACCTAGTTTTCATTATTTAAAGACAATGGTCCTACTACATAAGTGATATTGTAGCTCTTCCAACAAACAAACTTTTATGGGTTTTGGAAAATGATGAAATGATGTCTATGTTCAGAAAATATAAAAGTACATTTAAAACCAGGTTAGCAAATAGCTTACATTCATAAGTTATAGTACTATAGTAATTTATGACAAACAATGAAATAAGGTATAGTCTGAATGCCACTGTCATCTTCTACTGAAAAGGTGACAGGGTGACATACTGGTTTTCAACCACCCATTGTACACAATAAAAATGTTGATTTTCCATACAATTTTGTCTCCATACAACATGTAGAGTGTTTAAAAACTCAGAAAAAAACCTCTGATTCTAAGCTGAGGCAAAAATACATTTTCTAACAGGATGAAGCATACAAAATAAAGATTACTTACTTCTTGAAGACTCTGCAAAATGAGTTGTTTATTCTTTTATCAGAATTGTGTCTTCTGCGGTCTTCAAATAAGTCTTTAATGGCAGTCACACCAAGCACAAACAACACGGGCAGCATGGCAACTTCTTTACCAAACGCACTGATTGCAGGCACCCAGTTCAACAACACTATGAATATAAAGTACACATTTGCAACCCTATGGAATTGTTCAAATAAGTTCTTGGGTAAAAATGATAGTATAGTATATTTTGTAGTCCTAATTTTATTGTCGCATCTTTTCCCATTTGGGTGATCTTTGAGTGGTGTTTTATCTGGTACCAGGAGGTTGGGTGTGACTATGAGATGTCTGGTGTCAACAGCAGGCTGCTGTCGCCGCAGTAGCCAGAAGGCGGCTCGCCTCCAGGGGCTCACGACGGACGTTCGTCTGATGGTGTAGATGGAGTCGGAGCGCGAGGCCTGCCGCGAGTGGATGCGCACGGACCCCAGACGCGGCTGGGCGCTGGGTGCGGGCGGGTCGCGGTGCCCCGGCGGCAGGATGAAGTCCGTGCGGCTGCCGGCGCGGCTGTGGCCGGGCCCGGTGCTGGGCCGTCCGCCCTCGCCGATCTGGCCGTGCGACAGAGCGCGCTGGTGACCACGCATTGCCGACTTGAGCGAAGGCCGTGGCGCGGTGGGATTCCCCGCAAGCATAGGAGTGCCTCCATGACTTACAGACCTCGAGTGTCCTTTCGCTTTCGGAAACAGGTAAGTCTGCTCCGGTGCCCCGGGTAAACATGGCACGGTAGAAGTTGTCTCTCCACTGCCTTCTGTTGACATTTTTATTCATTTGAACGGTGTTCACCCCACTTTTACCTTTCATTTAAAACTGTTGTGTCGCCACACCGTTTATATTTATTTGTTGAAGGTGATTTAAGGAGAATGTGCAGTACGAAATCAAACATATGGTAGGAACTCATCCGTTCACAGATTCACACATCACTAACTTAATTATTTCCAATAATCACTAAACGAACAGATAAGTTTTGTAGTAGCCCGCGTATACATATTCTTAGAACTTTTAAAATAATTATTTGACTACCACGGAGCGATTACACACGATAGAGTATGAAACTTAAAAACAAGCAAAAAACACGAGACAAGTAACTGACTGAACTCAATGACTGACTGACTGACATGACATTTCCTTCATTGCTTTGCTTGCTTCAACTTGCTTGGTCGCCAGACATGACAAGACACATTTGGGTTTGCCAACATCAAAATAAGTTCTCCTTTTTTTAACCCACCCAACCTATCGATATAATGCCCTACCCTATTTATTTGTTTTTTTTAGTTGTTGTGTTTGTAGAATAGTAGTATGATTAAAGCTAGGCGTCTACTAGGCGGACGGGCTGGGTGGTCCGCATCGCATTTGCAATCAATACAAAATGCAGTTGGTGGGTTCAAATCTGAGATTGAACTAAAGTATTGTTCACGGCTGCGCCAAATAGGCTGGTAGTTATTTTAAAACTACTGGCCTATTTGACGCAGCTGTGTAGCACACAATGCTGAAGCAAAGCTTTTTCTGTTTTTTGTGTATACATAATATGTTGTGTGCCCTAACCTGGGTTAATATATATTTTTTATTTATATGAAAATTTATTAAAAATGGTTTTATTTTCAAGTTAGGCAAAAAAAAATCAATGAGGTTAAAAACTGAAAGCTCATAACAGGTGGCAGCACAGTTGTACGTCTTTAAACCGCCATTGTTGTGTTTATGTTTACTTTTGTGTCGATCACAAATTATACGAAAACTAAATAAATATATATGAGACTTGTTGTGTAGCACTATTAAAAGACGAGCTAAGGACAGGGGAAGCGTCTACCACTAGTAAAAAGCAGCTTTACTGGAAAATTCAATAAATTATGAACGTTTTATAATTTATAGGTAACTACGGGGACCCATATATTTGCCAAAGATGTTATAAGAAGAAAACTGTGGGAAAAAGCTCTCCGAAAAAAATTGAAATCCGATATTTCGTCGAGACGATGAGCTATCCTTTAAGCCTTTTATGGGAGAAAGTGGTTTATAAGTGATGCTCCCAAGAGAACTAAGTCAGTTTTCATTACAGGCACTTGTTATGTGATTTTATGTAAATTGTAGTAAAGTATGTGTGTGATTATATTATCATATTAGACCAGTGCTAGAAGTGCTATCACTGAGGTTTTTCAGTCAGAAAGATCATGCCTGAGTTAGTTTTCAACTCTGATCAGGTTACTTCTATCGTACGCCTCCAGTCTTTAACAAAAAACGAACTTAAAGTCAACAGACACAAAATAACCTATAAATTATAAAACATTCATAATTTATTGACTACTCCACTAAAGCTGCTTTTTTACAAGTGGTAGACGCTTCCCCTGTCCTTAGCTCGTCTTTTAATAGTGCTATACTCCAAGTCTCATACATATTTATCTAGTTTTCGTATAATTTGTGACCGACACAAAAGTAAACATAAACACAACAATGGCGATTTAAAGACGTACAACTGTGCTGCCACCAGCTTTCAGTTTTTAACCTCATTTGTTTACGAATTCTTTTACTAATTTCCCATTCGAAGTGACCTAAGTGCGATAGTGGCACCCTCATTTTAATTTTATTCTTATTTGCCAAGCTGTAGTGATAGCGACATAGAATCGCGTGCAGGTGGGTAAGTAGGTATTTAGTAATAAAATATTTATGCCTGTTGCCATTTTATAAATAGAATTATCGACTATTTTAGTAAATATTTACCTGCGCAACACTAGCTCACACGTCATCGTCATCCAAGTCGGCCATATTCTTTCCGACATTTTGACATTTACCACCCGGTTTGCAATTTCTTAGTGGAATATACTTCTTCTAAACCTTTCAACATGGATGAAGAATACGACGCGATAGTTCTGGGAACGGGATTAAAGGAATGCATCCTAAGTGGAATGCTCTCCGTGTCCGGAAAAAAGGTATTGCACATTGATCGTAATAAGTACTACGGTGGTGAATCTGCGTCAATTACCCCGTTAGAAGAATTGTTCGCAAAGTTCAACGCACCGGCTCCCGACGAAACATACGGCCGAGGTCGCGACTGGAATGTAGATTTGATTCCCAAGTTGTTGATGGCAAATGGGCTTCTTGTGAAACTGCTAATTCACACGGGTGTGACTCGATACCTGGAATTCAAGTCTGTGGAGGGCAGTTATGTCTACAAAGGCGGAAAGATTTCAAAAGTGCCCGTCGATCAGAAGGAGGCGCTGGCATCGGATCTGATGGGGATGTTCGAAAAGAGACGCTTCCGAAACTTCCTTATTTACGTCCAAGACTTCCAGGAGGATGACTCGAAGACCTGGAAAGATTTGGACCCGAGTACAGCCAATATGCAGTCGCTTTATGATAAGTTTGGTCTTGATAAGAACACTCAAGACTTTACTGGGCATGCTCTGGCTCTCTACCTCAATGATAACTACCTCCAACAACCAGCTATACAAACCATCCACCGTATTAAACTGTACTCTGACTCACTCGCAAGATATGGCAAATCTCCATACTTGTATCCTATGTATGGATTAGGGGAGCTGCCTCAAGGCTTTGCCCGCCTCTCTGCTATTTATGGAGGCACCTACATGCTGGATAAACCTATAGATGAGATAGTGCTTGGAGAAGGTGGCAAGGTAGTTGGTGTACGCTCTGGCAATGAAATAGCTAAGTGCAAGCAAGTATACTGTGACCCTAGCTACGTACCTGACCGTGTCCGCAAGAAGGCTCAGGTGATTCGTTGCATTTGTTTATTGGATCATCCTATACCAAATACAAAGGATGCTTTGTCCACCCAAATTATCATTCCTCAGAAGCAAGTAGGCAGGCATTCTGACATCTACATCTCTGTTGTGTCATACACACACCAAGTTGCTGCTAAGGGCTGGTTCATTGCCATGGTGTCCACCACTGTTGAAACCAATGACCCAGAAACTGAGATTAAGCCTGGCTTGGATCTGCTTGGACTTATCCGACAGAAGTTTGTGTCTGTGACAGACTACTATGAGCCCCTCGATGACGGCACTCAGAGCCAGATCTTTGTTTCCGAATCTTATGATGCTACCACACACTTTGAGACTACTTGTTTAGATGTGATTAAAATATACAAGTATGGAACGGGTGAAGAGTTTGACTTCTCCAAAGTAAAAGTAGAGCTTGGAGAAGAGGAACAGTGAACTATGTTATAATATCATGTTTATGTACATTGCTTGTTAATTTTATATTTGTTTAAGAACTGTTCTGGCAACAATAATGATACTCTAGGGATTTTGGGTTATCAATTTTATTAAGAGCTTAGATGTATTGGCAGTAGATCAAGTATTAATGTATGTACAATGCTCCCAGTGGTTCCAAAACTGATTTTATACATTTTATTGCCAAAAATAAAATATTATTTAATGGAATTTATACTTTATTTAAAGCTGCTTTCAAAGTATACAAAGCTATATGATCTGCACAAGTGGTAGGTTATTTGTACCAGATGTTATGCATTCCAATTTGGTAATTGTTTGATTCTGTAACCATATCATACTTGTAACAAGTCAAAATTTTTGAATGCTCACTATACCTGTATGTTGTGTAAGATCATGAATAAAAGTTATAATAATAACAAGAGGTGTTTTATTTTGCAACAAAACATGTTCAGGTAAATAACAACAAAGCTATATTTTTCCTTATGCTTATCATGCAATTTATACTTAAACTTTTAATTAATTTAAATATCACCATGTTTTCTAGACTAGATGAAATCACAATTTACAAGTTCAAAATATATTTAATTGAATACAGGTGGTCATCTCTACAACCGACAAATATGTAGTCGCCATAAACAGCTGGTGACGAAAATACTTCGCTTGGTAAACTGTGTTCTTCTAATACAATTCCATTTTCTGCATCAAGTACAGATAGTTTTCCATTATTTGCTGCGGCTAGTATCAGCTTGTCGTTCAAAGCACAAGGAGTTGAGTAAACTGGGGAAGAAAGTAGAGTCTTCCAAAGCAGACTTGGCTGAAAATTCTTAATACTAAGACTATACACCCTTTTATCGTGACAACCAAATACCATTTGCCATGTCAGCTTATCTACTGACTTCACATAAATTGAAGAAAATATATTTCCTTTAGCACCTGTATATTCCCAGATCTGAAATTACAAAAAAAAAAAAAAAACTTTAATTTGTGCAATGACTTCTTATCAAGAAAACTAATAAATAATAGATCATAACCCCGGTCGTTAATATGACGCATCGTGTTTTAGATAAGATTCGACTTTGTAGTGCGTAGTCTGTACCTATTTATTGAATGCCTGTTACTAGTGTTGTAAAAAAACTCTAGTCATAAGTCATATAATCCTATACTATTAAATGAGCAATATTATTAAACCTATATATTTGTAATCACGTTAGTTCTCGAAAACGGCTCTAACGATTTCGATGAAAGTTGCAATATAGTGGTTTACGGGGGGTGAAAAATCGATTTAGCTAGGTTTCATATCTGGGAAAATTGGTTTTCTCTTTTTCACAGCCTCGGGAATGTGATACAACGTTTGGTATATCTGGACGATATGTTTATCTATTTGCAGTTGAGCAGAGCTCGGTCGACCAGGTACTAATAATAAGACGTGAGTTCTCTTTGAAGACTCAGTTGTTTTTGAAGACTTGTCTAAAAGAACATCAAGTCGGGACTGAGTCATCCGAGTCCCTATCTGGATAAAAGAGAATAATGCAGAAAAAAAATTAAGTAGCCATTGTTTACTATCAAATGATTTCTTTATAGTATAAAACGATAAAATAAACATAGTTATATATTTTATACATAGGTATATTTTTTTTTATGATAGAAGTAAATTCAAGAAAGGCCCGCAGAAAATTGTGGAAATACATTTTTTATGCATTGGCATAGACACTAGCACCGCGTCAATGGGCTTTCTTTCGTAGCGCGCACTATACATAATTTTGAAATAATTTTATTTTTATATATTATTTTTATTTTTAAATATTGATAGATTGATAGCATAAAGCACCAACTTTAAAGCTCATGACTCAGTTCAGCTAAAAGAACTCGCAGGACTCAAAAAAAAATCATAGGACTCAAAAGACTCAAAGATCTCATGAGACTATTTAATTAGTCGCAAGTCTTGAAAAAAGACTTGAGTCTCAAAATGTAAACCAAAACTTAGTCTTTTACAACACTGTCTGTGACAGCTTCCTTTATCTTCTAAACCCGATGTCCATATGAATGAATGGGTACTGTAGTCTGTATTAAGGTGTCGTGATTACCTTGATACCTTTCTCCACAGTTCTGCAATGTATATCGCCGGCGACTTCAGCGAACACAACGTATTTATCTTCGTTATACAAAACTGGGCTCGCGAACACCGGGCTGGCAAGCGTGCCGCGCCATATTATCATGTTAGTGAAGGTGTGGATACATGCGCACACGCCCGATAATGTGCCCAGCAGTACAAACTCCTTCTTAGCAAGAACAAGGTCGGCAGATATAGATTCATTGCAGATGTTTATTGTAACTTTCGGGGCACCCGACTGAAAAATAAATGTGATATTAGGGCGATCATGCCGAGATTGGTTGACAGTTTCTGCAGGTGTGCGGTAAAAGAGAATGAGCTACTAGAGTAAGTAAATACATAGTAGTGCAATTTTACGCGACTATGTATTCTGTTTCCACGAGGAGGATAAACTTTTATTCTAAGTACTTTGTTATTACCGGACATTAAATACAATCACTAATTATTGGCAACTTGTCATATTTATTTATAAACACTTTTTTAAACCAGTTACCTATGTATTTAATCGTTAGGAACATAAATATTACAATATTATTAGTCATTCGTATCTACAATAATTAGGTAACAGACGAGGATGACTATATAGTTATATTTAATTATGAGATAACTGCTCGCGTCACAGTGCATATGGTAATCGGAAAATTTATTTTTCTGTAGGTACCTATTATTTTTTATTGTAAACATAACATTGCATTAAAAACAGATTTTTAAAAAACGTTGATTGGATTAAGAAAAGAACTGCGCGGTAGGGAGACGGCGGGGTGCGCCTAGGGATGTAAAACGGTAAAATTACACTGGTAAAATACGGTAAAAAAATATATTTTACGTAATTTACGGTAAAAAACGTATTAAACGTACTCATACAGTCATACCCACTAAAACAATACAAATACGGAAGTGAGTATGTTTGTGTGTATCATGTGTATATCACTACTTCACTTTAATGGATAAATGGATTCGAATTAAATTTGCCAGACACATAAACTGTATTGGAACTTAAAAAAACAGAAAACTGGGCTCGTGCAACTCATGCGTACTAAAAATCCTCAAAACTTAATTCTCAAGTCAAGAATTCAAGATATGAATCACACTATGTCATGGATTATAACAATATCATCTATGTGCAAAGGCAGAGCAGAGGACAGCACAACCCGGAGGACACGGTGGAGCATACGGTGGAGGTCTGCCCAGCTTGGGCGGAGCATCGCCGTGTCCTCGTGGAGGCGATCGGCGGCGGTGATCTCTCGCGTCCGGCCCTGGTTCAGGCCATGGTACGGAGCGAGAGGAAATGGGAGGCCGTCACCTCCTTCTGCGAAGCGGTAATGCTCGCGAAGGAGGAGGCGGAACGCGTGAGGGAGAGGCAAATTTCGCGCCCTCACGCCCCTAACCGCCGCAGGAGGAGACGCCCAGGGCGTCGGGAATCGCGAGGCGATTTCCGGGCACCGTAGGCGCGGGCTTGCGGGCGGTGAGCAATGGGTGGCTCACCGTCCGATAAGGACCAGGCCCGGGTCGACGGCGCGTTGTGTTCCACGCGCGCCTCAAAGACATGTCAGCAGAATTGAAGGGGTCCACTAGGGCCGATGTCTGCCGGGGTTGCGAAGAAAACCAAAAGGGAGATTGTGGCCCCCGGCGACAGGGCAACCGAAGGAACACGGGTGGGTTTTAGTCAGTAAGAGTCTGACACGCCCTCCCGCTCCGCCCAGAGCGGGAGAAGTTATTTGATGACTTCCCACCCAGCACAGCACAAAAAATAAAAATTAAAACTTCATAAGTCGTCGGTCATTTTACCGTAGTTTATATAAATGACCGTAAAATACCCGTATTTTACCAGCGTTTTCAGTAAAATTATGTAATTTTGCCCCAAGCCTGTTTAAGAGACAAAGACGCTAGTCCCTTGGACCTTGGATGCACTAGGCACCCTGCCAAGCTAGAAAGAACTTTCCGTGTCGCCAGTAATGGTGGGGCTACATCATTGTCGCGTTGTCGCGAACTAAACTTCGCGCGGTCTCTCTTGCACACCGCTTGACGTCTAGCTGATCAACAGAGAGCGCGCGAAGTATAGTTCGCGATACGCGACAATGTAGCCCCAGCATAATAATTTCTCTAATTATTCAGCACACGTATTAATAAAATACGTACCACGACATAAATACACCTCACATTTCCGTCGTAAGCGGCGACATACAACTGTCCGTTACAGCAGACGGCTTTGCTTTTGATCATGTGTCCGATGTTAATCCTCCAGTGTTCTTCGTAGGTCTCCAGGGAGAAGCAGACAATGGTACCATCGTACCCGCCGACCACGCCGAATGGGCGCATCACGTTCACGTCATGGTAACACAACACGGGCGCTTCTATCCGCGTGTTCAGGATAATCGTGCGCTCAAGCGTGCCGTTTATTGCATTCACTATGATGATCCTGCCGGAGTGACTGCCCACTGTCACGTACAGGTTGCTGAAAAATATTAAATAGCAGTTTCAGTATAGAATATACATAGGTGACTACTGAGATTACGACTAATAGATATGTATGAAAAAAAAAAAAAAAACTATTTACAAAAAAAAAAACAACCGACTTTTTTGGAAGTCTTGCAAAAAAGTCGGTTATTTTTTTGTAAAAAGTATTTATTTTTTACTTTTTAGTTGTGGTACCTACCCCACACAAATTCGATTACCACTACCAGCTTTTTATATAACAGTGACAGGAACTTAATATCTTATTATTGAAGCTAACTCAAAAACTACCCAAGCAAAGTTAATAAAATTTATATGGGACCACCTCTGAAGTCTGACCTACTAAACAAAAAAATAATCATCAAAATCAATACATAATTGGCGGAGTCATCGCGTAACAGTTAGTAAAAAAAAAACTTGCAGTCGAATTGAGAACCTGCGTTTGCGTCGACCCCAAATAAATTGGGATAATGGCAAGAGCATGATGATGATTTCAGTATAGGAATCATAATAATATTACGTCGTTGTTTTGTGTTAGTGGGTTGGCTGCGGGTCTAACGTTGTTCAAGTTAGTAAAGTTATTGGTAGTTCATAACGAGTCTGGTAAATTATATTCTGGGTACCCTCAGATATTTTTACGTCTGTCGCCTTGTCTTCAGTGGAGCAATTAAACATATTGCAGGACATGAAACGTTTCAGCACGTCTCTTTTAGTGTCCTGCAAATTCTTGTAAGTATATTAGACCTAGGTAGGTACCAGATAATTACAGTTGGGGCATAGGCCGGAAGCCGATAGTACCTGATTTCAAAATCTATAATTTGAGAACTGAGACTGATCAATATGATCGAGCAATGTCAATTGTGTGGGTGTATCGTCTTCAGCTCCTAAAATGACGAATTAATTTCAGTGATCATTACTTACAATTTTGACTGGTATAATGTTGGTGAGGCATCAACACACTTCCCAGTATCTACGCTCCACATCACATTGAACTCTACAGCGTTGCTGCAAGACAAGGTACTTGTTCTCTTGCTACATGCAGCCTCTGGAATCTGTGTGTCTGCATCAGTGTTCATCCTCGACCTTTTGCACTTCTTCGCTTTTACAATATCCACACATATTTTGTTCTGGGCTATTTGTATAATCTCATCTATAGTGTTCTTACGTGACATCAGGTAAGGAAGGATCAACTTTCCAAATTGTGGGCATGTCATAGATATTGTGTTACATACAGATATAGCTAGGAAAGAGGTTCCTCCCAAAGAAAAGAAGTTCTTGTCTTTGATTTGATCATATGTAAATCTTTCAGTCATAGCAGTGTTGAGCTCCTCCACAAAGATCATTTTTAGAGAATCTATTGTTTGTGGTACACGCATTCTTTCAAACATCTTGGCTATTATTTGTTTTGATATTTTCCCATGAGGATTAGTGGGCAAACTATCTACCCTAACAACTTTATCAGGCCAGTGCTTATCATCAAGTTTGCATTTTAGAAAGTCTGATAATTCTTGGCTGCTGAGGGTTTCTGATGCAAAATACACCACAAGAAGCATTGGTTTTGGTAGCCACAGGCATGAACAAGTTCGCACTCTTGGACATTGCATTATAGTGGCCTCCACTGTTAGCAGATTAATCTTATGCCCAAATCTCTTGATGACATCATCCTTACGCCCTCTGTAGTAAACAGTACCACATTTAACTTCTCCAATGTCACCAGTGTCCAGAAATTTCAGAGAATTTTGCTCCTCAGGACCATTTGACTTGTTTAGTATAACACACTTTCTAGATTTGCTTACTGAAATACAATTACAAAAAGTGAGTGTTTGCAATCAGTTCATCTTTAAGCAAGTTTCTTACTTACCTAACATTATCTTTCCAATATTTTCTTTAGAATTTTCTGCACGTTGAATTATGATTTCTGTTTCTGAGAGACAGTTCCCTAGCGGTACTTCTCTGTCAGTCTCAATCTTGTTCAGGTCAAGTTCTGCCACACAGGCCCAGCATGACATCTCAGTGACTCCATACAATGTAAATATCCTAGTTTTATTTTCCCAGTGCTTCAGTTCTCTTAGCCTTTTAATACTATTGAAGGGTTCACCACCCAATGCTAATATCTTGAGGGTTGAGTTTTTACATAAAATTTTGTTTTTAATATCAGTGTTCGAATACTGTAAAAACTTTGATGGAGTTGTTTGCCAAACTGTGACAGAATTAGCTTTATTCCCTGGGAACAATACATCTGCTCTATCTGGTGCAATGAGTAGAGAGGCTCCATTGATGCATGCCAGTAATATTTCTATCATAGAAGGATCAAAAGTAAGAGGTGTGGAAAAGAATATGACATCTTTTGATGTAATGTTAAACATTTTGGTTAAATCATCGATGTTAGGCTGTATACATTGAATTGGAACCTGTACATGTTTAGGTTCCCCCGTGCTACCTGAAGTCATAGCTATAAACGAGTGTTGAGGTACATGCTTATAGTGTGGTTCAGTTGTACCATCAAAGTCATAAAAACTTATGGTCAAGTCAAAAACTGAAACAGTGTGGTCGGGCTTTTTACCAAATAGTTCAGAATTAGAATCACTTTCTTTGTTCTTGATGGTCATTATGATTGTAAAATTAATATCTTTAGCTATTGCCTCTAAATCCTGCGCCGGGTCCACAAACATAAATGTTGTGCAACTTTTGTGGGCTCTGAAAAAAATAAAAAATCACTTTAGCAGGATGAGATAATTAATTATTCTACAATTTACAGGAGGATGTCTGGTGGTACCCACGCGGCTATTACACATGGTATGATGATGTTTCTCTCCGACACTAATCCAATTACCCCTTTGTTGCATTGACGAAACTGAAGCTGCTGTGAGATGTACTCACACACTCCGTACAGCTCGGAGTAGGTGTAGTTCTTATAAACATCATCCACGTAGTGTCTCACAGCGATGCTGGATGGGTATTTGGCACATGTATTTACGAAAACATCGTAATAACCACGCTTTACTTTCATTTGCTTGTTTTATTTTCTATTTTCTGATAACGTCGGGTAAAAATAACTGATAGGAATAAAAGGTTAGCAAATGAAAATTTTGCCTAACGAATTCTTCTAAACATAAAATTTGCGATGGTCAAAAACTAATTGGTGTGATCTTAATCATGATTTTTATAATATAAACTGTTTACGAGCTTTGATTTTGTTTTGAGTAAAGTTTACTATCACCATAACCAGTAAAACCACAGAGCATGACCATAACATCTGAGGGTTGTCAATTTTGACACTTTGTCTTTGAATGTCAAAATTGACAATTCGTTCGGGCTGTTGAAAAACATCGATGAATATTGTCTTTAGTATACAATTTTTTTTTAAAGTATCAGAATCAAACATTATTCATAAGTTATAAAGTAACAGAAAAAAAAATCTTTAATACTTGGTTAAGTAACACCCAAATTTTAGTAATAGTAGATTGTTTGCCGAGGAATCAAACAACTATTTTAAAGGCGAGAGTGTTTCTTTGAATCCAGAGCGCAGCGAGGGATTCAAAGTACGGCACTCGAGCTTAAAATAGTATTGCTCCCGAGGTGGACACTCTACATACTTTTTATCACCCTCTATGAGAAAATAAATAAGTGCAACATATGAATAATAATAATCCTACGTTTATTTATTTAATTCTCGGTACTTGGAAGATACACTCATTTTTTATAAAAATAAGTAAAATCTTAATTTGAGTAAACAATTACGGACGAAGGCGACATGCATTTCGCACGTTTTTATTTTTCACAAACTATTTTTTAATTTAGCTCGCGCCCGTATTACTTTATCATACAGCCTATTACTTGTTAATACAATGTTCGTGATTGATCTTTTTGGTAATTGAAACTTTTACTAACAATATCCACATTCCAAATTTAAACCACTTTTAGTCCCTAGAGATTAAAAATCTATTTTAGTCCTTGTTTACGAAGAATAAACTAGCTCTTTTGAATAAATGTGATAAAAATATACAACAATAATACTATGTTGGTAAACTTATTACCTATTTAAGTAAGATTCCTTGTTATTATATAATATGTCCAAACAACAAACTTTACAAAATTACAAATAGTTACAATTTACGTAATTCTTACAAGTGTCTGTACACACGGCTACATAACTAGTTATACATTTCCAGTATAAGCTGATCTCGCATTGTATAGGATTTCCGTACAGTACAAAGAGAGGTCAGCTTATACCGGAAATGTATAGCTTGATACGCAGCTGTGATACCACAAAACTCAGCCTTTCCGTTGCATAATTGTAACGGAACACCTTACAAATAAAATTGTAGTAACAAGTCTACAGTTTAGGGTAACACAAAAATTTACATACAACATGGGTTCACCGGAAAATCCTACAAAGGAGAATGCTCATCAGGTATGAAAAAAAACCCTGAGCGAACAGATACAGGATGTAGCAATATTTTAAAGCTGATCGGTCTTTTTGGCCAGTCATTCTGATGTTCACTGGTAAGACTGGTAAGTTTGTAAATGAAATAAAGGAAATAATAATATACAATACCTTACTTACGTTAAGGCCTATTTTCAATGTAAACCATGTTTTATTACTTGTAGGTGCAAATAAACTATTTTATTTTATTTATTATTTTAATATCACAGAAATAATATATTACTGAAAATATCAAGGAATTTTGATTCATAAAACAAGCGATTGACAGTATTTGTAAATTTGCAACTGAAAACTTGTAAGATTGGATGAGTTGTACAAAATTCAAAATATTTTATTTCACATAAACTTACATGGGCACTTATGAAATGTCAGAAGCTAGGTGCACGGTTCCTATGGAGAAGAGCCGGCAAGAAACACCACGGTTACTCTTTTAAAAATAATTGGCTTTTACAATATTTTCAAATAACAGTGTTACTAGGTATGAGAGGACTGTGTAGGTCTTTCAATAAGTACCAGGTACTTAACAAAATAGAATATGGTCAATAGATCTACAGTCCACTAAGCCTACGGAGTTCTAACATTCACAAAATAGAAAAGAATCTATACAAAAGATAAATAAATTATTAAAAATAACAACCTATTTTTATTAAACGTAATTACACGATTGCTATTACAACTGTAATAAATCGGAATAATTATTATGTCTACAAAAGCAACTAATAAAGAGTTAAAATTAAATCGTAGGTATAATTATAATGTCAAATAATAGGATCAAGGACGAATGTAAAAAATAAAAAAATATATACAAGGTAATTTGGGAGCAGTTAATAGACTCTTAGATAAATAATTATGCCGTTAATGAGGTGCCAGGGAAGCCACATGTGTAGAAGGAATTAAAATATTTATTGATAATATTAAAATGAGTATTCTAGTACGTATTAGTCTTTTTAAAATTTTATTTAAAATTAAAAAAAAAAACACACCGCGTTATCGCCGCGGGTCGTCCCGCTTATAGGTTTTTTTTTTAAATCCACACTGGCTGTTTATACACTAACTAGACTGCTGCATTTTTTTAATGGACTGTTTTCTATAAGGGGGTATTACACTATCATATCTATGATCAAAGATATAATAAATTGTAAAACAGACATATTATGGGTAATTTGTGAGCTTCGTAGATAGGTATATGATAGTATAATATTCCCCTAAGGGAAATATATCCACAATAAATGTCTATTGTACAGTTTCATTATATCTTTGATAATAGATCTATGATCATAGATATGATAGTGTAATACCCTCCTTAGTAAAAATTTTCGTATTCGATTAGCTAACGAAATCTAGTTCTATTTTTAAAATTCATTCCCGCCCTAGAGAGGGAAGCATTTACTATAAGTCTTTCTCGCCCTAGGGTGTGAAGCAGCCGCTTCCACCCGCTACTCGGATCAAACAAACACTACTTTCCGAGTATGAGAAGTGAAAAATTATTTTAATTTAAAAAAGGAGTATGTTATACATTCGATGAGTTCTTTTTCATGTATTTAAACCGATTTCTCCATGATTATTCGGGGTTTTGTAAAATAAAAGTAAAACTCGACATGCCGCAGACTCTTAGCGGTAATACCTTTCAGTTATAGATGATAGAGTCGCTCGTTCTTTGACACGACAAGGCGCGCGACAGTACATTGTCAGTGTTGTATTTTATATATATTAAAAACATACAAAAAAAAAATACAAAACTACTAAAGATGCCATTGGTTCAGCGAGTTTGTTCGTCGAACGTGTGCGTATCGTAGGTGGGGCGTAGCGCGTAGGCACCCAGGCCGAGCGTAGGCGCGGCGTAGGCCCGTAGTTGCGACGTAGGCTTTGCGTAGACGCGTCGTAGGCGCCTACGCTGCGTAGAGACTGCGTTAGTATCGCGCGTTACTGACCTAACATACTAATCAGTCGAGAGGTGTCGGTTGAAACGAAGTTCTTTTCACTTTTGCACGCTTGGCGAGTCACGACACTTTTGTTACTTAACAAAAGTGTCGTGACGGTCAAAATGTTACACTTTTTTCGGTCTAGCTCTCAGTCGCCGAGTGTGCAGAGTATGACGTGCGATGAGGAACTTCGTTCCAATAAAAATACGATACATGAATTTTCTTGGTTGATTAATTAACTTTGTCTTCTCCACGATTCGTTTCAGATCTAGAGTTAGAGATCTTTGATTTTAGACCGGGATTAGTTAAAACTGACGTTATTATTATAGTGATCGACGTGTTTTCATAGCATAACTTTGGGTACGCTTTCATTCTCAAGAATATATTATACAACTGAAAATGGCTTTCACAATATTTTCAAAGACCAGTAATTGTTAAAAAAATGATCCGTTTTCTGATATGGAAATCAGACACATGCAATATTGAAAATGGAACTTACTATATACGAAAGTAGGAGGTGAGTGAGGAGTGTACGGGTTATGGAGAAACGATCTGAAGTCTTGAAGAAGTACTTAACTTGCATTTACCTGCAAAAAGTAGTTCGTACTTATTAGCCACTTCAAGTCTGAGTCGTTTTTGCTGTCACATCAGTAATCTCAGTAAAATAATATGTAAACATAATTCCTTTTAAATTAAATTAAAATTCATTTAATTCAGACAACAGTGATCCATATAGTGTTAGTATTACAAAATAACTTATAATTTAGTGTTAGTAGTATTGATGTAAAATATTTGAAATAATAGACATTCAATGCAGAGGACGACCAGTCAAGAAAGCATGCTTCCTATCTGAGCAGCCTCCGCACAAAATGTTTTAAATTTGGAGTATAGCTCTCCGCCACAGCTCTCAGGATATAGTTGCGACTGCCCCGCACTCTGCTCAACAGCGATGCTGTTTTTTTTGCGTATTATGGCATGAAAGCCATCTGTGTGGGTCTCAGCGAACATTTCTGAGGCGCTGCAGAAATGGGGCAGTCGCAACAACATCCTGAAAGCATTATTATATTGCACGCGCAGGGTATCCAGCGATCTCTTGGTATAGCTGACCCATAGATTGCTCGTGTAAAAGCTCTGATAGTAGGTCTTAAAAAGAGTAATTTTTACTTGGTCAGAGCATCGAGCAAATCTACGGGCCAACATGTTCCCTCTGACCGCTAGTGCCCTACGCTCCCTCTCGATGTCTTAGATATCATCTCTAAGGTCGTCGGCAATGAAATGCCCAAGATACTTAAATTTAGACACTCGGTTTAACGGGAGTCCATTCAGCCTTATTATTTCCGGAGCAGAGTCCGGACACCTACCGGCGGCCTTAAAGATCATATATTCACTTTTGGTAACATTTTAAATTAGTCCGTGTGAGGCAGCATAAGTTTCACAAACTTTAAGCAAATCTCTTATTGCCCCAGCAGTTGGGCCCAGCAGCACCATATCGTCCGCATAGTTGATGTTATTGACGCTCACTCCATTTATTCGACATCCAATATTCATGCTACTGAGCTCAGTGATGAGGCCATCAACATACAGATTGAAAAGCCTAGGGGATGTCAAACCCCCTTGTCTCACACCGCATTCCAATCTATATGCCGAAGACAGAGTGTTAGACCACTTTACCAGGTTCCCCTGATTGGCATACCAGTACTGGAAGATTATCAGTATTTCAGCAGGCGCGCCCCTGTCCCTCAACTTGTCCCAAAGCACATCATAGGAAACAAGATCGAAGGCTTTTGAGAGGTCGAGGAAACAAGCGTACACCGGCGTCTTACGATCGGTATAGTATTGAACAGTATGCTTGAGACTTAAGATAGCAGTTTCCGTTGATAGTCCAGGCTGAAACCCGAACTGTGCTTCATGAAGATTTAAAATATTCTTCAAACATGAGTCAAGCATACTGTCCAATACCTTAGCCATGATCGTTGCCAAGGAAATCGGGCGGTAATTCCCTTCACTTGATATGTACCAGTATGTTGTATGTATGTAGCTAACACACATAGTATAGAACAGTGACAAGACCCTCGGAACATGGACCCCTGCGTATTTCAAGTGCTCAATGCTGAGTCCATCGTGTCCGGGAGACCTGCCCCTGCTCATTACTTGTATGACTCCTTTAACTTGCTTGTCAGAGAATTGCATAAGTTTCTCCTTCTCCCGACAACAACACTCAGCGCCAGCGCCTGCGGAAGAAACTGAGGGACCAAGGGGTGATTGCACCTGGAAATGGTTCATAAACAGGTTCGCAATATCTTTAACTTTAGACTCAGCGTTGGTTCGATACATGAAATGCACAAACCGCCTAAAAGTAATGCCATCCGGCCACAACTGGTCATTTAGAAATACATCAACTTTACATTTTGAAACAAATACTTTATAAGCATTGTACTTTTTAAATGACTTAATGTTAATCTTTTTTAAAGACACACTCTCATTTGTTTTAGTCTTAATGCAATTAATAATATCATGTTCTTTAAATCCCGTAATAACTTAGTGCAGAACTTACACGTGGACTTACAGGTTTGGGTTACATGTTGCATTATTAGAGCCGCATCTTCTACATGTGCATATTTTTGCGGGCTGAAGACGGTGATGTATTCTGCATTCAAGGCAGGACCTAGTTATTGCGGAATTAAAACTACATATTTTTACATAACATTTTACATTTCTACGAACTGTTTAACAGTTCGTCGACACTTAATTTTACAAAACTGTATTTTTCACGAATCGAGATGACCCACACTTTTTTTTTTTGGATGGGATATCATCAAATAACTTCTCCCGCTCTGTGTGTCAGACTCTTACTGACTAAAACAACCCGTGTTCCTTCGGTTGCCCTGTTGCCGAGGGATCTCCCTTTCGGTTTTCTTCGCAACCCCGGCAGGCGAGATGACCCACCCTGAGATTGCAACGAGCGATAGTTTTGATGATAAATCTTGCAAAATTTGTGACAAATCAATAGCCAGCTGTTGGGATAGGTGCACCTAAATCTGCAAAGCGCTTGTTCAAAAAGTCATTTGAGACATTAGCCTACATTGTGCTCGCGTAATGCCGCGATATAATACGAACTGTCTGGACTTTAAAAGAGACATTGACCTTTTTGTTTGTTTCCACGTTTCTTCTCAGAGATAGCGGGAAGCACCAGCCTCATCTAGAAATGACGAATAAAAGTGAATAAAGATCATATGCATAATCAGTCTATAATGTTCCCACTGCTGGGACACAGGCCTCCTCCTTCCTGCGAACACTGTTTGTGAGTGCCTTTTCACGAATCCGTCAAATGAATGAAAGAAATCAAACGTAGTAGCACAATATATCCGGCAGCCGGAACGTGTCGGAGACACTTACTCTTAGATGCAATTTGCGTTTGACAAATGGATTTGTTGTAGCATGATCTTCGTTACCTTTTATGGATGATCTCTTATCTGCCAGAGCTCATTTTTAATCTTATATTTTCAATTGCTTTTGATTATTTTTTGTACATTGTTCTCACATATAGAAGCAACAAGAATGATGTACCCAGGATTTTGTAATATCTATATTTAAAAGAATGTCCTTGGAGTTTCTTGCCCGTTCTTCTCCATAGAGATCTACGTTTTGGAATGGGTATTTAGCTTCAACTTTCTGACTAACTGAAATACTCTTTAACAATTCAAAAGTGCCTGTAAATGGTTTAATTGAAATGAATGCTTTCAGTTTGAGTTTGAATTTTTATGTTACGTAAATTAAAGATCCTAATGACCGCCAAAATAAAATATTTATATAGAGTCAAAAGTGGATATGACTAATCATGAATAATCAATGACGGTTCAGGAATGTTGTTGTTAGCAGACAGCAGGCCAGTAGGACTATGTTGGTAACCTTTCGAAACTACCTGTATGTTGGCATAGCTTTTGACGGAAACTCAATCAATCTGCCTAGCGTTTTCCCGACTATGTTGTGATTGGCTTCCAGTCTAACCGGATGCAGCTGAATACCAGTATTTTACATGGAGTGACTGCCGATCGGACCTCCACAACCCAGTTACTGGGTAACACGATATCGCTTGGTAACACTGGTTGTCAGACTTTTGGGGTTCTGACTACCCGTAACATCTGTCAAAGATTTACGAATGACAGCCGGGACCAACGGCATAAACTGCTTTCGAGGCACGGACGGGATATGTATTGAGTGGTGACCCATCCACGAACCGATCGCCGCAAGCGCAGCTTAACCTTCGATCGACCCGTGTGGCTGTTATTAAAACTACACCCACAAGACACCCTTAGTAGATTAGGTAACCCGTAAGTATTTACGTGGGACGTAGGTACGCTAACGTAATCCCTATTTTATAATCCCGTAAACTAAATAGTGACCGAAAAAAATAAGATCTATAAAAAAAAAAGATTGTATTTATGCTTCAGTTTACAAAAACGGGTTTCGTGTTTGGAGCCTCCTTGTAAGCAAACAATGCCTGTTTTAGGAGACTCCTATTACTAGTACTTCTATTAGTTTTAGTTTTTTAATTATTATTATGCATGTGCCATAATTAGGTTCTGTAGAATATGAATAGGTAAGGTAGGCAATATCAATAATTTTGTGTAAATGAGTTTCAAGATAATATTAGAAAACAAGTAAATTAATTGCTGAATAGTTGCCAATTGCGAGATTATAAAATAGAGCACATTATTAAATGAAAAAGTTTTTGGGGATAGAGAAATATGTGTCGCAACGAGAGATCATATGACATCGTGGTCAGAAGTAGGTCTGAACATTGTTTAAAATGTTTGTTTCCTATACCTAGGTAGTAAGAAAACTATATTCCACACAGGTTATGTGTTAAAAAGTTTCCTCCACATGTCGTTTGCATAACGCGTTCTAACTGCCTCTTCATTCAGTGATTCCACCATGCTCCGTCACAACTCTTCACCGGGCCGCAGTTAAGATGAAGCTCCTAAGAACGGGACGGAAGGCTCTGCGGCTGAACTGACCTAAAACGTGTTCGGCAAGTGAACGGGCCCAATCAATTAGGGGCGGTCAGCGATCCGCCAGAAAAGAGGGCAGCGCGCGCGCTCTCCGAGGAAACTCGGGAAATGGTGGCGGGGGTGAGGACGGGTGGAGGGGGGCGGGGGAGGGGGGCCTGGGGGCGGGGCGGGGCTGCTGCCGGAGGGTGCGTGTCCGAGAGGCGCGAGCGTGCATCGATCGAGCCGCGCTCAGTCCGCCGGGGCGGCCGGCGAGAGCGCGCGTGTCATGCGCTGCCGCTGAGATGGCCGGCGCTCGGGCGCTCGTCACCGCCTGCTGCTGCTGGTGGTGGCTGATGACCGCAGCCGGTGAGTACCCCCCATCATACTCTACCCACGCTCCTCACTCGAACTTGTACCCGATCAGCTGTTTCCCACGTCTTGACCTCCAGAACGGCTGATTTCGTCGACACATGACTTTTCACGATTTTCCCCCGGTGTTGCGTACGTTACATGCTTTTCGTAGCAGTTTCACGAGTACGGTTGTGTTCTGTGTGTGATTTATTAAATAGCAACCTCTATAGCTTCATGCTTAACTACGATCGCGTGGAGGTTCGATGCGTAATTTCGATTAAATTAATTTAATTGGTCTCAGGTGTCTGCTTTTTAGTTTCGTAAGGTTATGTTAAATCGTTATGAACAGAAGTTAGTGAGGGGTTGATGCCGCCTTGTTTAAAATGGTACTTGATTAGGTAAAAGGTTATTATATAATGTGCGAGTGTGGTGTCGCATGCAGTGGCGGGGTTATCGTCAGCCGGCACTGCTGAGCAGGCTCGTCCTTGCTGCGACTACTGCAAAACAAACTTTGATATTATTACGTAATGCGGCGAACAGTGACACATCTGCGTCAATATTGATCATAATCATGCCACTGTGACTGAGGAAGTCAGGATTAAAGTGCAGGCGAGACGAGCTGACACCTGCCGAAGAACCGACAGTCACCCACTGTCAAGCAATCTCACACCTTATAATATTAACGTTTTGGGGACACTTTTGTATCCACTATCAGTCGCTATAGCACCGTCGATGATGGTTAGGCATCTTTTTTCAATAGACTATTGTAGTAAACGTATAGTTTTAAAATACTGCGCAAATGTGTTTATCGCAAGTTTAAAATGTAATCTCATTTAAAAGACTTCAACGCGCTAAGTTGAAATTTAAAATAGCTCACATTGTGTTGTGTCTTTAAGTAAGCCAAGTTTAAAAGTCACTTTTATTTGAACATTTTAATAAAAAAAAATAAAAAAGGGAAGCGGAGCTGAATATACGTATACATATATTCCTAAAATGGCAATTTTAAAGTTATAATTTGATCAACTTTGTAGATACTAAAATTCTTTACTCATGTAGACTGGCAACATCGTTGATTGTGTTGCATGTTGCACCTGTGCACCTAGTCTACACATACATTCTGTGTAACAATTTATCGATAAAATATGAATTTTGAAATACTAAAGTATAGCAAATACAATCAGGACTTTCAATGTACGCTTGGCGAAGTTTAAAAGCACTGTTCTCATAGAGTTAAAAGTTAAAATATCAATAATAGTTCCAATCCAATTCCATAGGAACCTCCTACGATTTGAAATGGGCAACTAGCTTCAGCTTTTTGACTGACCTCTGACGCCTTGACAATTCAAAATAAACGCTTTAATTTTTTTTTTAAATGCTTTGATTTTGAGTTTGAAAGAGACGTCATGTCTCATATTAACTGCTCAATTCTCTAAGTTGCAACTACATGAGATATAGCTAATGTTCATCCCTAAAGTTCAGGCAATATGAGTCCTAGCTTATTTTTCGTCAAATCGTAGTTTCAGAGATAACTCCAAGAAACTCATCAACGTTTTGTCTTAATTATATTAAGAGAAAAAGTTTGTGAGTGAAACTAATTAAACGAAAATACGATAGCCTTCATTAGTTCGGTAGGTACCTACCTGCCTAAGAGCTCGCCTTTTGTCGAAACTAGTCTTCGTTGCGATGAAATGCTTTTAGTCGCCTTGTCATAAGAAAATAAAAAAGTTACACTCAGCTGCGATGGATCATTTTTTGAAGTAATAACTGGGAGTAGACGCGACTATGTGTGTTTTTCAGATAAGGGTTTGAAACTAACAACAGGTAGATTAATTTTTAAAATTGACACCCTACGTCAATTTACCGTACGTATTATAACCATTTCAGGGCGAATTTCACAATTAAAATGATCGCGAGTCAGCACATCTAAACCGCTGTCAAGAGAGTGTCAATATTTACTGACAGCTCTGGTACGCGGTTTAGATGTGCTGATCGCGTTCAGTTTATTGGTGAAATTGGTCCTCATACAACTGTCACAGAATGACAGTTTTGAGTAGTATGCACGAACAAATTGTTAGTAGTCAATTTGCTTTTACCATTAAATTTACCTGACTTTACAGGGATATTGATGCGGTTTTCAAATCTATTGGACCATGTCAGTCTGGAAGTAAAAGTCTCTCGTAAGTAAAAGTTAAAATCACCCGAACGAAGTCGGGGGGGCGGGGCGCTCGTAAACAGGTAATACCACCACGAAGTCTGGTATATTTACTTCGTGCATATCATGGACGGAATAAGGACCCTAGTATAAATAAATACAAATTAATAATTTATTTCAATGACAAGCGTGTCGAGAGCTATAAATTTAAAATGTCGTTGCATTTTCAGTGACATTTTTATGCAAGTACAAATGCGAACTTTAGTTTGACTTCAAATAATGGCGTTGTCTTTGAACAAACGATTATTCATCAGGTATTGATTTTTAAAGAAAAATATAGTTTCGTTAGTGTAAAATTTTCGATTTTCAATATTTAAACTGGAAAGGTATATAGTTTCCTTTATGGAAAATCTAACATTTTTAATATTTAAATGCCATCGATAACTTTAACTCCACTTGACCGGAACAGCTAGTTAAAGATTAGTTTATTTACATAAAGTGAAGATGCCCGACTTTCAAATTAACGTCCCAGTTTCCCGAGGAAGTTTTCGAAGTTAGAAAACCGATACGTCAAAGTCTTAGTTAAACTCGTCGTTTATCTTCGTTCAATTCGACCAACTTCGTTTATCAACCTGCTCACTGGGTCAGTTAATATTTATATTATAACACAAATTTTTAGAGAATCAATTAAATATTCCGCTTAGCTAGGTATTCGTCTATATTGTGACTTAAAATTTCTTCGTTTCCTACAAATACTTACTAGAAAATGGGTAAAACGTAAAGAAACATATTTCAGTCGGCAATACACTTTTCACTTTTGTGAAAGGGAGAGTCCCTTTCACATAAGTGAAAAGTGTATAAGAAAGTACCTATTTAAATAAACAAAAACGATTTTAAACCATGGACTACTTAGTCATTTATAGGTCCACCATCCAATATGAAAATCAGATGATTGTTACTTCCGGACACAGCATCCACCCTAGCGTTTTACTTACATATTCCATGGGCCGTTTCGTTCTTCTTAAACGTATTCAATTCCAGATAACCTGCCATTTCATACCCGAATTCTGTTCCATTTTATAATTTATCTAGCGGAAAGTGCCTACCAGGGCCCCTTAATTTTACACCTTTCATACAATATACAGCATACTTTAGCATACTCCTGTAAGTAGAACACGATTTCCTTATTAAATTTTAATAAGATTACCTCTGTGTTGTTCTCACCTCTGTTCCTCTGTTCCTCAGTCTACAGTTACGTAAGCCTCTCATTGAAGTTTCACTATCTCGGTGCGGGCCCCGCCAACCCCGCCAGCCGCGCCAGCCCCGCCTCAACCCATCTAATTCAACTTTTATTGCTTTAATGTTGTAGGAAAACTTCGAGCTAACATGTCTAATCAACAATGTTGGGCCTACCCACTCCTTGTTAGAGGAGGATCAATTTTCGCCGAAATGATGAAAGAAACAGAATATCGTTTCGTTGGAAACTTTTGAGTTGAATAGGATTTTCTTGATGTTTTATTAAATGTTTGCCATAACCGCAGCTTCTCCTGAATTATAGAGAGGTCAAAATGAAAATTCAAGATGGCGGCTGCGAAAGTTTACAAATTTTTCGTCATGGGTTTCGTTTTCATAGTTTTCGAGGGTGCTAAAGCCGATAGTGAGGTCAAAATGTAAATCCAAGATGGCGGCTGCAAAAAAAATGCTTTTGTTTTATTTATTTTTTATTTATTTGGCACCTCAACGACTTACTCACTTAAACATACACAAATGTTTAAATCATACGTGAGAAAGGACTTCGTTCCTGACGGGGGTCCCCCGACCGCACACGTTTTTTTTATTTGTTTTCTCTGCATGACAATAAGTTCTTTGGCTTGTAATAATAGCCATAACATTGCTTAAACTTTCTGGTTTAAAATAATGTAGAGATAATTTGATTAGCGGGGACATTTCGTAGGTGCTACGTCAAAACTCGCGCTGTTACGAGTACTATGTAGGTTACAAGTTGGCAATAAGCACTTAAAAACGTAACAAAGAGTAATTTTATTTATGTCTTTGCCAGCTTTTGGCAATGAATGCACATCGCGCAGCAAGCGTAGTGTGAATGTTTCAACATTTTATTTTGAAACTGCGTTTTAAAAGTTTTATTCACTTTGGTTTGGCTTGCCTTTTGGTTATTCTCTTTGGCGAATTCTTGGGAATATTAAGTATATTGGAAAATGTTGGTTTGAACAATCAATAACCACCTGCTTATTTATTTTGAATAGATATATTATAGTTCTGTCAAGTTCTCAACCTATTTAAAGTCGCCTTAGGGTTACTCTGATTGATATCCGCGATAGAAAGACTCTTAATAAAAAAATCTCAAAGTTTGGGGCCCTTTTGAGGGTAAACGGTATGGTCAACTTTAACTATACCTACCTATCGCCAGCTTCTTCAGATAAATGCTGCTGCCCATCCTCTGGACATGATCACAAATTATATCAATAGTACAGCAGCAATAGTAAAGTCTGCTGCTATGTACCCCCTTATCTTATCACCTTAATCTATTTAGAGAGAATAATCCTTTGTTATCAGTATTGTATTCCGCCGCAAAACGGGAGCTGTGTAATACATAAATATATGCATTGAATTAATACCTAGTAATACACTGTATCCACTAACCACTTAGCTACCTAATTATACCACTTGCTGTTACGAGGAAAATAAATACTAAGCAAGTTATGATAAGGCACTACTGACGTAAGTAGAACGTGGATAATAATGGAAAGGAAGAAAGGAAGCAACCGTAACATTTTCTTCTGCTTAGCCACATTGTTGTGTTGTGACGAAGAGTGTGGTCACCTGTTTAATTACAGGTACACGAGACATTTCAGGCTTTCAGCTTTATCTCTGGTATGGTAACGTACCAGTGATGTCTCTAGTATTGCAGAAGCGGCGGTCATCACTTACCCACACTTACCCTTACCATTAGGTGAGCCGCCTGCTTGCTGACCAAACAATAACATATGTAAAAATTTGGTGTTACATAATCTACCAGAAATCGCATGTTTCATACAGGAATATATAGATCAGTAGGAGGCTATCAACAAGCGGATTAGGAATAACCCGTTCAGTGGGATTTGATATTCTATAATACCTAATGGAATTCCTAAAATAAGAACGTCAATTAATTAAAAGTCGTTAATTTAAAGTTTGTTTTCCTGTAGGTACGTAACTCTTGCCCTATAGTTTAGATATGGAGAATGTGTTTCCTTTTCTCAAAACACGTCATACAATTAAGGAAGATTATTGTGGTCAATTAACTCTCACTGATTGGCAGCTACTCTGATGGTTTCCATGGGATAGGCAAAAAACTATATCTCTGGAATAGCTGACTGATAGAGTGATTATCGAAGAAAATCCACGAGGATAGAGTGGTCGGCACAAGGATCATCATTTATAGTTAATTGATTCAGCACGCGTAGCATGACCACAATAGAAACGGGTTTTGTCGACGGAAGAATAGACAAAATGACAGATAAACAATCACAATCTGTCATTTTGTCTATTCTTCCGTCGACAAAACCGGTAGAAAACCCATTTCTATGGTCGTTATGCTACGCGTGCAGGTGTGACCCTACGGATATCCATTATAAAATACAATAGAACAGGTTACTAAATATATCTACGTCTGGTCAGGTTATTCTGGTCTGGTTAGGTCGTCAGGTTATTAATTATGAAATAATTGTATTTCATAATGAATACACAAGTATTCATGATTTATTTAACTATAGAACCTTTAAGGCTGATTGTTCAATAGTCAGATAACATTTAACTGAGGAATCAATGTTGCGATTTGACAGCTTTTGTATAGAAAATGGAAAATACATAGGTCATATACCTATATGTCAAACTATTAAAATTACAGATAAAAGATTAGCCCGTAAATATGCACCAACCAGGACTTTACGCTGTTATATTTTACCTATTACCTTTATAGTACCTTTATAAATAGTACCTATTCATTTCTATTGTTTCGTTTGTGTTTTTTGTGACCAAAAAGTCTTCCGTTGTTACAAATTCTCGTTCATATGTGTACTTTACAAATGAACTGTCCATGCAACATGAAATGTAACACAGCATGTGTTAAATTTCTGTTGTTTTTATGTGTTTTAAAACAAATTCGCCTAAATAGTTCTTGTTTACATACATTGCATCGGCTCATTTGTGTTACTTTTCATGTTCAGTTTCACCAATCTGTACCCAGCAGTAAACAACTGTCAAACTCTGCAACATTGAAATAATCTCAGTCAGTAGAAAGGTTTTAAAATACACATGTTCTCGGAACGCTTTCGGCGTGGGAACGTTTGACGAAAACAAATACACGAGTGTTGACCGCTGTCCTCCTATTGACACATGATAGGTCACCCCTCTCTCTAAAGCAAAATAAACTGGAGCAAAATGCAACAAAAACGTATAAATAGACAAACTTTATTAAAATCTACACAAAAGTCATGCGCATCCTACTAATATTAAAAATCCTACTATAATATAATGTGTAAGTTTGTACGTTTGTATGTTTGTTACTCAATCACGCAAAAACATCTGAACGGATTTAGATGAAGTTTGGCACACAGATAGTTTATAACCTGTATTTATACATAGGATACTTACTATATAGATATAATTTCTAACATCTCAAAAGGTTGTGCCTCATACGGTATTATATTTTTAACAGCTTTAAACGGAATTTCAAATGACCTTACTAACCAAGAACTTTACTATTATACTTGGATTTACGATTTCTTTCAACCATTTTACACCCTGAATAATTACAAAATAAATGAGACAGATTGTAATCGCTCTTGTAACTCAACTGTTATTGCTTTGGTCATTAAATTCTTATATTCTATGAATCCTGCCTGGACTGTCTCGTTGGTCTAGTGGTCGCAAGCATGAGGTGCTAGGTTCGATTCCCAGATCGGACAAAGTGTCATTGGGTTTTCCATCAGAATTTGACAGTACTGCCCAGAAGCTGGATTTGTGCCCGGCTGATTGCAAAAGGCTCGCCCACTATAACATGGGACTTATACATAACTGGCGAAATGTAGGTGTACAAAAGTACATCTAGCTCTGCCTAACCTATTGGAGAATACAGTCGTAATTTTATTTAATGTTATGTTATTCTTTGAATTTTCATGGTTTGCAAGAATTCTCTTGCCTCCCAGACAGTGACTACACGAAACATAAATCAAACAGAATCGATGGAATATCGTTTTGCACTAAATGTGAGATTGTCATAGTTTATTGCATCAATAAAATGAAGTATTTATTGCATCTAAGTATGTATTACTACGTCTAAGAAGAAGCAAGATAGGTAGCCTACTGCATACACTGTGTGATACTGGCAAAAATATATAATCATTATATTCATAATCATTATAATTTACTTGTCAGAATATGGTATATTTTATGGTCATAAGTTTAGTACAATGATCTCGTCACATTCTGTGACGTGTGGCGTACAAATATTAAATTCTTATAATTATTTTTCTCTTCTTTTCGTGTAGTTGATGACTAACCTGGTGTAGAGTTTTAAAGCCGCCCATGGGCCTCTTGAATTGGCTTCACGTGTCGTCGAGAAATATCTCTCAGGCACCTCACAATGGTTTCCTTCACCGTTTATGAAGCGTGATAATTATACAATAGGCACATGAACTCAAAAATTCAGAGGTCTCGAGTTCGAGCCTTGGGTTCGAACTCGAGACCTATGACTTGGCAGTCCGACGATCACACCACTAGGCTGTCACTGCTATTTATAACAGGATAGAGATTATTAGGTCAGTTATTGATTGCGTAATTTCAAATTAAAATTACAATTTCAGGCATATCAGTTAGAAATGATTAATAGCGCTATGCGTCTCATGGGAGCCAAAGAGTTTTCTTTACTATTTCCGCATTATACCATTTTCCCTTTATTATCTGTTACCAAAGTAAATTGCGTCAGATATTCATAATTTATTATAGAAACAGGGAACGTTTCTACGGCTTTTTCCGAATCTACGGCATTCCTATATTTGGAACCCTCCCCGTAATGTCTTCAATATCAATAAAATGCTAAATTGGAGCCATCACAGACCTGTAGCGGTGGCGAAACTACACCACTTCTCAATCAAATCAATGAAATATTACAATGTTATCTACGATTGTTGAACTCGTTCGTTTTGAACTTTCTTCGTTTATATTTTAATTTAAATCGACTCGTTCGACTTGGTCAGTTGTCGTGTTAAACATGAAAAACCGATAACAGGATGCAAAACTCTATTTTTATACATTGACTGTCTCAAACGTCACAGTTTCTAAACTAAAAGTAAAAAGAAAGTAAAATCTAAAAAGTTCATCGTTCGCTATGGTTGAATAATAAAATGAAAAGTGGAGTTCGCGTGCCGCCCGCCCTCTGGCCGCGCACTGTCTGCAGTCTGAGCCACAGCACAGCTACGAACAGAATACCCACCCAGTTCACACGAAACAATATAATAATACATCTTACGAAATAAAATTTAAAAAATTACTGACAGACAACGCACAATTTAATTTTGCAGAAGTTTGTATTATTTGCTCCAATACGAAGATAATTTTTCTTGTAGTAAACGCAATCTTTTCGTTGTTCTTTAGTATCATGGTCTCTTACACGAATACGAGTTGCGACGACGAAACACGGAACAAAAACGGACCCTAGATTGCAACAAGATAAAGTGAGAAACAGCGCTTGCCACTACGAAAAACCACGATACCTGGCCCTCTGACACTGACCCACGCACAATGGTCCACCTGAGGGACTAAGTGCGGAAACCAAACCTCATAACAAACAACTACAACATATTATATATGTTGTAGTTGTTTATTATCCCTTAATAAATAAAATAAAATAACATAGAACATAGAAACTACTATACCACTTTCACACCGTTTAAATGAGAGGTCCTATGTAGCTTTTACCTTTACATTTATTTATTTACTTAAACTTTTCACACTCAAAATGGTACAAAGGCGGACTTAATGCCTTAGGCATTCTCTACCAGTCATTGGCTTTATTTTCCCATTTTTTTCATGAGCTTACGTCCTACTTTACTTATTTACAGAAAGTTACATCTATGTTATGAAAAAATGACGTCAATATGTAAAATATTCACTTTAAACAAAACAAACAGCACAAATTTTTTCTAGACTTCTGAAATAATAACCCATCCGTGCTGCCATAGCGCCCGCCGCCGCGCGCTGTCGCGTGGTAGCGTGCAGTCGGCTGAAACAAAAAACATTCCTGAATGCCTGAATATATTATTTTAAGTTTGTTTCTCTGCCCAGCCTCATTTGAAAAGGGCCTTTAGGTAACAGGTATTTTACTGGTTACATTATGTTACTATTATGGTACAATGTGAATCAACCGACGTCTGTAAACCGTTACCGAAAATTAAAACACAGGAAAAGAAAAAATTATGAATAAGAATTGCCGTGAACAATATAGTCGACTAAATTGACTAAAACTGCCTAAAAATTCCGGAAGGCATAACCAACGCGAACTTTACTCTTTATTATCAAAGGTGAAACATCCCATAACACGAGTAATTCCTCAAGTTTCATACCGCGGAAAATTGTACTGTTTTGTGCTACACGGAAAATTTATTTATAACGTAGAAACGAGCCAGTAAAATATTCAGAGGGTCGTGCTTGGGCCAACTGTACCGAGTCTACAGACATTTACAAAGTTACCAACTAACTATAATTTTCTTGTTACGCAAGTTTGGCAATTTGACCAAGTTACTGAATAAGCGCCTTCATGTCTTTATTATTACCGGTTGTAGTCGAATATTCGGTTATGTTTTACGGAGGTATTTTATGATGGACATGTTTTCTACTCAAATGTGGGTCACCAAACTTAGTAGTTAAATAAAATATCGTATCAATCAATCAAACGTAAATTTGAACTGTTATTTTCGTAGCTATTGTTATGAATTTCTTTTATAGAAATAGTTTTCATCTCTTTGAGTTTTATTTCCTAAAATGACGTTACCGATGTACTGAATTACTTTATTTAATGTTTGCTTTGAAAGTCATGCTAGTAGAGAACAATATTTAAAAAAATAATATGTGTAATTTACCACACTTTTTTAATGCTTTTTTTTGAGCTTGTGGCTAAGTAATAACAGCCGCACGGGTTGTTCGATTAGGTTAAGCTACGCTTGTCACGGTTGATCCGTGGATGGGTGATCATCTTGAAATATCATGACCCCTCCGTGCCTCGGAAAGCACGTTAAGCCGTTGGTCCCGGCTGTCATTTGTGGATCTTTATCAGTCGTTACGGGTCGTCAGAAGCCCGAAAGTCTGACAACCAGTCTTACCAAGGGGTATCGTATTACCCAGTGGAGGTCCGATAGGCAGTCGCTCCATGTAAAATACTGGTATTCAGCTGCATCCGGTTAGACTGGAAGCTAACCCCAACATAGTTGGGAAAAAGTCTAGGCAGATGATGACCACACTTTTTTAATAGTATTTTTAAACTCTAGATGTGCTTTCTGACGTCAAAACTTCTGTGGACAGAGATTCCTCAGAAGTTAAAAAGTTCTTCTACTTGTATGCCATTCTTCTCAATCTTTCCCGTCTCATGCTATAAGAAGTATTACCACTAGGCAAGTGTTCTATTGAAATCTTGATGTTAAAAACAGACTAGTGAAAAATCACGGTCTAAAAAGTATGAAACAAGAAAATATTTCAGACAGAAATCAACAGATAGGTAAAAAAATGGTCATGGTAAAGCCGTGCTCGCATGCCTTTATAATTTTGTAGGTGTACAGGGTTGCGAGCACGGCTTTACCATGACCATTTTTTTACCTATCTGTTGATTTCTGTCTGAAATATTTTCTTGTTTCATACTTTTTAGACCGTGATTTTTCAGTAGTCGGGTTTTAGTTTTTGAACTTACTTTTTATTTAAATTATTTTGGGGTTATAAATTCGTGATAAAGTATTTGCAGAGCAGCTTAATTTTTTTTTTGTTTTTTTTTGGGTTTTATAGGTATTAATTTTACAGCCGCGCCGTGCGTAGCACAGTCTCACTTTGCATGTTTTTAACAATTTAAACATATTTATTTACTTAGACAATTTGATATATGTACATAATTATTTGTAATGTGCTCGTCAAGCCCTTTCATTTGATACCCAACATGGGACAATTTTTTATTTTTTTATTTCATTACTTTATGTCCTCTAGAGGGCGCCCTATTTGTCAAATTATGATCGTTAGTTTAGAAGTTATGAGGTAACCATATGAACACACATACATACATACCGGTCAAAATCATAACCCTCCTTTTTGCTTCGTCGTAGTCGGGTAAAAATAACAAAATATGTCACGCTCCTAAGAAAACATAATTATTATATTCATATTAAACTTATGTAAAAAAGAAATGGTGTTTTTACCAAAATCGTTTCCCTTTTATTTTTAGCGATTTATCTCGCCTATTTATGCCCAATAGGGTAACAGTTTTGGATGATTGCTGCCTCTAATAAATTGCATGGTAACTCAGTTTAACCCTTCAGGGATTATTAAACCCGCCACATAATCCCAAAAGTGGTTTGTACCCCGTGGTATGGCACTAAACGTAACTACTGGACCCTCGGGGGATATTATAATCTGCTAATATATTAATGCATGTATGTTTATTTTATTCAATCCTTGGCATTGACACATTTAAGTGTAGCGAACTTGCCTTTTAATATTCAATGATATACACCGACGCCTTACCTTAGATTTCCATGAAAAATCACCATGAATGCAATTTTCTTGGAAAATCTGACCGGTGACGTAATGGCGGTATATTTCCCGGCTAGTAGAGACAGGTGTCAGTGCGGAACCTTGACTAGCTACCAGTACTCGACGACAGCAATTTACATGCATATTGAATGCTCCTTCAACTCCTGTAATCATTGTGTCTGTTAACCTTCGCAGACCTACGCCGTTTTATGGAATTGCATTTTTCTATTCATTTGTTTTTATTTGTGAGACTATTGAATTGATGTTTATGACTCTGACTCTATTCACGTGGAATCAGTAATATATATAAAAAAATATTGCAGTAGGTAGAGTGGAGTAAGAGGTTCTAGGCCTTATACTATTATATGCCATCTCAAGGTAGAAGGTTGTTGTTTTTATTCCAGTGTTATTATTCTAAACTAGTAAATAATAAATGGCTTCTTGGCAGTAAGATAACGCAGTGAGAGATTGCAGGCGGCGCAGTGAGCGCAATGCGGTGCTTCTACTAAATCTAGTGTGACCTCAGTTCACGGCCGTCTTGGAAATAAGTTTCAACTATAAAACTCATAGCCGTTTCGGATTTTAACTAGATTACAAATACGATGCAATATTTTTATTTTTCTTTCTGATAGAATTGCCTATTTCTTTTGCTTTAATTTTAAAATGACAATGGGAATAGGAAATTACATGTCCACTTTTACACACACACACACACCACATATACACGCATACCACACCTAAGAAAATAGTAGAAGACCTCTAAGCTCTAGTCTCCCGAGTCTTTGTACCCCGAGCCCCAAGATATAGATAGACTGTCTAGTTTGGGGCTCACAGGCAAATAATAGTTTGTAACCTGACTGTATCTAATATTTTAAGCTACTCATATCATCTCAACCCGCGAACCTGCTTAGGTATACTGTGCTACCTAAAAGTAAAAAAAAACTCCTGTTTCAAATCTCAGAAATAAGCTTAACTGCTATTACGAAGTTTAGTCTAGAGTTATAAAAATCTTTTAGTTTTTATGATTATTTTCTTTATATTGAAAAAAAAAAAAAAAAAAACAATACAAACAAACAAAACCAACACACTAGAAGTGAAAAAAAAATACCCAAATTATTTTCTTTACATTGAAAAAAAAAAAACATATCAAAAATACAAACGACTTCCAAACTACAAAGTGAAAAATAACTTTAATTTCGGGAAGTCGGTGTCTTTGGATCAGTATTTAAGTTTTTTGCCACCCACTTCCGAACAAACCCTTTCAAACAAAAAAATAATTTTTCAAATCGGTTCAGCCGTCTTCGAGGAATCGGGGAACATACATAAATTTAAAAATATATATATTATCCGACGAACTGAGAATCTCCTCCTTTTTTTTAAGTCGGTTAAAAACTCTTTTGAATCAATTAATATTTTGTTTTTTTTTATATCCCATAACCAAATTATACCGATAATATAATTATTGGTAATAGCAAAACCTTTGGTAACGATTAATAGTTAACAATCGAGTTTATTGATCTGAAATTAAAAAAGTTACGTTTATTTACCATCTGGTTACCGGGCGACGGATTCTACCCAAAAGTACAGTATCGACCACACGGAATTAACTGTATTATAGTATCCTAAACGTATTAATCGTATTGGTTTCGTACGGTCGGCAGAATAATCAACATTATATTCCTTATTAACATAAGAGAGTGATCGAACTTACTAATGTCAAGCAAATTAATTGTTGAGCAAATGGGCTGCCAAATTTTTAAATTGTCCGTATATTCAAATCACAACTGTCATTATTTGACAACTGTAACACGGCAAATTGTCGTAGGATGTCATTCCTTGACTGTACATAATTATCTAATTCAGCAATTGATTAAAGTTAAAGAAATGGTGTTCATTTGCAAAAGAGCTGACTGCAGCTTGAAACCGTTTACCTAAACCATACATGTTACTATAGCTTAGTTTTTCGATAGTAACATTTTAACCATACCGGTGGGTAGTTGTAAAACGGCACGACTGTAATATACCAAGCAGCCGTTAAATTATGGACGGGTAGAGCCCACAATTAGGTCGTCCGTATTTGCCTCACTGTTTACTTTACGCCTTTAACTGTTCCTATACTTAATTACCTTGAATAAATTTCTGTTTTACCGCTGTATGTAATCTAATTCATATTTGTCTTTTAATGTTCTAT
This sequence comes from Omphaloscelis lunosa, assembly GCA_916610215.1. Lineage (NCBI taxonomy): Eukaryota > Metazoa > Arthropoda > Insecta > Lepidoptera > Noctuidae > Omphaloscelis > Omphaloscelis lunosa. Next base: position 1,775,438 of record OU744250.1, on the reverse strand, counting down.
CTAATTCATTGGGGGCCTTAGCAAAAAATATTTTTATTGGATTTTATTGTTTTTCTGTCTGTACCCGAAAAACTCATTCACCTAATTATAGGTAGAATGTTTTCACCCTTTGATATAAAAAATATACCCTTTTTCCAGCCTAGCAAAAACGCCATGTAGATAATTTACAATGATGATGTTATGGATGCCAAAAATTAATACAATCTTTCAGTACGAAGATAGTTGCCGAAGATGGAGGCCAAAAATTTACGCAAATTTTCAGTGCAAAATTAGTGATTTAAAGTACCTGTAGGTAAATTAGCAAATCCTTATCAAAAACGGCCCAAAAAGCTTCCCGCAGTAATCTTATCAGCTGACGTCACACATAAGGTGATCGATATGATTATGTGTGAAGTGTCCACAAAATTGAATCGTTCAGCCGTCGCGTCCACTAAATGGAACGAGTGTTGCTCCCCGGAGGGTTCAAGGCCGACCCGTCTATTCCCCAATGTGTCTGTCCAGTCCTGCTGTCAACATGGCTCATATTATGTGTACGTGGTTATAGTTTTAACGGTGTATCGTCACCGCTATGTCGGTCTGTTTCGTTATGGCCACCTTGGCCTTGGCTAAATGTTAATGTTCTTCGCAACCCTATTGTCTGCGAGGTTTAGTATAGAAATAACCTGGCCGTAAATAATAATAATAATAATAATAACCCCACCGCCGTATCTCTACGTTGACGTCGTGGTGGGGCTTGCGCGCTCCGAACTCTAGGTCTGTGCCGGTAGAGTTTACTTTGCCGGAACGGGTCTGGGATGAGGAGCCAGACCAAGAGAGATACAAAAACCCGCAGGGCAGCATGTGGCGAGCTGTTGGGCAGTAGCGACCCCACGGACCCTATCTCCCGGGAGAAGTCTTGTTCCTCACCTCTGGCTTGCCTTTATTGGCTGGCTGGAGTGAACACTGACGAGGAACGGAGCTCCCACCTCATTCTTGCCTTAATTGGCCGGCTTGAGTGGAGATTCGCAAGAGTAAACGTGCTCGGAGGAAGGAAGTATTCCAGTAAGTGCTCGTAGGGATCTTGACCATCTTCCGGGCTCTGGGATTGTTCTGAAAGCCGTGAAATACCTCTCCACTCCTCAAGCACCCCAGGACATGTTGCCTCCTTGTCGCTACGTCACTATGTGCTAGCGACCGTTTCCGGGGGCCCATTATTGAGTGTGCCAGTCACCCCCTGCCATTTTATCCGTGTAAATATAAAACATTGATCAGGCAGGGGCTATAGTCCTTCCATAGTTCCAGTTAACCAGTCCACTTTAGCCACCCAAACCCATAGTCCAATATCTTTGTTACCATATCCTGCAATAGTCCTACACCAACCGGGGGTTGTCCTTGGGTGCACTTGCATAGCGCGAACAGGGATAATCGTCGGTTGGTGCCCCATTTAAATCAAAACGTCTAACAGGCCTCTGCGAGTTGGCTTCGGCCCCTCGTATGCCTTCAAAAGGACCGGGACCCCCATGGTCCCGAGATATGTTAAGACAAAAATATAATAATAATAATAATATTTATTCAAAAATTACAAGGCATAAAAATTAGTACAGCTTTGCTTAAATGTAAATTATATTCCTAAGACTTACGTGCCTGAACTAGGTAATCCTGTGTTTCAGGCGAGAAGAGCTTAAATAGACTTAAAAAATAAATAAATAAATCTGTAGGTTGACAATAGATCACTAATAATATGTTGAGTACCTTAGTATCTAAATTCGAAAAATACTTAACTTGGTGAAATTTGTACATGTATTCACTTTAATACAGTTAGTAAATTCTCTGTATCTTCATAAGACATACTTTGGAGAGCATCCTTGAGAATTCTCTTACAATTTGTGTAGTTCAGGGAATAAATGTTTGCTTTCGAGTTTAGTTTATTATAGAGAAGAGGGCCGAGGTACAAGTAAAATTTCAAGTAAAATATTTCCAATCGAGCTTTAAAAACCAAACTTTAAAATTTAGGCACAAATAAAGTTTACCTTACTGTTGAACGAGTCGATCTTATTAGTTTTCCGAAGCTCGAGCTTGTATATTTAAGGTCGGTTATTGTATATCTACTTCATATTATGTGGTCTGTGTTAGAAATGTTTTAATTTGGTTGCGTTTAGGAACTCTACGTATAATTTTAATTAAAATTCTGAAGGGAAAATGCCGGAAATTCTTCGTTTTGGAGTAAAAAACTGATTGTAATTTCATTGTCCATATTGTTCTTATTTAGTTAGGGTTTATGTTATTATAACCCTGCATGTGCCTTTTAGTATTTATAAAAATGCATGCTGCAAAATTTTGGCAGCGACCACCTTTTCTCTGATATCCAAATAACATTCAATTTATTGCCGTAACTTGAGATATAGCTGTTTAGTGGTGTTTGAACGTGCGTCGGAAGGAAAAGAGATCAAAAGAACATGTCAGAAGGAGGAAGATTGCCTCCCATAGGGGAATATGTAGGTTAGGTAAACTTAATAATATATATTTGGTATAAATCTTACTCATACATTCCCTCATCTTAGTGGTTTCTTTAATGACAGTGGCCACATTTCAAGGGACATCGAACTAGATAGATAGAACTCGTTTCAAATTGTATCTCAGAATTATTTTGAAGCTCAAAATATGCCAATGTCCTAAAATAACTGAATTCAAATGTAGCAACTAAAAAATTAAGCATATGCAAGTACCTAATTAGCATTCAGTCAGACGCTTACTTACTTAATCTATTTGCTTGCGAACATACGTATACTACATTGGACATACACCTTTCTAAATCGTTGAACATCTACAAGTAGATAAACAACTGACGTCTACTAATAACGTCTTTTGTTTTATTAGAGAGGGTTTTATAACAGTCGTTGTTTTAAGAATGACATGACCCTACATTGCACTTAACACGATTCCATAACGTCGTCAATGTTTTTTGAATTTATAAAAGAATCGTTGACAAAGTCTTTCTAACAGATTTTCGGACTTGAACTTCATTCGCAGAAGACAAATCAATTCAAATCATCCTTGCGGTAGTTTCAGGGCATATTCGTGGAAAAACGAACTAACTGCAATGCAATACACCTACTTCCCTGATTTAATCTTAATCGATATTTCCGTGAAGTTATAAAACTAAATGAGTCTGCAAATATAAAGGGGAGTCTGCGTAATGACTGTAATTGTATCCAAGTGATTTACTATACTTGTAAATTTTACTTTTACGAACGTAGCAATGAGTTTGGCCAATTGGCTCGGCGGTGAGGGTTGGAATGTATTCACAGAGGGTTGCCGTGCCGAAACCGACAGGTTGTCGCCACCCCTCGGTATCACCGTGGTACTTACCTCACAGACCGTGCGTATCAAATGTTTACTCAATACGCACACCGCTACATTTTTATTCGACTGCCAATAAAACCACGCAATAATGATCATGGTTTAATATCTCCCTGGGGTCCGCAAATGTATTCAAACGCAATCTATTCGACGAGAAACGCTCAAGTATTACAGTCGGAAATTCTGAAGCGAAGATCTCAAAATAAATTATTTCGCTCACAGTAACATTGAACTCGGTATTGATCTGTGAACGTTACTTTATTTGCTGTTACAGTTCTGTGTTATAGCTGACGGCCACGCGATATTTCAGATAGTTTACTTTAGCCTTTTTAATTCGGATTAAAAAGAACAGTTGTTGACGTAATTGCGTGCTTGGTAACACTTGGTTATGTCAATATTATCCAGACAGTATTCGTATTACATAGTGAAATCATGAAACAGACATAAGTCCTTTATGATGTCTTTAACGTGGATCGTCAAGATAGGGTGTAGTGTGAATGAGGCGACCAATGTCCTAGTGCGTAGATGTCAAGGTGCAGGAAGCGGCAGTGTGTACATGTGTCGTATAATAGCGGCTTGTACACACGTGCGGTGTGCTTATCTCTCGTGCTGTGTGCTCAGGATTAGACGCACGCCGAGCCGCGCCCGGCGTCCACTGTCAAGTTCAAAATGTCAAAGACACTCCGAATTATTCGAAGGTTACCGCGCTGAAATAGATTGGGTTTTCGTGCTGCTTGCTGCAGTTTGTTGCGCCACTTCTTATTCCCAGCATAAACATTAGCAAGTGGTGTACGTAGGGTTTGCTTTCGTAGTTTTTAACATTTGAAAATTGCCGATTTTCAGCTTATTTATTTATCTGACTTTTGAATTTCGATAGTACATAACACATAATATCACGCCTGTAATCCCTAGAGGGTTAGGAAGAGGTACACCTACATTTAGCCGGATATGTTTTTTAAATCCCATGTAATAGGGGGCGAGCCTATTGCCATCAACCGGGCACAAATTCAGGCTCCGGGCTGCTACTGAGAAATTCCAGATGGAAAACCTTATAACACTGCCCAACCCGGGAATCGAACCCAGGAGCTGATGTTCAGCAGTAGTGCTTGCGACCACTGGACCAACGAGGCAGTCACCTCTGATTGTGTGGAAATCCTATAACAATACGAGATCAGATTATACTGGATATGTATAGGCGTATGCATGTCAGTTTTATCAAAAAAATAAATAAAGAATAGGTTTTTTATTTTTATTATTTTATTTATCTTTTTTTATAGATTCTTTTATATTTTGTGAATGTGAGAACGCTGTAGGCTTAGTGGACTGTAGATTTGGTGACCATTTTCTATTTTGTTAAGTACCTGGTACTTGTTGAAAGACCTACACTGTCCTCCCATAGGTCCCTATTAGCACTGTTCATTGAAAATATTGTAAAACCCACTTATTTTTAAAAGAATATAAACGTGGAGTTTCTTGCCAGCTCTTCTCCATAGGAAGCGACCAATTGGAACCGTGCTCCTGGCTTCTGACGTTTCATAAGTGCCCATGTAGGATTATGTGAAAAAAAAAAGAATTTGAATTCGAAAATACGTTTGTAGATTGAACTTTGCGATGAATTGCGGCAAATTCCATGACTACAATTACTTAGGTTAGATGTTTATGCTTCGTTCTAATAATATTGTTAATCATAACACAGGATAAGGTAGATGATGAAATGACTTCATGATGAGTTACATGCACGGTCCACAAAAAAGTGAAGTAGGTGTAGGTACAGGCAGATTGAGGCAGCTATCTTTAAAGAATAATTTTTTGCTTGTGATGAGAATGTTTGAGAAAAGGCCTGTTTTTAGTTTCATAAGTTATTGCACACTCAAAAACTGAACTATGATTAACAGCGTTATGGATACTGTTTATTTTTTGCTGGTATATCTGACTTTTTTGCTAACCTTACTGTAACTAGCTACAGTATAATTATAGTATAGGTTAATTCAATGCTTTCGTTATCGTGTGTGTATACTTGAGTATGTTTATACAGCGAGGCTTTACTCTCGATAATCCTTATATATTATGTGGCTAGCGAATAATGTGTGTCTAGCTCGCTGACCAATTAGCAACACATCAAATAATGAATGTTGGCTGGCGTAAAACTGGAATCCGGTAAAATGGAACCCATTGCCATTGACGTTTTGTTTAATGGTACATCGGCCAAGTGCGTGTCGGACCACGCACAATGAAGGGTTCCGTAGTTGGGATGAATTTATCCCAAAAATAAACTTAACATTGTAGTTGAAAAATGTGTTCTCCCATACATCGATATACGTCACGGTCAATTTTCCAACTGCACATATTAGTTTGTAATTGTTTTTTTTTTTTCGTTATGAAACTACAAATTAACTATTTTGGACTTTTTCCTTTACGTGTACTATGAGAACTTGCGTTCTGCCAAATTTCATAATTACCTAGATTAGACCTACGTATTAGATATTAATTTCAACTGATACCTACGCGTTATCAAGTTATTACTTTGAACGCGTATAAGGCGTTCCTGAAAGGAACGCCTTATACGCGTTCCTGAAAGAGAGTCTTGACAGACTGACGGACGGACAACGAAGTGATCCTATAAGGGTTTCGTTTTTTCCTTTTGAGGTACGGAACCCTAAAAATAGTAAAAACGTCACAATATGTGCTTGTGTAGTATATACCAGATTTAGCAGTTTATAAATAGAATTAATCCGATTATGCATTATGTTTTTATGTGATCGTGCTTCTAACTTCAGGTTGCTAGGTAGGTACTTGATGTTTCAAATTCACAAATTCTTGGAAACGTTACTATCATTCTTAGAGCACTGCAATGAGATAATATATCACTGTCCGCAGATGCAAGTTTACAAAGGATATCCACAGCTTGGATTAGACTTAGGTATCAGATCCATATTCTAACACTGAGCATATCATATTGGCACTGTAATCCACCGGATGTTGTTTGCGCTCATTTGAGTACATAGCTGCGAAGGGTATGTGAAGGACATTCCATATCAGAATTTCAAGTAGGGCGTTAGAATTATGAGCAAGAAACATTGTGGTGAATTATGAATGGACTTTAACAGATTAGATTATTATACGGTACGGCGCCGCAATTTGATTATATTATAGAGTCAAGGAATACCTACCTACCTCTTTACTATACAGACTGATTCGTTAATAAACAGGTAGATTTATTTTCACGATAATACTTTTAAATACCTACACAGTTCATACGGAGGATTTTCTGGAATAATCATTGAGCTTCGTTTCAATTCTGATATAATGAGGCAAGTGACATCATGTTCTATCATAGCTAGCACTATATGAGCTATACATACTCCTTGCGAAAGTTTGAAGTCATCTCGAACACATTCAAAGGCTGTCACTGTCATCAATGTTATGGAATATTGACACTGACAGTTCTTGAACGCTGTTAAGATGTGCTGGTCGCGTTCAATTTTATTGTTGAAATTGGAACCATGTAGGTCAGCCGAATCTTTGTGAATCTTCGTTTACTTAGGGTGTATTCAAAAAACGGTAATTTAATGTTTCGGTTCATATCGTAACGGTGTCGTGAGATTTTTGGAGACTAGTTAGAACATCATGGAAAATAGTTTTTCGCGGATATCTTGCTTCTGATAGCTCGAATGACCTAGCTTCGCTCAGCTTCTATGGTCGGTTATGCAAGATTTTGGATAATAATACCACTTTGCAACAAAAGGTTCTATTTTGAATTGGTTTCGCCTCTACGGTCAATCAATACAACAGCAATAATACAGTTTTCAATCTATACAAACTCTTTTTGATCATTTCTGGATAAAGTAAATTTCAAAATCATACTAAGTACTTAACTATCTACGTCAAAATATTCTAAAGACAGTCCATAGTTGCACCTACAAAGTGTTGTGGCGGGTAGTGCACGGCTGGCAGCGCGAGCGCAGCGGGCGCGGGCAGCAGCGCGTGTCGGCCACCTGTCCGCGCACCGGTTCGATTCCCGGCCACCCCTCGACCACGGCTGCCTTATTAACTGAATTCACATTCTAAAATCCTGCGTGTTTTATGTACGGAATTAGTTCAAGATTTTTTTATTGTTGAATCGATCGACTCGGAACGTAAGAATCAGAAACAGAATAATTTCGTTGCTTAACGTGTGAGGGTCACAAACAAAAGTTAGTGCACTATGTTTGGCCATTAATGACATACAAATATTATTAACGAAGCTTGATTATAGGTACCTACTAATATTATATAAATATAAAGAGGAAATATTTGTATTTTTTTTTTTAATTCTTTCAGCAATGGATAGCTACATTATCAGCGAGTAACATAGGCTATATTTTATCTCCGTACTCCCACGGGAACAGGAACTACGCGGAAAACCGCGTGACATCCGCTAGTATTATATTATTCTGCTAACTTCTTGTCCCGTCAACTCCTTCGTTCGTAGATAATTCGTATTAGATTATCTTAGTGTACTACTAGCATTTTGTGTGCCAGTAGGGAAATAAGTAATTATAAGTAAAATAGAACGCTCTATCGTATGATTTCCAAGAATTTTGACTAAACATCGATTTACCAACTCATCAGTTATTCGTGTGTGTTCGGTAAAATTTTAAAACAAGTAATGCACAGGTGTCGAATATAATTCTGCTAACGTGAGGAATATCATCGTATGGTGTCTGGTATGACACACATCATACGATATTTTCTGCTGATATCACGCGAGATTGATTGCTTCTTTCGTAATGTCTGATTGTTGTGATACTTCAACAAAAGATTTTTTTTTAAGCAATGTGTGTTGCAGCAATCACTTAATAACTGTACTGCGTTCATATTTCCAAAGACAGACGAGTATTCGGGAGAACCGCATACTTTTCTTTGAAAAGCTGTATATTAACAGAAATACGTTTTAATCATTGCTAATAGAAACGGGATTATTTATTAGACCGTAGGTATATTAAAATAAATAAATAAAAATAAAATAAAATAAATTTATTTCAGACCGAAATTAGTCCATAAGTTGTTAGTGGTTAGTAACAGATTGTGCTTACATGCTATGTTAGTGTTGTTAGTAATATCATCAATTAGTTAGGTCAAACCTAATGCTATTTTTACCCAGTGTCTTTGGATGGGGCAGTCCGGTCTGCTAGCAATCATTTTCAGGATACAACTTGCACAGACACAACTTGGTAGACACCAGGAACTTGCTCTAAAATTTCATTTTATATTGCTCGACCCAGTTCTTCAAGTTACACAACTCGGATCGCTTTATCGGAACTATTGCTGTCAATGTGTTGATCCGAATCTATCAACACATTAACAGCAATAGTTAGCAATAGTGGTCTTGGTAGACCACTTATGTTATTATAATAATATTATCATAGGTATGGTAATTCATAACCATAATAATTACAACTAAGTATTTAATATTCCAGTATTCTGTTCTGATGAACTTACTGCAAGCAATCCACTACATTACTAAATAGACAATAGATCGTGTACACTTAGTAAGATCAATAAATAACTAAATGTCAAGGCCTTTTCGGGCTTATAAAAGAGTTATGTAGGTACTTTTATTTAGGTTTAGCGTGTCCGTGGGTGACTATAACGTTTAGCTCATCTACCCACAAAAGTAACTTTTTAAAGCCAGGTATGTATACATGAGAAAATGTGCAAGCCCGAATTAATTTTACCTATTGTGGTATAGTAATTTAAAATGATGATGTGGATATATTTAGTAACCTGTTCCGCTTAGTTATTTCTAAAGAGTCTTAAAAAGACCCTGAAAGAAATCGACACGTGTTTCACCTCTCAACGAGGCATCCACAGGATGACGATTAACTTGTCGCGAACTCGAACACGGCGTGTTGCCACACCAAGCATCGAGCGCAGTCGCTCGGTGCTTGGTGTGGCAACACGCCGTGTGAAACACGTGTCGATTTCTTCCAGGGTCTTTTTAAGACTCTTTAGAAATAGCTAAGCGGAACAGGTTACTAAATATATCCACATCATCATTTTATAATGGATTTCCGCAAGGTCACGCCTGAATCAATTAACTGTATAGTAATTTTATTCTAGGTGCATCGTCTTTACATATAATTATTTAACTAATGTACGTACTTATACAAACTATTGTAAAGCATTTTAAAAGAGTAACGGTGGAGTTTCTTGCCCATTCTTCTCCATACGAAAACTACCTTTTGGAAGGGGCGACTAGAATCAATTATATTATTTTGTAAATTTTGAGGTTCAAAAGTGCCATACATATACCATACATACCATACCATACCTATTTGAAATAAATGATTTGACTTTGACTTAACTTTAATTATTACGAATCAGATCAGAATTTCAAAATGCGTGGAGTTTTTATTACTCGTTGGGAAAAAATATTATTGAGACTTTTTAATACTTAGGAGAGAGAGATCTCTGTTAGGACGTTTGCTATTTTCTAACATTTCAACTTGGCTGATGGAAATCTAACAAAATAATATTTTTGGTCCTTATCTTAATGCCGCCGGCAAATGCATGAAATTATGATTATACTTAAGTTATTATTCCGTCCTTAAAATTTTGACAGTGAATCTTGGTTCGGATTTTCGCTCAATAAGTGTTTATTATGAAACCAAATGTGTATGATTCTTTCCTCAAAATACCATTTCAGTGTCCGTGTCCTCACATGATCTGACCAAGGGAATATTGGATTCTGTACTCTAAAAGCGACTGCAACTGCTGAGTTTGTTTCGTTGTTTCTTCACAGAGTTTTAATTGTTCAGGACACACCGACCTCAGCTAGTTTTAAAATGAAGTGTTTGTACAAACCTACATACAGAAATAAAAACATTTATGATTTATAGAAAAGAAAGCTGCCTATTTGGCAGGTATAGGAAAAAAAATGTGTTCACGAAGTGCTACTTTCGTCATGTAAGCTGAGCCTTACAAGACGAGGGGCGCACGCGCCGCGCGCTGCATGACATATGTCGCAATCTAGCTCTTGTCCAATGCAGCCCACTGTGCCTTAGTTTTTGTAGCGGTTACCGTAATTTGGCTTATTTGGGTTTTATGGTGCATGAGTCGGCTAAACTTACGTTAATTTTAAGTTTAAACTGTTGTTAAAATATTTTTAAGTCATTCATTTTTTGTAGGAGTCTTATTTTGTCGACTTTCATATCTGGTTTGTAAGATATCATTTTGAGAATTGTGATCGTTAATTTTTCAAGCTAATTAGGTAAGGCTTCGTATCATCTTTTCTTTGAATTACTGCAATAAAGTTTTGTAGTTCGAGCAACCCAATGTATTGTAGAATTGTTAAAACGAAAGTGATTGCAATAAATTACTAATGTGTTATGCAATTAAGTTGCAGTTAAAGTTCCAAGTTCCACCCGGCGGAGTCGCAGGCGCGGGCCATAGCTTATAATAATTTAAAAGACACGTGCCCCGCCACAAGTGTTCCAAGAAATGTCTGCAAGGGTGTACCGTGTATGTCACCCCTTCGTGTTTTGAGGTTTTACATAATTACTAACATTATCCTGCCAGTATTGCCGGCCATATGGTCGTTTGGCCAACAAGTTGGCAGGTTGGCAGCGCGTGCCGTCTCCAGTTACAAGGGACTTCATTAATTAATTAATCACCTTCCGATCGAGTGGTTATTAGTTGATAAATATTATGCGCGGGATTGGGTTACAGTAATGTAAGGTTGCATTTATAACACAGTGCAGTCGGAATCGCCACGAGTCCAGACATAGTATGGATGTTGAGTTTCTAAAGAGCATTTGTGTGTTAGACACAGAAATCCAATTTAGCGTACCAACAGCCGAATTCGATACATTCGATTTCGATCGAGAGCGTTTCAATAATTTACAATGTCACTACTGTTTGATATATGTATACGTAACGTCAGTTCTGCTGCTAGTCTTGTTAACAAATACAGAAATAACCAAAAGTTTCGTGCAAGAGGGGATGAATAGTTAACGCATTACCTTCTTTTACGTCACGCAATGACCTTACAATTCCGTAAAAATCCTGACTTTAATCCTACGTGACTCCCTTCCATTCAATTAGGGCACCATTTTTACTAATCTTATCCGCACAATCGAGTTTATGGTTAAAAATATAGCTTTTTTAATTAATTAGGAGTTGCACTGCGGTTTTAAACGTTAGTTCGTGGTCTGACACAATAACATGGCGGGCGATTCATAAAAATAATTGATATTGTCTGCATACCGGACGGTCTTCATATTTCCACGTAAGAGCTTTTCATAACAACTTCGTTATTGGCAAATAAGGTGACATAAGAAAAAATATGAAATTTTGAGTTAATTAAACAGGTGAACGCGGCAAATTGTATTCTTTTTGCTACAAAAACAACATTACTCCAATGATTTAAATCGTAGATTTGCCCTCACCGTACTAAGTCGTGCGAAAAAGTGTCCATCATACTGAGGAGAGTGAGCTTGCACAGTAATAATGGCGTTTCGTTAGAAGATAAATGATACAATAGTATGAAAAAAAAATACATTATGCAGCACAAAAAATAATTTAAATGATAAATTATTAGCCATATGACAGCTAGCACACGCCAATATACCAACCAAAAACATCGAGAACTTTACTCAAGCAGAAATAAAAAAATAAAAACTAAACGTAAACAGAACTAAATATCTAAATAAAGCGTCCAGGCATAAAGGGCGTGCCCACTTACATAAAGCTGTAATTGGAAGTTATAAATGATAAACTAGGACCATCGAGGTAAAACATATAAACAGTTAAATACTAGTAACAATAACAAAACCATGATCAGCAAGACCAGTCACCACAAGCAGCACCCGTTCACGACCATAACGCAAAGATCAGCCATTACTCTCTTCGCCATATTTGAGGGAAGGAGGCAACCCGACCCTCGACGCTGCCGCAAGCAGTGACATTAAGGGAGCATGACGAACTTGCTGCCGGTTGCTCAGGAAAAAAATAATATGATCAATTGGCGAGGTCGCTACACAGACACAGCTACATAATATATTATTACATTAGATGGGAACCTAAAGCAACTCGTAAGCAACAAAGCAGCTCATAAAGTATATTAAAACGTTATCGTCCGGTCTTACAACTACTAATGCCAATCGCAATTTCCGACTCATAAAATGCATTTGATGCAGCACGAATCTGCATTTCTCGTAATCCGAATTTTCCTTTTAGCAAACACATTCCTTACGTCTTTTGGCATAAGGGCAATAGTTCTGTAGCAGTGAGAACTCCCACAAATGTAATGTAGTATATTATCTGGTCGTTACTATATCTAGTAGCGATGTCTACTATAAACTATAGTGTGGGAGTCGAAGTGTTTACGATCGCCTGGAAAATACGTTTTACGGCTTTCAGCAAGCCGTTGGAGACGATAGTGGTTCGGAGTTCGGAGTATAGCCGTATTTGTTACGAACTGTGGTATTATTCTAGAACACGTAACAGATTATTAAGAAGTTTAACGTCATAATTATTTTTATGTTGCTTGCTCCTTTATTATAGAAAAGAAGTGCTATTTATTTATTATTATTTATATCTTTTATTACAATTTTAAATATTCCTATAAAAACAAAAACAAAAAAAGACATGTAAAAATATAAAAATAGTAGCCCACCGGTGTCGGGAACAGGGTCCAAGCTACCGGTGGTCAGGGCTCCTAAGAGAGGAACCTCCTAACAATACGCGCCGTATCCAGGAGTACCGCTTTCTGGATCAAGCCCTTGATCCAGCTGCCTAACAAGAGCCTCTTTAGGTGTTGGTCGACGCTCTTGGCTATTATGCCATGGGCCATCCCGATTATCGGCACAATGATTGCTGTATCCACATCCCGCATGTCGATAATCTCGCGAGCCAGGTCAAGATATTTAATTTGTTTATCTTTGTTTGACTGCCTCGTTGGTCTAGTGGTCACAAAGTGCTACCGCTGAGTATGAGGTCCTGCATTCGATTCCCGGGTCGTGCAAAGTATTATTGGGTTTTCCATCTGGAATTTCCCAGTAGCAGCCTGGAGTCTGGATCTGTGCCCGGTTGATGGCAATAGGCTCGCCCTCTATTATATGGGACTTAAACATAACTGGCAAAATGTGGGTGTACTATAGGTACACCTCTGCCTAACCCTTCGGGGATTACAGGCGTGATCTATCACCACTATGTCTGGCTTATTAGCAACAATAGTCCTGTCAGTGATGATAGATCGATCCCAAAACAACGTGATATTGCCATTTTCGAGGACAAGGTTGGGCACATATCTGTAGTACGGTACTTCCGATTCCACAAGACTGTATTTCAGAGCAAGTTGCTGGTGGATAATCCTGTCTACAAGGTTGTGCCTATGCAAGTAGTCTCCGTTATCCAGACGAGAACAGCCAGAAATAATGTGTCGGATTGATTCTCCGGGACGGTGGCATGCCCGACAGATGTCAACCGTGCTTCTTCACAATATATTTCCGGTAGTTGTTCTTCATCATACCTTCGTCCATAATCGCAAAGACGTACCTTCAGTTTCCCCAAAGAGGTCACCGAATCTCAACCAGGATACGGACGCTAACAGGTCTACATCGGGCATGGGCTATGGCCCATGCCCGGTGTCCGGGCCTTACCCATGTAAGCTTTTGGGCTTACATGGGTAAGGCCCGGTAAAAGCGCCCGTGAAGCTCTTTGCTCTGCCATATCTCCCTGCGGTCATTATTATCTAAAACTATAGGTTTGCGCCAGTTCTCGTTAGCCAAGGATAGCGGGGTGAGGCCTTTGTCCACTGAGACCACATCTCGGTGCATACCCACGTTGGTTTATAGGAAGTATTCCCTGAGACTGCATACCTCACGGTTGTGCAGGGTCTTAGCATTTAAGAAGCCTCGACTTCCGCACTTCCGCGGGATATACAGTCTCATCACCGATGAACGTGGGTGCAGATGCATCCGATTTGCGGTCAGCATTTGAGTGTGCCGAAAGAGTACATCAAAACCGGCATGACCCAACCTTTGAAGGCAGCATTCTTTTCAGATTATTATAATTCATACAATACATTAAATTAAAATCAATTTATACAATACTAACATTACATTAAATTAAATCATTTAAAATAGGATCAAAATCAAAATTGTGTTAGTATATGACGTAAACAATGTGTTAGTGAGCGCCCAAAACAATGCGCATCCATTTGTTTTCGATAGGGCATCCGCACGAGATACAAACATCTGCAGGATGCCGTTGCTACTGCCTCGCACACGCTGTGACAAGGAAGCTACCCTTTTGCGCACAATCGCATAGAAGCTGTCCGTTCGCGCCTCCACAAACATACAAGACGCATTTATGCTGTGTCGAAAGCATACGACGAATCAGACGACGAAAATATTAACAAATCAAATTAAACGGACTTAAGTAATGTGCTTGCTTATGGATAATCATTATTCAGTTAGGTATGTACCCTCCTATCTGCTCGCATACTCACTTTTACACTTGGTTTAGCTCGCGCCGTGTTTTGTGTTATTTGTCGAGAGGAAAAGCAAAAAAGTACTCATATCTGGGTATAAATGCACCGTATTCTAGAAATCTAGACCAACAGAACTCACCGCTACAATCAGAAACCAACTCTATTATTTGCATTGATAAAAGATAAAAGCTTCGTTTATTCCGATTGCTAAACAACAGTTATGGGTCGGCAGCAAACAGAGAGAATCCACAGCGACAGTTTACGAGGCAATCTGGAGCAGCCATAGCAGCTCTTTTTATGTGGACCGTATCTGTGCCGGAGGGGCAGACGGGCCGGCGACACGGCGGCGCGCCGGCGCCCGCTCCCGGCTCGGTGATGCGGCTGCCGGCGCGATTTGACGGACTTGTGTTGTCTGTAGATGTAGATCAAGTCTGTGTCATAGTATTGTTACTAAGTTCTAGGAATTTGTGAAGAAGTATGTACAGCGATATAAATGGCTGGTACATGATACAGCTTGTTTTCAAAAAGTCTGGAATTTGAATTGACTATTTCTACTAGGGAGTTGATTATTAAGTTTAGAGGTAATACGCACATGTAAGTATATGACACTTATACGTGTTACCAAATGTTTCCGTAACGAAAAGCCTCTATATAAATAATTCTTCTGTATGTCACTGAACTCCTAATTTAGGAAAAAAAAAAAAACTCAAACTCCTCCTGTATTTGGACCCGGCAGGTGTCGCTGTTTGGGCAGGACAACGTCGTGTCTCGCCCGCTAGTGTCTGTTTACTTCTTAAAGATAATGTAGGTACGTGCGTACGGATACCTACTCTGTGCGCGAGTCTGACTCAAAGTTGACCGCTTCATTTATGTTTTAAGAAAATCTCTAGCACTCCATTAAAAACATTTTATTTTGTCAATCCAACCATATTTATGATTTATGTATGTACCTAATTGACAAAGTCTAGTCGTCAGACTAATATTTCCTGGTTGACATTGGCGTTTCCTTTAATTTATGAGTGTTCACGGTAATGGCTTTAGTTTTAGTTTCTCCTCTTTAGACATCTAATGGACTGGGAGCGTCACAAATGATTTCTTTGCTATTATAACTATTCGTTTATATTTCACCCCTACCATTGTATTATTTGTGACTGCCTCGTTCGGTCTAGTGGTTGCAAGCGTAACTGCTGAGCTTGGGGTTCCGCGGTCGATCCCCAGATTGGTCAAAACGATATTAGATTTTTGATTGGGAATTTCTAGTAGCAGCCCGGACTGTAGTCGGTGCCCGGTTCATGGTAATAGGCTAGGATTGGACTTTAAAATAACTGGCGAAACGTAGGTGTATGGCTTATTACACGGCATCTCTACATACCTTCCCGGGTATACAGGAGTGAAAATATGTTATTTTAACTGTAAAATACGCTGTGAGACACAGGCGTCGCAAATTGGAGCTTCTGCTGAGAAAGGACCCTTGACACAATCTGTCGCGCTTGTTAATTCAAGAACAAATTAAGAGAGGTAGACGTGTTCATGTGGAAATGTTAACAAACGGTTTATTTCCATGACACTAGTAAATATGAGAAATATTTATCATAGCATAAGGTGTCGATTATTTTAAGGGCGTTCAAATTACGTCATGCACTTGTTATCCTTTTTCTGAAGTTGTATTATTTTAATTTATCCAATTGTTATTCTCCAGACAGTCCGATAAATCGTTTACTAAATCCAATATTTTCTTTTCTGGCATTAATTCCTTTTGGTCATAAATAAGTAGTTTGTCACTCCTAATTTATTGCTAAAGCTACGATAATAATATATTTATTAAGATATAGATAGATAATGCTACTCATTGTAATGTCGATTTATGACTTTCGTTTCGTAAAATGGGAAATGAGTGACAATAATGACGGCAATAAAATTAAAAATACTATTACTATTTCGTAGAAGCATTCAATGTTTTCGTTAAGGTTGAATTAACATGCCAGCCATCTATTTTCAAAGTCGAAGTGAAATCATTTATTTTAATGAACGATGAATGTCAAAATTTACAAGAAAATTGAATTGATTCTAGCCCTCTTCCAAAAGGTTGTTTCGTATGGAGAAGAATGGGCAAAAAACGCCATAGTTACTATTCTTAAATTTAATGTTTTACAATATTTTGTTCATTATATAATTTTTACCACCAAACCTTCACATATCGCCCTAATTTTCCTAAAAAGGGGGATAAACAGTCACCTAAGCGGGTGCCACTTCACAAGTGTCGGTGTCACTTGAACCTACGCGTGGCACTAAGCTCTTTTGACAAGACACGTGCTTGCATACGGAATATTGTTGTTTGTTAACTCTTGTTAAATTATTTGAGAAGTAAAATAAAAATAAATTATTTTGAATCAAACATTTGTAAACATTTTATAAACCTGCCAAACTGCGCGACAATTTGTCGGCAGAATTAGCGCTCGTCTTAAAACATTTGGTGTAAACAATCTAATTAAACATCTAAGTAGGTAGATACAGATAGTTGAAATCATCGTCACTATCATGAGCCTACAGCAGTCCACTGCTGGATATAGGCCTCTCCAATTGCACGCCATTCAACTCGATTCTCGGGAACTCTCATCCAGCTGCTACCAGCCACTCTGCGAAGATCGTCGCTCCACCTAGCCTGAGGGTTTCCTACCTTATGTTTGCCGATTCGCGGTCTCCACTCAAGAACACGTGTACCCCAACGGTCATCGGTTCTACGGCTGATATGGCCGGCTGACTGCCACTTTAGCTTGTTTATTCTGTGAGCTATGTCGATAACTTTGGTTCTCTGCCGGATCACCTCGTTCCGGATTCGATCCCCCAGAGAGACTCCAAGCATAGCCCGCTATATTGCTTGCTGAGCAACCTTGAATTTACTGACCATCCGTACCGTGAGTGCAGGACACACTGATTGAAGACCTTCGTCTTTAGGGTCTGTGGAATACGCGACAAGAAGACTTGACAAAGTTTCCCAAACACTGCCCAGCCCAGCTGAATTCTTCTGCTAGCCTCCTTCTCAAAGTTGTTCTTACTAAACTGCAGAGTTTGCTCGAGGTAAACGTATTCTCGAACAACCTCGTGAGCACCGCCATTGACAGCAATCGGCCCCGGAGTGACGTGTTCGTTGAACATAACCTGGGTTTTTTCCAAGTTCATCCAGAGATCAATGTGTACAGAAGAATTAACTAGGCCGTCCAGCATCTACTGCAAGTCATACAGCGATTCGGCCAGTATGACGATGTCATCTGCAAATCTCAAGTGTGAGATGTACTCGGGTTAGATAGTTAAATGGACGGTACAAATATTTTTGTTCCATAATGTTATGTGTGTTGTTCCTGTTGTTTTTGTTAAATACTATTATAGTCTATGTGTGCTTTTATAATTTCTAACGTGACGATATTATCATGGACGTCCACGTCTACGTCCATAAAATGTATGGAAATACGTGCACGTTATAACGTTATCGTGGACGGGAAAAAGCGTTTTCATATGTTTCCATACATTTTGCTTCCCTGTGTTATCGTGATACCGTGACATGGACATAGACATCCACGATAATATCGTCACATTAGAAATTATAAAACCGATTAAAGAGAATTAAAGAAACAAATATTCTGTTCTTTTTTATATTTTACAAACAGTATATTTGTTTGTTTCATTTCCATACCGGGTTTTCTTTTCAGTAATATCTGTGGTTTTTGCGTGGTATAAATATACGTAAGCCGACTTTCAATTCATCGCAATTAAGTGATTGAAAATGTAGACTTCGACCCTACACTCAACTGCGAACACTACTGAGTATACCCACATACATTACCTACCCCTATTCAAGGTTTTCACCGCAATTTTAAGCGTTAATATGATTAAAAGTCTAAAGTTTAATTAATAACAATTAGGTAAGGCATATCATAACTTTGTTATGAATACCCAAACAACCAACTTTGCCCTTTCATATAAGTTACCTAACCGTTTTTGTTAGTACAAAATTAATTAAATATTTTGGAAGGTAACAAAATGCCTGAACATCATAAATTATAATACTACAGCAAAATGAAGTTTAAGCATTATTTCGGCTTTAAATATATATAGACCTGTATCATTTAACGAATAGATTGGTGATATTCTTCAGAAAGGCCAAGTGCGTATTACTCGCAACCGGCGGGAGTGTATGACCAGATGTATGAACGTAAACGGGGTAAAAGGAGTATGTAAGGATCGTAGCAGGTGGCGTTCTGTAGTTTCTGCCTACCCCCATGGGAAGAAGGCGTGAGTTTATGTATATGTATATTATATGTAGATTGCATAGTCAGCTTATAATGTTCCCCCACAGCTGGGACACAGGCCTTCTCTCTTCGAGAGGGAATAGGCTATAATCTACCACGCAGGCCCAGTGCGGGTTGGAGATGTCATATATCTTCGAATTATTGATTCCAGGACACGCCGGTTTCCTCACAATGTTTTCCTTCACTGGTTTTGAGATTTCCTTCAATGGTAATGAAATTATTTACAAAAATCATAATCAAATAAAGCCAAAAGGTTATATACAATAGTACATTATCATACAACTATTTATACTGGGTACAAAATTAATGTAACACAAAATTTTTTCGCCGAAGGGTCAGCCAGAAGTGTGCCTATAGCCTAGACTTAGTACATCCACATTTCGCCAGTTATGTTTATAAAATAATTCCTCGGGAAGCACGTGAAGCCGTTGATCACAGCTGTCATTCGTAGATCTGACAACCAGTCTTACCAAGGGGTATCGTGTTGCCTAGTAACGTCAGTCAGATAGGGAGTCACTCCATGTAAAATACAGGTATTCAGCTGCATTCAGTTAGACTGGAAACTGATCCCATAGCTGGGAAAATAATAATAATATTAAATGTTTATTAACAAAATAAAACATTCTGAAGGGTAGGCAGAGAAATTTATTATCTAACTATACATATAGGTATGTATATATTATAATACAAATAAAGATTATATTTTAAACACAAAATAAATAAAATAATCTTTACAGTTACTGAGCAGTTTAAAAATCTCATAGTTTTATATCATGCGAAATGTTCGTAGCAGTAGCCTAGTTGTAGCGGTGCTACGCGCTGTAGCCGGCGTAGCGCGCTACGTGACCGGGTTACTAGTGATAGATGGCTCTCTGCTACGGCTACAAAGTACCTGCGCCACCGAATTCTACGAAGGAATTTGCTTAAATACTACTTTAGTATGTATAGAGGAGATTTATGGGCACATGCTGGGGTATTATGTAAATACATGGATAAAATCGACCTTTTTTAACTCTTCAGAGATGTTTTTAAATACACTCATTTTGGTGAATCAAATGCAAAAGTGTTGATAAAAATGCACAGTGTTGATATACTCATGACCTGTAACACCTTCACCTTCAGATATGTTGTTATTAAATTATCAGGTAGATAAGTCCATAAAAATTCTCTTGGATTCTTTATTTATGTGGTAGACAATATTTATTCCGTCACAGGCCCTAAGTGTGAAAATTATTCAACTCATCATCTAACTATTAGTTAAATTACATTACAATACAACCCTCTCTTTCTGTGAACTTCCACCAATTACCGACGCGGGGTGATAGCTTGATAAGCAGCTGATTGTTTTGACTGATGGTTTCCATCACGCTTTTTGTCACCATCAGCGTGAACATTATGCCACGGTTATAACTATTACAATAAATACATAATTTATTTGGTGATTAACCTACACGTCACTGTCAACACCTAAATTTTCTTTGAAATGTTTCGTATCAACAATGCTACGTAAACTTCATTATTTTTGATTTAATAAAAGCCACGTGGCACAAGGCAAGATGTGTGTAGAAGGGATGGCCTAGAAGGACGTATAATATATAATTGGTGATGTTCTTAATTGTTCTTCAGAAAGGTTAGGTGCATAGTATTCGCAACCGGCGTGTATGATCACTGGGCCTAAAACGGCCCGATTAAAAAAATCCTCTAAAAGCAATTCATTTTCTGAATTCCCAGTAGATTATTAGCAATTCATCTATGCTGACACATATTAGCTGAATCATATTCAATTCATATCAGAATCATAATTGGTGTAAATATTGCCGCATGAAAAAAAATTTACCGGATAATTTTTCTTTACAGTTTTTATTGATCAAATTATTTTTTTTATTTCTACAGTTTAAATGTTATTTCATTATAATACAAAACTGTCAAACAGATGAGTTGCGTCATATGAATTGAACGCAGATAATATTATGAATTGTCAGTTTGTGACCGTTTCATAATATTTATCATATTATGCTTCTGCCAAAGCGGTTGTTTTATGCCCCCTGATGTATGATCGTAAACGAAGCAAAAGTAGTATGTGAGGATCGCAGCAGGTGGCGTTCTGTAGTATCTGCCTACCCCCGAGGAGTTTATGTATGTAAAAGCAACGTGTTTGCTCAGATCGATACACCCGCGGCTCCTCAATATTTTGGATTCCACCATTCTTATTGATTATACGAATGTAGGCCACTACGAGTTTATTAGGTCGTAAATATTCATTACATATAGAAAACAATAACGTATACTGATCTATCATTTTCCGTTATAGTGACTTTATGGTCACTGTCATGAATTTCAGGACATTTTACAACCTAACAAGGGAGATTTATGTGCCGTTTAAATACACTATTTTGCACGGAGTAAAAAATAAAATGTTGGTGATGGTACTCGGCCGTAAAAGATAAATCCCATATTATCAAACGAGCAATATTTGTATTATATATATTTGTATTTATATATATTTGTACTCGTTCTGGAAATGGGCTCTAACAATTTTGATGAAATTTGCTATTGCAAATTCCCAGATATGGACCTAGCTCAGGTCCTCAGGATCTGGCTCAGGTCTCATATTTGGGAAAATTCGTTTTCTCCGTAATTTACCCGAGCAAAGCTCGGTCGCCCAAAGTTTAAAACAAGATATTGAATAATGACATGAGAATGACATTAGAATAATGACCTTAGAATAATGACATTAGAATAATGACATGGCAGCATGGAATTAGTAAGTACCTACTATCATGGCAGCATGGAATAAGTAGGTACTATACATGGATTAGTATGAACTTTCCTATACTATTAAATGAGCATTCTCTATTTTTACCAGAGCAGAGCTCGTTCGCACAGGTACTAATATTTATTTCTGTAAGTGGAAAACATTTATTTTTCTCAGGGCTATTCTACTCTTGGGCGTTGGCCTTACTCCACTCCTTCCATCTTTTGCGTGCTCAAATCTTTTACACGCCAATCAAGTTATAAAATCTAGATGAGGTCGATGTTTCCTGTCTGACTACTCCGAAAAGAAACACCGAAGTAAACTAAAAGGTCACAGATTCTTTCAAAGTCCAGACATAATCTTGGTCACATAATGTGACGATCATGTAGATAAAGCAATGGTGTTCTAGAAGAGCGGTGGCTGCCATATAACAGCCGCAGTGACGGCTGTCAAGAAAATGATGACAGCGGGGTTTGACTGTACGGTGTCAAACTCTGTCTAGGAAAACATACCAACTTACTTCGTATACAACGTCTCAGTGACGTCATTCGCTGGAAAATTGCAGACGCTATGTGGCGGCCATCGCTCTTCTTGGAAACTGTAGCCGTAAATATGTCACATTGAGTTTAGAAAAACAACGGCTTTGTAGATCGTTGACTCTGTTATTATATTTATATGAACATTTAGAATGAAGTATTGTGTATTAATTTTATTTTTTATTTCTTATTTATATCCTATTGTATGCTGCACGGATCCATGTCATCACGTCAACGCAAATTGTCGCTGAAAACCAGCGCTGGGGCTCTGTCTCGCATAGAGTCGCAGCATTATGCTGAGCTATGACCATTTTGCGTGGAAGTGACGCATATTTCCCCCCAACTTGTTCTTTTTGTGTTTGTGTTCTTTTGCGTCGTGTTTACTGCAAACAAACGTATTTTCTTTCTTTCTTTTCTTTTTTCTGTCACTCATTCATACCTGTGTGGCAGTCTTTTTCTGTAGCTCGACGTGTCATAATAATGCCTGGGTAATGTATAAAGGAGCCTGTTGCTTGAATATATGTCTCCTGCTCCATATGTGACCTCATGTATTGATGTGTCGTGGGTAATTGAAAACGTGTCTTGCTTCTGAAGAATAAATAGGGTACGAAGCAATATTTTACGAGTGTGACATAAATTTTCTAGCCATTAAGCTGTTTAGAGGCTTTCCAAAATGTATGAGATGAATTACGGAATTTTTATAATGCCCGTATTGACACCCTTCTTTAGAATTATTCATGATTGTGTATTTGTTTATTGGTATTAGGCGTTGCATATTTTAAAGATGTTTTCGGTATGCTAGCTACATATGCAGGCATTTCCAAATAACGTTTAGAATTATGTATGGCACCTAAGAATCCTACTAACCTAATCTAACTTTTGACCGTTTAAAAGTGAAAAGTGGGTTCAGTGAATTTATTCTTCTTGCCGTCACCAGTAGGTTTGCAAGTCACCCATTACGCGGTGGTGACAGAGTTTGTTAGTTCATCCATGTGTCAATTACTTGGTCCATGACAGGGCTTATTGGGTCATCTTTTCACTATCTAGTTTATTGCTACGTTGTGCTGTAAGTATGTATTGTTGACCATGTGATATTTGTTGCAGCCACCGAGCTAGATCTGCTGGGCGCTTTGTCGCTGCACAACACGTCTCGCGCAGGCGTCACCGCCGCGCCTGGAATGCAGCCGCAGCGCACAGCATATACGTTACAAGGTAACATTTAAACTGTTAATACTAACATTACATGAAAAGCACTATTGCTTAACAAAGCACGCTGTTGCATTTTTAACTTTTGGCGCTAAGCCGATGAAAATTCAACAGCGCGCTTGTTGTTAGTGAAAACTGGCATAATAGTAGCAAACGCTTGCCTACCTGAAGCTTAGCCCTAGCGAAAGTGAAGTGACATAAGTGCAAGTTTCGTTACTTCTTCTACTGCATCGATTCTACAGTTAACGAAACTTCACTCTTGCTCCAGTTTCGTCTTATAATAAGAGCACACATTGACAGCAGTATTAATGAAAACTTCAATTAAGTTTTCATCAGAATAGCCAAGTTGTATAGCAGCAAAGAGGTGATGTACTTCCGCGTAAAGAATCTGAAGTTATTAAAAAATCTTTAGAGGGTTTTGTCATTAACAATTTGCAAAGTTAAAGTTAACAAGATAAAGTAACGTTTTAACGAATATCATAATAATATTAATGAAAAAGTCTATAAATATATACAAACGAGTTTGTTCATTCTGTCTACACACAAGTTTATAATGTCAGTGTCCCCGTTCCACGCGTGGTCGCGGCGGAACTAAGCAAATATAGGTTCGTTAGTCGTACGGGGTGAAAACTAGCGCTCGCTGTTATTACGAACACTGAATTATTGTTATGATGTTGTGAACCCTTGGGAATGTTTTCACATACCTAGAATACTCCTTAATGTTTCACTAGTTGACTTTAATCCATCGTAAAAGTCTGACAGTAGTAGAGTTTTGATAAATCCTGCCTTTTTATTCGTGGCGCAAGTATTTCATTAAACATCACTGATTTACTTTACACGTTATTTCAAGCTTACAGACGATTACGGCAAGAGATAACCTGAAACTATTACAAAAAACAGTAAAAAAAGGCTTGCTTTTGACCTCGGACACATCTGATAGACCATCCGTCTATTATGGAACGCGCAAGCCTAGAAGATGCCCGTTCACTTTTGCTTTGTAGGCAGACAGGTTAACCCTCTGGGGCGACGCGACAGCGGGCTACGACTCTAACAAAACAATTACTAAGAAAACTTCACAGTAGAACAATTACCGGTGTCGCGTCGCGCATGTCTGTACGAGGTTTTGTATGGTTAAATCCACGTGGTTAAAAGGAACGAAACGGACGATTATTCATATTGTAGCTATACATCTTATATTATACACCATAACTTCAGTGATCAGTCATGTGAAAAGGAAGTGAGGAAACGTCGGGAAAGGACTTCCACTGACCTTATTTGAGACGTCCTTCTAAAGGGTCAAGTGCGTTGTACTCACGGTTGTACTAGCAAGTCAAGGCGGTCAAGGAACGGACAAATAGTAGTAAAGTTAGTGACGATTTGTAACTAAATTGAGCTTAGAAAAACAGGAATATTCTTGAAATGTACTTCATCTGTTTTTATAAACCATAAGTGTCGAAGTTTCTTTAAACTCTTGAAGGTATAGGGGTAGTTGTGCATCTTTTTGTACACCTACCCATCTCTATGAATATGGTATATACCAAGACGAGTGCAGTAAACAAAAGAAATATTAAGTAATCAGCCAAGAACTTGACACATGTGCACAACGCCACCAAAATTCATCAAATAAACTCAGACAGACAATATCAACGATTTTAATAATGAGCAAAGGCTTCACAATAGTTTGGAAGCTTTTCCTGACCGTACAAAAAGACCACGTCGCATGCTCGTACGCCTTGGTAACAGCGTAAACACTGTCAGGTATGAATGCAATACATTTCAGTTGCAATTTCATTTCCCCCTCTAGTAGCCATCCATTAGTGGCACTAGAGGTGCGCCTCTTTAATGCACCCTACGTATGGTAAGACTTACGTGCGGTATCGGTATCGGTTTCAATTTGATTACCGATGGATTCAACGTATCGTGGGTGGTATTTTATTTTGATAAGGACTGCATGGTGTCTGTAATGGATTGAATTGTTTTTGGTACAAATGTAATTATTTGAAGTAGGGTATCTTGTGCCTTGTGGACTGAGGATAGTAGTAGATAGGGGTTTAAAATCAAAACATTTATTCGAATTAAACAATTTTAAGGTACTCTTTCAGAGAGTTTGTTAGTTATTCAGAAAGTTGAAGCTGGTTACCACCCTACTTTAACTTTATACAACTTTTCAGTTACTGTTTTTTCAAACTTCATTCTGGGAACAGAAAAAATGACCGGATGCTGTTTCCAAAAAAAATGGGCTACATGTCGGTTTAGAGTGTAAACTCTGGGAGTCGTGTCAAGAAACGAAAAAAGTACCTACAATTTATTTAAAATTGTCATGGATCAGAAGTATGTAGATACAAAATAAGTTTTTGAATTCTAGAAGATCATGCACTTGTAAGTAAAGTAGTAGAGAGCAGTGATGGCCCAGTGGCAACGGCCTCGACTTACGAGTTTTAGGTCATAGGTTCGAACCCAGGCAGGCGCTTTACTTTGTGTTAACAATCTCATCGCTACTGCTCTCAAAACGGTGAAGCATCGTGAGGAAACCGACATGTCCTAGAACCAAAAAATCGAAGACATGTGACATCTACCAACCCGCACTGGGCCCGCGTGGTTTATTACATACAGCTTACTCCCTCTTTAAGAGAGGAGGCCTGTGTCCCGGCAGTGGGAACATTATATGCTGATTATAGTATGGTAATGGTAAGTAAAATAAAGGATTGTGTAGTGTGAAGTTGTTCTGTAGTAACATCGATTAGGTATATTACCTTCGGAAATAATAATAAACTCGTATATTTGGTGGGAGTGTACAATTGATGTTATTTCCGTGACTGTTGTTGTTAGGGGAGCAAGGCTTTGTGCCTCCCCCTCTTTTGAGATATACGTATAGTCCGAGATTGATAGATGGAAAAGTCATAAACATAACACTATCAAATTCACCGCAGATCTCAAATATTTATAAATGCTCTGCGTTGAATAGACCAATTCTATAATTGAAAAGTGTTACTTTCCTTTACTTTATATACATATGTCTACCCCTCGGTAGACAGAAACTACAGAACACCATATGATACAATTCTTACAAACTCCTCTACGTTCATATTGTATCCGGCCATAGACGCATCAATCATACGCCTGTACTCCACAAAGGGTTAAGCAGAGGTATACCTAATACTACACCCACATTTCGCCAGTTATGTTCCATTAATTATTTAACATAGCCATCAAAATTTAACACTCCATCAAAATGTAACTTTGCAGCACATAAGGGAGGTATTTAGCAGTACATTCATTAGTCCCAAAATGAATCAGCCAGTTCAAAGTTGATGAAGTTAATTGATTGTAATCCGGCCGGTAATGCGTGTCCCAGCCGGTCCGGGACCGGACGGCCGGCTATTACCGGCGACTCGGGGTCTGTAGCCGGTAGGGGTGACCGGCGGCCGGTATGGCTCCCCTGCCGCGACCGGTGATTAAATGACCTCTAAATCGCACCGAATTTTGACATAAACTTATAAGGTTGTCAAAATGGGTACAGTTATGTTTGGAAATGGCCGAAGGATTACTAAATTCGATGAAGAAATTGATTTGAAAGCATCGATAAAATAACGTGTAGGTATTTCGTTTTTACAAAGGTTTAATAATAAAATGTAGTTTTTTTTTTATTTTACACAATTTGCATCATGTAGATAACGATTACAGAAAAGATAAAAAGCATTTAATAGAGATATAAGAACACCTATAAACATCAAAAGAATTACCAAACTTGACACTCACATCACAAGCACCCTAATAAAACTAACCCTTCCAGTTTTTGTTACCAATCCGTTGTTAAAAAAAACATAACTTTATAATTAAAAAATATGTCACAATAGATGGTTGTCTCATGTTCGGGGCAACCCTACTAGTCCGTCCCGTTTTCGCATTTCACTTACGCGTAACCTAATCCCTGCCATTAAGCGACTCGCGCGCAACGAGTAATTGTCGGAGGGTGTTCACCCTAATTGTGAGCCCTATGGGGATCCACGCCATATTGTCTCGTGGACTCGGTGCTGGTTCAAGTGTCAAACACCAAAAGCGTCGGATTAGGGACGCAACGACAATGTCGTAAATACGAACCATTCATTAAAACACTTTGCCTCATTGACTGAGAGTGGTGACAAAAAAGATAATCTGTCAGAACTCGTCAAAGTGTGTGTTGCACCACACGCAGTGTGGGGTTCCGTAGTCTACGAAGTGAGAAACAAGTTATTTCGGTCATATATTATATTTCTTTCTGTTTATAAGTTGGATTAAAACACTTTAAAACGCCGAAAATAAATTCTGAATACAAGTTACTTATTCGGTTCAATAAAGTCATTATGTATAGAGCTTTTACGGACTTAACAACACCTTATCTATTAGTTGTACGACTATTATGTAAACCAGTAGGTTATTTAGCTGCGAGTGCCTGCGAGTAAATAGGCGTCTCAGACCAAATAAAAAACCAAGACAGAGCGCTGCAAACAATACAATGAAGCACGCTAAAACTACACCTCCTCTGTGTATACACGCTCACACGCACACATTTACAATCAAACTACACCTCACTAAGTGCACACATGTTTACGAAACCGGCCTCACGTCACTGTTGACAGCGCTATGTTTTGGTTTTTTATTTGGTCTGAGGTAGGTGTTAGAAATATCTACGCCGAATTTGAGTTGTAGCACATAAACTCTGCAGCGAGCAAATATGTGGCGGTGACATAAAACTAGAAAAACTCAAAGAACTTCGTACAGTTACCAAGACCGTTTACAGAAAGTTCTAAATCAAGGAGTGGGTACGTTTATCAGAAAATTTAAGCCGTTTCAAATCGTCGGATACGTCGGATTCGTCGATTAACTACGGAACCCTAAAATTAGCAAGATATTTGTGCTAATGGTCGTGAATGCTTTGTGGCACAAAGCTTTCACTAGCAGACAGAGGCGTGTGTCAGACAGGCTCGTAGGCTTATGAATGATATGCATGCATGGCTTAATGGCCGGATAGGTCGGCACGTCAAGGACAGAGCCAGTAAATAAATAATAACTGGGATTGTTTTGACACGTACTGCGCTTTGTGGATGTGGTTGAATCAAAATGTGTATATTTCTAGTTTAGATTTCATGTAATTTCAACTAATATAAAGTATAGGTAAATTCAACGGTGGCATACTGTCGCATGGGTTAGTCCATTTCCTTCCATAGGGTTTTTCAATGCATGAAATTATGCAGGTGTAAAAGTATTTCGGTGTCTTAGTGACCATAATTTCTTAAAAAGACGGGAGGTATATTCGTGTTGAATCTCACATTATAAGGGGCGATCTTATTACCATGAACTGAGCCCAAATTAAGATTTCTGGCTGCTGCTGAGAATTTTTAAATAGAAATATCCAATATTAAATACTGTGTCCAACCTAGGGCAGGACGCTCAGCACTGCTCTTGCGACTATTCATGTAATAACACACCATTTTTCTCCCATGGGATCCCATGCAATTGGAAACTTCGGAATGTTACGATGTTCTTAATAAACTGTTGCTAACATATTGAGCCCATTGTTACTTGTTAAATAAATATTAATTTAAAAAATAACCCTTCAATTCATTCATTCTCCCACTGTCACACCGCATAGCCTAAACCGCTCGGTCTGGAAGCATGAACATTTTGCACAAGAGTTCCTTACATAAGGACGGGATTTTTAAAATTCATATCATCAAAATCAATATTCATTTATTCAAAACCCCTGAAGGGGTTAACCCCGAAAGGGGTTACTACATAGGGGATATAAGTTTGTACTTCAGTTCGTCATTATTGCTTGTACCTAAATATGGGAAATATTTTGCTTATTAGGCATATTACCTATAATGTAAACACGCGCCACTGGTGTGCACTGATCTTTATTTGTTCAGCGAACCGAACAACAACAGTGTTCGAAGCTCAATCACGTGAAAATGCGTGCTTAATTTATGAAAACATTCACTTTTAATCTGAACTTGGCCTCGTTATTACAAGTTAGTCAGCATAGCGTAGGTTGGTACTTAGAACGTTTCCTTAAATAAAGCTTTTTGTAGTAATTCTTACGACTTTAATACCTACATAGAGCTAACTGTAATGGGTTCTTCAGTCTTGTTCACCTCAAAATATAAATCCAATTGAACTTGATTTTAATAACCATAACGAATAACCTAAAAATCGTGCTTTAAACGTTCATATGACATACCGACTGTAGTCAAAGGTGTGTTGTAAATCACCTGGTTCGCGTGTACATTTCACAATACAATGGCGGCGCTGTAACAGGTCTCGCGCGGAACTAAATGCGACCACCTCACCAAGAATTTTCACGATTTCTCAGACCCTAGCTAAGTAGGTAGGTGTAGGAGCAGTGACCAAAAGAAAACAAGTATTTAGCTACATTTTTATACGGATGTTGTTTTCTTGTACGATCTGTAAATCACTGTTTACATGAAAAACGGTTTTTCTTGCATTAAATATGCATTTTCTTTAAGGCTCTTATGAAAGGTCGAATACTCCAGTCAAATACAAATTGCAACGATCATATCAATTATATCACGATTTAAAAATACGTAATGTACTTACATCGTGTTAGATAGAGCCACGACTCAGACTCCTCTACCACTCTACATAATGTTAGATAGAGCCACAGACTCAGACTCTTCTACCACTCTTGTTTCCAGAAAGGAGCATGAAAATAGGTAGTATGAGATTTTCGCATAGACAGCTGTTCTCACGGCTTCACTCGTATGGACTGTAACTTATACATCCATTACATTAGTAACAGTAGCTGGTAGCTTGCTTGGCCCGTATCTGTCACGTTTCCGGGGGTAGTATTACTTATTCGATTCGGGAAACATGTGAGAAAAGTGACTTCATTCGCATACAAACTTTAACACCCCATTATAGACATTTTTTGTGCAATTCTACAGCTTCTAAAGAATAATAAGGATTGATTTAATGCTTTCATCTTCCATCCCTATCATCGATTATGGTGATGTGTGCTACTATGACCTGAATGCAGATCTGCTCGACAAACTTGATCGTCTTCTCAATAACTGTATTCGATTCGTTTTCAATCTGAATAAATATGATCATGTCTTTGCGCATCGGTCGCTTCTAAAGTAGTTGCCCATACGCCAGCGCAGAGCATAGGGCACTGACCACCTTGTTTTCATTTCTTAACTCTCCCACTTCCCCTAGTTATCTAGCCCCCTACTTTCAGTACATTTGTGACAACCATAGTAAGAAGCTACGGTCATGAAATAATCTCGTTCTTCAATGCCCCATTCACCGCACAGACTTCGTTCACTCTTCAGTTTATTTCTCTGTGGAATGCGCTCCCCCTGGAAATTAGGATGGCAACCAACCGATTATCCTTTAAAGTTAAAGTTCGCGAGCACATTCCTAGAAGCTGACAGTATCATCACAACGTCAACGTTTTCCCATCGTTTGTCTTATTTGATTTAGTATATATTTCTGTATATTTAATTGTGCTTATTTATATATATATAATTAGGCATATATATTATATTTATAGTTTGTAATAGGAATATGTGTATCTTGATATTTGAATATTTTTTTAATCCTCAATTTTTCGTAATTGCACCTACCACTGTTTGTCTCTGCATCAACCAAAGGTTGACTGCTGGAAAATGCCTATGGCATTAAGTCCGCCTCTGTATATTTCTGTGCTTGAAGTATTAAATAAATAAATAAATCTTCAATGGATTACAATATGCATTGAATATCTTCAAAGTTTAAAATATAAGAAATACCTAAGTATGCAGCCAACTTTTAATTATACTTTAACCTCGACGACTACAATCTATTTATCTGCAGAGACAGGCAAATTTCGGCACGTGTAGCAAGTGACAAACGACTTCCAATATAATATATCCATTGCCACACGACACTGTCACACAATGACTGTTTACACAAAGCAGACTCGATGTTTGTACATCACCGACACGAGGGTCGATTACAATTAAATCCGAATGTATTTGGGGTTTTGGGACATCCGTAATACCTTTATGTAGCTATAAGCTCTTTTTAAAGCCTAAATGTACCAAACGTACAATCTTATTGTGTCGTCCACTGACAGGTACTTAGTAGGTAAATGTTTTATTATTGCGAATTGTAATATTCCAGATATTACCTAGGTAGGTAGTTACTCAAAAACTAGTCCAAACGTTAGAAAAGTAATATGTGGAATAAATTAAAGAGGTGTACGTACCGTCGGCGTCGTTGTAGACTAAAAAGGGCAGAAAATTATTTACAAGCCTTAAACGTCGGCTTTTTGAAATATTTACAACCTTTCAAGCGAGGCAGCCAATACACAACCAATAAAACAGAAAAAAAATATTGGTGTACGCGCCGCTAACTACGGCATATCATGTTGGTATAGCTTGCATATCTACCCGGCCCATAAAATATCAGTACATCATAAAAAATCAATTTCCATAATATCTGAAGTATTTTGCAAATATTTTAATAAACCAACATGAATGATAAAACCTTTGTATAATACAGAATCTTCCCCTTATGTTATTTCAGCAACAAACAAATGAAATATGAAGCAGTGCATAAGATTCGCTAACCCCTCGTAAACCGGACTAGGGTTGCCTCCGCCAAATTATAGGGACCTCGTTTTTGGCCCAAGGCCTTTTTAATATAAAGGAATCCAAGGTTCTCGTGAAACTGGTTGATTCTTAAACTATCTATTGACTGCAGCAGTGCGAGCTAATTGATTTTAAATAATAATTGAGGCAGGGGTGACTACCACGGGGCTAAGGGGCCGAGAAATGCATTATTCATATTTTCATGGAAAGCGAACCTCAGGAAACAGATGTTTTTTCACTTTGTTTTTAGAGGACTCCTGTAATGTTCCGGTTGTATTTTCAGTATGTTGTTTCGGTGCAATAGCAATATTGTAATCCAGGCAGACTTTTCTCCCCTTTTGAAACCGAAAAACGTGTTCATATTTCTGTTCTTAAAACATTATCACAAGTTCGTGCAACCCTTAAAACTTGGTGACGTCAGCGACGGTTCACTGAAAGTTTTTCTTCAGAAATGAACTTGGAAAATATAGCAATTAAGTAAATTGCTTTTCTTGGGGCACATACGTAAACATTGGTTATTAGAGCGTCGTGTTTACTGACAGCTTAAATAGGGCTGCATTTACTGGATAACTACCACTTAATAGAATCCATACTTTACATTGAACATGGGTGGATTTTTTTAGAGCAACGTCCTTAACAGTATCTGATAAAAAAATTATAGGCACTTAACTGGTTCAAGCTTGCAGAATAAGACTATCTATTAAGCGAAGAAGCGCTGAATATATTAATTAATTTAAACCGTTTTAAAAGTTTCGAGTTGACATAATACAGAATAACGTCTTAAAAATATGTAGCAGCTCGTGAAACGTTACAGATATGAATAAGTAAAGTTTTCGTGTACGCGAGCTTCAATGTACAAATTACTTACAATATTTTATGTAAAGGGTGGGCATGTGGGTTTTAAGCAAACAAGCCACGTGGCGCTTAATGGAAAGTGGTTACCGCCATACACCTGAAACACTAAGTCACCATGCCACCTTTAGACAAAGTTAAAACGCGTTTTAATTTTAGTATTTTCCCAAACAACGTTGAAAAATGTTGAAACGATTTTCGCCAAACATAATATTAACTAATGTAAATTTTATGTAAATTTTATTAGCTGCTGCCTGCAATCCAGAATGAAAAGTAAACTATGTCCTTCTCCAAGTCCCCTATCTGTCAAATTTCATAACGATCGGTTCAGCGTATTAGGCATGAAAGTTACCAGACAGACAGAGCTACATTTTCATTTATAATATAAAAGTATGTAAGTATAGATAGTATTTTCTGGTGAAGTCAAATCCGTATAATCTTATTCATTGTACAATATATCATTGTATTATTCAATCCACTTATATTAGCGGATTCGTCAGCCTCTCGAAAGGGTTTCGTAATCGTCGCTTGTTCAGTGCTCGGGCGTCTCCCTTCTATCGTTTTTGTTCTATCTTCTTCTGTAATAACATGGGCGTGTTAAGCAAAGTATTCACTGAGCGAACAATATGGATCGCCTTGATGATACTTACTTAGTGAAGATGATACGAGTAAAAAGCCTACTTAACACTTTCGACTTCTCCCACTTTTCATAGAACTCATACGCCATGCCGCCATACATATTGGAAGTGAACCTTCCTGGAGGGTTCCCGGCATTCGATATATATATATATTTTTTTTTTTTTTTTTTTTTTTTTTTTTTTTTTTTGGTTTTTCCCTGAGAAAAACCTACATTTCAAAAGAGCCCTCCGCGAGTGCTCCCGACATCCCATATGCGACGACTAGGTGGAACCGGCACTGAATGTGTTAAAACTGCTAAAAAACGTCAGTAGATGAAGGCTCTACACAATTTGGGGTTTATTTATAAACGTTACTTTAAAGTTACTTAACTTTAAGTAACGTTTATAAATAAACTTTGATTTAAATCCTGGAATCATGTACGACAAACCTGACAAAACAAAAGATGAATAACATAATAAATGAACTTTTCCTACGTTCATAGATTTCAAGGAACATACTGCCTTATCGCAGGAGACATCAACAATAGTCGGTCAGTGGAAATGCAGCTTTATCAATAATATCGTAGGTGTGTCTGGGAGGAGTCATCGAACTCTCGGGGTTGTGGAGCTCGGGAAACTTTCTCATTTAAAAGTATCTAGGTACTCGAAATACCGAGATTGAGCTGCCGAGTTTACCCGATTGAATATTCTATTGTATTCATTATTTAAATACCTTTTCGAAAGAGAGAAGGGGAGCAGATTCTCCAAAAGTTTTGGAAAGGGAATTTAAAGTTTGAGTTTTGTTTGAATTGGAGTTTCAAAATCGCACATCGTTGCCACGCGATGGTTGTTGATTGACTGCGACGAAGTTACTCACGTTTTAGGTTTCAATCATGGACTTCTTACTTGTTAAAAACTCCCTCGTAGTTGTGCCACCCCCGGGGCTGACATCTTCGTGACAGACGGTCACGTGACCGGTAACGTCGCCGTCACCCCGCATACGACACGCGTACAGCTAAGGACGGCCATTTGTTACGCACAGAACAAATAACAACGAAACATACTGTATGAATTTGTCTTAAAAGTCGACGTCTTACTATAATAACAACCGTAATAAATCATCGAAATAAACACGCATCATTTGTTCTTAAATCAATTACAGTACAGATACATTGAATGACAGATTTATTAGTTTGAATTCTCATTTGAAACCGTAAAATATATTGTCGGTCGGCGGTGGGTCGCGTGCCACCCTTCCGTACGAATGCCCTCGCCGCAGGGGGCTATCACGTCATTCATTCGCGATATTATTTCGTCATCTCGTTCCACCCTCTGTGATTTAAATCTCAGTGTTGCGCACTTTATTTCCGCTCGTGATTTCGCTGACACATTCCGTCGAATAGATCTGAGGGTTTATTTGTAAGCGTTTTCAATTAAATACGTGATGAATTCAGAGCTAGGTGCGGCGGTGCTCATTGCGTTAGATTAAATTAGACTATTATTATAAATGTACTAGTTTGAGGTTAACACAGATAGACATATTCCTAGATTATTACAAAGAACACTTCTACATGAAATAGTTCCCCTAGGACCCTACTGTATTATCGAGATTGATATTCATATTCGGTAGGTTTCGTCGTCATTGAGGGTCATGCACTGGGTTTCGTCAATGCATTTTCTTTTTCCTGTTTGTTTCAAAAAACAAACGTCTGCTAAAAGTGTCTATGTAAGCAAATGCGACCGCTCATTTCTAAATGCAAACGTCAAAAAATGTTATTGGTATCTAAAGAGAAAGGAATCTGTTTCCGTTCGTTAAGGGTGGACTATTCGGTCATTCTTCCATACAATTGTAGTATGGTGATTACTCGTCTGTTTGACGGTGTACGTTCAAAACTAAAAATTATATCAATTTGCCTTGTCATTATCTAGCCCTGTATGGAAGCAGAATTGGGAAAAAAAGTATGAGTTTGGAAGTTATGAGCGTTAAAACTTCCATATTTCAACACAAATTTTCATTAATCTTTGGGCGTAAATAAATAACTTATGTAGTATGAAAATTGAAAAATTGAAACCAAACAGGGATAGATAATTTATTGAAAAGTTGAAATAATTTTATTTTGAGTAGATACATCCAGAGTTTTTTCCATAATACGTATACGCCCAAAAGTCTGTTCATGAAATTTTCCGCGCTCGTTTTCGTTATAAATCATCGACTATTTCACTAAATAAATAAATAAAAACCGGTAGAGTGCGTGTCGCACCACGCACAATGAAGGTTTCGGTAGTTGAGATGAATTTATCCTAAATACAAACTTAACATTGTAGTTGAAAAACATGTTCTCCCATACAGTCTAACTGCAAATGTAAGTTTGTACGCACCATATTGAGAGATTTACCATGTTATTTTAATACCATAGACTATTATAGATTTTCCTGTAATCTATGAGTAAAAAACGTTTCTCTCCTTTTTTTCAAAATTTTAGGCTCAGTAGTTTCGGAGATAAGGGGGCGAATGGTCAATTATCAAATATCGTTAAGTTTATTTATTATAAAATTATAAATATATTTGAGATCCTCGCAACAAGCTCTTTCATTTGATATGTCACACGGTAGTTTGCAAAACCTTTTTTTTTTTATTTTCTTATTTGCTCCCAAAAGTGACCCCATATTCAAAATTCATTTATTTACGTAACATGTCCGTGTTTGGGTTATAGAAATACATATGTGTACCGAATTTCAACTTAATCGGTCAATTAGATTCGGAGTAAACTGACTGTGTCAGACGGACAAACAGACACACACGAGTGATTCTATAAGAGTTCCGTTTTTTTCCTTTTGAGGTACGGAACCCTAAAAACTAGATAAATAAATAAAACTTAATAAATAAACTATAATTATAACGATACTAAGTAGCATGCATATTAGCCACGCCACCAACGAGTTCGAGCCGTCAACCATTGGAACCTTAAAGTGTCTGCATTTTCAAATTATATTCATTGTTGTTAACATTAAATAACCTAGAAATTACTTTGAAAATCGCAAGTGCAATAAGTCTGCATCATACTCAACTAGTTCATAGTTTCTCTGGGGTTTTCTGCTGCATTGCAGCATTGCATCGCGAATCAGTCGCCCAACTGCGGTAATCTCGGGTTTGGCAAACATTTGTATACAAGTAGGAAACTAAACTAGGTATTTCTGCGAAATGGCAATAAAGCATTAACTCGATTTGATAGCATTTCTATATTAGACTCTGGAATGTCATCATTTAAAAGGTCGAGATCGAGCAAAGTTTTAATGAGTATTGTATATAGATTCACGCAAACACTATTTTTTACCAATCGGTACTGAGGGTATTTTTTTAGCTCATGAGTTGCAGTCACTGCAGAATAGGTACGCTTAACGAGTCAATACTAATTGCGTGTTTGTACGAGGCAATTTCCCTAAAATATCAACAAAATCTAGTCTTTAAAATCCCGCTTTTAACAACCCATTGATCCTACCTGGTCTCTAATAAAAAAAAATAAGTAAGTTTCTAAAACTTGAATATATCATTCAAGTTTTAGATAGCGTCTATCTTCCTACAAATCGGGCTCAACTTTCCAAATCTCGGTAACGATTTATCTGATAAAGTTGAACTTTAAACTCGAAAGCTCGATCTAGAAATCGAAAATATACGACTTCAGAAACTTGCAATTAAAGTGTCAAAGTTGTTGAATGGTTCCTGTTCAGGATAAGGCGGGAGTAAACGACCGGGTGTCAGTATTGTGTGGATCGCTCGGAGGACACGGTGGAGCATACGTGGAGGTCTGCCCGGCTTGGGCGGAGCATCGCCGTGTCCTCGTGGAGGCGATCGGCGGCGGTGATCTCTCGCTTCCGGCCCTGGTTCAGGCTATGGTGCGGACCGAGAGGGCATGGGAGGCCGTCACCTCCTGCGAAGCAGTAATGCTCGCGAAGGAGGAGGCGGAACGCGTGAGGGAGAGGCAAATTTCGCGCCCTTACGCCCCTAACCGCCGCAGGAGACGCCCTGGGCGTTAAGAATCGCAGGCCGATTCTCGGCCACCGTAGGCGCGGCCTTGCGGACGGAGAGCAATGGGTAGCTCGCCATCCGATAAGGACCACGCCCGGGTCGACGGCGGGTTGTGTTCTACGCGCGCCTCAAAGAGATTTCAGCAGAACTAACGGGGTCCGCTAGGGCCAATGCTTGCTGGGGTTGCAGGGAAGTCCAAAAAGGATAACGTGCCCCCCGGCGACATGGCAACTGAAAGAACACAGGTGGGTTTTAGTCAGTAAGAGTCTGACACGCGCTCCGCTCCGCCCAGAGCGGGAGAAGTTATTTGATAATTGCCCACGCAAAAAAAAAGGGTCAAAGTTTAAACAAATCGACACGGTCCCAAACAAACCACGTACATGAGAAAAGTTTTCTGGAACTGCCATCCAAAGGTAGCAAATACGATGGTAAAGTGACATGGTGGTAGAATAACATGTCTGGTTTAAAAACAGCACTTGCGTGGTTGTGACAGCTAGCTCAAACGGCACGACAGCTAGGCGAATGAGCATGTTGTGTTTGATTCATACAGCTTGCATGTTAATAATATGTACTGTAATGTTGCATGTTTTTACTTACGGTTTGGTTGTTAAAATGTTGGCCTTTTATCATACGTTCTCTCTAGATAAATGCATGACCATTGTCGGTGTGTTAAATATTCCTGAGGCTCTGTATTTCATTGTTATTGATATTTTCTGTAGATTTTCTTGTTGTGACACATACCTATGTCAAATGTTAAACTGTCAGTTTCTTTTTATTTTTCTGTTTGGCTTAGTCTATGATGTTACTTTTTGGTTTATATAGTTTCAATTATTTTTATTGATATCGCTAAAACATTGTATTAATTATAATTTATTTTTATATTATGATTGTACAAAATAACTACAAATTAACTATTGTTCTAAATTTATGAAATTTACGCACTCCAAGGAGGTCCGATTATATTTGAAGAAACCACTGTTTGAAAATGGAAAAGAATATTGATTTTGGAAACGAGCTGAAGGGTATAAAAGCAGAGGCCGTCAGAAGCAACGGGCGATTCTATCTCGGATTCTATCTATCTCCGATTCTATCTCCGACTTTACGATAATAAAAGGGTCTGTCTCTCTTACAGTCCATCTTAGCCTGCCCTGGCCATTCCGGGGCTGACCCACTCCCTGCCGGAGCCAACTCTTCCTTCCCTCGGAGTCATCGACCCGCCGAGGCCACCTACAGCCGTCAATCACTCCCTGCCGGAGCCTCCATCTCCCGAAGACTACCTCCCGCTGCAGGCCACCTCTGAGGCCTAACCTCCTAAGCGTGCAGTGCCGATCAGTAGTGTTAAACTGTGTTTTGTACTCCCCTTGTATTTTCTAATTATATTATAATATTCAATTATTTTGTTATATTTTCCCTTACATTTTCCCCCTCTGGGAAAATGTAACGTTACAATTTGGCGCCCATTCAGCTTACCCACCCCCTCTTCCCTCTCTAAATTCTAAAACTAACCCACCCCCTCTTCCCTCTCTAAATTCTAAAACCAACCCACCCCCTCTTCCCTCTCTAAATTCTAAAACTAAACTTTCACAAGTTTTTCAATTATATTTTGGCGAACCTTTATTCATCACCTCATCCATTACAACCTTTACTCAACACTTCTTATACTGAACAACTCGTAATACTACACCCCCACATACACTACGATTACCACTGTAATCGTCATCCATTCTTCGCTTGTACGTGTTAAAACCATCGTTCGTTCGTTGGTCATTTGCAAGTTGGGGTTTGGCTTACTATACGACGTTCTATAGGAGAGTATCCTATAGACGTTACCACCTACTCTTTACTCTTTTCTTTACCTCACTACACTGCATCCCACACACTTGCACACCACTGCGGTTACCATACATTGGTAATCGTACCCAGTTTTCGCTTGTGTGTGTTAACTTGTCACTAGCAAGTTGGGGACTGGGACACTCCACGACGCCTGCAGGACAATATCCTGTGGACGTTTGTACAATACTGAACATTAATTTACTTTAATCATTACTCCATTTAGTTTGATTTGCTACCACGGCTAGTGCAACTTGTAACTAAATTACTTAAAAACTTATTTAAACCTAGACTAATATTTTTAAATCTTAAACAATGGATAGACCAATAAGTTACTCGTACCTCAACAAACATGAGCTTGAATACGAAGTTTCTATCAGAGCTGAAAGACCTGCTGAAACTTTGACAAACCTGAGAGATCAGATGACTAAACTTAGTCATATTTTACCAGACGACATAAAATCCTCCCCTATACCCCTTTCCCTTGATCTATCGCAGGCGGAAACTACTATTAATTATATTGAAGATAAAATTTCACATATTGAATCTTCGGGAGATCGTAGTAGTATAAAGAAACTAGAATCATTCATGAATCATCTTTATTATCGTCTTGAACGTATTAGTGCTGTTCCACCATTAATTGAGTTATGTTCGAACTTAAGATCTCGATTTTTTTTACTTCAAAAACGATTTGAAGCTTTCGTTTTGGATCATATTGAAACTGAGGACGCATTGGAGGTACACAACCCTCCTACTCAGAATCAAGCTGACCTTCTTTTCGGCCCTCGAATTTCTGAACCCTCTGAGGTTCTTGCTACGTCTCATTCGGTACCTCACACCACTGCAGTTTGTAGTATGCCACAGTCTTCCTTGATGGAACAAAATTGTCACTCGCTGTTCGTTAAAGATTTTAAAAGGTTTTCATATGATGGCAAAACATGTCCTAGGTCTTTTCTTCAGAAATTAAAGGAATTCCAGTTCTCTAGGAATTTCCCTGATGCAACTCTAGTTCAGCATGCTTTCGAATTTTTTGTCGGAGATGCACTACATTGGTTTAGGTTTCAACATAGTCGGAATCCTTTGTTAACTTGGAATCAGATCCATCTCCTACTTATAAAAGATTTTGGAATTCAGGACTATGATTACAAATTATTAGAAGCTATTAGGAACCGTACTCAAGGGGCATCGGAGACTATTATTGTCTATGTATCAATTATGTTTGGCATGTTCAATCGTCTTTCCAAGAAACTAGAAGAAAGCGACCAATTGGAAATTTTACTTCATAACATAAAGCCTTGCTATTCAGTTTTAGTTGCACTAAAAGATGTTAAATCAATAGACTCTTTGATTTCAACTTGTCAGAGCTACGAAAAGATTTCAGAAAGAGATCTAAATTTTCGTGAGCCCAAATATACAGATATCTCGTCTTGCGCTGCGGAGTTTGCTTATCGTCCATTTACTTCTAAAAATAACCTAAATCATTCTAACGCGATACAGAATAAAAAAACACCTTCTCCTTCACAATTGCCCTCTTCCTCACAAACTCTTTCCTATCAAACTCGAGATAAGGCCCAAGAAGAGTTTTGTCTTCGTTGCCGAGTTACGGGTCATTCTTTAAGAGCGTGTATTCAACCAAGATACTTGATTTGTTTCAAGTGTGGTTTGAAAGGCGTGAAAATTTCTAACTGTCCTAAATGTACCCCGTCTTCTCAATCAAAAAACTAAATAGTGACTTGAATAGTACTAAAACTGAAAAATTTAATCTTAGAGAATGGAATCAGTGGTTAGACACTATCCGAAATTTTATGTTTTGTTATAAGACAACTTCTGCGATCTATGACAAAGAGAGGGACTGTAATAGACCTTTTATTAATGTATTCATTAACAACGTAAGTTTTTCGGGTCTTTTAGATAGCGGAAGCTGTTTTACCATTTTAGGAAATAATTCTCATAAAGATATTCAAAAGCTAGGGTTTAAACTATTCAAGTCATCAGCTCAAGTTATGGTTGCTAATAAACAAAAATCATCGTCTTCTGGTTATTTCCAATTACCGTTGAGATATAATAATCAGACTCGTGTTATTAAAGCTTATGTTTTTCCGGAGATATATCCATCTTTGATTCTTGGATGGGACTTCTGGAAAAAATTTGAGTTGTGTCCTAAAATACTTTCGCTTCAACTTAATCTTGATAGTAGAGATAATAGGAACTGTGCTATTGAAAATAAATTAATGTCATTCGATCA
The DNA here is from genome assembly GCA_916610215.1 of Omphaloscelis lunosa. Taxonomy (NCBI): domain Eukaryota; kingdom Metazoa; phylum Arthropoda; class Insecta; order Lepidoptera; family Noctuidae; genus Omphaloscelis; species Omphaloscelis lunosa. The sequence continues at coordinate 1,733,615 of OU744250.1, read as the reverse complement.
CCTTTCCGATAACCAATTAAATATTGCTAAAGATATTATTGAACGTTTTAAGGACATTTCTTTTGAAAAGAAAGGTAAATTAGGTCTTACTAATCTAATTTGTCATCGGATTAATACCGGTAACGCTTTACCTATTAAACAACGTTGTTATCGCCTCTCTCCTGAAAGACAAAAGATTTTAATTGAAGAAGTCGATAAAATGCTTGAATTAAAGGTCATTGAAAAATGCGAAAGTCCTTGGTTGTCTCCCGTTCTTATTACGCCTAAATCGAATAGAGAATGGCGTTTCTGCGTTGATAGTAGGAAATTAAATTCAATTACTCGTAAAGATGCTTATAGCCTTCCCTTTATTTCTGAAATACTTGATAACCTTAAAGGCTGTAAATATTTGTCTAGTCTTGATATTGCCAAAGCTTTTTGGGAAATACCATTACATCCTGAGGATAGAGATAAAACTGGATTTTATGTGCCAGGCAGAGGTTCATTTAGGTTCACGGTAATGCCCTTCGGCCTAACTAACAGCCCTGCAACTCAACAAAGACTCATGGATCATTTATTTACTCCTGAATTCGATAATAAAGTATTCTGTTACTTAGATGACATCATTATAATAAGTTCCACATTTGAGGAACATATCTCTCTGTTACTTAAAGTTCATCAAAAGCTTTCTTATGCTGGGCTAACTATTAACTTTGCGAAAAGTAAGTTTTTTCGTAAAGAACTCAAATACCTTGGCTATGTAGTTGACGAGCAAGGACTACGAGCTGATCCTAGTAAAATTGAAGCTATTTTAGCTTATCCTATTCCCACGTCTAAAAAAGAGGTTAGGCAATTTTTGGGTACATGTAGTTGGTTCCGCCGTTTCATTCCCAATTTTAGTTCTATTGCCTCGCCCCTATGCAAATTAACTGCTGCTGGAAAGAATTCCCCAAAAAAATTTGTTTGGAATCCAGACGCAGATTTCAGTTTTGCCAAACTGAAAGAATGCTTGACTTCAACTCCAATTCTAGCTTGCCCTGACTTTAACCTTCTTTACTTTGTTCACTGTGACGCTTCTAATTATGGTATAGGGGCTATGTTGACTCAAAAACATAACAATGTTGAAGTGGTTATTGCTTATATGAGCAGAACTCTTAGTAAACATGAGCAAAATTATTCGACTACTGAACGCGAAACATTAGCTGTTATAGCTGCACTTGAACATTGGCGTTGTTATCTGGATAATGGTAAACGTTTTACAGTTTACACTGATCATGCTGCACTGAAATGGTTCCAAAATTTATCTAATCCTTCTGGGAGATTAGCACGTTGGACTCTTCGTCTATCATGTTTTGATTTTGATCTGAAACATAAGAAAGGAAAGGATAATATAGTCCCGGACTTACTTTCTCGTCATAAGAGTCCTGATGCGATCACTGTTGATGGGGTTGCACCAGTGTCTAGAAACATCGCGTCTCATTTGGAACAGTTTAATAAACTTTTTACCAAATGTCGTGATAATCCTGATGATTATCCTAACTATAAAATTTGCGACAGTAAGCTATATCGTTATTCTAACTCATTCGATGATCTTAATGAAGATTTTTCATGGAAGGAAGTTCCTCCTCCCTCTGAGAGGCTAGACCTTATCAAATCTTGCCATGGTTTGGTAAATAATAATCCCCACATTGGTATTTTTAAAACTTACAAAAAGCTTTCCTTAAGATACTACTGGTCTGGTATGTTTAGGGAAGTGGCAAAAGTGTGTTCTACGTGCGAAACTTGTCTTGCCTATAAACATTCGAATCATTCACCCTATGGTCTTATGGGTAATCCAAAAATTTGCTCGAGGCCTTTTCAGAATATATCATTGGACCTTATGGGTCCTCTGCCTATGACGAGACAGCGTAATCAATATATTCTTGTGATTACGTGCTCATTTTCAAAATACTGCCTTATTTTTCCTATTAAACAAGCTACAGCGACTAATATTATACGTCATCTTGAAAACTTTGTATTTTTGGTACATGGTGTACCACAAACCATTATTATGGATAATGGCTCACAATTTCAGTCTAATGAGTTTCAACGTTTTTTAAATAAATATAAAGTCCCTTTTATATTTTATTCGCCTAGATATTGCCCTCAAGTTAATCCAACTGAACGGTATAATAAAACAATTATCACGGCACTATCACAGTTAGTCGGGGATGATCACCGTTCATGGGACATTCCGTTACAAAAGATTCAATTAGCACTAAATAGCTCTGTAAATGCTACCACAGGGTTCTCTCCATCTTTTCTTGTCTTTGGCCGTGAAACCATTACATGTGGCTCACTCTATACTAGTTGCCGTAACCTCGACGAAATAATTTTCCTTCCTCGAGATGTCTACGCCGCTAATATAGGGTTATTATCTGTCATTTTCGATAAAGTACAGGTTGCACTATACATGGCACATACCAAAAACGCTTCTCATTATAACACAAGGCACATTTTTAAAGACTTTAACATTGGTGATACCGTCTGGCGGAAAAATTATGTTCAAAGTAATGCCGGCGCCTATTTCAGTGCCAAACTAGCTCCAAAATATATCAAATGCACAGTGGTTGAAAAGCTATCACCACTTGTTTTCATTTTGGAGGATGAGAACGGTTTTAGGGGAAAATGGCACATAAAAGATATTAAAGTGTAGTTTTATATCTGCGGTATTTTGGTCTATAATTGTTTAATTTTAATTTTTTTTAGAATGTTATATCTAAATTTTTCTTACTGTTATTTTCATAAACTGTTTAAATTTAGTGTCCTTCTCCTTGATGTCTTTAAGAACTTTCATTTTTATTCATTTTCATAAGTCTGTAAATACTTCATAGGGATAAAACTGTTTTGGCATTGTTAATTATATTTAGTTTTTATGGAGCGGTGCATAACTCGTTAAATAAGCCATTATGTCGAGCGGTACTTAACTCGTTAAATAAGCCTTAGTGTATCTATATCTTTTATTTTTTAAATACTTACTTGAACTTAAACTTAGAATTAATTTACTTGTACTTGAACTTGAAACTCGCAAGGTTTTTCTTAAGCACTAATTGCTTGTACTTGAACTTGAAACTCGCAAGGTTTTTCTTAAGCACTAATGCTTTAAAACCTTGACTATTTTTCTGAAACGGGAAAGTTTTGTAAATATTTAATTTAGTTTTTTTTTTGGGTTTTAGAAAAGGTGCGGGTTACGACACCTAATTAAAATAAATAAGCCTTCGTAACCTTAAAAAATAATTCCTTGTGGAGTATGCGTCATAGAATGTGAACCATATCCCCTAAGAATGCTGGTGATGTATGATTGAGGGAGCACGAAAGGCGACTTGTTGAAAGGTGTATGAAAGAGCAAGGTCTTATTTACAACATCTAAATCTTTTCAGTTGATAATTTTCTTGGGTTATGGGGAATCATAATTGTAAGATACTACACACCAGATGTTAGTGTTTTCTTTCTTTTTAATTTTCAGTACCACTGTAAATAGTCTGCTAGATTTGCTAAGTAATGCCCTAAAAATTTTTTCATGGGATTCAAAAATTTTCCGGGGTTGTCGGGGAAATGTAATGTTGCATGTTTTTACTTACGGTTTGGTTGTTAAAATGTTGGCCTTTTATCATACGTTCTCTCTAGATAAATGCATGACCATTGTCGGTGTGTTAAATATTCCTGAGGCTCTGTATTTCATTGTTATTGATATTTTCTGTAGATTTTCTTGTTGTGACACTTACCTATGTCAAATGTTAAACTGTCAGTTTCTTTTTATTTTTCTGTTTGGCTTAGTCTATGATGTTACTTTTTGGTTTATATAGTTTCAATTATTTTTATTGATATCGCTAAAACTTTGTATTAATTATAATTTATTTTTATATTATGATTGTACAAAATAACTACAAATTAACTATTGTTCTAAATTTATGAAATTTACGCACTCCAAGGAGGTCCGATTATATTTGAAGAAACCACTGTTTGAAAATGGAAAAGAATATTGATTTTGGAAACGAGCTGAAGGGTATAAAAGCAGAGGCCGTCAGAAGCAACGGGCGATTCTATCTCGGATTCTATCTATCTCCGATTCTATCTCCGACTTTACGATAATAAAAGGGTCTGTCTCTCTTACAGTCCATCTTAGCCTGCCCTGGCCATTCCGGGGCTGACCCACTCCCTGCCGGAGCCAACTCTTCCTTCCCTCGGAGTCATCGACCCGCCGAGGCCACCTACAGCCGTCAATCACTCCCTGCCGGAGCCTCCATCTCCCGAAGACTACCTCCCGCTGCAGGCCACCTCTGAGGCCTAACCTCCTAAGCGTGCAGTGCCGATCAGTAGTGTTAAACTGTGTTTTGTACTCCCCTTGTATTTTCTAATTATATTATAATATTCAATTATTTTGTTATATTTTCCCTTACATTTTCCCCCTCTGGGAAAATGTAACGTTACAGTACCTACAGCTGATGTGTTGGCCTTTCCATTCAATATCTATCAATTATCAACTTGTTGTATAATGATGGATATTTTCTATTGGCGTAGCTGGTTTATACCTTCAAAATGGGAATCGGTAACATTTTAGTACAAGCAAAGTTTATTGTACAATTTCGTGTTTTCTACTTTTAAGAATATCTTTCTAATGATACTTAAAATTTCGCAATGGCAAATTCGGAAGACTAAGATTGGGTCTACATTAAATCCATATTTGATTAAATCTGGAGTATTTTGAATTTATGATATAAACCGTATATCGGTTTTCCTAATTCCGACTCTATTCCGATAAACCAACAGTATTGTGTGTAACTAAGTTTAGTCTTTGTCCGATACAAAGCTCGCTAAAACTTGACCAATTGAAATCCAAACTTTCACTACCGGCGAGCTTATTCAAAGCCAGATTGTTCCAGAACTTCAGGGGCTATAGAGAAAATTAATTCTAGAATTATCTGAAAAGCAATCAAGCGAGGGGAAATCTTACGGAGAAATCACTGAATCAAGATAATAGATCTGGCGGAGCGCCAGCGCGTTGCGATCGTTACCAGTCAAGGACTTCAAGATCACGATAGTACACACACACGAATTGGCTACCACACACACACACACACATGTAGAATAAGGTACACGTATATAGGCTACGATAACAGCTGACTGCTTTATTTTACTGCAATAGGTTTTATTAAGCTAACCGTTGGAAAATTGCTACGGAAAAACTTTTTGTAGTTATACATAAAAAGTTGTGTTTATGAGCTATTATAGTGCACTTATACAAGAATATTCCTTTTACACTTCAATCTTCAGTGGATTTCGATCAATACTACGATATTTAACAACATATTTGTATTTAAAAGCGATACATGGAAATGATATAAAAAGATTAATAGGTCGTAAAGTCGAAGTCAAATCGTTTATTTCAAGTACCAGTTTATCCCAAGCCATTACAAATGTTACGGACAATCTTGGAAAGTTCAAAACTTGACGTAAAGAAGAATGATTTATATTTTATGTGTATTATATAACTGTGTCTGTATATCTCAGGAGAATCTCGTTCACTACAAGTGGAAGGCGCCGTATTCGAGCGAGCGGCGGAACTCCTGCGCCGATCGCCCGAGTTCACAGTACTCGCGTCACTTCGACAAGAACCCGCCAACTCGGGCACCATCCTGTCCTTCTCACATGGATACAACAGGTAACTGCCCGCTGTGTACTCGATGTTGTTGTACTTACTTAAATTGTCGTTTAATTTTAAGTTTGTAGCACGTTTCTTGCTTAACTGTATTACTTATTATTGTAATTTAGTCTCAAATATTTGGGTCTACGACAAGATATTATGGTGGGGCAATCATTTTAATCAGTCGCAAATAAAGTTACAAAATATTTAACTATTTAATCAGAAAAGAATCGATAACAATGTGCGTAGCACCTGTCGTAGCACGTGCTACGCGGCGTAGCACAGTTTGTAGCGACCACAGACTTCAGAGCTACCAATATGTTTTGATGTTTCGATAATTAAATTGTTGAAGTCCCGATTTCACGACTTAATTATGTATTCATCTGGTATCGAGTAGTGGAAGTGGACGGCGCTCGCGCTGCCCCGGCGAGGCGGCGGGCGGCGAGCGGGCCCCGCGCCGCAGCCGACGCGCCACGCACGGTGAGTTCTAGATCTCAACATCGCTGCGCGCACGCATGCCTCCCCGGCGCCATGCGTGCGCGTGTCTAGGGGAGAATCATGTATCTTGGAATGTCCTGTGCCTCGGAATGTCCTCCTCGATCCATCCGTTGACCTCATTGCGCTCACTGTCACATCTGCATGGATGTTGTGTGCGCGGACGGGCCGGCTTGCATGCGCCCCGCGCCCCCCGCGCCCCCGCCGCCGTCCGTCTTGTGTTCTGTGTCTTGACGTTTTGTGTTCTGTATATGTCCGCCCCCCCACGTTCCTCGTTCGATGTTCTGTACCTGGATGTTGTTGTTAGAGGCGCGCCGTGCGGCCGCCATCGCGCGACACGAGGGGTCTGCCGAGCTGTTCTGCACTTGCATTCCAAGCGACATGGGAATCCTTTTTGTCTCGTATGTGTCTAAAGCCTCGCGCGGCGCACTGGCCGTCTATGCGCCTTTGCTAACTCGTAATTAACTGTTCGGTCAAAAATTCTCCCTTTAACGACGTAAGCGGACACCGCGAGCCGGGCTGAGCCCGCGCACCCGGAGCGACTAACAGACACCTGGCGTCTCTGTCGACACCGAACGCAATTCGTTCCGAGGTACATGGTCCCCCTTCTGGCCGAGCGATATTGAGATGTAGAGCGAGCCGAGGTCCGCTCGCGGCCGGCCCGTCCCGTCGTGCGATATGTGTGTTGTTTGCTTTGTTTATGTGTACCTCGGAACAGTATGCTCGGCGGGGCGGAGTCGCTCCGGGCGGCGGTGGTGTGACGTGTAGTGAGTGTGTGCAGGTACTTGGAGGTGCAGTCGAGCGGGCGGCGCGACGAGGTGCGGCTGCACTACGTGGCGGCCGGAGGTGCGGCGCCGCGCGTGGAGACGTTCCCGTTCCGGCTGGCGGACGGCGCGTGGCACCGCCTGGCGCTGGCCGTGTCGGGCGCGCAGGCCACGCTGTTGGTGGATTGCCACCCGCTGTACCGCCGGCTCATCCCGCCGCCCGACCGCAACTTTACGCAGCCGCAGCTAGCGCTCTGGCTTGGCCAGAGGAATAGCAAACATTCCTTATTTAAGGTAAGTTCCTACTATCATTATATTAGGTACTTGTGCTTTATGATTTCTTCCTTGCAACGGCTGTGTATATACACAGCCATTGCATGGAAGAACTCGCTACATATGTAGCGATCAACTTTTGCTACTATTAAACGCAAACAAGTAATCATTTCCGCGTCTGATTACAGGGTACATTACAAGAAGTAAGACTGGTGAGCGGGCCGCACGGCTACCTGGCGCAGTGCCCGGGGCTGGACTCCGAGTGCCCCACGTGCGGCCAGTTCTCGCTGCTGCAGGCTACTGTGCAGGAGCTCACGACACATATCCATGACCTATCACTCAAGGTGACGTCACGTTTCTTTATTATTAATCTGAATTTATTTAAAACCTTTTTTATCCCAGTGGCAAAGCTAAAGAGAAGCTCCTTCATGAAGAGCTATACTACTACAGTCTATTCCAAAAGTATCTCACGAAAGTGTAAATAAACCCTGTTCAGGTTCTTAGGCAATCACTCATTACAGGGAATTAGTAACACATTCATCCGTATTCAGAAGGATTCAACTTTATATCTTAGCACTTTTTCCAACAATCCTTTTTTTAATAACATTATTAAATTCTAACTGAAAAATCGACGAAGATTGAGGTGATTTCATTTTAATTGTTGAAATTTTGAATTGGCAATTTGGCATCCACAGGTACGTTTTCTGATCCATTTGTTTACATTTTCATTATTAGATCATTTGGAACAGACCATACAAAAGAATACAATTGGACACATTTTCGCGTGCCCAAAAATATTGTGACTGTTTAACAACATGATGAGCGAAGATAACGGAAGATTTCACTTCAAAGTTAGATATAGAATATTAGTTAACTTCAGTAATGTTTGTTCACAGTTGGTTGGCACGGAGGCAAGGTTAGCACGTCTGGAACAATGTGATTGTCAGAAGTCGTGTTTCTCCAACGGCACAGTGCACGCCGACGGCGCCACGTGGCAACGAGACTGCAATCGCTGCTCCTGTGTGGTAGTACAATCATTGTTTACTTTATTACTATTTGACATTGACTTTGACTTTAGGTTGATCTTGACTGTAGGTTGACCTTGACTCTTGGTTAGTGTGATATGATATGGTGGAGCTAATCTGGCTGCTCATGCTTCGAGGTATTGTTGTCGCAGTAAACAATTGGGTTCCTGTTATTCAAGGGTAATCTTTGATCTCCTGCCTCATCAACAATTCAAAATTTAAAAGTCATTTATTCAAACTAGGCTGAGAATCAGCACTTTTCGAACGTCAAAATTACATAAGACAGTCCCCCAAAACGCCAATCCTTCACCACTTCCTAGTGCCTTTAGCTGGGAAGAAGAAGTGGCGCAACAAAATGATAAATTATTGGCCATATGTCAGCTAGCACACGCCAATATACCAACCAAAAACATCGAGAACAGAAACAAAAAAAACTAAACGTAAACAGAACTAAATATCTAAATAAAGCCTCCAGGTATAAAGGGCGTGTCCGCTTGCAGAAAGCTATATAATCCTGTAACTGGAAGTTATAAATGATGAACTAAGACCATCGAGGTAAAATAAATAAACAGTTAATTACTAGTAACAATAACAAAACCATGATCAGCAAGACGACCAGTCACCACAAGCAGCACCCGTTCACGAGCATAACGCAACGATCAGCCATTACTCCCCTCGCCATATTTGAGGGAAGGAGGCAACCCGACCCCAGAGGCTACTGCCTGTGACATCTAAGCATGACGAACTTGCTGTCGGTTGCTCAGGCAAAAAATAATATGATCAATTGTCGAGATCGCTAGCTAACCACAAATTGCAATACAACTCATAACAAAAACATTGTAATGAATACATTATGTCAACAATAAAATAAAATAAAATAAAAATGAATAGGCTCATATAAAAAAAAATGATTTATAAATTCAAATAAAATAAACAATTATATAAACTCATAAACTATCAGTAGGTAAGCTAATTCTGGAGAAAGAACATAAACATTGTCTTGAGTTAATCACAGCAACCAAACTATTCTTATCATTTAAGTAGTCGTTGATACAATAGTATGCCTTTGAACAAAGGTTGGATTTTACTTTAGTTTTAAACGCATTAGAAGGCAAATCTAGCAAAGAAGAGGGTACCTTGTTATAAAAGGTTGCAAGTCCAACAAATGAGTTATGAACCTTATGAAGCCGGTGAAATCCAGCTCGTAGTTTGTCCTTATTTCTAGTATTAACATTTAACTGTTTTTTGTATGTAAGTGTATATTTTGCCTAATATATAAGATGTTGGCGAAGATGAATTGCGATGCCACTGTGAGGACACCAATATCTTTGAAAAAATCTCTCAGGAAATCTTTTAGCTGGTAAATTGCTCGAACAGTTCGTTTTTGAAGGACAAATATATTTTGAATATCAGCAGCTTTGCCCCACAGCAGAATACCGTAGGACATAACGCTATGAAAATCACTAAAATAGACTAACCGATCTGTACCAACATCAGTGTATTGTCTTACTTTCCTGACGGCGTAGGCGGCCGAACTGAGCCTTCCCTTTAGGCTCGATATATGTGGGCCCACTGAAGTTTAGCATCTACTGTTATGCCCATAAAAACTGCCGAGTTCACAGTTTCAAGCACCTCTTATCTAAAACGATGTTGGGTCCTAGATGTCTAACATTTGGTAGGGCGAACTTTACTCATTTCGTTGTTTTGGTATTGAGAACTAGCTTAATTGTTGTAAACCAGTCCGTAATCATTGAGAGTGTACTATTTACATCGTCAAAATCTTGTCTATTCCGGTCTACTTTAAAGTTCAGCAGGGCTTTTCATTGCTAGTAAATTAATGGCTTTAGTTATACCTAACCCGAATTTTGATGACAATTGAGATTTGTCAGGAAAAGTTGAGGAAGAGTCATAACACCAATAACTAAATTCTTCATTCTTGAGTTTTATTTTTTCTTGGCTCATCAGGCTATGTTGCCTGGTGAATTCTTGTATTTTTATTAATTTTCAATTATTTAATTTTAGGACAATTTTGTTTTGAATATTTAAAGTTAGGACAATTTTATTTTGAATTATTTATTTTAATTTTATTCGAATTTTGATTTTTTTTAAATATTTTTTTTCAATCATTTGTTTCAATTAAGTATATTTTCAATTATTTATTTCAGGTTTTTTTGGTACCTACTAACAAAATATGGACAAAAATAGTCTGAATTAATGTTTATTTTTATAAAGGTGATTCCTTTCTTTTTCAGCACGGTGAGATAACGTGCAGGCCAGTTGAGTGCGATAGAGCAGAGTGCAAGAACCCGGTGCTGCATCCCGGGGAGTGTTGTCCAACATGCTTGAGTAAGTATAGCATTTAACCCAACACGAACCATGGATTATAGGCACGTGCTGTAGTATTTATGTGGCATCTTGATATCAATGTCTAAGAAGATTATCTAAATGTCATATTACAAGAACTTCTCTATGTTTTATTTTAAAAGTTGTTGCTAAGCAATTTATATTACACATACCAACACAATGTGGGAAGTGTACAAACTACAAATACAATACCTGTTACGAGTTTACGAAACGAAGCGCAGAAGCCAATCACTTTGTGTTAAATCAATTACTTTGCCGCGGATGCGTTCTAAAATTTTACCAGCTAATTATTTTTTTGTAGGACAGTGCCTTCTAAAGGGAACATTGTACGAGCACGGGGAGCGATTCGCCCCGAAGGAGTGCGCGGAATGCGTGTGTCATGATGGCAACATGCAGTGCACACGAGTCGATCCCGAGGTGGCGTGCCCGCCGCTGCCGTGCGACATCGCCGACCAGTTCACCGTGCCTGGCGAGTGCTGCAAGTTCTGTCCAGGTGAGTTATACAACGATGCTTCGAAGCAAGGGATGTGCTCGGGTCTGTTAGGTTCTTACTGTCTAAAAACATGCGAAGTTTTTCTTAAAACCTTTACTGCATCAATGCTCAGGCAATCATTTGCACTCCAGGGTATAAGCCTGCCAGATTAAGATGGGCCTTGTCATATTAGTGAATCTACACACTGCAGACCAGGCACCATCTGTTTTCAAGCACGTACTAAGTCTGCATGTATGTACCAAGGTTTTCCACAAAAAAGTAAAAGTATAAAGAAATCATTCTCGTTCCGAATGGTGGTTTATTTATGATTGTATGTTGTCAGGCGTGGACTACTGCAGCATGGGGCACTCGTGCGACGAGAACGCGACGTGCATGAACCTGAACACCAAGTACACGTGCAAGTGCAACCAGGGCTTCCAGGGCGACGGACTTTCTTGTCAAGGTAAACACGAGTTTTCAAATCTGTGTGAGTGGATAGGTTTATTCTAGACAAGCGGGTGCCATCTTCGTCCGTATCATCGCTACCATCAATAGAGATAGTATAGTCAGAGGCAAGACCAATAATTATAAAAAATCTCCGAGGCTGAAAGTCGTGGGGTTCATCCGGTGGCTAGTTATAGTGAGTTTCCATTGGATTCTTTTGCACACCGTCGAGCTCAATGCTGACCCACTCTCATTCATCTATTACCACAACACAACACTTGTGAAAATTGTCACTCCATAAAGCTTGGCGTCTGGCCATACACAACGTTTTACCATTCGCGAACTCTACGCTCTGGAACATGTCTGCCCAATGGCGATTGTAGTTTGTCGGCTCATGATAGGTCCCTTAAATGGCCCATTGCTTCACATCGTTTTTGTTTGTTGAGTACAGTATATATTGTTGAATCACATAATTATATTCCAGATGTGGACGAATGCCAGCGCGCGGGTGGTCTGGACGGCCACCACTGCCACTCCAACACGCGCTGCGTCAACGTGGTGGGCGGCTACGTGTGCCAGTGCCTGCCGGGGTACACCCGGAGAGACAAGTACAATTGTGTTGAAGTAAGTTCTTTTATCACCCTGCTTTACTACAGTGGTGGCATTGAATGATGGCTTGCGTACGGATTGTGTACATTGTGTATGGGCCGCTATAAAGTCCTACTACAGATATTCTATTTCACGAAGTCCGTTCGGCTTTGATTGTAGTAGTGACGTATCCCGACAAGCGCGCTTGTGTGTGTAAAAGTAGGTAACGTTAGCAAAAAAATCTGATATATATTCAAGTCGAGATTTAATAATCTAAATAAAATTTTGGTTTTAAAAGTATTTACATTTTGTAAATAAATTAGATTAGGTTGCAATAAATACAAAAATATTAAGAATATGTAGGCATTTAATTAAGCATTGGTGTTACAGAATGGAAACGAAACAAGTAGGACTATTCAGTATTTTCAATCACTATCAGATAAATTTTCGATTTCTGATTCCGTTTTGCTGTCGTCAGAATCATCTTGTACATTGATTATAAATTCAAAATCGAGATCAAAATATTTCAAGTAGTCTTTTTCAATTTTTTCAACATGAGCACAAGTTGTTTGCCACGTTTCACTGCTAACTTGGCCCAAACTTTCATTGATCAGTCTTTCCGTATTCGTCATGTTTTGCTCGATATTTTTAGATGCGACATAATTTTTAACGATCCCCCAAATATTTTCAATCGCATTTAATTCTGGGTGATAAGGGGGAAGGCGTAAGACATCAAAACCCTTGCTTTTTATAAAATCGTCAATCTTGTAGATTACGTGTTGGGCTTTGTACTTCTTTATTGTATCGTACAATTCCAATTTAAGAAGAGATTCATCAAATGCTATACCCTTATCCCTGAGCCATTGCTGCATATCGGCTTTCTTTGTAGATTGCATCGGTAGTCGTTCAGCCCGTGTGTTGTGATAAGATGCATTGTCTAAGACAATGACAGAGCGCGGAAATAAATTGGGTAGCAACTTTTCATTTAGCCATTTTACATAGTTATCATAGCTCATATTTGAATGATAATCACCAGCTGTTGAGTTGGCCTTATAAACCAAGGAAGCATTTTCAATAAAACCATCCTTGGTTCCCGCGTGCACTAAAATAAAGCGAGTGCCTGTGCTATTTTTTTAAAAAAACGGAGTTCTTTCCTTTTTTTTGCCCAGGTGTTGTTTCGCACGTGTGTCGAAAGGACGTAGCTCTTATCGGTGTAGACAATGGGCCGACTTTGAGAGCGGTACTCTGTTATTTTTTTTAAATATTTTAAACGCCACATTTGTATATCATGACGCTCCGTCAAGACTTTACGGTTGTTCTCTGTTTTGCGCCACTTGTAACCTAATTTCAACAGTATCTTGCGAACAGTTTCTAAACAACCTTCGAATCCGAGTTTTTCATTCAATGCTGTTCTTAACTTAGCTAATGTTGGAATTTCTTTATGGACAATATGGAAATCTTGTACAGTACTGCGAACCACATCGGCTGTAAAATTATCTATATCCACTTTATTATCTCGCTTTCTCCTTTTCTTCATAGGTGAAGTGAATTTTGATGAAGTGGATGGCAATTCCTTCTCTTCTTTTAATATTCTTTGAGCTGTTTTTTGGCTCACACCCGTAGCTTCAGCTGTACGGCGTGTAATGTCTCGTAAATGAGACAAATCACAGTTGAGTTCCATTAATGATTTTGTAAATTCATATTCTTCTCGCAGAAAATGATAAACACTAGCTATCATGTTTCGACCCTAAAACAAAATGTAATCAAAATAATTAAGTAATACAAACATTTTATAACACAAAAAAAACATTCATTTTATAAATACTTCTATTGCTATATTAAGTATCTTTGTATAACATTTTAATTGAAAACGTATAAAAAAATATTACCTCACTATGACAACTCTTCTTCGTTTTGTTGCCATGCTGACCTTACTCCGTGAAACAATTTGGCGCGAACTAAAAACCACTACTGATCCGGACCGTGTCCCGAATTCCCGATCGACACTGAGCGCTCTCGAGGTTACGCACACAAAAACAATGTGCATGTGCACGCTTGACAGCATTCATAGCCAAACGGACTTCGTGACATAGAACATCTGTACTGGAAATATAATTTATCCAATCGATAGACTGTACTTTTTTTAAAATAATTTGTAAGCTGTCTAAAATATTTATCCAACCTTGAAACATTTAATATTTTTCAATCTGAACCACCACTGCTGGTCTCGATCTTCTCCATAGTCATCCATATTTATGTCGCCTTTTCTGCCAGTCTGACTGAACATAGGCATTTAAAAAAAATATAATACAAATATTCTAGATCATACTTAGTATAGCAAACCGGTTCCACAGGCACAGGTTCCTCTTAGGTGAATGGTGAGACAGTTACCAATAATTGTATTTCTCTTTCAGGTAGATGAATGCGCGGGCGAGACACACGGCTGCCACGCACATGCCGTGTGCACCAACACGCCCGGCTCGTACACGTGCCGTTGCCGGGAGGGTTACACCGGAGACGGATACGAGTGCACGCGTATGTATCACCTTTTCTTGTCAGTCAGAACAGTTGATCGTTCGGTTCGGTCTTCTAGCATCAAATGACTTTTTTCTATGAGGCGCAGTGGATAAACAATAGATTCACTGTTTTTTTATCGGTACGCGGTGGTAATTATTTGGAAAACTTTTCTAAAATGGTTGCCATCCTCCTACCCTTATCCCAATTTAGGGTCAACGCAGAATTTCTTAAATTCAATTTATTTACCACAAGTGTTGGTACAATTTTGGTCTTTAAATTAATAATTATACTTATCCGTAACACTTAGTAATAATAATTTGACATGTATACTCCTCCAATTCCCATCATCAACATCATTTACCTAATCTTTCCCCAACTGTGTTGGGGTCAGCTTCTAGTCTAACCGGATGAAGCTGAATACCAGTATTTTACATGCAGAGACTGCCTCTCTGAATTCCACAACCCAGTTACTGGGTAACACGATATCCCTTGAAGACTGGTTGGCAGACTTTTGGGCTTCTAGCTACCCGTAACGACTGTCAAAGATCTACTAATGACAGCCGCGACCAACAGCTTTACGTTCTTTCCGAGGTACGGAGGGGTCTCGGTATTTATAGGTCTACCGGAATCTCATGGAATAATTAAAAAAAAAAGTGATTTTCATATGGCAATGTCGATAGTCACCTGTCAAATCAAATTACGAGATCTGTCAACCGCTGCTGAGATTTTGTGTTATCTTCCTGACAATTTGTTGTTTTTGTGAAAATGACGAAAAAGTCCCTTCGATTTCAAGCGAGAAATATTATTATTATCAATGTGTATCGTAAAATAAGGGAAGAAGGTGTAAATCAAACTCGATCTTTGATATTAAATCGCGTCGTTGAGTTGACCGGTAAGTTGGACCGAGTTGTTTTGATACTTTTAGTTTATTTTATATTTTTCTTACTTAATTGTAGGTTCTTTAGGGGATTCCAGTACTACTATACGACGAATCATAGGTGAGGGCATATCGAATGATGGTTTATTTTCCACGCTAGGTACCTAAAAAGCGGAGGGGACATGAAGAAAATCGACTTGGACAGTTTCGATTTAGAGTTGATTAGAAATAAAGTAAAAGAATTCTATACAGTTCGGAATGAAATTCCAACAGTAATGAAACTGTTACAAATAAGATATTGATTTCAACGGAGGGAGAGTATCTGAGGTAAGAAAAATATAAATTAATAATCCGTCTCACTCGTAAGAAGAGTCCTGTGCCCTGCAGTGGGACATATATAGACTGATGATGATAATGATAGATGACTAAGCTACCGTTTGAGTAACATGATAAATGTTATTATTTTTTACAGACTTATACTTAAGATTGGTTTTGAATATGTTAAATGCCAATCAAAAAGGACCATTTTGATGGACAGAGATGACATGAAACTAGAAAGATACAAGTTTTTGAACCGTATAAAGGAAAACCGTGAAGCTGTAGGTAGAGAATAATATATTGGATGTGATTTATTTAGATTAGACTTACATTCACGGTTCATGTTCTATGAACAAGTGCTGGCAAAGCAAAGACATTGCAGGTCCATCTAAAAGTATTTCACATGGAGTGACGTGGATCATTATAAACGCTGGTGGAGAAAATGGTTTTGTACCAAATTGTTGTCTGGTGTACAGGTCAGCAAGTGTATCTGCTGACTATCACCACGACATAAATAAGGACAATTTTACTAAATGAATGACAGAGAAGCTAATTCCAAATCTGACAAGACTTTCACTAATTGTTATGGATAATGCTAGTTACCATTCCGTACGGATGAACAAGCCGCCCACACAAGCCAATCGTATCGCTGATATAAAAGAATGGCTTCGTGCAAATGATTTACATTATGATGATCTTTGGCGTAAATATCACTTACTTGAAGTAGTGAAACAAAACATGTCTGCGCCCTTATATGAGATAGATGAAGTATTAAAATCGCACGGTCACGAAGTTTTAAGGCTCCCACTTTATCATTGGACGTTGAATCCCATAGAAATGATTTGGGGTATAATGAAGCAAAAAGTTGCTGATAAAAATGTAAATAAGCCTGCAAGTGACATTAAATTATTAACAGAAAAATCTTTCTCACAAATTGGTGCAGAGGAATGGCGAAAATGTTGTCAACATGTAAAGAAAATTGAAAACGATTTCATCAAGCAGGATAGAATAATTGAAATGCTGGAAGAACGATTTATAATAAATACCTCTTTATTTTCATCATCTGACGAAGAACAAAAAATGCAAGTGGACTTCTTGGAATCGTTTTCTGGTTCTAAATGAGGTGTTTAAGTTTTAATATGATTTAAATGATATATAATAAATTAGTACATAAAGTAATGTACGATTGAATTATTTTTCATGACATATTTTCCTATGTTAAGAACCCGATGTATAACAACATTCTTCATACACATACCTTATATACTTCATGTTCATTAATACTAAAGCCATAAATAAAAATTAAACAGTACCAAGATCGTTTAATCCAATTTCCCCAGTATTGCACGCAACAAATGTTTATTTCTTTATTTGCCATGAGATTCCGGTAGACTTCGGCAGGCAAGCATTGCTTGACCTTACAGATCGACCCGTGCGGCTGTTATTATTTAGCCACGAGCCCCTCAATTTCCATACACTTCTTTAATTTGTTTCTCAGCTATCTGCACGGGAGGATGCCTGAACGGCGGCGTGTGCGTATCCCGCGAGCTGTGCGCGTGCGCGCGCGGCTTCGGCGGCACGCGCTGCGAGCGCGACGTGGACGAGTGCCGCGCGCCTGCGCCTGCCGCGCCACCCGCCTGCCCGCCGCACGCGCTGTGCGTCAACACGCCCGGCAGCTACTACTGCGTGTGCGCGCCGGGCTACACGAGGGATCCTGTGCTGGATACATGCCAAGGTATAAAATAAAACAGATTTATACTTATGAACACAGAACATAAATAGTCGGCAGCTGCACGTCGTGACTCTGACAAGAAGGCTTCCACTCGTCATGCTGCTGTGCTATGCTATGCTTACAGCACAACGCTGATTTTCAGTGGTCACCCGAATGTGTTACTTGTTTAAGGTACTGTGCCAAAAAAACGTTTTACTTTCTAAAACGTCATCCATCACACCTACTAACGGAGCCTATTTGACATTGCAGATGTGGACGAGTGCTCGGAGGGGTTCCACACGTGCCACCCCAGCGCGCGCTGCGTCAATATCGAAGGCGGCTTCAGATGTGAATGTGACTCGGAGGAACATTGTGAATTAAGTGAGATTTTTAAACCTTATAGTTCGGAAGCACCCCCATTGGACCCGAATATACGAACCTTCGCCGGCTCGGTAGTGGGTCCCATTGGACCGACGAGAATGACCGACATACGACACCCTAAATTGATTATGTAAATACTTATTATGTTGTAGAGATAAACTACGATAACATGGCGCGCCCCTCCAAAATTCTACACGGTTGAAAGTATTTGTGAAATGTATTTACAAAGCGCCACCAAGACTCACAACGCATTGTGTGCGTACTGAGACGACCATCAAACAAAAATAAATCCGAGGATTTATTTATTCGTGAGTATAGTCACTAGACCCATTGAAACAGTAAAGTAGAGGGGCGCGCCATGTTATCGTAGTTTATCTCTACCGGCATCTACAACGCCACATGCGAACTACATATCATACTGACGTCACGCGAAATCCTGCATTGCGCAAGCAGTGTTTATCGCGCGATCAGCATTACCCGTCTGGTCGGAGGATTCTCCCTTTTATATAGAGGATGAGTGAACTTTACACCCTGTTCCTCATGCCTCTATACCCCCGACGCGATCTGAACAGGCATCCTTCTGATCTGGAGTCATGCCTCTATAATGCCATCCATTAAATCTTATGAGTGTGCGTTAATTAAGAGTCTTTTATCTTTAATAGCTTTTTTCCGACCCTGATGATCCCATTACACTCCTCTAGGAGAAGAATAGGGCCACCAGCACTATACACAAGCACAGACGCCTCCCGTCATTCCGACCTCGCCGCCGAGGTCCTTTGCGATCGCGACCGTGTCCCTGAGTAAATGATACTCCTCCCCGACCCTTGCTCGAAAACGAGGTGCCAGCAAGTTGTTGCCGCTGAGCACGTAGCTTTAAACTACCCCGCATAATAATCATGATTTAAACCAATTTTGATCCAGCCTGTCCCTTCTTGCTGTCCTCCCCTCAGCGACGCCCTAAGCCGAGGTTCGTACCCCACAGGGGGTGCCCTTAGCGAGCGTTCGCCTAGCTTTAATTTAGTATAGTTTTTTGCTCCTGGCTGGAGGCTCTAAGTGTAGCAGCTTAAGGCACCCACAGGAAAGTCCGGTTAAGCAGCCATGACCTTAGTGGTCAAAACTGCGAGTTGCCATGTCTAAAAAAAAAAAATCTTTAATAGCCATTTTTATGACAGCCGTGGTTGAGGCTAAAAATAAAAAGCAACCGTCGTGGTGAACAGTCGGCCTGAGCCGCCGCTATACATGTTTCACATCAATAAATACATTATCATTTTCTCACTTCGAGTCTGTTCCCTTTTCCGTGTTTTAATGTAACTACAGAATCATTTGTGGGGATTTTACAGCTTTGTATGTTTCCAGGTTGTTCATGGCAAGGCCGCATGATGTCGGACGGCGCGGCGTGGGCGGAGGCGGGCGGCTGCCGCGCCTGCGCGTGCGCCGCCGGCGTGGCGGCCTGTCGCCTCGCCGCCTGCGCCTGCGACCTGCTCGACAACCACACCACCGCGGTAACTATCGCTCGAACTAGACTGATTGTAAGTAAAATGCTCCAGAATAAATTATGATTAGAACGTAATATATAAAACATGCTTGAATATGGAGTAGTAAGGACCAACATGCGCCCCGATTCTGAAATACGTCATCCTTACCACATGATGATTGGCTGACATGTGATGATCCGAAACCACGTCTGCATAGTCCGTCTATTGGTAACAGGCAGATTTTCTCTAAATATTCAGGACAGCCTCGTTAGCGTTTTGGTCGTATGCGCGGCTGGGTTCGGTCCAAGTGCAATTAGATTTTTCGATTAGTTTAAAAAACAATCCGGTGTCTGGATTTATTTCCGGTTAATGGCAACAAATTCTCTCCCTTTTACACGATGTGGATCCCTTCGGGTTTCTAGTGTGATGTAGGTAACCTATTTTTATTTTCATCGTTCCATATGTTTATATCAGTTACAGAGCACGTCGCTTCCGTCGCTGGCGCCAGCGTCGTGCTGCCCGCACTGCGAGGCGCGCTTCCACTGCCGCCACCAGGAGATGCACCACGTCACCTTCCGCAGTGGGGAGCGCTGGCTCTACCAGTGCCAGATCTGCGAGTGTCTCGTGAGTAAAGTCTTTCATTATTTTTTCTGTCAGTGTCATAAAAGATATTCAGCTTTGTCTCTGGTATGGTAACGTACCTGTGATACCTCTGGTGTTCATCGAGTTGGTCGGGTATTTATTTGCTAGACCATTTACATTAAAAACATGCATTACGATTGTAATGCAATACTCATAAACCGCGGTCAATACTACACAGTCTGTCCATAGCAGCATCATCTCATTTCCTTTCTTCTTTGAGTGACCTTTCCATACTTTTGGCACGTTGAATTTGAAGGAAACAAAAGCCAAACTATATGATTTTATCCCTACGGTAAAGTTTCACATATTCGATTTTTAACCGCCCATGCTTGTGGTTGTTTGCTTGCAGCTTGGCGAGGTAGACTGCTGGGAGCCGGAGTGCGGGGAGTCGGGCGCGGGCTGCTGCGCGCCCGGCGCGGGGGCGGGCGCGGGGGCGGGCGCGGCGGGAGGGGGGCCCCCGCGCCGCCTGGAGCTGGGCGGCTGCGCGCCGCCGCACTGCGCCGCCTGCACGGTGCGTCACATACCAGCTGATACACAGCGACACATTGGCTTGAACTGAGGTTGGCAGGACAAAACGCGCAATATTTTCCTCTTCAATATATCTCACATTGACAGGTCGCTAACATTTCAGAGTAATCCGTACTTAGAATATTTATTTTTTCTGTTGTTTTAAAATACATACATAACTTCACTCCAGAGAATTCTGGAATTCTTGCAATTTGACACTAATTTTTATTGTCAAAGAAATATATTTTTCACTTGAAGCGCCATTTTGCCTGAGACCGTTCACTTCTGCCATCCTCATCGAGCCCGAGTGTTTTCGTGCTCAGTGCTTGAACTAATCGCTTCGTACACCCCGATGCTAGCGCCTCGACATCACTAATAGTCGGTGGTGTTATGGGGAGTCATATCCCATAGATCACAGAGCACGGTATCACCGCGCCGGCAGCGTCTAGAGACAAACTAGAGGCAGTACTCGCGGGGCCAAAAGTGCGTCGTAGCACAACCTAGGTTATGCCCTTTATCCACACCAAAAAATCCACCTAGGGAGGATGCTCGGAAACGTATATCCGAGAATCCACCCTTAATTATATAAATTCTGTTCATCTAAGTAGGTGGATTTTCGGACATAAGTTTCCAAATATCCATCTTAGGGTGGATTTTTTGAGGTGAATACACGGAATAACCCGTACAACTTCTGTCACGGACCGCCATTCAAAGCCGCAGTTCTATACGACAATTGTGTCGTACTGCGAGAAAACAGTGACACGCTTGGTTTGTGTGGAAAGTGTTGGCAATGCCGCCTGTAGCAGCAGCCGGCGAGGCGTCTTCGTGCTCTGTTAAAAATATTATTCTCCATGACACTACTGGTGGGATCTTTTGGTGGTGTCGAAAGACGGCGCGTGTCGGTGTGTGATCGCATTAATGCTTGTTGCAGGGCAGCCAGTGTGCTACTTTGGTGAGCAATCTCGCGTGTTGTGTGCATCGGTAACCATCCCCACTCTTCTTATTCATTCATACATCTGCTCTATTAACACGTGTTTTTAGCTTGAGTCCTTGATTTAATTACATCGGTTTTAATAATTATCGTTTGGTTTTAATGCAGGCAGCTATGGGGTTGAGACATTGAATAATTCCTCTGTAAGTTTGGTATGATGAAGTAGCGTATAGGAATGTCAAACTGACCGTTATTATGTACGCTACTGAACAATGTTTCTTCATTGGACAGAGGAATTATTGTCACTGTCTATAAACAAACGACAGCTTTGTATTACCACTGTTTACCACAGCTGCCGAAACGGAACAATTCACTTTTGTACAGAGCTGTCCAAGGGCACTTTACTAATTAATTTTATTTTTTATCAATTAAATTAGAATCAATGTATGAGAGTCATTAGCTGTCACACTGTAGTTTGTATATTTGTACCCTGTACTGTATTCTTCGAGATGACAACTCTAGCCAACAAAGGACAGGGTTGCCATGTTCACGAATACAAAATGTATTAAATTGAGGACATTCATTCTAGAATCATTTTATGTTGCATGTTTTATCATTTATTCATTAACTACATCTCGTTATCTCTTGCTTCGATATTATTTGAGCATCTTGAATGCGTCACGCTGAGAATTTACTTCCTTTTAAGTTTTGCATCTACAATTTATAAAATCGATTTTCTGTTATTTTTCACCTTTCCCCACTAGTTTAGAAATTAGATAGAATTAGAATTTAAAATTCAAATTAGTTCACGACATTCTCGAAAAATCAGAATCAATAAAAAGTTGTATATTATGATGTACAGAGTAGTGCTAGTCATAGATAGTTTGAGATACAAATGAAACTTAGTTTAAATCTGATGACCTGACCTGACCGGACCGAGCAGCGCGCTGCCGCAAAATAGGTCCAGAAGGTCGAATCCGTATGACGAGCGAAAACACACCTTAAAAACGCGTCTACTTACAGTGAGTTCAAGCTCACTCGCTCGTTGTATGGAGCTGGCCTTCTGGAGCTTGCGCGCGCGCCGCTCGGCGGACAGGACGGAGGGGTGAGTGACCTGGCGCGTGTCCGCAGCGCGCGGCGGGCGGTGCTCCTGCTGACGCTGCTGGCGCTGTGGTGGGGGCGGGGCCGCGCGGCGCACCGCAAGCACCGCGGCGCGCGGCGCTAGAGCCGCCCTGAGCGCGCCGCACGGAGGCTGCCTCTATTTATTCTAGATAGATCTAATGTTACCGCGCCGAGCGCCGCGAGCCCGCGCCGCCCCTTTCGATTCTAAATTTAAACGTAAGTCGATCGCTTCACATTATTATCTTAGACTCGTCGAGTACTTAGCTGTTGCGGGGCAGGGGCGGGGAGTGGGAGGGGGGGCACGGGGCGGCGCCGGCCGTATATTGTTGGCGCGAGCGGCAGCGCGGTCCGCCGAGCCGGCCTAAGTTAGTGAGAGCGACTGAGTGGAATCATTAGTGCGTACGTTTGTATAGTGTAGTATGTTACGTGAGTGGCCCCTGCGGCCGCTCGCTCGGCTGCCTGCGCCCGCGCCGCGCCCTGTTGTACCAAATTTTTCATAATATATTCTAGTTTTTGTTTGACTTTATATAGAGATCGTTTTTCTTGTATAATTTGAAAGTAACCAAAAATAGGTACCAAATATAGAAAAAGATATGATTGTTTTTGATTTTCATAAAGCATTTTAATGCTTGCATGTTGTATTGTGTTCAAAAAATTACGATTAAAAAGATATCCTCGACTTATAATTTTTTATTCATTGATTCTTACTCTAGCTCGAGCATCGAAAAACAAAAAACAAATATTGTCTACCAAGACGTTTATTTTACACATTTACATACGACTTTAAAAATTTTTAAAGGACATTTGTCATTATAGTTCTAGATCTTCCTAAAGGGCCTTCCAATAGGAAATATACGTTGACATATTCTGCAAAGTATGGTCAATAATGAACTGGCATATCTTGGCCACTTTCATCAACTGACAAGGTTTTAGAATGAATTTGAGTAACTATGTTGGTATCGACACGTCGACATGCTGCAAGAGCTCACCACCAGAACAGCAGCATTCAGAATGTAAATGTGTATAAAACTAAAAATGCATGCAATGTGGCAACGAGATCAGAAAGCAGTCAATTATCGTTTCATTGTTTTTGATCTGAACCAAACTAATCGAGCAATGTAATTACCGTCAAGTGTAGAGCTTTAGGCATAGCTTACCGGAGTCGTGTTAGTCTAGCGGTATGATTACAGACCAATCATAGGACACAGCGATTGAATACTTGGAGGACGCTTTCATTTTCATTAGTGAAATTCGCCCATATTGTCATATGAAAACGTCACAATTTGTTAACCATAGGTTATCACTATCATCAAAGTGCGTCGATACTTGCTGAGTAGGTACAAAGACCTTTTGGCGCCTGAATGACAACCAGAAGGGGAACCTAAACATGATTGGTAAACATTTGTGAAATTGACTCAAGTTTAGGTATTGAAAAAACAAGATGGCGTTAGTTCCGATTTTGGCCACGCGCCAAAATTTCCTTGTGCCGTTGTACGTCTGAATATGACGTCAACTCACAACTGACAGTTGTCTGTGTTCCGTATTTAAAGTGCTGAATGCCGTTTGTTCCGGAGATAAACTGGGTAGTATTAGGCGCGATTACATAGAGCTGTCGTGCGGCAGCGCGGTGGGCGCGGTGAGCGCCACGAGCGGCGGCGGGCGCGCCAGGCACGCCACGCGCAGCGGCGCCGGCGGCGCCTTGTAGCCGCGCACCTCGCCGCGCTCCACCACGCACGTCACCAGCGTGTAGGCCGCCGCGAACAGGGTCACAGCCTGGGGAACACTACTGGCTCTAAACCATCCAACATCCCTCCACACATGGAAAGACAAGACAGTCTATCACAGAATCTAGTTGATACTTCTAACAGATATAGTGGACTACCTATAGATCTGATTGAAGAACAAGCAACAAGCCAATCCTTCACTAAGAAAGCCAGTAAACCACAGCCAATAACTCTGCATGGTATAGAGGATTTGTCAAAACTAACAATTTTTAATAGTTCTGTACCAAATGAAAGCTATTCCTATAAAATAATCAACAGAGACCAACTTAAAATAATGACGCATTCAGCTGACGTCTACAAAGACCTGATCGATCTTATACGTAAGAAACGACTAATTGGTCACACCTTCATGCAAAAAGAAAAATATTTATTTATTTAGCTACAGCGATTGTGTTTCAACCAATTACAGTAACTAAAATTATAAAAATTAAAAGAGACAACTACAACACGCATTAAAATATACAAAATAAAAACATGAAAACATAAATTAAATAAAAGATGATGTTCTAGAGAAAGAGAATAAAACAAAAGATAGTGTTAAAAGAAAGATAGTGTAAAACGATGTTGTGGACTTGAGATTAAAAATTTGCACCATACCACTCCAAAGGAGGCCATTATAGATAAGATAGAAAAAACAGGAAATATAATCAGAGGCGAAATTATATGTGCACTATGTAGGAGAAATACATAAACCTCTAAATATATTTTTGTTATTTAGAACTCGGCCCTAATAATCCAGAAGTAATAAAGCGCATTCAATATCATACGACATTAAAAATAGAGGATCAACGCAAAACAAACGATATCCCGCAATGTACAAGATGCCAACTATACGGGCACAGGAAACAACTGAACTGGGCAAAACACACGAACTACATCACCACGAAGCCAGCATATCCCTGTGGCAGTGCAAGCGACTGCTTGGCATTAGCCCCAAGGTTACCCACTGGCTATACACAACATTGTCATCCCACTAATTATCACATACGGCTCACTGGTCTGGTGGCCCAGGACAGACCTGAATACAGCCTAAAGAGATCTCGAAAAACTACAGCGGTTTGCTTGTGTTGCAATTACTAGCAGTATGAGAACTACACCCACTGCCGCCCTACAGGCAATACTTGGACTGCCACCTGTGCCATCTCCTCTGCCTCTGTCATCGTGCGGGAGGAGGCGGCCCAGGCCGTCTTTAGGCTCCATTTATCAGGAACCCTAAGCAAAGACGCCAGACTTAAGCACACACGTATAAAGGAAATGTGATCAAACAATGACCAATGATGGCATCACCCTGCGACAAAGCCTTGAAATCACACCACTTTCAAAGACACTACAACATAATACTTACTGAAGAAAAATGTGACTACTCAGGCCCGAAAGACCTGAGAGTATACACCGACGGATCGAATACCGACTCCGGTACCGGAGTTAAGAGTCTTCTCACACGCTCTCAACATAAATATATCCCACCCGCTGGGAATGTTCAACACCGTCTATCAGGCGGAGTGTGTGGGCATCATACAAGCGGCCCACGTCATAGAAGCCAGGAGAGTTACGGACACTCACATACGTATACTCTCCGATAGCGCCTCGGTTCTCCAATCCTTACGGAAAAAATATTTTATTGTACTTCAAAGTTAACACTAGAATGTCACAATGCACTAGAACAAGTAACGGTATCTAGCCGCAACACGGTGACACTACAATGGATAAAAGGACACAGCGGGTCACTAGGTAACGACGCAGCTGACGAACTTGATAGAAAAGAATCTAGCACGGCAGTCTGTGGACCCGAGCTTATCGTGCCAATTCCCCTCAACTAAATACGCTGCGTATTTCGACCACCCACACCCAAGCGGAGAACTGGTGGACCTAGACACCAGGCTGCAGGCAGTCCAAGGAAGTTATGCCATCCTTGGATAGCTGGCTAACCAGTTGTTTATTAAGCCTGGACAGGAACGGCCTGCGCCTGGTGACGGGGACCACCACGGGGCACTGTTCGCTTAACAAACACCTCCACACGATAGGCATAACGGACAGTCCTCTGTGCAGGGCGTGCATGGAGGCTGAGGAAACCGTCGCGCACGTGCTCTTCGAATGCTCAGGCGTCATCCAGATTAGAACAGAAACCCTTGGGTCACCCAGATCTTTCACTGATGTTCTGAACAGACCAGGAGTTTTGATTAACTTCTGGAGGGAGGTGGGCTGGTTGGAATAACCACCAAACGGCCGCCATGGCCCATGCACAATGGTCCACTTGACGGACTAAGTGCAGAAACCAAACCCCATAACATAGAACATACGGGCACATGAAAAATAATTATATGCGCCCCTACCGATGCGTTAAATGTGCTGAGGGACATAGAACCACAGACTGCCCAAAGAAGGACAGAAACACTCCGGCAACATGCACCCTATTGTCGTGGAAAACATACTGCTAACTACAAGGGTTGCCGAGTTTATAAAGAGATCCGAGCAAGAAAAATAGCCCAGCCATCACATAGAAAACTCACTACAACAAACACGCAGCATAAAAAATCTGATATAGCCTTCCCCACTCAATTAGATGAACTTCCCCAGCTAATAGCAAGCAGATATACTAGATACCGCCCAATAAGCCCCCGGACCACAGATCCTAGAAACACTGGCTACTGGGGCAAACAACCAGAGAACTCACAATCTCAGCCCACAAATTAGAACAGACTGCGCAGACAGCGCTCGGTGCTTGGTGTGGCAACACGCCGTGTTCGAGTTCACGACAAGTTAATCGTCATCCTGAGGATGCCTCGTTGAGAGGTGAAACACGTGTCGATTTCTTCCAGGGTCTTTTCAAGACTCTTTAGAAATGCTAACCGGAAAAGGTTACTAAATATATCCACATCATCATTGAATGACCAGTAAGTTATACTGGTCATTCAATCCTAATAAAACACCCGATCTTATTGATTTCTTTATAACCGATGGGATGTCAGGGCTCTATACAAAAATAGAGCCATGCCTAGATGGCTCTTCTGAGCACACACCTGTGATATGTACATTGAGCACGACTATCATCTGTCAAGAACCGCGCGATACCTTATTAGAAAAACTGACTGGGTAGCAAGAATATATACAAGAAAATGCTAACTTGAATATACCCCTTAAGACTTAGGAAGATATAGAAAATGCTGCTTGGTATACAACAGACATTTACTGACTTATAGGTAGGCAGTCCTCACTCAGTCTTGAAAACAAACTCCTCATTTACAAACGCATACTAAAACCTGTATGGACATACGGCATAGAGCTCTGGGGGTCGGCCACCCACTCAAACATAGAAATCATACAACGTTTTCAAAACAAAGCACTAAAGACGATAAGCTGTGCACCTTGGTCCACAAAGAACAGTGAAGTCCATGAATACCTTCAAATCCCATTAATTAAGGAAGATGTGGAAAGATCATACATGACCTACAAAAAAAGACTCGAGCGACACAAAAACCAACTTACTGTTACCCTGTTGAACCTATTGAACCATAAAAACAACATATTCCGCCTAAAAAGGAAACGAATAGCCTCAATTTAAGTAGTGCTTAAATTGAAATTTTGATGAGGAGACATGTCACAGGATGCGTCAAACTTCAATTGCCACAAAATCGTATTAACCAACAGATTTGATTATAGCCAGTGGCTTATCGCAGATCGAAAAAATCGTGATGCCCTGGACGTAATAAAAACATTCAAAATCTAGTCGCAAACTCATCTTAGCGACAATCAATTTGAAAATTACGAATTTTTAGCTCGATGGTATAAGGCGTGGCGTAGTTGTCATAATGACAGATCATTAAAAATATCAGACTTGCTTCCCTGCTCAGCGTCTGGGGTAGGAAAGCATTTGCGATACTAATATTGCTGAAGTCCATAGGTGGCGATGTCCACTTATTATCAGGGGAGCGAACACAGATATAGATAGACCTAGATAACGCAAGAGTAAGTAGTTGTACTTCGCGTGCCCAGCTTACATACAATAATCGTAAGTTGCCACTGTCGCGCTTAGTCTGCATCGGTCCCACGCTTGTCGGACGTCAGTTAAAAAATTGAAAATGGTTAATTGCGCTGTTATAAATTGTAAAAACTGTGCAAATGCGAGGAGAAACAATAAAGGAAACGTTTCCTAGTGCTTGTGACGTCACGTAGTTAGTCAAAAAATGGCACGCTTGGTTTTCATACAGATCGTGGTACTTGCGTTATCTAGATCTACTTATATCTGTGAAAGCGAATAACATATTAAAGAGGGCATATAAAACAACACATGCTTACCATGACGATGATGATGCCGGAAGACAGTGCCGACAGCGTGTTGGCGAAGTACCGCAGCTCTGCGAGCGCGGGCCGGAGACAACCCATGCTGTACAGCGGCACTTCGCACGTGTCACCCCGCTGGAAACGTACACACAGCGTCAGTATGTGCTAGCCCCTCAAGTTTTAAAATGTTACACTGCTACAACATTGAATTCGTTACGAATAATCTAAAGAATACTTCAAAAAGAGTTCATTGTTTGACTTGGATTCGAACCATCACATCACCGAACGTCATCATACTCATACCGGAAGTTTGACGAACTAGCCAGCACATTTCCTGCCTAGGATTAGAACCTCCTATCTTATGTACGGCAAGCGGTCCGGTCTTGAAACCTCCGGTCTATTTAGACGTAGAATTACTTTTTGTAAATATTAACCCTATTCACTAATCCAATACATTAATTATATTAAAAATGTTTTTGCAAGTACTAAAACCAACTTGGGCCTATCATGGATTTAAACGCACATGTCTTTTGCGGGGGTAACTACATAATGGAGCATTTGTATTTTTTTTTAGCGCAAACTGAACCTCATGTGTAGACATACGGTTCAGTTCAACAAATTTACTTTTTCAACAGTAATAGTCACTCTAAAACCATCTTAAGTGTTAGTATCATAAAGTTGATATTTGTTTAAGTGGAAATAACGTCAAATAGAAATAAGGATTTTGATAAACTTTATAGGAGAAACGAGTAGGTAACTAAAGTCGTAGAACAAAAACAAAAGCTGCAATGAAGTACATACACCCATGATTACCTTCCCGTTCCACACGCGTCCGCAGCAGGCGGGCGGCAGGGTGCGGCGGTGCAGGTACCAGTCAGAGTATGACTGCACGCCGCAGCATCTCAACTAGAACCAACAAATAATCATTCACACCTGCTTCATAGCATCACGGCGGTATTTCCCGAAAGGTTAGGCAGACGTGAACTTACAGTACACCCACATTTCGCCAGCTATTTTTAAATCATATGCAATAGGAGGCGAGCCTATTGCCATTAACGGGCCACAAATCCAGACGCCGGGCTACTACTGGGTAACTCTGAAGAAAAAACCTAATACCACTTTGCCCGACCTGGGAATCGAACCCAAGACATCATCCTCGCGCTTGCAAAACATAATGAAATGAAATAAAGTTGAGAAAGTTTGAATGACACCCCTCTGTTAGGACCTTTCATTAGTGCGGGGCTACATGCAAGTCCCATGTAATAGGGGGCGGGCTGAGCACGAATTCAGACTACTTGCTGCTATTGGCAACTTCAACACTTGCTCGACCCGGATATTGAACCCAGGTTCAGCAGAATAGGGCTCACTAGATTAAAAACGCTGACTGGTTATTTTTTATGAACGGTATGAGATAAGACCAAACGATATCAGGTGGTTATCATACACTTTTAAAGCAGGTAGAAATTGGACAAAAAGTGAAGCGTAAAGCCCCCAGTGCACGTTGGGCGAGCGCGCTCGGCCAACCGGCAAATACACGCAAATCAAAAGGCAAATCACGCAAAAAGGCTCTGATACGTTTAAGTACTGGGGGCTTGTGAAAACAAGACTAATCTCAGACACTAATCTGCATGGTCCTCATATGGCCTTACCAAGATTATGTCTGGACTTTACAAGAGACTTGTTTCGGTGTTCCTTCTCAGAGTAATCGGATAGAAAACACCGACCTCATCTAAAGTTTTAAAACATTTTTTTTTACGAGTATTTTTGGAGCAATTTTACAGAAATAAATATCATTTATCATAAAACCGCATAGGTTTTGTTTAATATGTGTGCTTCCACTGCCACTAATAGGTTACTGCCCTGCAAATTGATTATAATATCAGGATATGTTATTTATTATGGTAGTACCAAATAGCATGCCTACCTCAATCTGCATAGCCGCGAAGGAGCTCCTAACAGCGGGGTCAAAGGCGTCGATGGCCATAGCCCGCAGCATGCTATTGTTGAGCGTGGCCGGTTCGCGCACCGCTCGCGACAGCCCCGAGACCGACACCATGCCCACAGACAGCATCACCATCGCCACGCTCACCAGCGCCATCAGCTGCAAAGGAAATACATCATCATGGGTGAAAGAACCTTACTATAACTACAAGGTAAATGAAATGAGTGCCGATTAGTATCAAAAGACATACGTACAAAAATGCTCAAGCCTTCGTCGCATGCCATTATAATCCCCCAGGTGTAGGTGTTCCCAGGAACACCTACAAAATTATAATGGCATGCGACGGCATGGCATGGCATGGCATGGCACGGCATGCGACCACGGCTTTACCTTGACCATTTTTGTACCTATTTCTTGATTTCTTTCTGAACTATTTTCTTGTTTCGTACTCTTTAGATCACTTTTATTTTTTGGTTATAAACTTAATTTTATATTTTGTACTTTTCCGTTTTAACGCTTGATAAACGTTGCGACAAGGTAAATAATAGTAATACAATAAGACAAATACATATTTTAGTCATGCTTCTTATTATTTAATAGGTATTAATTTTACAGCCGCGCCGTACGTAACGCAGTCTCGCTTTTGTTCTCGTTTTTACCAAATTAAACATATTTATTTACTTAGACAACATGATATATACACATATTTGTGTGCTCGTCAAGACCCTTTTGATACCAAACATGTCATGATTATCTCAAATATTTTTTTTTTGAGGTCAAAATTTTACGAGTAAAGTCTACCATATAAAATTTAGAGAATATTTACATAGCCTATGTCACCCGGACCATTATTACGTAACATACATAACATACATAATAACATACATAACGTACATAATCTATTGATACCTCATTCATCAAAATCGGTTCAATAGTTTAGGCGCTACGGTGGAACACACGTAAAAGCAAACATACATACATACAAACAGACTTCTAAATTCATAACCCTTCCTTTTGGCTTTGCCGTAGTCGGGTAAAAAAGTCCACCGTATGTAAAACTTAACTAAGATGGAAATGTGGACGGAGCGGAAGTTACACTGCTCTGATGTACGAAAGTGTATAAATCATTAAATCATTTATTTCTTTGCAAACATGGGTAAAGTACATAGGTATTGTCATAAAGTTAGTTCTCCATGTTCTGCCGTCACATAATTAATATCATTTTAAATAACATTAGAAATATCATCATAATCCCATTTTACAAATTTTACGGATTAATGTCAAATCATTTGAATCACTATTATAAAATGTCTTAATATTACATCAAATGTCAGTGGCTATAATGTTAACTATGTCAAATGGATACAATACAAGAATGTCAATTTACATACTCGTAAACAAAAATAATAAAATAAATAATTTATTTTATCAAAATGTCAATAATAACCAATTACATTTTAATTATTATTTCAAAAGAGCATATCCGGAATAAACAAAACGAGAACCAGGAAGACAGTCCAAAGTCATCTAAAATTGCAACGACATTGATACTTAGGTAAAACGTTTTATATGGCTATTTTTGTTTTTTGGGATTGAAAGCTGAATAGTCACAAAGCAAGAAATAACGGATACGTTCAGAGAGATATTTGTAATTCCTAAGACGAAGTTTTCTTGATAATCTTGAAAACCCAGTCTTTGCTGGGCAAAGCCCTCTCTAATACCTAATTTTACATTTGGAATAAGACAGATACGTACCAAAAAATAATGCTCTCGGACTCTGGAACCTTAAGGGAACGGGTCTGAGTGTTCTGTTCGGAGCATATATTTACTGTGACGTAACTATACAAAAACAGAGTCTAGTTGGCCTGCAGCAAATAAAACTTAAAGCTCTCGTACCGCAGCAGTCAACGACAAAGACTTGGTGTGGTAGGGGACCACGGTCAAGAGCCAGCAGGTGGGCAGGCACAGTAGCGCGCCTGCCATGAACAGCACGCTGGAGCTCAGCTCCACGCCCAGGTCGGACGTCCAGAAGTAGTAGGACATGCGCAGCAGACTCCATGTCACCGATCCGCCGAGGATCGCACCGCCGCTCTACACATTTAGACATAACTTCAGTACAGACAGTTCGCAAAAAAAGTTTTAGAAGAAACCCTGAGAGATAAGGCATTTGAAACTCCCTCGACCGAGCCAGATACCAACCTATTAACGTTATAAATGAACAATTTACAATTTTTGTATACAGGGTGGCAGGGACATCGACACGAAAACTGTTACCCCCACCGAACTGTTGTTGTGAACCGATAAAAACGACGATGATTTAAACGGGGTGGCCGTTGAAATTTCAAAAAAAATCTGTTGTTCCATACATTTTGACCGCGTAGGTCCGTACACTTTTCTATGAAACAGCTGTTTTTTTTTAAAATAACTGACGAAAAATTTCAACGGGGGGTGGGGTTCAGATTCATGTACTGAGTCCATGGTAATAGTTTTCTCGTCATCGTACCCACTGCAAGACAAAGGGTCATCCTCGTGCAGAGAAGCCATGAGTATGACCCGCATGACCAGGCTTCCTCAAGGTGGATTAGCGATTCAGATTTATTTCATTTAATATACCTACACCGTAATACGTTCAGGTTTCCTTCACCGTATGTCAGTGATGTCGAAGATAGGTAGGTAAACTTAGAAAGTAAAAATGAAAATATTAACATTGGTAGACTCAGGGTAGGTAGGTAGGTACCCGCACCCGCAACCTCATAATACAATGTTTTTAAAAGTCGGATTCTAATTATTGTTAATTAGATTACAATAATTTTAAATAAGGGTGGTGATTCTTTTAATTATAAGGATACCGGGGTTGCTGCAAGCTTATAATCTCAGAATATTATTCTTAACTTGTAATAAAAAATAACCCTCCTTTTGGCTTCGCCGTAGTCGGGTAAAAATCGGTAGGTAGTGATTGAATACTCACGAGCAGCAGCCCAGCACACGCAAACAATACCAAGCCGCTGCTTCTCATTCCGGTTCTATTTTTAATGCTTTTTTGTAATTAATAATAAATTAATAAACGGTAATACAATTTCAATACTATTTCTGACAAGAAAAGTCATCCGAACAATTTGAAAGTAATTTGAAAATCGATTGACTGATGAGGACTTTTTTTTCATATTATTACTACTTTGTTTGAACAAAAAGGAGATAACACGGCTCTTCAGAAATCATGAATTATTTAATTGGAATACCTCATTCTTTTGCAGTTTACTGTCGGACATGCCTCTCGAGAGTAAAAAGACCTACCGAAACGAAAACAGTCGAGAGGGGTCCTGGGCCACCCGTTTGGAACGACCTTGCTTTCGCGTAACAACTGTCGTGACGTGACGGTCGAAATGTTACACTTTTTTCTGTCTAGCTCTCATTCGCCAAGTGTCCAGAGTATAAAGTGAGATAAGGAACTTCGTTCCAAAAAACCCATTTCTCCGAGTTCTGTATCAGACGTGTCAGTTGTCTTGGTCGTCGGCGGTCCGTCTAACTAGCTGTGACTGTACCTGAATTACCCTAGGCTGATAAAATTTTCGTTTTTCCTAATTATGCTAATTAGGAAAAACGAAAGCGGGGAAGAACAGTGCCCCTCCTTTCCGCACTGTTCTGTAGGGCTCGTCCCAGACTGGTCACCCTCCCACCGATATAAGATAGAATGGATTCCCATAGTCTAAACTGCCTTGTTCCGATTGAATTAAGTTGAGGCAGGGAATGGATACAAGGCGAGACTAGTATTAGGAATTTACAGTTAGTAAACATAAGTATTATAATATGAAGCTAAGAAGATAAGAGGGTATGCAAAAGTATATAATATAATATTATGTTTTAGTATTATAAATATTGGAACGCCAACGTCTCCTCCTCTTGCAGTTGAGCACCAACACCTGCAATACAGTCTTGGTAAGATGAAGGGGTAAAGGGACCGTTACGCTTGCGCTTTAAATCACTATTTGTAACTACGTTAATTTGTCTGTTTACGATGTACCCACTGCAGTGAGACCGGGAACCGTTTTACAACGTTTTGTCTCATTGTACGTGTTCTGCTAGACCTAACGCATAGAACCTCTGAGGGACGATACGATTTAACGGAACACGTTCCCTAAGCATTAAATAAATGTCTTACTCAATCCTAAGACAGAGTACTGCGAAGTCACTGTTATTGAGGAAGGCAAGTATTGAGTGGCTTTAATCGCGTACTTATTTGAAAGACACCCTTACGGCGGCCTAGCCCCTTTTTATTAAAATAATACAAAACTAGCACAAGCGCACCGTAGACTCAGCCTCTAGCAGAATACATTACGATCGTACCTGGTGAACGCCGAAGTGGTGGTTCGTCACTTCTCACTCCCTTAATCTGCCCATTTAGAGGATGCGGTGCGGCTGTTAGCGGCTTTGCGTCCCAATAGCGTGTCTCGATAAACAGTGACGATTTAGTAATAGTCCTACAGAACGGACGGGGTTTTTTATCGAGACACGGTCCCTAGCGTTCTTTGAACGTCTACCAATTCAGTTTGGGGTACTTGGTGAAGCCTACCCCCGCTCCCTGGGAATGTGCGTCAACAAGCCTCACGCAAAGTATTCTGTGGCGAGACCTTTTTGGATACAGAAATCATCACTAACGTTTGGTTGTTTTATAATGCAATTACGCATTGGCTTTATAGCCTAGTTCAGCTTTAAATGAGCTGTGAGTATTTATGGTTCTGCCTTCCAAATGTAGTGCGTCAGCTCAAGGTCACCAGT
Organism: Omphaloscelis lunosa; assembly: GCA_916610215.1. Lineage (NCBI taxonomy): Eukaryota > Metazoa > Arthropoda > Insecta > Lepidoptera > Noctuidae > Omphaloscelis > Omphaloscelis lunosa. The sequence continues at coordinate 1,698,264 of OU744250.1, read as the reverse complement.
CGTCAAAGGTCAGGAGCATTACTGCTCAAAGTCAAGTATGGTGGAAGACCTTCACCATTTTCCTATAGCCAAATGCAAGTGACAATAATCTGCCGAGGTACGGATTAGGATATGGACACGTAATACACGGGAATGTAGCGTTAATCATAAAATACGATACTAAATAAGAGTTAGCTCGACATTCTGGAATAAAGTATCATTAACAGCTGGTCAGCGATATCACGTAACTGTTACCTATAATAACAATGCAATCAAATTGCAAGAATAATTATAATGGTGAGAGAATTAGATTACAACTCACTTACAAAATACAGCACACATTACCAGTTTTGCCTCAGACTCAGCTCCCGCTCTCTTACCACCAGTCGCACCAACAAACACACACTCACACATATTACATTAGGTATTAAATAATCTGATAACCTGGGCTTTAACCCAACTATATTTAACTTAATAACTAATACTCGTTATCTTGCGACAGCCCACTCGGACATGGCGTCTTGGTATTTACCAAGCCTACCAACTTAACTAGCCTAGACTCGGACGTCCGTATCCTTTTGTGGTCTAAACCTCATTGCCCTTGGTATTCACCAATCCTTCAAAATTCCTAAAAACACCACGTTTATCTCAGCCCTTTTTCTGAGTGTTTCTCCCAAAGACTTAAAACGCTTTTTGCTTGCTTTGCCTCAATTGTTTTTTTAACGGCCTGAGTAGGACAGCTCTCGAGGCTTTATGATTAGCAGATGTGGCTGCAATAATGTCCGTTGCTCGGGGTCCAGGGACTGCCAAGCTTTTGAGACGGTATAGCCAAAAGTTACAATTTATATATATTCCATTATTAAACATTCAATTATGTTTTAGCGCAAAGTCGATCAGAGTAGCTATAATTCTAGCTAGCCGCTAGAATAATAAAATAATGAATGTAATGCTATATAACTACAGTTATTGGGTATAAATAGTAGCATCAATGGCTTATCAATTTATCATGCCTTTTGAAAGTTTGAATCTGGCTCATAAGTTGTTGTTTTAAATATCAAGTATGACTCTAGATTTATATTTATTAGTTGATCCATATTCCTTCCTTTTTATTATATTTATGCAAGACTACGCTTGCTCGCACGTAGTTTGAGAACCGCGTGTTGTGTACCCCTGCCTTGGTCTCAGTTCTTAGAATTAGCAGGCTTGTTAACAATAAAATATAAATGAATAGGTTTCTAAGAGGTTAAATATTTTTTTCAATTTTAAAGTAAAAGGATATTTTGTTATTAATTAGGGTAACGTGTCAAACTGTCAGATCATAAAATATAGATTTAATGTCTTTCTGAGAAGCCCGAACCATGTGCCGATTTTAAAATAAATATAATATTTTGTTATTAAATAGGAGCAAATGGCAGACAATCACGTAGCGTCTAACTAGCGTTGCAATTCTAGCTCTCGTCTAAACTTGGTGTGCATCCATGTGATTCTGACACCTACTGTGATCTGAACCTACATAAGTATAGTGGGGTTTAGGTACCCCATTAGGGTAACTTTTCTAGCTGAGGCCTCTATGGATAACCATGCATAGGAGCCTTAGCTAATTTCAGTGACATAGCCCTTATTTGTGGATGACATATGTATCTTACCAATGCAATCAATAATCATGGTCTTTTAGGTTCTAATGTCGCATAATGTTTGTCGCATTATACCACTCATACAATCATGGCAAAATGTAAAAGCAATCAAAAGAAAATGTATTTTAGTAATGTATTATAGTATAATTGAACATGCAAACATGAAAAGCAATTACATGTACGAATTTTGCATACTTTGTTTAATAGTGGGGATTAATTTTCACGCTGAGATCCCAGCGTTGAGAAACTTTTTGTACAGGGAAGACAAGACCTCAGATAGCTAGAAGTACGGCCTAACTGCTTCAGAACCACTGGGCCGAAAGCACTAGGTTCACTTTCAATCAGTAGTAGATTTTTGCAGTCACTTTGGTTCTCTTGAGGTCGTACCAGTAATTATGTAAGTATAACTTGACTACTTGACTCTAGACCCTGCAGATCGTGTGGTCCAGGGCTCTTTTCCCAGGTCAGGCAAAGTGTAATGTGGAATTTTCGTCAGGAATTGCTTAGTGGCTTTCCTGTCTGCAGTTATACCCGGTTAGTGGCAATAGGCTAGCACCCCTATTACATGTGACTCAAACATATCTGCCGAAATATGGGTGCATTACCCACGCTTCTAGCTACTCTTCCTAGAGGCTCATGCCGAAGTGAATATTGGGTTGCGTAACTTTAATCCTAGTAAACGAAATAGTAAAAGCAAACGTCCCTCTTCATAAAACATTTCTAGGTTCTAAGAATGCTTTGCTCACACCATTATTACACACACATTACCACACGAGAGCCTAGAACCGAACAATTTAAACACGATGAAGCGTATAACTACTTAGTTGAACAAATCGATTATATTAGCGCATTCAATATACGTTAACAATTTGCCACACATTTACATAGTAGATATTGAAATTAATATACCCATGTATCGCTTAAGGAATTACAGTTGGATTTAACTGAAATTGTAAAGGTCTGGTGCGTCGAATCGTCATCACTGATGCTTCTAGTGGACTGCGAGCAATGGACCCACGTAGACTGTTTGTAGTCTGTGTCCTTCTGTCGGTGACGCACGGCGTCCTGGGGGAAATATGGGAGTTCGGCGTCGATGCTCCCGGCAGCATTATAGTGGATCATAGAGAAGATGACATTTCGCTTTTCCAGAAGACTAAAGAGATAAAGCTAAGGGTGAGTAATGTAATGCAAATTTTGAAGGGGCTAGGTATAAGAACGAGTGCAGTTCAGGTTTATTAATTAGATATTACGCCTATCCATAGTATGACTCAAAGGGGATGACTCGTTTACATACAACAGCTTGAGCTACTGGCTTTACTCTCCGGGTACCATGTCTTTAACATTCCAAAGGCGACTATGACGTCACCCTGTCTTGTGAACACTCTATCCACGCAGTGCCGGGTATGGGCCTCCTACTGTCTTTACTCAATGTTTCTGTAAAAACGTCATATAGCATACGCTATACCAATTATTCAAGAACCGGCCAGGAGAGCCCAGACCCTGAATCTATGCAAACAATATTTTTTCCTGCCCCTATCGGCACGTCAATTTTAATACCGAATAGTCTTGACCCCGGTATGTGTCGACAAACGTTCCGATGACCACCCAAACATAACACACGATTCACATCACGTTCTTCCAGACACCACAATGCTACGTGATAGAGTACGTGCGAGTACAAGTTCAGAACTCGATATCCAACCCGAACGTAAGTTTCAACAGACTGTCGAACATAGTCACGATCGCGTACAAGCCGCTGCAATACAGCGTGAGCAGCTTCAACGTCATCGCTAAGGCCGCTCGGAAGCCGGGCTGCTTCAACCACGCTATGGAGCTGCAGATGAGGCACAAGTTCCGCAATTGAGGAATTTATGTTGATGCGTTCATAACTAGCTGTTTAGAATAAAAGTGCATTTTTGTATGCGTTGAGTTGTTTTATTGTTGTGGCTGTGACATGTTCCTTCCGCTAACTTGAGTGTATGACAACGCCTTGCTGTTTTTATCTAAATTAATGTCATCACAAATAAACTATGATTTGCACGTGGTTTGTGTAGAGATAAAAGTTGTTCTGTGTTGTCTTGTGACTCTTTGACCATCTTAATTCAACCTTACATCATTGAGATGAGGTTCAAATTAGTTTTCCATTTTAATGTGAATACATTCTCCGCCGCTGAATTTAGGGCCAAATACACTGCAATCACAGGCAATATTAAACCATTTGCTGTTTTGTGAACAAACTAAGTTGGTTTGTTCAACAAGAGAAAGCATTCAGCTTTCCAGATTAAACAACGTAGGTAAACCTATATTAAAACTATTGTGTGAGTAAAGAAAACTTATGAAATAATTGACAAAATATATTTATTAACAATAACAAAAGGCGTGTTTACAATAAATAGCTTATGAATGATTTGGCTAGCACTACTATACAGATCCATAATATACACAATATGAAACATGTGCACGTAGCAGTGGTTTTAAAGAGTCTAATGTAAAGGAAACAATACATGTTTATTCAAATTCTTGTTTTCAATTGATGTTCCATTTAAATATCAACGTTAAGCAATTGTAAATTAAGTTGATTTAAGAATGACTATCGAAAAACTCATAAAAATATTTGAAGTTGTAGAGCAAACTGAACTTTTAGTGTGAGGTTTAAAGTTGTTTTTCCAAAAACACACTAGTTTACAAGTTTGGAAACTAAATCGCAAACACAGTATACAGAAATATAATTGATGTTGGATAAAAAACACAATCCTATGTCAAGCCAAATGTATTTTCAGAAACAGGTTGTGTACTTACGTTATCTTTGGTCGACCTAGTGGAATTAAAGTATCGTCTGACTATTTATTATATACTTAACAGCGCCAATAAAACATTAACTAAAAGTTAGTAATAAAGAATGCTCACAAGAGTGTTAAAGTCATAGAGTGGCACAATTACTTGTACGCAAGTGTGCACATCATCGACTGCACTATTGCTAAACATCAAGTGTGCTAAATGTTTGTCAAGTAATTGTGTCATTAATAATTAGTGTTTACGGGTTTGCCCGACTTGTTTCGACCTCGAACGGACCTCTTACTCAAGAGCAGTCGCGAGTCGAACTCGTAAATTAAACTTTCAATAGTGCATTAAAATTTGTAAAACACCATTTGGTGTCTAATTAAATACCTCAAAATATTTATCTGACAGAACTACACCACTGCTAAAAACCACATCTACTTTGCTTAGAAAATACAAATAACTCTAGTCACAAAAAAACGACTAAACTTCGGGTCACAAGCTTTTTGCCTTCCTATCCTTAAGTAAGCTGGAGATGAAGAACTCTCCCGCCCTATACGATGACCGAACCAGTGGGCCACTGGCTGTATATAGGAATCCCAATTCGGTTCCGCGTTGTTCCCATTCCTTGAACTTGGCCGGTGTGACGTACTCAAAGACTTTGAGATGACGTTTGGTCGGCTGCATGTATTGGCCCAGGGTCACGCAGTCGACGCCCGCCTCGCGTAGATCTGTTGAGTAGTTGGATGTATTTTATAAAACGTTATAGACACGATCACCATCAACAATCATTATCATTTCAGGTATAATTAATTAACTAGCTTCCGCCAGCGGCTTCGCCCGCGTGATATCTTTATAAATTATAGCCTATGTTAATCTGTGATAATATAGCATTCTACTGGAGAAAGAATGTTTTAATCGGTTCAGTAGTTTTTGAGTTTATTTATTACAGTCAAACGGACAAACACACAAAAAATAGAATATTTTCTCTTTATAATATTAGTTTAGATTATAATACTTTTTGTACGGATCGTAGCAGGTGGCGTTCTGTAAATTTCTGCCTACCCCATGGGAAGGCGTGAGTTTATGAATGTAGGTATAATACTTTTCGCGGATATTAGTGCTAATGTAATTGATTCAAACATGGAAGAAGAAATCAAACTTCGTAAAGAATTTCTAAATGGCGCTATTAGCCTTTTTTTAGGGCTTACGACATTATTACCCAGTCAATATTTTACCCATATTAATTTAAACTGTTTTAAGAGGAGGTTCCCTAAATTGTATGTTAATTTGCATTAATATTCTGAAACAGTTACACATACAATCAAAATGGAATTTTATTTTATGATTAATTGGATTTTTTTCTTTCTATGTACAGTGGGCTACATCCATTGGGTACCCCAGTTGTATTAAAATTATAATACCACTGGGGGGTACCCAATTAACACAGACACAAGTCAGTTAGGATTTCGTTAGATTCATTTTTTAATCGAAAATCTTGTTTTTTTTTTGAAGATTATTTATATAAAATAAAGATTACTCGGCTTTTATAGTTATATCCAATATTTGCTTATATAGTTTGTTATCCAGCCACAAGATATTTTTTCTCTAGATCAATTATTACTTTAGTTATAAACGAAATGAGAAATTTTCGAACACGACCAAAGAGCGCACGCGATATTCAACTTTATTACTGATGAGTTAGCGTTTAGCACATATCGGAATGGCGGGGTGCGTGGGGGCGGAGCTTGCGTGGAATTTGTCTTTGGAGTGCCTGGTCTTAACGTGTTCGGAACGTTGAAACAGTCTGAATAAAAATCGGTAAAATCTTGACTTTTATTCAGACTATCAAACGCGATAAAAATCTTGCCATATTTACCTACAGTTTTAGGCGTGTGATAAGCCGTTTTTCATGTTTATTTTAGACTTAAAACTAGAAACGATAACTGACCTTTCATAGTCTGTTCCACTTGCTCGTCAGTTTCACCCAGTCCTAACATGATTGAAGACTTGGTAATCAGCTCGGGGTTCACTTCCTTGGCCGTCTGCAGGACCTTCAGGGTTTGGCGGTAGCTGAGGATAGATAATAATAATTACCTATAATTATGTATTAGGAAACGGAATATAATAGATGTAATGATCAAATGGAAACACAAAATATGGCGAATTGTGCGTTTACTTACTTTAGGATTATTGAGTGATATGCAGATGTACAGATTTGGATGGAATCAGGCACACAAACGAAATATGTTTTAAGGATGCGTTAATCGTAATTTTTCCCATACGTACGTTTTGGACGACTCCTGTTTAAAATACAATAGACGTGGATATATTTAGTAACCTGTACCCTAATTACGTAACTTATTTCCTAAACAATTTTGCCTAATTTGTTTCATTTTGACAGTTCAACAACATTCATTGTGTTATTTACGTTGTTGAGTAGATTTTATATTCCAACTTATGAAGCAATGGATTAGCAATCTGTTTCAAATCGAAACAGATTGTGTTGTATTACGCAATGAGGGTACTATTCCGCTTAGCTATTTCTAAAGAGCCATAAAAAATCCTTAAAGAAATCGACACGTGTTTCACCTCTCAACGAGGCATCCTCAGGATGACGATTGACTTGTCGCGAAGTCGGGTTTTTGATGGCTCTTTAGCAATAGCTAAGCGGAACAGGTTACTAAATATATCCACGTTTATTGTATTTTATAATTGATTTACGCAAGGTCACACCTGAATCAATTAACTATCGATTCCTGTTTGGCATCTTACGTTTAAATTGTCTTGTTTTTATCAATGCAGCAGAATAAATAAAATAAAAAGTAATTTGAAAGTTATGAGTGACTCAAAAGCCTCAAAAGATCCGCATTTTAACACTAATAGGGATGATTTCAAGGTAAAAAAAAAAACTATTTAGTCCGTCAGACAGATAATAAAAAATATATATATGACACGTTTTTTTTTTGGTTTATCATATTAATAAAAAAATACTTAGATGAAATGCATTAAAGTTGGAGAGTGGGGGGTCGCTACGTCATAAGTAAGTAAAATAATGTACATACTCGTCTCGTGGTGGCACATTTTAACGAATATATCGCCTTAATGATTTGATAACGTAAAAAAAGAAAAAATACATGTACGTTATTTTTTCATAATCTAAATGACGGGCAATTTTTTTTATTTTATTTATCATCCATAATTAACGCAACTTTGGGGATAAATAAACCTGAAATCTCCATGCATGCTTTTTCGCCACGCCCACGAATGAATTCAAGCCTATTACATCCGTCTACTACTACACGCCGCCTTAAGTTAACAAATAAAATACACACGGGTACATTTGGGTATAAAACTACAATGCTAAATTTCTCAACAATGCAATTGAGACCGCAAGCAACAGCTAGTAAGTTCAAAAGTATTACCCAGCCCTCGGATCCCTCACAAATGGCGTCAGGCGCTCAACAGTTTCGATGTTATGCGCGAACACATCGAGCCCGCAGTTCGCGATGGTCGCCACGCACTCGCGGTTCGCCCTGAAGTCTGGTACTAAGCATTCCACCAGGATGTCCTTGTTCCTGAACAGTTTGAAGTACATTCGATATTTTACTCTAAAAATAACCATAACCATTGGTACGGTCAGCGACAAAAGTCGAGTAACACATCATCATAACCACAATAACTGACTCAAATATTCACAAAATTATTCGGTACATTGTATTCTGCATTTGTAAAATAGCTAAGAGTAATATTCTTTTAAATTTCTGTTCCAATTTTAATTAAATATTTCATCATCATTCTCAATTTATTTGGGGTCGGCGTAACGTGTCTTTTAATTATTACATATTTATATCAATAACAATAAATAAGATCTAAAAACTGAGGTGGTAATTGACTTTTGTCACTGACTGTACGATTGAAGCAATACCCAGATGTGTGTATCACATTAGATATTTTAAAATTGTAACTTACATTGCGAGGTGATATTTGTAATACTGTGCACTTACTGTTTTTTTATTTCTGTTACAGTTTCAGCAAGATGATTTGATCCACCGTCAGGTAAATCTGTAAAATTCATGCACAGTATTTACCAATTAATATTAATTTTATTCACACTAATTTTATTTTATTTTTTTGGTTCACCAACAATTGAATACACCGATACAAAGATATGAGATACATGCAATAAACTTATAGACTAGTGTACCAATTTCTTACACCTAAGCACATCATGCATTACTTATTTATTGTTTAGTGCCTACTTAAAATTAGATGAGTATTGTTTACGGTTTTTCCGTCTAACATTTCATGAATTTTCTTTTGTCTTTGTTTATTCCTAGCGTGGTTAATAAAGTCTCTCATGATAATTCTCTCTACTAGGATGGTTCAAGTCCAGCTTCACTGGTGAAACTTTTGGCGGGGTTAAACTCTATCTCGATTCTATTCTTCTTCATTCTGATGAGTTGTCCGCAGCAATGTCCAGGGCACGATCGGCCGGCTCCTCGTTGTTTACGTCCAGCTCCGACGCGGTACAAGTACGCATTGTAGCTCGCCGCTGTTCACCTCAGGTTGACGCAATTGCAAATAATATAGTTGTGAGTTATACACACTATTCGGCACAAGTAATAAAATGATACAGCATATTTGTTGTGATACATGGGATTCCAAAATATACATAAATAATGAGTATCTTAAAAGTTAAAATACCAATTGCTATGCGGCCTACGGGTCAGCGCGGGCACACATCAGGCGGGTTGCAAAAAGGGGCTGCACGGAATTTTGTTTTCAAAGTTGAGGTATGCGTGCCCGGGACAGTAAAAACACCACTCACAACTCACAAAAAAAAAACTCCCTTGAACTTAAAGACAAATTTGGAACCCTGGACACACAAAGGGTGATATCTATGTATGGGCATCTGTTAACGACGTCGACGCCAGATTAATTCATGTCCAGCGGTGCATCTTTTAGCGGGGTTAGCTGCTTTCTCGACTCTTTTCTATGTCACTGCTATGAATAGCTAGATGATCACAATGGAAACACGTTGCTGTTACCGTTGTGATCGTCTGGCTTCTATCAGTTTCATATTTCTTGTAAATCTCGCTAGGAGCCTTCTTAATTTTATGTCGGTCTTCAGCCGTCTTCAACTTACAAATATTTAAATATGTTAACTTAACAAAAACAGTTTCACAAAAATAAATCATCCAAATAAACACAAAAAAATACACTTGGCTTCGAAGTTATAGGGTTCAAAATCCAATCTCAGAGTCAAGAGCAATAAAATCTAAAAGGATAGCTTTGCTGGTCAACATCTACCGTCAACCCTTGATTCACTACAAATGTATAAAAAAGAATGCGCACTCGCAATAAAATTACCACAAACAGTTTTGGAACATTGCACTGCACATAATCACACACATACTATAGTTTAAAGTTAGTCGAACAAATTGTAAATACAGCATATAAGAAGTAATTTAAAACAAAAATTTAAATCATAATTAAAATCACATAAAATTAGAATCAATACTAAAATTAATCTAATCTAAGATTGTAATGCTTGTCAATTAGGAAAAAGAATGTGGGACCGACTTCTTTGCAGGTCGATATTTTTTCGGCACAGTGAATAGTTATAGGAAAGTTGCGTTTGCGAGTGCGCAGGCTAGATAAGAATCTACAGGGCTGACGCTTCAGGGATAGTGAAAGTCATGCATAGATAGAAGTTCTCATGGCTGCCTTATAAAAGCGGCTGAGTTTCAACAGGTTGCGAGCTCCACACAACTACCGTTTCCTGTACTTTTCCGCCAAAAAAATATTGGTAGTTTATGTTAAAGTCTGGTTATCTTACCATCTCTATCAACGGAAGTCAGCACGATGTACCCGAGCCCCCACTGGTTAATGGCGTGCGCGGTGTTGCGCGGCTCGTCGGGGTCCAGAGGCGGCGGCCGGCGCGACGTCTTCACCGAGCAGAACATGCAGCCGCGGGTGCACGTGTCGCCCATCAGCTGCGACAACCGACAAGCTACGTGTTACCCTACGTGTTGTCCAAACCGAAAGCGACTTTCACGCAAATACACGAACGATTACATTAATTATGACGTATACACGCGAATCGATTGTTCTATTTAGTTTTGATTATCTGACGAACATATGGAATGGAACAAAGTTTATGCTACACAGAGAGAGCGCTGCTCAGATCTGACTTCACAACTCAGGAATGTAATACTAACTTTGCGCCATTCAGTACATACAATGATCGTATTGCGTGACAAGGATAGAAGAATAATTTCTCAATATTTCCACCAATTTTGTTTATTTTTCCACTTAATCTTTTTTTTGTAACATCTTTAAACTAAGTATTGACACATACATTTTTGATAGTAGTCAAATACTTTATTACAAGCAGACATCTGTAACTGGTCCATCTTAACATATTTACATTCTGTTTCAGGTTAATACAGAACAGTTGTATCTGTAGACAGATTTAACACTATTTAAGTCATTTAAGCCTTTACCCAGCAGTGGGAGGGTAAGTAAAAATGAAAAAAATCTTACCATAATAGTTGCTGTAGAAGTGCCATTTTTGCCGCCACTCCAGCACTCTCCAATGTTGGGACAGCGAGCCTCTTCACATACTGTACTGAGTTTCAACTCACGGAGCTGTTTCTTTATCTCTGTGAACTTTGACCCTGGAAGAATACAACTATAGATTGAATTTTGATGACAATGTTACATAAATGAGTATTGGTCTTCATAATAATCATAATCTTTATAGAACAAGATATAAATTTACTGCAATACTAGACTTAAGAATAAGATGGTTAAAACATGATTTATAGATCAAAAGTAAACACATCTTATGTTGGATATAATGCAAAATTTTATGAAAAATTCCCATTCAATATTCTTAGTCTAAATGAGAAGTTAGAATAATGCAACTTTCATCTTGTTAAAAGAGTCTCAACTAGTCATCTCAAAATTAAAAAAAAACAAAACACATGTGTAGCATAAGCCTTAACAAGATGTGTGTGAATGTGCTCTTATTACATCGACCCTAGCTGCCACTGATAACATTGATAAGGCCCACTGAGAATTTTGTTTCAATCTTTCACAATTTTTTTTTTATTATTAACTAATACAAAATGATGATGTAAATTATTGAAAAGACAACAATTTGTTCTAGTATAATATAACAATGATCTTAAATACAAAATAAGTACCAGTTTTGGAAAACGAAAGGTTTTGGTTTGTTTTTAATCAAATTAATTATGGTCTTACCAGTTGGTATGGTCGTCTTCAACCAGGGAGGTAGCCTCAGTCGCTCTGCTTCACCCTTCTCTCTCTTCAGCTTTCCCTCATACTCCTCCCAGTCTTTTGGCCGGTCTTCTGCCACGAAATCAACTAGACTGGGGCCATCACGAAGTTTCTCTCTAATAGCATCGAGTTTATTTGTATGTTTGCACCTCTGAAACTAAATAGAAATAGTTACATAGAATCAGATACCCAGCTAATTACTGCTAAAATCTTAGGCCGTCGACGCGCATCATTTTGCCCATGTAGCATAGTCCTTCTATCTTGTAACTTAAACCTTCTATCATCACATAAGAGCATTACACTATTTACACTTGAATAAACAGGCCCAAAGCATAAAAACTGAAAGTTATTTTGATGTCAGAGGTTATTTTGAAACTTACGTCATGACTTCTACAAATAAGAGAAGACCTCAATTTATTGCGAAACATTTTAACAGGAACTTATAACTTATTTATTTTTAATAAACTTATACACAATGCAGCAATTTACACTGAAATATTAATTTTCATTTTCATTCTCTTTTCATGGCCATTCACACAACAACAATGTTTTTGCTGTCATCTCCGGACTCTCTTCTGTCAGTGAGTAAGAGATGTCACGTGAAAATTTTAAACTCAATAGTCGATTATTTGGCTGATTCGAGATCGATCTGCATTCAACTGTCTTTAAAAACCTTAACCGGTCGGTCTAGCTCGTTCACTTAGTTCTTTTTTTCAAACATGCCTGGAAATTCGAACATTATTTTACAACCTTCTTCGAGATAAATCGAAAATTCTTTACTGGTCTGGACTGGGTACTGGACTCACGTATGTGTGCCTTGGCTTCGCCTCGGTCCACGTTCGTCCATCAATGCCCCTGTTGCAGGCCACAACAGTAATGTACTATTTTATAGTCCGCTTTTAATAGATGCTTTAACAAGTGTATAAGAGAAAAGTTAAAAAGTGAAAAAGTATAGGAGATAGAGCGATGCCGATGCCACCTGCATGGTGGCATCGGCATCGCTCTATCTCACGTTACTGACCCAGATATCTGTGAATAAGGCCGCAGCGTTGGAAGGCTGTCCACAAGGTGGACCAATGACCTGGTAAAGGCTGCAGGAATCCACTGGATGCGAGAAGTACAGAACCGATCGAAGTGGCGGTACAATACGGCCGATATAACTTGGCAGTTCTGAACATAGGCATTACGAACTTTTGCGCAAGTTCTCTCACTCACACTCACCTCATGCCACCATTTGGTTCCTGAAAAATGTTATTGTGCAGCCTTATGTGCGAAGTTTGGAACTGCCAAGTTATATCGGCCGTATTATACTTAGAATTACGATGATGATGTAATGTAATAATATTACTAGTATGATGATGATGATGACGATGTTTAATTATTTCATTGTTAAATTCTAAACAATCGACTTAAATCTCAAAATTATGAATTGTTCTTCACTACAGCTGCCCATTACAACCTGACCCAACTTTTCCCAACGCTATAGAAAAAACTCTTAGCCTAGGGTAGGGCTTTGTTTGTAAAGTGAAAAGAAATTTTTAAAATGTTTTTAGTTATTCTAATGCAATAAAATGAAAGATAGTTTTATATTGTTTTGAGTTATCATACGAAAAATAATAAAGAGTAGTTAGATTAAACGAAATACTAATAAAAATAAGTAAATAATTTGTGACCTTGAGCGTAAGCAATACAGCTGTCAGATAACCTAACCACAATTTTTGTAAACGAAAGATGAAAGAAGTTTCTCTTGTGAACATAGATGTAAATCGATGCTTGTGAACTTTTATTGTATGTAGCGGAGGCTGTGTAAGAACAAATCTATTGTTACAATGGATGAAACCGTCACGCACTATATAACTTCCCACCCAGCTGATCAGGTATGTTGATATATTTTTATAAATTAGCCATTAAGTTAACAAATTAGCTTCAATCTTGTCTAATTGTTTGCTGCTAATTTAGTAAATCAGCCTTCAATTCTAGATCTTTTTTTATCAATAAGTGTTCTAATATAACCTGTTTCTAACAAAGAAAATGCCCTCACAAACCATTTGGTTTAGAAAATAATACTGGTTATAAATACAGGTAATAATATTTAATACAAGTCCCTATGGACCTGTATTAATTTTATGACTGTGTTCCAATGACCATGCTATGTTTAGTGATGCCCCTGAGGGCGTTGGAAAGAGGTTAATTATCTAACCACTGTTATATATTTGTTTGCAGACAGTTCATGTGGATGGCAATGCCCTAGCCGTCAATGTGCAGGATGATGGGGGTGGTAGGGTGGCCATCATGCATTCACAGACCTATTCTACATCACTATGCAGGTATACCCCACATACCAGCTGTTAAAACATTAGATTTTGGATAACTACAGGCATAAAAAAAAATTGAATATCATCAGATGCAACTAACATCTACTGTTGTTGTAAAAGACTGAATTTGCTTATTTAATTGTCCACTGTCACAGTAATACTTTTGTTAAATGCTCAGTAAAGTACTGTTTCTACAGAACATGCCTGTAATTTTCAATTAACATTTCTTTGGGTAGTTGTGACTGGTTATTAAATTATGTCTGAACATTCATGCTTTGCCAAGGAGCTAAGGTGTCTAGTACACAACACTTTATATTTTAACAGACAAGTGTCAGTGGGGGACCATGTGGTTGAAGGACAATGGAGTGATGAGATCATGGATCCAGATGGCAGGTTGGCAGCACTTATGGCACACATCACGGCCCAACAGTCCAGGGGGCAACCACAACACCATAAGGTATATTATGTCAATGGTTTAACTGGCATCCGGTTAGACTGGAAGCTGACACCAACACAGATGGTAAAAAAAATTCTAAGAGAACAACTCTTTGACAATTTCAAAATGGTTGCAATGACTGAAATTAATCAATATGCACTCAAAACAGACGAAAGTATAATTTAGAGCTATGAGGTGCCAAATTAAAGCATAATCATAACTAGCTTTAAATATGCTGCTGAGGCCTGGCTTCTAAGCTTTTACTACATTTTTTTTTTTTAAACATTGTTTCTACATATACCTTTATATCTTTGAATGTTTGTTATTTTCCGTTATTGCGGACATCGACGCAGGTACAACTTACCAGAACTAAATGTTTTACAGGTGCATACAGTGAGGGGTGATGTGGACACATCTATTATACTTGATAGTTCGATGAGACTCTTCCATGGCCAGCCAATGGTAAGCAAATACTTATATTAATAATAACAAATACAAACTTAAAAAAAAACAGCTGTTGGATTTTGTGAAAGATAAAAATGTCTGGAAAAAGTGGTAAATACTGGCAGAGATAAATAAAAGAAGAGGTCTTGAGGCACCAACGCCAAATAAATAGAATTCTATGTTCTTTTTCCAGGATCAGTCACAAGAACCGATAGTGGTGGAGGTACCTCCCCTGCCGCCGCTCCCTCCTCTGCAGGAGATGAAGCGGTGTCAGGAAAATGACTGGTTCAATAACAAAAATAAACCATCACTCAAAGTAAGATAACACACTTATTTTAAGATTAGTAAAGATTGGTTTAGATTTGTATTCCTACTGTCTCTGACTTAGATCAATCTTCCCATCATAAATATCTTGCTACCCTAAATACCTACATACTACAACAAATAAATAAAATTGAAGTGTCTGTGATGTCAAAGTAACAGTTTTTTTACTAAATGCATATGAAAGTATATACATACAACAAACACGCAATAAAAAAAAAATTGTCTGTCTGACTGTTCCGGCTAATCTTCGAAACGGCTGCACCGATTTTGATGGGACTTTCGCTGGAAGATAGCTGATGTTATAAGGAGTAACTTTTGTTTAAAAAAAGAATTAGGGTACCATGTAAAACAATCTAAAACCCATGAAATCAGTATCTATACATATATACAAATAAATTAAATTGAAGTGTCTTTTTGTAAATGCATACGAAAGTATATACGGTATATACAACAAAAACTCAATTTTTAATTCTTTTTCTGTCTGTGTTTGTTCCGGTTAATCTCCGAAAACTTATACAAAGAAATTAAATTATAGAATTCCACACGGACGAAGTCGCGGGTAACAGCTAGTCTATTCTAAATATCTTGCTATTCTTAATAATGTTTTGCTAACCTATATCTACTGGTTGTGGGTAGCACAGGAACCCGTCGATGTGGCGATGCTTGGGGAGGGCTCATATCTAGCTTTTGTAGTTTTTAGTTTGTCTTTTGTAGTCTGTGTTACTATTGTAAATTATAGGAAAATAAAAATAACAAAATTACAAATAAGATTAAAATAAGTTGTTTCCCTCTAACAACAGGATGATTCGTCAATGATTGATTCTGACGGGCCGGTGTTAGAACTCGGCGCAGGAGCGTCGCCGGGGCAGCACAAGCTGCAAAGCAAGAAGAGTCTTCCACACAAGAAGAGGATATCCAGGAAGCTAAAGAAGAATAATGGGAACTGTACTCCTCAGCAGGTCAGTTTGATTTGATATTTTATAAGCCTAACAGGGCTAGGACGGAATAATATTAAGCGCGAGCGGTTTAAAGACTGGCGATATCACTATTCAGATAGCCTCAAGATTTCAAGGCTTCTGAAAGTGTCATTCCGATTTTTGATATTTATTATTTTAAGACATTAATTACTATAAATGCAGACGTTCCCAATGGAATGGTTGCATTTATAGTAATTTATGTCAGTAAATAGGAGCTACTATACTATACATTATGAGTGATTCTCGGCGATCCGATCTGATTCTCATCCGTGATGTGTCCGAGACGATCATAGATTATCGCGAACGAGCAGACAGACTTAGTCGCTCAGTCCTCGGTAATACCTGTCTGCGTTTGAATCTAGTATTAGCGGTTGCTTGGTCACAGCTGTGTACCCTTTTAAAATTAAAACTGATAATAAAGTGAGTAGTAATTAGGAAACTAAGCTAATTGATATTGTTTATCGATTACCCAAGTGGCAAACTAAATTATTTGTGTAGGCAACGCTTATTAAAAATGATGTAAGAATTAAGGTTGAACTAGTCGCGGGCTCGAACTCACTGGTGGGTTTGATCAAAAAGCACGCTGTGTCACCTGGCATCGTGTCCGACAGAGATAGTATCAGTGATGAGCAGTTAGACGCTAGTCTACATGCACAACCAAACACCGTTACGAACTATTTTAGTAAAACGAGCGCGTAAAAAATTTCGAAAATTCCTTTGGGAAATCGAGTTTTATGACAAAACCACTGCATAAATATAGAAAGCAGTAACAATAACATAAATTGCAATAACAAATAAAGTTTATTGAACTCTTCGATAATTAAGCTCTGTCGGTGCCGACTTTGTTTTGGAGATTTTACACTTCTTTTATTACTTATTTACGTCCAAAGTTGCGTTAAAATTAACAAAAAAAAAACGAATCTTTTCGCAATATTACGTTTAGGGGGTTAACCTTAACGTCAGCAAAGCGGTATCTTTTTCCTAGCAAAAATATCGACATAAACAGCACAATAAATATTTCTGCCACCATGTTTTAATTAGCCATGGGTTTGCAGGACATAGTGGTGATCAGTTGCACGGACGTAGAAGGTCGCATCAGTTGCGCGGACCACGGGCAGGAGCAGGAGATCCTGCCAGATAACTTTGTGCAGCAGGAGCACATGCCGGACGAGACGCACCATATTACACATGAGGTATGTTCATAAAATACAGCATTTTTTTGGGTAGGAAATGATAAAATAACTTCTCCCGCTCTGGGCGGAGCGGGAGGGCGTGTCAGACTCTTACTGACTAAAACCCACCCGTGTTCCTTCGGTTGCCCTGTTGCCGGGGGCCACGATCTCCCTTTCGGTTTTCTTCGCACCCCCGGCAGATAAAATACCTACAGCTGGGGGTGCAATCGGGCTGTGGATGTTCATTTGTTGACATCCACATACAGGATGTCTGTAAAAAAGTGCGTTTACAAATAAGGAAAATTGCAATTGTAATTTTTAGGGTTCCGTACCTCAAAAGGAAAAAACGGAACCCTTATAGGATCACTTGTGTGTGTGTCTGTCTGTCCGTCCGTCCGTCCGTCCGTCCGTCCGTCACAGCCAATTTTGTCCGAATCGAATGGATTGATTAACTTGAAATTTGGTACACATGTATTTCTGTGACCCAAACAAGAACGTGTAACGTGAATAAATTAATTTTGAATACGGGGTCACTTCTGGGGGCAATCAAAAAAATTGAAAAAAAAAAAAAAGTTGTGCAAACAGTACCGTGTGATATATCAAATGAAAGGGCTTGTTGCGAGGATTTTAAATATATTTTTTATATAAATTGAAAATAAATACTTTTACAGATATTTAAGAAATTCGATGAAAATTGACCATTCCCCTCGTATCTCCGAAACTACTGGACATAAAATAAAAAAATATGGTCTTTACTCATAGATTACAGTAAACCTATAAGGAGTCTATGGTATAAAAATAACATGGTAAATCTCTCAATATTGTGCGTACAAACTTACGTTTGCAGTTGGAATGTATGTGAGAACATGTTTATAAACAATAGTTTTGTTTTTCTTTTTTATTTGTTTTATATTATTATTTTTATTGTTTTATGTATTTTGTAATCCCCTGGGATTTATAGGTCCGTAGGTATGTCCGTGGCATCACAGCGGGCCCTATCAGAATACCAGCGCTGCGGTATTTATTTATCTTTAAATATCGCAGCATCATGCTGAGATAGGAGCCTTTTTGGCCTCGCACAGGTCGTATTTTCCTTTTTTTTTTTTTGTTAGTCTAGAATGCTCCTTTTTTATTTTTGTTAATGTTTGTACCTTTTTTTTTATTATGTTTTGTATTTCCTGTGCGTGTCCCAAATAAAATATTTTCTTTCTTTCTTTCTTTCTTTATCAACTACAATGTTAAGTTTGTTCTTGGGATAAATTCATTCCAACTATGGAACCCTTTATTGTGCGTGGTCCGACATGCACTTGGCCGGTTTTTAAATTATGACTTTGGGAGGACGACTACCTTATTATAATAATTAACATTATTTCCGCTTTTTAATTTTGTTATTTGTGTTTCGTGTTTCACAAACGTCCAAATAAACGTAATTTATTCTTTCGTCTCGGCCTGTCGATGTCAAAAATAACAGGAAAAAATATTATCCTTTTTAAATTTGTTTGGCCCAAAATTCAGCAACGCGAATCTCGTTCCTGTGTACCTTGTGTTCCACAGGTTATGTATCATCATCTTCATTCTCCTGCCCTATCCCAATTTAGTATTTTTCTTCCATACGTCTCTATTAGTCGGTAGGTTATGTATGAATATCTAAAAAACTACAAGTAAAATGATGATGAACTCGAACACGGCGTGTTGCCACACCAAGTAGCAAGCGTTGCTTGGTGTGGCAACACGCCGTGTTCGAGTTCGCGACAAGTTAATCGTCATCCTGAGGATGCCTCGTTGAGAGGTGAAACACGTGTCGATTTCTTCCAGGGTCTTTTCAAGACTCTTTAGAAATAGCTAAGCGGAACAGGTTACGAAATATTTCCAATGGATTTCCGCAAGGTCACGCCTGAATCAATTAACTATCTTAAACTACAAGTATTAACCCAAATTTTTGTCAATGCAAAATTTTAGGCTGAGTTCCGAGAGTGAACATTATATTTGAAGGTGTTTTACATTATTATATCCCAGTACGAATCCACTACAAATTGACAGTGATATCTTTTCGCCTTCCCATGGTCAGGTCCGTCCAATTTTCATCTGCCAGCTGTGCGGCGAGTTCTACGGCGAGGAGCAGCTGAAGTTCTACCAGCACCTCAAACAGCACTACGAGCCGCACATCATCATCGAGAACCCCGTGCAAGACCTGGGCATTGATAAAGTTCGCTTTTACTTTTGACTTATCAAGCGTGAATTATTGAGACAGCCTTGTGTCGTTTTCTGACTTAACATTGCAAAAACAAATCTTACTAGAAAAACATTTAAAGCGTATATTCTCGATATTTGTTATGTAATGTCGTAATTGATAATAATATGAAACAGTCTTCTGATGGATAAAGCGTATTACACCATTTTTTTTGCTTACAGTATCTCTTTTTTATCCGTGAAATGGTAGTTTTTGAAATTTTGAATGGGACAAAAGATGTTTTATTTTTGTTAAACTTTTATTCTTAGTCAATAAGCCACCAACCACCACCATTCATTTTATAGAAAAGTTGATAGACCAAAATATTAAAATTACATTTATTCGCAGATAACCAACTCGTGCATCGTAGATAACGTAGCAACAATTCCAGATTCAATAGTAGAATTGTCTCTAGAAAATTCTATACCAAAAACTATATACCAATCCATGGACAAACACGTGTTATACACGACAAGCGACAAAACGTTCACGTACGCTAACAATAAGCTTCAGTATTCCATGGCAAGTATGGACAAGGAACCGCCGACAGTCGTTCAGGAAGCTGAGAAAGCAGATTTGTACGATACTTTGGATAAACTGGATTTGTATAGCTGTGGGAAGTGTAACAAGTCTTTTAGGAAGCAGAAGCAATGTGAGGCACATATCAAGGAGGCGCATTCTAATATGAAGGTAATTAATTTATAAGTAACTATAACTGCCCGTTAGGCTGTTGATGTGTTAAATAATATTTAAAACTTATTTGTCGTCGAATCTGAAGTGTATTCTATTTTCAAATGCCTATTACAAATGTATTAAGTTATCAGTCTTCGCTAGCCTTATGTTTGCCGCATTTTTCACAATATAGTTGATATGATGATGATGTTTGCCGCATTTTGGATATATTTTTTTTTACGGATTTTTGCGCAAATAAGTAAAAAAAGTGAGAACGCATACTGGTTACAAGTTAGTCGTGAGTATGCGCGCGCATAGTTCTGATGTCTGAAATTAATTCGAAATTATGATATAATTTCGCGTTATTGCGCGTAAACAATTATTTAGAAATTTACACTTACATCCGGTTTCCTAATTGATAATTTGAAGTTGAGAACTAGTCTAAACTCTAGCATTATTTAAGTGAAACCCCGCCAAATTAAAAAATTGCAAAAAACGTAAGAAATTTTGAATTTTTCGGGCTACGTTGAAGTAGTCACCTTGAGTTAATCTAGAGTTTGAAAAGTTCTAAACATCAAATTCTCAATTCCAAAATCTGGTACAACTGTACAAGTCTGCCATCTTGACGGAAAAGAAGTAACCAGAATACGCACTGAATTCGTACGATCACAGTCGTATGTTCTCCATACGCACACACACTGTTCTTTACAATATGACATGACTACATGAGTAAACATGACAGTCACCCTTACAGTTGGAAGACATGGGTGAGTTCAGCGAGCCCGAGGACCTGATGGAGGGCATCCACGTGGCGGTGGACGAGCCTCCTGAGCACTACGAGCACACTTTACTGCCGCACCTCACTGTGGAGAACGGACACGCTCACCAGGACAACGTGAGGCACTGGTGAGTACCTACCACTAGGAGATCCGGGGACCTAATATAACCGGCCGGTCAAGGATACAGTTTCCAAAAACCAATAATAATTTACATAATTTTCAAGCAATTTAATAAAATCGTCTGTGTGGATCTTTTTGTTCGTTATAATTTCTTTTTTTTTAATGTTTGTGTAAATACGGTTTTGTTTTATCCTGATTGTTTCATAGAATCATTGTAAAACCTATACAAAAGATGGCCTAGTAATATACGTGGTGTTCGTTACTATCAGGTACGGGCGCAGTGCTCACGCGCCGGGCGCGGGCGGGCCGGGCGGCGCGGGCGGCGCGGGCGGCGCGCCGTGCTGCGCGGCGTGCGCGGCCGCGCCGCACGACTCGCATCACCTCAAACTGCTGAAAGGTTATTTTAGTTAAATCAATTTATTTTACAGCAAAAAAAAATCATAGTAAATTTATTTTTGCTGTAATAATCATGTCATCATCATGCTATACTTGTTATTTTCCATTGCGAATTACTCGAAAATCCACTGCAACGTGATATAGGCTAAGTTGATTTTCGATTGACCATTTGGAATAAAAAAAAAAATTTTGATAGCAACAAAATTTAAACCTTATTATGTGTAAAATAGAGCTCATGTTTTCGAAACTTAATTATGATCTAATATTCTGAATTCAAGTATAATGTTTAGTGTGGTTTATTACAAGTCGGTCTGTTTTATACACCCTCACTTGAAAAAGGCTGAGTCTTTTGCTTTCATTTACCAGACGAAGTTCTCCGACGAATCTTAGAAACGGATGTAGCCACCGACAACCAGAACTTCACCGACAGCACGATGACGGATACCGCCGACACCGCCGACACGACCGACCTGCCGGCTGACGAACCGCCAACCGATGACAAATCGGATGACAAAAAGAAACAGAAGCGGTTTGAATGCCAGCAGTGCCAGCGAGTGTTCCAGCACAGGTATTGTATAAACTTTGTTAGTAACAGTGTGGACCTACTTGTGGTCTAATTAAATAATATTTATTATTAATATTCTGCGGGTCGTTGAACTTCTTAATTCGGAGTCGGAGCTCAATAGCTCACTATTGAGCTACTCGATGACTAACTAATGCGTGCCAATTGTCACGACAGATCCACTCACTATCGTAATATTTGGCGTCGAATTTGTTCTCATTGATATGTTATTAGCTTTTTGGAACGATGCTCTTTAACGCGGGTTGCAGTAGGAATAAACTGGTAGAAATCATCACGTAAATAAAAAGCGTTATGGGGGGCATAACGCTTTTTCGTTACGTGACGATTTCTTTCTAGGAGAGAGAGAGAGGGCAAGTATGAATATGGTAAAAAATTTATCCAAAATGGCGGCTGCGAAAATTTAAAAAAATTTCTTTTATGAAAAATTTGTTTTTTTTTTCATAGTTTTCGAGGGTCCTAAGTTGATAGTGAGGTCAAAATGTACATCCAAGATAGCGGCTGCGAAAAATTTGTTTTCGTTTTAAATCATACGCGAGAAGGAACTTCTAACCGGACGGGGGATATGACTTATTGTATCAAACATATTTTACTTTCAATGTCATGTCTAGATTTCAAAAGAAACCTTGTATTGTAAATCGAGCTGGTGTCCGATACTCGACGTCTGAGCGCGTATAGTGGGTACCAAAAGAAACCTTCACCTCTGTGGTTGTTTTTGTTTTCTCTTCATTATAGGAAACACGGACCTGATCCAGCTGTGCGATAATATTAATTTGATGTAATATTTAACAAAATAAATATCCTTTAACTTTAGGAACAGTCTGCTGTACCACATGCTGTCGCACAGCGGCAAGCAACAGATCTGTCGCGAGTGCGGGAAGGGCTTTTACACCGTCGCCGCGCTCAAGGTAATGTACCGGTCACCCATCTGTAAAATGACCGCAGCAAGCGAAGCATCAATTCGTGCATCTACCCGGGCTACTGTAATTTTGATCACAGGGTCCTAAACAGCTAGTTAACTTAGTTTGCCTGTATCCACTACCTATATTTAATCGAAACGCGTTTGCCCGCCCAGGTAAACTACGTGCTAGGGAAGCATACATAGGTCATAACTTAGCCAGTAGAATCCAGTAAGGCAGTTAGGGTGCGTTTACATTGAAGCGGAGATGAGCGGAGACGGGCAGGAATCGTCAAATCACAGACGAGACGGGAGTCGCGATGAGCATTTCAATCATTGTGATTGGTCGATTTCTGAAGGTCTGAGCTCAGCTCTACTCGTCTCCGCTTCATTGGAAACACACCCTTACTATAAAGTTATGATCCACGGTAGCCATTTCTGTCTAATAATTTTTTTTTTCAAAACTTTCATTTTTAAATATTTGATTCGTTTTTTAAAGCTTGCCAGTTGATATTATATACACAGAAATATTCTTATGTTGTCCGTCTGTCCCGCAGATACACAAGCGCGTGCACAACGGGGACCGGCCGTACAAGTGCGACGTGTGCGGACGAGACTTCCGGCAGTGGAGCGACCTCAAGTACCACAAGGTGTCCATACATTCCGACCAGGTAACACTACTCCTATTGTTATTTATAATCAAATGAGATACGTTTACGTACTGTGAAGTGTGAAGTAACTGTCAACTCAAGGGCGAATCCAGGGGGGGGAGGGGTCATGACCCCCCCTGGGCTGCGTCTAGATCGACCACTGGTATTTTTCTAATATCATTGATTAATTTAATCAATAAATACTTTGTATGATGTTGACACCCTACTTAAATAAAAATTAGGTAAATTAATATTATGTGCATTGCCATATTCTGATAAGTTATATGAGCAAGATAACAACTACATTTTTCGTTTAAATAACCTCATGCATATTTTGGCATGTCGTCATAGTGACCGTTTATTGTATTTTGATACTAACAATTTTGTTAGAGACTTTGTGTTGACTCAGGAGCAAATTTCTTAACCTCTGAAAACGCCTGAAAAACGTTCCACCCTATAGCCTTTAGTCTGAGTATAAGCCCAGCGTAAATCCCAGCCCCCTACGACTCTCCGTTAGGAAGCTATGATTGTTTGAATATTATTCAAAATGGCCGCAGTTCTGTCAAAGACGATCTTTGACAAGGGTTATCTTCCTTCGGGAAAGCCGTAGACCCCTCGAGTTTGGGCTCTCCTAACTCGGCCTGAGTTCGCCTGTCCACCGAAACTACCTTCAGGACCCTGAAAATTTTTAGCTCTAAATTGCCTGAGAACGTGGAGTATACTGGGCAAGAGGTCTGTGAGGATAATAACGAAAACCGCAAACTCCTACGACCACTGGTTTAGGAGCTGAGGCGGTTTGAAAGTAAGTTCTTACCTAAGAAAAGCCAACATGTTTTAGCTACTTTATTAGCCTACAATATACACGCAGTTATTAATGTTTTAACTGAGATTAGCTTAAGTGACGAAACAGCATTATCTAGTACTTTTAATAATGCTGTACTAAATTCTTTAAACTTTTAGAATCGACAAAAGAGAAGCATAATAAGCATATTTTACTCTATCACCAAAATATAAATCGCATCTCTGGCAAAATCCTAGACGTGGAAATGTTAATAGACAAATATTGTATGGATATCTTATGTTTTTGTGAAATCTGGTTAAAACCAGATAGAATGTCGTTTAATGTAAATAATTTTTCAGTCGCCAGTGCGTACAACCGGTCTTCATTAGGGGGTGGTACCTTGATATTATGTAATAGTTTTCCCACATATAAGGAAAGGAAGGATATCATTGCTTGCTCTGTTGATCGCTTATATGAGGTAGCATGTGCAGAGGTTGAAGGCCATACTTTCTTATGTGTTTATAGACCACCAGCCTCAAACTTGTCATCATTTTTAATCATAATGGAAGAAATACTAACTAAACTTTTTAGAGATAATAAAATAGTTTTTGTTTGTGGTGACCTAAATATTGATCTATTAGTAAATTCACCGGATAAATGTAAGCTTATCTCATTGTTTAAATCTTTCCATTTAAAATGTATATTTAATGTAGCAACTAGAATAACGGCAACCTCGGCTACATGCATAGACAATGTATTTACTAATTGTAAAATAAAAGATTGGTCCTTAATTAGTGGCGTCAGGTCTGATCATACAGGTCAACTTATATCCTTTGAATCAGATAAAAAGTTACGTTTAGATAAAACTATTCAGTTAAGACCTCTTACTAAAAATAAATTGAAGATATTTAATAATAATGTTCTTAGCAATCTTTCAACAGCTAGTTTTGATTCACAAGACCCCAACACAAACTACAGTACATTATTTTCTACAGTATGCCAAGAATTCAATAAAGCATGTCCTGTAAAAACAGTAACAATCAATACCAAACCAAAATTTAATGAATGGGCTACTCCTGGCATTAGAAAAAGCAGAGATATTTTATATAATTTATATAACGAAAAATCATTGACTTCTTATCAAGCAATTCATAATTATGTAAGAAACTATTCTAAGATATTTAAAAGAGTCTGCCCTAATGAAACCATTTCAGATAAATTAAAAGTTGCTGAGACACTAGAAAAAATCTTTACCAAAATCCCAATAGAGGTTACGAAATCTCTCCCCTCATCATCTATACTAGCTGAATCTCTTCTAAAAGAACACTTCAGTAAAAACATTCCAAGTTTTGAATTCAAGCCCATTTCTATTTTCACAATTAAAAAAGCATTCAAAGTTGTTAACATAAAAAACACTGAAGACTTATGGGGGATTTCCGTTAAGGTTCTTGAAGATATCATTGACACAATTGCGCCTGTCCTAACTGGCATATTTAATCAATGTTTAGATAGCGGTACGTTTCCTGATTTAATGAAACATAGTAAAGTAGTACCAATTTTCAAATCGAGTATTAAGAGTGATCCCTCTAATTATAGACCAATATCTGTGCTACCAGCATTGAGTAAAATATATGATAAAAATCATGCTAGACCAGATGTTGTCACATTTTTAATCAAATGGGATTTTACATAGTCACCAGTTTGGTTTCACAAAAAGTAGGTCGACGACTGACGCAGGAGTAAAACTCATCACTCACATTTTGGAATCTTGGGAGAAGTCCCAGGATGCAATTGGCATTTTCTGTGACCTCTCAAAAGCGTTTGACTGCGTTACCACAATACACTGATCTGTAAATTACACCACTACGGAATTCGTGGACAAGCTGCTGATCTTGTTCTTTCCTATCTATAACTAAACAGGGAGCAAAAAGTAAACGTTAATGGGGCGACGTCTACGGGGTCTCTAGTTAAAATGGGCGTGCCTCAAGGTTCAATTCTCGGCCCTTTCTTATTTCTAGTTTATATAAATGATCTTCCTTACATGATGGCTAACTTATCGGATATAATTCTATTTGCTGACGATACTTCTCTTATTTTAAAATAGACAGGAAAGATACAGATGTCTTACATGTCAATGATAGTCTGGCTGTTCTTTCAAAATGGTTCGCAGCTAATAATGTTTTACTTAATGCGAACAAAACTAAATGTATTAGGTTTTCATTACCAAATGTACCTCAAGTAGGTCTTGATGGCAAAAAACTAGATGCGATAACGGAAACTATATTCTTAGGTATTACTTTAGATTCAAAATTGCAATGGAGCGCCCACATTAGAACTATTTCAGGTAGATTAAGTTCAGCTGCATATGCAGTTAGAAAAATAAGGCAGTTAACTGATATACCCACAGCCAGATTAGTATACTTTGCTTATTTCCACAGTATTATGTCTTATGGCGTTCTGCTGTGGAGATCGGCAGCTGACGTAGATTCAATTTTCATTCTACAAAAGAGGGTAATCCGCGCGATCTATAAAATGGGTCCTCGCGCCCTTAGAGACAAATTTAAAGATATTGATATACTGACTCTGCCTTCTCTTTATATCTTAGAAAGTATTTTGTATGTTCGCAAAAACTTAGGACTTTTCAAAATAAGAAGCGATTTCCATAATATAAATACACGTAGTAGACATGAAATTGTGATACCCAAATTTAGATTAACTAAAACAAGCAAGTCATTTCTTATAAACAGTATCCGCTTTTATAACAAGTTGCCAAAGTCTGTTACAGAACTTAGCGATGGGAAGTTCAAAACCCACATCAAACGTGTCCTTATCAAGAAAGCATATCACAAAATTAAAGACTATGTTGAAGACAAGGAAGTTTGGCAATAATTCCTTTTGCACATGTGGTTGCCCTGGTATCTCATTAACGGAATAATTATGTAAGAGTCTATTAACTGCTCCCAAATTACCATGTTTTTTTTTACATTCGTCCTTGACATATTCATCCTATTATTTGACATTATATACCTACGAGTTAATTTCAACTCTTTATTAGTGGCTGTTGTGCACATAATTATTCAGATTTATTACAGTTGTAATAGCAATAATGTAATTGCGTTTAATTAAAATAGATTTTTATTAATTTAAGTATATATCTTTTGTTTAAATTATTTTCTCTTTTGTGAATGTGAGAACACTGTAGACTTAGTGGACTGTAGATTTGTTGACCATTTTCTATTTTCTTAAGTACCTATTACTTATTGAAAGACCTACACTGTCCTCCCATTCCTAGTCACACTGTTATTTGAAAGAATTGTAAAAGCCAATTATTTTTAAAAGAGTAACCGTGGAATTTCTTGCCGGCTTTTCTCCATAGGAAACGACCAATTGGAACCGTGCACCTAGCTTCTGACGTTTCATAAGTGCCTATGTAGGTTTATGTGAAATAAAAATATTTTGAATTTGAAAAGTTGCCGCGGAGGATGTGTTTGCTTTTGCCATTGCCACACATGCGTGAACGACACGGAAAATAAGACCATTATAATTATGATGTAACTGATTTCTGTTATTATAATTATGATGATTGATTATTGTGATTGAGTTTTCTGCCGGCTCTTTTCCATAGGAAACGACAAAATGAAACCGTGTTCCTAGCTCCTGACGTTTCATATGTACCCATGTAGGTTTATCTGAAGCTAGCAAGTAGACGTAAAAATTAAATAGGTACCCTAGAATAGTGTCAAGATAAACCGCCTCGCCCCGGTCCTGCCAGCCCCGTAATTCTTAAGAAGTATTTTTTAATGATATCCCAAACACCAGTGGCGTGCACACAGTTTTAAGACAGGGTAGGCAGAAAATTTTACTCACCAAAAATACTGCACGTTAGTTTTGGTTCGTCGTCTTGTCGATTGATGATGTAGGTAATTGCGAAATGCCAGCTCAAATATCCGACTATATATATTGACTGATTTGATAGACATATCAATTTACGGATATTCGAAGTGGCCTTTCGGCGCGTTTGTTTGATGTTTTGTAATGTTTATGTGATTTGCAAAATTTAAATAAAAGCAGTGAAAAGATGGTGGTGTGAGTATACTATATAAGATTGTTTTATTTGTATATTAAATCTACACGCCTATCTTTCTGTAAGAATGTCTGCAATATGGAATCGTAAAAGTTGGGAAGGCGTTTTATTTCCGTAAGAAGGTTTTTTTCTATTGAAATCATGGAAAGAAACAAAATAACCGATTACTGTGTATGCAACCTGTCAGCCAATGATATGAATCATATTGTTTTTTATGGAATCTGCGATTCACTTTACCTTTAGTTTGTATTAATTGCAAATCCGGTGTACCACGACCTATCTCGATAACTTGTTTTTTTTCACCGAAAGATAGTTTTGAAAACGCATCATGTTTTATTTTCTCAATACACACACCATCTGAACAAGTTTCACAGACAATATTATCCATTTTACACTCTTATTATCAACATTAAAATTCTAAATACCCGATAGCGTAGTCACAAACATAACACACATCAAACAATATGGCGATTATTGACTTTTGAAAATAAGTACCTAGTAAAAAGAGAAACATAATACGACAAAAAATTATGGTCATCTACTATATAACATTCAATGAAACAATGTTACTTTCTAAAATATTTGCATTGCATAGCAAACGTGTACTAAAATATTCGAGGTCGCTTCGCTCGCACTTGAATTCTATATTCTTCTAATTCTCAAACTTTTCTGCTTATGTCGACAAAACTACTCCTATTTACGTAAGGATGTTTAATAGAAAGGTGCAAAAAATTTCGAGCTCGCCTTGCTCGCTCCCTACATTTTTGCTTTTCGTAAATAGCCTATAGAGGAGACGAAAATGCACCTCCCTGAAAAAATTATCCTGCTGGTTGCGAAGTTCATGGTGTAGGTAGATTATAATTAGGCGCGTTATACTTGATTTTTTGCTGTCATTATATAATTTTAGCTAAATTTTACTAGAAATACCTACATAAACTGATAAGACCGGGGGCCCTCATTTTTTTTGCTGCCCCGGGCCCCCCGACAGGCTTAGTCCGCCACAGTTTGGAACCTGTCTTGACTGGACTTCGACTATGTGATCCCCCCTGACTCAAAGGCTGGATCCGCCCTTGTGTCAACTTCTAGATGGGACTGCCTCATATTCATGGCCCAGAAAAATTAAGCGTTGACTTTGATGTTTTCGTGAATCATTTAATATAGTTGAAAAACTTTTGATGTATTTCTATATCTAGGTAGCTCTCAATCAGGACACAATAGCTGCTATAGTAATCCTTGTGCAAAAACTCACCCCGAGTACAGATATTTGAAATCAAATATCAAGTTATGAAAGTAAGTTTGACCCAAACATTCGCTTGTTACAGAAAATGTTCAAATGCGAGTTCTGCGGCAAGGAGTTCGCGCGCAAGTACTCGTTGAACGTGCACCGTCGCATTCACACGGGCGAGAGGAACTACAAGTGCGAGATCTGCAGCATGACCTTCCGCGCCTCGTCTTACAGGCTGAGTCACATGAGGACGCACACTGGTAACTATTACTACTACTATAGTCCCAAACATCCCGCCATTGCCGTACTTACAGCACATGATATGAGGGTAAGGGAAGAGAAAGTGCATCTGTGTTTGCGCACACACGTGTGCACTATAACAATATCTTCTGCGCCGATAGCTACTCTCCGCTAAGATTGGCCCCCATGACCGAAAGTCGGTCAGGTCTATATACATACAAGTAGTATATTATCATTGCATATAGGCACGTAACACTGAAAGATTTTTGAGTTTCTCCTACCTTGTATTCTATTTCGAATGCCTGCACGCCTTTTACCAGATCGTCCACGCATCCGGTTCATTATTATTATTACAAGTGTGTCCCTCGCGCAGGCGACCGGCCGCACAAGTGCGCGCAGTGCGACAAGTGCTTCCGCGTGGCCGGCGACCTGCGCCGCCACGCGCTCACACACGACAAGGTGCGCAGCCGCGTCACCGAGCACAAGGCCAAGCTCAAAGACCTCAAGGAAGACAAGAAACCACTCGTTAAACTCGAAGACAAACATCATCCCAACATCAAAATCGAAGACGTAGAAGTATCTAAAATTAAAAAGATCGCCCTCGTCTCCACAAAATCGCCCAACATTCTCAGAACTGTTCTCTCGTCTGACAAGAAGAAACCTATCAAAAAGAACCAGAGCGTTAAAAAAGGAGCGCCCAACGTCACCTTAGACCAGCTAGACAACAGCTACACGAACAATGTAGAGGTATTCGACACGCGGCAGGAGTCCTACGGGAAACTCAACATCGTGTCTGTTAAAGAGATGTACAGCGGCCCTGCTTACAAGCAGGAATTAGAGAACTCCTTCACTAAACAAATTATAGGTCAATACAAAGATGAAGAAACACAGGAGAGAGAGTTCGCGATACTTAAACCGATGTTCAGGAACAACGTGTTGTGTAACACTGTGGAGGCAGACCAGACTGTGTTCAGACCTGAGAACACTGACGGTAAGATGCAAGTTTACACACACATAGAGAAGAACAGCACCATAGTTCCTAATTCTCAAGTGTCACTAAACGATATGCGTCACTTGGAGCGAGAGGTGAGGAGTGACATCCACGGAGAAACCACGGAGAACGGTTTCATAGAGAGACTGACAGCCTTGTACAATATACCCGCTGTATGAGTGACTGTGATAACTATTACAACTAGTTTCAATTTCAACTTTAGTATAGTTTTAAACTTGCTACTAAGTTCAGGCGCTACTTTGCAAGTTTTTTATTCTATAAAGGCAAAATCGAATGCGACTTCGTATCATAAGACTAAAAAAAAATTTAAGACTGCTAATATGAAATACGATTTTCCATGTCCCGTTTTTGCTAAATATTTATTAGTAAAAATATTGAATTTGGTTATAACAACCTTATAATGATTATAACCAATATAACACAAGGTATTATCTTCCTGAAGCTTTGTAGCGCCTAAAAGCGATATTAGTGGCATCCAAACTTATAACTTAGGACCAAGATATGTCAAATAATAATATAATTTTTTATAAAACATTAGAATAGGTTTGTACTGCTTTGTTTGTATTTTGTATCGGCACTGATCTTACGCAAGATACATTAATATGATATTTTAGTTAATTTAAATAATTACTAGAATGTACCTGTGCTTGTCAATAGTAATCAATTGTAAAGAATAAGGTGAGTTTATTATAATAGAATATTTGTATTATGAGTGGTTAAATACTATAAACCGAAATTAATTCATTACCTTTTTTAAATATTTGTGTGATGATACTTTGTATCTTAATGCGATCAATTGCGATAATTGCGTGCCACATTTTCGCAACAAAACGGAGGAGGAAGCTTGGGGCTTATTCTAGTACATTCTAGTATAATTAATGCCCAGAACGAAAACACCAATAATTATTTGGTTATGCAAGTGATAGCTTTTAAAATAATTCAAAGTCAAATAATTTATTTCAATTAGGCACATAAAAGGCACTGTGTGTGTCTATAAAATTGGCTACCAACTTCAGAGATCTCGCGCACTAGACGGCCACGACCACGACCGCGACCAGGTAAACTAAAGAAACCGATACGAATCGCGCAGTTGGTCGCAACGGCCAACTAGCCGCAGACCATAAAATATCACTAGACGGCCACGACTGGCCGGAGCCGTGGCCGTCTAGTACGCGAGGTCCCTAAATTGTCCATATATTCAAATCACAACTGTCATTCTTTGATAGTTATATAAAATGGTTATTTCTGGTCAAATACACGAGCGGCATGTTGCCAACCGGTCGGCGGTTGCCGCTGACGCGTCGACGGCAGCCACTGACGTCCTACTGCAGCCGTCGACGCGTCAGCGTCTGCCGTCCACCTTATTCGAAAGAGTTCGCTACGCCCCCGCAAGGGAGCGTGGCGAGCGGGGTCAGGGCGTAGTCCCTGCCGTCGACAACATGCTGCTCGTGTATATGAGCACGTACACAGAAAGTGGACGTAGTGTGTCAATTTCAAAAACAATTAATTTCCCTGAGTGTTAGCATGAGTATCCATACTTTACCTACTAATGGTAAATATTCCGCGCTAATCATAACATGAAAGTGTTTACTCAGTGGCGTGCCTAGGGGTCAAAATTAGGGCAAGTCGCCAGATTTTTTACGATAAAAAAAATCTACAAGTGAGGGATTGACTTATTTTCATATGTTGTTCAGGGTACAACATTATTATAATTTTGGTTAGAAAACCTTTAAAATGCGAAGAGGTCTTCATATTATTTAAGGCATTAGTACGTAATTGTCATGAGCGCCATCTATATTAATCAATGCGCGTAATCACACCGCTAAGCCGAACCTTTTTACCATAATTCATATTCGCTTGTCAGATGTAAAATTTTTCAACCAAGACCCACTAGATGGCTCCCACATTATCGATTTGTTGTTCTATTGCCGAAAGCATAATTGTATGAGTTTAAAATTTAATGTCGATTGAAAATGTTAACATGAGATATTACCTAAATAAAATTTATTAATTTATCAAATGACAATAGCCAACTATTAAACTTTATTTTAAAACACCTGTGAAGAATCTCTTCGATACGAAATTTTTTGTGTTTTGTGATCTCAGTGAGATGTAATAATAAGATGGTTTATTTTTCAGTGGTTTACCAAAACTACAAATGCCATACAAATACTAACCATGTGCATTCATGGCAGCAGCTACCTACATAAGTTTTTGTAATAGACAATCGAATGCCCATTTCAATCTATTCTTCGACTGACAAAAATACTTGATTTATTTCCGAGAAATAGGTACAGTAATTTGAGGTTGGTTACGGTGAAGTAAAGAGTTACTTATTGTAAGAAAATCAATATTATGTATATTGATTTTCTTACTCTTCTCGAAATATTAATTTCAAAACATAAATAATAACAATTAGATGTCGCGTCACGCGGACTTGCAACTCACTTAACGCGGGTCAACAGAGCGGATGGTGCATTTGTGCCGTTTGCGCGAACTTAATGCCTCTCAAAATTAAAAGTACTCTGCGCATGTGCGCGCAAAAGCCGGGCTTTTCATTTCATAGAAATCTGCGTATAAGTACTTACCAATATATACAAATGTAAACGTTTCTATAGCAATTTGTAGGCGAAAACTGCGAGACAAATAAAGGTAAGGCAAACCAGATAAGAAGCCCACGAGTGTGAGCGAGAAGGCGCAATTTAATGCATTGTACTGCCGCGTATGTTTGGCAACAAAGCGCGCGGAATTTAAATTTTATTCATGTGTTTACTAAATTAATGATTTAGTTCAACGAGTGCGTAGATCTGGCAACCTAGCCCAGTGCGAAATTTGATTATTCCTATGACATGCATCATTGAGTTAGAATTCATTGACAGTTTTTTTTTTTTGGTAGGCTTACGTTTGTTTTTGTGGGCAAGCCAGGCTTTTTGGCTTCTATGAAGGTACCGCCACTGTGTTTACTGTTGTGCAGTTGAAACATCACGCAAACCTAACTAGATACAGTAGATATAGATACATAATGCAATTTATGAGCGCGGATTATGTGACTTCTATATTCTTCTATATTTCATTGCAATAAGGTATACATTAGAATGATGAACACGTGTTCGTGAAATGTAACATCTCTGCACCCATCATAAAAAACTTACGATTTTAATTGACATAATCACTTGTACTAATCAATTAACGAGGCCTTTAAAATAAACAGTTATTGATGATAAGAATTATAGTCAAATTAAATAGTTATGTGCTATTTTTATGTTAATGATCAAATACCGAAATGGATAATATTTAATTTAAAATGAACTAAAGATGACCTCTAAAATATGTACTGTAAATAACCTGAAATAATATGTCTAGTAATGTGCTG
Source organism: Omphaloscelis lunosa (assembly GCA_916610215.1). NCBI lineage: Eukaryota > Metazoa > Arthropoda > Insecta > Lepidoptera > Noctuidae > Omphaloscelis > Omphaloscelis lunosa. The sequence goes on along the minus strand of OU744250.1, from coordinate 1,663,857 downwards.
AAATAAAGACTGATTTCTTATTTTTTTTGCTAAAGTTAATAATATGTATGTTATGTATAACTTAAGCGTAATATTAGTTAATGCATAATTTTACGATGAAATAATATTTTTTTATAGTGAATTATAGCAACATTGTTATGTCAAAGATCACATAGTGCCAATGACTGAAACTATACAGGGTCATGTTTTTTACAGGGAGATGGCAGCTTCGCTCACCGTTATTAAATGTTATTTTAGATATGTCGTGGCCAGATCTTAGAATTGATCATTTATTGAAAAGGTTGTTCATGAAATGGCCAGCTAAGATTGACCATATCGTTTACACGTCAACGTATCATTAAGTAGGGTATTCATGCAAATATTAATGGCATTCATTAAATTTTAATAATCTGGGTCAATGGATTAATAAAACATTTTTAAATAGCTTTCATTCCAGAAGAAAAATAATAATTAATAAGATTGAACAGTTAAATATTAACCTGTGAAATACGTTCCAAACGCGATGGTTTTTTAACGTTGCGGTCGTTTATCAAGTGACTTCCAGAAAAGTCACGTAGCTTGGTATAATAACGATACTTCACTGCAGTTTTATCTTCCATTTGCATATTTTTAATTGCTTTTCCAATCGAATTATCGTCGCCGCCATGATGCACAACAAAAACAAAGCGACATCAACGCCTCTACCGGTGAATAATCTAACTAATTTACGATATGATCACTAATGTTTGGCCACATCATGAAGTAGTCGTGAATTTAACTGGTCATATCATCAAACGTTGAGTATTCAATGATCTGGCCAGACCACATCATGATGTGACCAGCGGTCGATGTGCTATTTCATGAAATGCAACCATTTCATGAAATGGTCGATCATTTCATGAAATTATCAATTCTAAGATCTGGTCACGACAGATATACTTTCTTACCAAACTACCTTGTTTAAAAATATAGAATTAAAAACAAATGGTTTTTCTATAAATAACTCTACATGTTTCCGGTTGACGTAGTTACCATAGAGATCCTTGTATAGAATCTAACCCAGTAGAGAAATTAAGTCATTTCGATTGTTGGTTTCAACAATTATATCGATTCTATAACACGCCGAAAATACACTTACATTTAACTTTGTTATTACTGTTCTACGTGTCATAGCAATGCGATTAATGAAAGCAATAAATAAATGTAACAACTAATTAAAAAAAGAATTATTGCTATTTAATTGCGTAATAATAATTATCGCCACTGCTAATTATTTCATTACTAATGATACGTGATCAGCTTTTCAGAAGCCAGGAATAACTCCTAAGGTATTTAATAACAGTTTTATTCTTACATTATGGGGAAACATAAAATATTGATGAAGTTTATAAAGTTTAGTAACTTTTTAAAACAAAGTTTATTTGATTATGGTATGACATAAATAGCATCGACCGAGCATCAAACTGTGATTTTTACACAAAAGGCGATGTTTTAGGTACATATTGTATTGAAGGGACCTATATTTGCCAGTTATGTTTTAGTCAAATTATTATAGGGGATTAACTTATTGTCGGGCACAAATCCAGTCTCTAGGCTGATACCGAGAATTTCCTAATGTATACAATAAAAATGCCTGATCCAGGAACATCAACCCCAGCAATCGAACTTGCCACTACCAGATCAACGAGACACGCTTTTAAAATAGGTCTCTGTCGCTATTGTGGCGTATCCTTGTTACACTCGTACATAATGTCTGTTCCAAAAGTATCAGATGGAAATGTAAACGAATGAATCAGAAAAAGTACCTGTGGATGCCAATTTGTAGTGATACTACAGCGAGTTGACGTGACGCGATTGGCAGCACTGAATTGAGCAGTCATGTGATTGCTAGTACTGTTCTGTCAGTCGCCATTTTGAACTCTATTAATATTGAAACTAAGACTGCAAAATTCAGTGCTCCCAATCGTGTCACGCGGGTCAAGTTATAATGAACGCACCATAATTAGTGCTTTGATTTGGTTATTTGATAACTGAGGTTAATTGTTAACTTCAATTTTCGTCGATGATTTTCAATTACAATTTAATAATATTATTCAATAATTTCTGGAAATAGTGGTGAGATTTAAGGGGAAATCTTCTAAATACAAATACATGTGTAACTAATCCTCTTTAATGGAGAATTTAAGAATTTAACCCAAACAGGGTTTGTTTAGACTTTCATCAGATTTTTTGAAACGACTTCCATACGTTAAATAATCTTGGGCTTGTCCGGAGCAAAAACTTCCACTCACTGGTTTGTTTTCCACTTTTCGGTATAGTATTTTTAAGCTGTACCTTATTTTTTGAATGAATTGGTTGTCTTAAACTTATTCACATGATACCGGATCTTATATTATAACGGACATTAGATTCGTGGGAACACTTTACAAAGACATACATGTATACACATACATACATAGTTCGAAAAAGTAACTCCAATAAGTCCTTTATTTACTTTTTATTTCATTCCTTTTTCTTTTTGCTACTCTTCCAAAATATTTTTGTACCAGTCGACCAAGTGATCCCCGAGTGGCCAATCGTGATATCCCGGTACCCACTTGTCTAATTGTCTTGGTCGACTGCCTCATTAATCTGTTCGTATTATTTAGGGGTTTATTTATAAACGTTGCTTAAAGTTTAAGTAATGATAAGCAACTGTATAACCATACATTTTTGACGTTTGAACGTCACTTAACTTTAAGCAACGTTTATAAACAAACCCCTAAGTATGTATACTGAAACAGACAAATGTTTATGGTATCACATTATTGATGCTTCGGAAATACATAATTACTGTTGGTACATAAGCGAGTCCATACTTTTGTACATTGTAAATACTTGTAACTTATCATAGTTAACTTTCAAGAGAATAAATGAGTTTCTTGTTATTTTTATTGTTTTATTTAGCCATTCTTTTGTGGATCTGGCATCACTCAAAATCCTGCACTGCGCAAGCAAAGTTATTCAAAAGACTAGCTAATATAGGTACAACATCACCCCGAAATCAACCATCGGGCAGTCGTAGCCTTCCAGACAACACCCGTCTGGTCGAAGGATCCTCCCGTTTCTATGGAGGATAAAGAACTTTCCACCTTGTTCCTCATACCTTTATACTTTCAACAACACATGAAAAGACGTCGTTCGGTGTCTGGATAGCATTATCATAATTTTCAGCCGAAAGACGTCCGCTGCTTGACATAGGCTTCTCTCAAGCGTCGCCACAACGACCGGTCCTGTGCTTCTCAAATCCAGCTGATATAGGTGCCTAGATAGATTCTGTTAAAATTTAAATAATGATATTTCCTAAAGTCTGGTCAAGTTATAGGGTTTAAATTATCACGCTATTTGCTATGGGGGGAGAGCAATATTACATTATGTTCATATTTTTGAAAAAAAAACGCGCCAAACGATCCTATTCGTTTTAACTTTTTAAATGAACATCATCACGGTATACCTTTATGGAACTAAGCAGTCAGTCATGAAATATATAGGAACGGCTATTTGGCCGATTTTATTTTAGCGGATTTTGATTGTAACATAGGACATTTTAGCAGAATTTGCAACTAACATTACTTTTAAGAGTCCTATTACACTTTTTACGCAAATTCATGATTTTTGATGTTGTAATTTTCAGCAACAGTAATATATTTTAATTATTTGATTATGAATAACGATAGTGCTATTCTCTTTCTTGTAAGTTGGAGGTACACATTTTAATTTTTCTTTTCGTGTAATTTACTATAAATATTTTACGAACTCAGTTTACAAGAAAATCCGTTGGCGATGGAACTTTGACGCTTAAATTCACTTTGTTCCATTCAATTCAAATAAAAGCTAAAATTACTAAAAGATAAGTTGAATGTTTTACTTGTTTATTGGAGTTCTAGAATTTCTTTAAATTTCTTGAGTTTTCACAGAAAAAATCATAAAGAAAAGCAATAAATGTCTTGATTCAGCGTCCATTATATTCCAAATAAACAAAATTTTATCAAATAAACTAATAAGGTATAAAACTTCTATCTACAATGAATACGTTTCATTAGTTTTCGTTCCTCAATATAATAAGAAAAAATTACTATAAATAAAATTAAAGTACTATATATTCCGCGTCAATTCAGCAAATCACTTGAAAATAATGTGTAACTCCAACTTATAAGAAAGAGAATGGCACTATAGTTATTGTAATTAAATAATTAAAATATCATAATGTTAACGAAAATTACAACTTCAAAAATTACGAATTTCCGTAAAAAAATGTAATAGGACTCTTAAGACTGATTTTACTCTGTATTTAAGTGGATTATGAAAGTTAAAGTATATACATATTTAAGGTAAAATTTAAAACTTTATTTTGGTGCAAAAATATGTAAATGTGTATGAAATCATTTTAGGGGGTTTTGAAATTACACCCCTCATTTCACGTATCTTTCAACGATGCAATTAACTTGGCGGTTGGGCGATTGCTTTGCAAACATGGGGTTGTAAGTTCGATTTCCAACTATGTTTTTTTCAACAAACTCAGTAGTCAATCATGACATAATTATATAGGAACGGCTATTTTAGCTAACTTTCAACGAAGCAAATAACTAAGCGGTTGGACGAATGCCTCGCAATCCTGGGGTAGTAAGTTCGATTCGGAGAATGTAATAGTTCACTTAAAAGGAAAACTTCGTTAGCTGTGGGAAACTGTTACGTTACAAGTACTTTACAGTCACAAAACATTCAAGGTTGTGTTCCGATCATTTTAGAGCTAAGGACTATAAGAATAAAAGGATTTTTTACAGGTGGTAGAATTAACCTGATGTAGACAACACAATATTTTAGTGATATTTACTTTTAAAAGCATATTGTAAAGTAGTTCATTATCACAAAAACAAACTGCATGAAATACTACACTTATATGCATGTTTTTAATCTTTTCGTATCAAAGATGAAATTAAGTCCGAAAAATGTTGAAAAAAGCCGAAAATCGTTGCCGCTCGCCTTTTACAGTTTGCTTAAACTATTTCACGAAGTCCTGTTAGTTATTGCAATTTAAACCTTACGATTAACGTCATAACGGTGATAAGACAGGACTTCGCGAAATAAATTAACTATACATGGTGTTTATATAGTACATAGGTATTAAGTCCTTGCTTGGTCTGCTGTCTCAGCGTTGCGTAAGATTCTCTATTGAGACGGCGTCCATGAAAAGAGTTTGGGGAGGCCCTGATCAGTCAAAAAAAGTAGCCTAATTTTAAAATTTACCTACAGATTTTGACAGCAGATCTTACAGTGATTTTAAAATATGTGTGTGGATCTTCCGAAATTGCGGCCACACTGCTTCCTGGTGAAAAAACAGCGCACACCGTGTTTCAGATTCCCGTCGATTTAGAGATCAACGATACGCCTGTTTCTGGTGTGTCTGGTGCGTAAAAAGGGACATGTGGTTAGGGATTGCACTTCATCGTATGGCAAATAGGTAAGCAGTGGAAGCTGTAAATAGAACTCTGCAGGACATCCTCAGGAACCAAGAAATGATGGGTGGTGTCACAGTTCTGACTGACAAAGTGAATGCTTCATTGAAAAGATCGACTCTATGGTCGAGAGTTCATAGACTGCGCTTGACCATCACCATGCGAGCTCGGCTTGGTGGGAATTTAAATGCTCAAGAATTCTCCGATGTTCTTCTAAAAGTTGGTGAAGGCGAGTGCCTTCACCAACTTTTCTCTCTAGTAGAGTTGCTAGAGACTATTGGTAGAGTAGTTCCCACTTTAGAAGATCTTATTCGTCTGGTGTACAGGGACATCAGTCGAATACCGTACCAAGACAATTAAGGGGCGTGTTCCTATTTTAACAACGAAAATGATTTAGCTGCAGCGATCAACCATAGTATTCTCTCGCAAATTGAAGGGACTGAAGTGATATACACCTCCATTAATACTGATGTGGAAAAAGATGATGCCACAAATTACCCCGTAGAATTTCTCAATTCGCTAATGGCAAGTGGACTTTCTGTGTACATCATCCAGCTGAAGGTCGGTCTCCCGATTATGCTCCTTCGGAATTTAACTCCGCCGAAGTTGTGTAACGGAACCCGGCTCAAAGTCGTGTCTATGCAGAGAAACATCACCGAGACGGAAATTGGCGAGACAGTGTTTATACCGCGAATACCACTAATTCCCCACAATTACCAGTTTAAGCGCGTGCAGTTCCCTGGGAGCGTATGCTATGCGATGATTATCAACAACTCACAGGAGCCGACACCGAAGGCTGAAGGCTGCGGGTGGCGATCTTAGGACAAGCTGCTTCTCACACGGACAACTGTACGTCGCTTAATCACGGATCACCATTCCTGACTCTCTGTATATTTTGGCTGTTGAGAATAAAACTACAAACGTAGTATACAGGGAAGTTTTATAAAAATGTGGCTGTTATTCTAGTTTATTGTGGTGTCTTATGACTTCCACCGAGACTTCTTACTTCCGACTTCTTACGAGAGCCATCTATATTGTACGATAATTCGTTAAAATTATGAAGCTAATGTGACCACCGCTTTAGTGCGATAACTTTTTAGCGAGCGAAACATACGAAGCTTCGGGTCGCATTGCTTCGTCATGATAGACGCAGATGCGGCGGCAGTATTACAAATAAAATAAATCTCGATGTTTTGTCAAGTCGTAAAAATCGTGCGATGCAGGGTCGGGTCACTAATAGATAGTTAATCTTAGGAACATTAATTTTCTTTTACAACTGGCCTCTTAACATGTTTTCCTGGATATATTTTTCTCAAAATATTTGCCTTGTCTTTGCGCAACGAGAATGTCATCCGGAGCGAATGCCACCCGTCCCGTTGAACCCGACCCCGGTGATGTGTTCGGCAAGATCTCCCACAATTTGGCCCGTTTCCGGTTGAATGTCTGCCAACTATTCCAATTATTTCCCCTTATTTAGAAACTTAGTCACATTAAAATATTATAAAGTTAAGTGATACTTGGTATACCTAAGTATTTTTCTCCAAGTTTTTGCTTTAGACCAGAACTTTGCTTCCAAGATACGCTTTATCTTAAACTCGGATAGGCAGAGGCGTCGCGGGTGCAGATCCAGGCTCGATCCTAAAGCAGTCACGGGTTCATGACCTCCCCAAAATCATCTAAACTGGCGAATGCCTATGATTTACTTTATTTTTCTGATGGACCTTGCACTGGTGCACAAATCGGAGGAGGGCAGGTGCGGTCCGCCCCAGGCCCGCGGTTCTGGGAGGCTCCAAAACTCAGAAATATTTTAAATCAAATCCGAAATAAGATCAAAATATGTTCAGTACTCATTAAGTAAGTAATCATTAATTTATTTATTTAAACTTAGCCTACATAGGTAACATAAGTGTTGTTTAATTTTGGGATGAGTATGGCTATTACAAATGAGTAGAAAAAAACTAGGAAAATCCAGTATCTTGAAGAACAGTGTTCTTTAGTAGGTTTATTGACACGTTTTAACAAAATATTTAAAATTTCGTAAGTAAGAGGCAGTTTGTAGTTGCGCCCTACGCATGCTAAATATAAATGTAAGGTGCTAAAATTGGCGAGCTCGCTTCGCTCGCTCTTGCAATCTACATTCTCTTTTTCCTCTTCGTACGTCGAAAGCCATCCTCTTTTCATCTGATGTTCTAGCTTTTCTGTCATCGACAAAGTATCTCTTACTTCTGTATCAATAGTCAAAAGAAAACATAACCTGCCCCGACGCATATTTCGGCGTTCATTCCTGGGCAGGCCCCATTTAGTTTTGCCGCCCCGGGCCCCCGAGAGGCGTAGTCCGCCACTGACCTTGACCCCCCAAAATCTTGGGCTAAAATGAGTTGACTGCCACCAATCTTGGTCATAGTCAAATTTACTCTCCGTTCAAAAAAAATGGGCTGCGACATAGGACTGGACATGGTGGAAGGTACTCTACCTGTCTCCTTTTACGTGAAGTGTAATCGAAGATCAGAATAGAAATTTCAACTTGCAGTAAATAATAATATAATTGTCACACACGTAAAATCTAGTCTGTGTCCCGCGACGGTTGACAAGCAAGAGAGCGACGCTATATAATATTTATACAACTAAAATTCAACGCTAACTCTGCCCCACTCCTCTCCGACTCCACTTTTTTTATTTTCCACTACCGGGCTGAGTCCTCGTAGGGGGCAGTCACGGATTTCCGCTATTAAAAGACAAATAAATCCTAATAAAAACACACAAAACAAATCAATTAAAACGAAACTAATTAGGGCCATTTGATTTTATCTGCAATAAGTACCTGCCTACTTAGGTAAGTAGTTAATTTAGTTTGAATGGCGAAGCAAATCCGCGTCGTTTTTAGGAGATAAAGGCTAATGGGTGTGTTTAACTTGATGATTGTTCTTTATCAGATCAGTGGTGGTAACTGCTGGTGTGGCGAACAGCATTTAGATACGAGGGCTTTCTACTCCATTGGCACCCTCACAGTATCTACGGCAAGTAAATTTATCTCCGAGGCGTATCTCGCTTTGCGGAATGATGGTCTACTATCTATAATAGGGTAACACACGATCAATCACAATCTGTTTCATTTTGACTGTTCAATAACATTATTTGCGTTGTTTACGTTGTTGAGCAGACAAATTTTAGGAACCTATGAAGCAATGGATTAGCAGTATCCTTCAAAATGATTTATATTGATCGAGTGTTACTCAATTAGAGTGCTGGATAGCGGGTAGTACCTACCCCAAAGGGTCGACCCAACTAAGATTTCATGAGTATTAGAGGAATCAGTACCGAAAGACAGGTACCTACCAATCAAAAAACAAGTAGATCGACAGACGCCCGCGACCTACTGAACAACAATAAAATTATAAACCGCATGTGTTTCCCAGTTTCCTTACCCTGCACAATTTACGATTTCATTACCCTATTTCCTCACATGACCGTTTAAAAATACCGGTTTATTTTTACCTTTTTTACCAACAAAGAAATTAACTTGTTTTGATCGACCCCGCGGCCCAAGAGTTATGCACGTGGGCGATATGTTAAAATTAATTTTGTGTAACGTGTATTTGCGTGTTACCTGTTGGAATTCGTTTCTGGTTTACTGAGTAATAACAGAGGTATTTTTCGTGTGCTCAAATTCGCACCTTTCGTGTGCAACTGTGAGCCAGCCGGGGATTTTCCATGGAAACCCGGGAAATGTGGTTGTAAGAATATGAAGAAGACTGAAGAATGAATTGTGAGAAAGATGGATATATTCAGAAATCTCAAATCAAATCTCAAATTCTTTATTGCGTACCATAAAGTTGGTAGGTAGTAATTATATTAGTCACAATTATGGACCCTGTCGGGCACAGCATAGATGAAAGAAAGAAAGAAAGAAAAAACGTTTATTTGCGGTAAACATGACGCAAAAAAAAGTTTTAAATACATAAATGAGAAAAGGTTGAGGAAGCATGCGTCACATCCACGCAAATCGGCTATCAAGATAGATCAAGGAGGATAGGTAGATCAAGTAAGAGAGAGGAGGAAGAGCACTGGGTGTGTAATGTGACAAATTGTATTAAAAGTAGTTAGTAAGTTATATATTTATTAATACAGAATTCGATTTAAGAATTGGAAATTTATTGAATTGAACTTTGAAAATGGGTGAACATTGAGATGACATTTTTGTTAAAGGTAATGGAAGTTAAAAACATGCCGCACCAAAATGAAATGACAAGGAGAAAATAATAATTCAGGAAATAAAGATGTTTTCTGCAAAAAAAGGATTATCTTTTTTCGTCATTATTTAGTCACGACGAGAGTATCAGGAGTCGGGAACAGAACACAAGACTTATGCATTAATCCGGTAGCCAATAAATTTAGCTATCTGACTACATAGTTAGCTTTGCGATAAATAATAATTATTGGAAAACGTTACACTATGATCCCTGATCTACAGTCCACTAACTAAATTTGTGAAGTGTGACTGAGGTACGAAGTCTGTACTTTAGAAAGCACATTAAAGCTCTGGTCACACGAAGGCGCGCGGGATGCAGGACACGATTGCGCCTTGCGATTGTTCTAATGCAGGGAGCACCAATTAGATTTATAGGGGGTCCGTTTAAAACAATAACAAGACTGTCAAGATCCGTTTAGTAGACCATTACCTACTAGCAACCAAGTTCACAAATATCAATTAAGAAATAGAACGAAAATAAATACACTCGAGAGCAATGAATCCGGGTCACTTAAAGAATCCTAAAAATCTCGGAAACTAAAAATGCTAGGTTAATGCAATAAATTGTATTTAATAGACAATGTAATACTCCTTAAATGAAGGTATTAAAACTTCTTAGTTATTGTAAAGTTATATCATAAAAAAATCAAATTTGAAAAAGGGCCACTTTCGAAGATGGAACTACGAAATTACAGCATTTGGTTTTGCTTTTGTTTGTAATCTGTCATTTATGTGGGTACATAAACCATGTTGATAGTGCTCTATATTCATTATTCAAGCTGAAATTATGTCGCTTACGCCTGAAGAATGCACCAGAATACTTACAATGCTGGAAACCGGCCGGAGTCAGCGCGATACAGCCAGGACTGTCGGTGTGTCGCTGTCAACAGTACAAAGAGTTCTCCGACGTTACGAAGAAACTGGTTCTAACCTACGCAGACCAGGAACGGGCAGAACCAGGTGTACCACAGCACGAGAAGACCGATACTTGGTGAACACCATGCTTCGAAATCGCTTTCTCACAGGAACTGAACTCACAAATCAGTTTCGACGCCTCGGAGGAAGTAACCCAAGTGCATGGACAGTAAGACGTCGGCTTGCTGAATCTAACTTAAAACCCCTTAGACCTGCAAACGGCCCTAAACTGGAGCGTGGGCATCGTATTTCAAGACTAAGATATGCCCAGAGCCACGTAAATTGGAGTATTGAAGATTGGTCAAAAGTTATGTTCTCCGACGAATCAAAATTTATGCTCTACAAGCACGATGGAAGACACAGAGTGTATCGAAGACCAGGGGAAAGATTCAAGCAAGCATGCATCGAAGAAAAAGTAGCCTACGGTGGTGGGTCTGTACTTGTGTGGGCCGGAATTTCTTCTGAAAGTCGCACAGAGCTGGTGATCATAGAAAACGGCTCTTTAACTAGCGTAAGATATGTGGAAGAAATCCTCAATGATCACGTTGGTCCATTTATGGTCAATTTAGGTGAGGATGCTATATTTATGCATGACAATGCCCGACCTCATACAGGTAGGATTGTGAATCTTGTGAAAAAACCTTCAAGAGATGCAGCGCGCAGCCCGGATATCAACCCGATCGAGCATGCTTGGGACGAGCTAGGCAGATGCGTAAAACAACGAAACCCTCCCCCAATCACGCTTCGTGAGCTCAAAATTGCTCTCACAGAGGAATGGGAGAATATTCCCCAAAATCGTAATAAGGAACTTGGTGTACAGCATGCCAAACCGCGTAAACGCAGTAATGGAAGCACGAGGAGGCAATACGAAGTATTAAAATTCAAGAAAATCGTAATAAAGTTCAAAAATTTCATGTTTCCTATTTTTGTTTTAAGGAGAGATCAGCAGTTTTTTTCTTTATGTAATTTTGTGTTAATAAAATGTATGGTGACTCATATTTTTTTTACTTTCATTTAAGGAGTATTACATTGTCTATTAAATACAATTTATTGCATTAACCTAGCATTTTTAGTTTCCGAGATTTTTAGGATTCTTTAAGTGACCCGGATTCATTGCTCTCGAGTGTATTTTTATTAATAAATAAATTATAGCTTAAGTAATTTTTTTACTTTGAATTATCTCTCTGAAATCTGGAGTAAAGTTGGTGCAATAAAAAAATTAAAAAATAAAAACACTGTAATTCTGACCTTGATCCATATGATGTTAGTAATACACACTACTTATTAGCTATGTTAGTAACAAACGAACAACAACGTTTAATTCATATATCTGCTGCACTCACCAGACGCACCGGTTATATGTACATGTACACGTACCCAATGCGCCATAATGGTGCAGCACGGCTTATCACTAATGACCAATCAAAACGTCTAGGCAGATGATGATGACTCGAAGGAAGTGAAACGTCATAACAATAGTTATAGTTAGATAATTGTTCCCCACTTGTTACCTTCAACATCAATGGGCTCCTGTATGTCTGCTGGATTCTCCTATTTATTTTAAGAAACATTCTTACTTCATAGATTTACTGATGTAACAGATCTCCCAGCATGACGCTATCCGCTCCATCTAGTTCAAAACTTTCCGACCAGTCAGTCGTTAGTTAACTCTGAAAAAATAAACTAACCGTTGCTTATTTCCATACCTAATTATTTATTTGCCTTTCGTTTATAGTTGAAAACCGATTACCCTCATTTCTACAAGTTCCACTTGCTATTTTGGTGCGCGAATAAAAATATCGAAAAGTTATATTAAGCCTCAAATACCTTTATATATAGTAATGTGTTGAACACAAACTAATGAGCTGGTGTCCGATATAATACGGCGTCTATCAGCGGTCTTAGTGAATTTTCACTAAATCGAATGTGGCAAAACAAACACGTCTGATTTCCCGCGCAATACAAAACAAACGGCATTCGGCGCCCATCAATCTGCCACGCGTGCCCACGCGCATGTGTAACGTTCAACTGTTCCTAATTAAAACCTAGTGTTTACACTCCTAGGAGCTATAACGGTGGATTGAACTAAATCTGTAGCTGCAGTATAAAAATAACATCACGTACGCCGCGGTTAACGCAATGACCCGCGCCCGCCGCGACCCGCCTCTACCCGCACTCCGCCCGCGTGCTTTACCTACACTTAGCCTTTTATGAGCATTACTCGCTCTCGGACAATCTTGTAAATTTCGTTTAAACTTGTGCCAAGAGTTGTCATTATTTATTCTCGCTTTCTGTATTTAGACCTACGGCTGTTTCTGGTCGATATCATTAGATTTCCGGCCTTTGCTGATACTAACTTCCCGTGGCCTAAATACCAAACACAGATATAGACGGAATTAGTACATACCTGAACAGAGATATTATGTGGTTTAGGTGGATGCTGCAGCACCCACTACTTCTTTCTTAAGGTACAAGTCCGTAGCGACGTGTCGCCGCGACACTACTGGTTTCTATTATTTTTACGAAATTAAATACCTTCCAAGACTAAGGATTTGTACCCGAGTCGGGTACGGATTTGTACCTTTATCCTTAAGATTTTTTGGGTTTTCTCACGTCATGACTTAATTGCTGCAGTGATTCGCCCTGTTAGCTTTGGGGTTGACCGTTGTAAGTATGGTTCAGCTACATAGCTGAACCATACTAACCATACTTAGGTATACAAAAGTAACCCCGTATTGCCTCTCCGACGTATAGCTACTAGACGAGAACCTAGCTATTGTAAACGAAAATCCCATCAGAGGTCTGTCTGTAATTACCACGCTGGCTACCGTCGTGTGCTGGCTACGCTACTACCCCAAGTGGCTGTGGATCGCTCAACATATCTTATACGTCAGACTCGACGGGATGATTACATTGCTGTAAGTTCGATCGCCTACTCTGGTAGAGAACACACATCTTTAACCACAAAAATGTTCATTGTTATGACGTTATTAATACGTCACACTGCCCACAGATAATAATAGTTAATGCAGCAAGAGTAACGCTACAGGAATGTGCGCCGACATTCTGCGTTGAAATACCATAATAAAGCGGTAATATGAACAAGGGTAACATAAACATTGACTCATTAACAATACAGTTCACATCACGAGGGTTCTGACGTGCGAGCGTGTTTGGGGAACGTGTGGAGCGCGTTACCCTGTATGGGCAGACGTAGGCCATCTCAGGCCATGTCCTTATCAAAGGTTACAGTAGCAAATATGTTTTCTTGCTTTCTTTTCTTTCATCTTTTTAAGACTAAAATATAGGATTTTTGAATAGATGTGTAGTAAATGAAGTAAATTTGTTTATTGTGGTTGAATTAGCTGTAATGAAACAGTCACTAACAAAATATCCGTCGGATCACTTTCAAATACTCTAAAACATGGTAATAAAATACTCATCTCGTTAATTATCAGATCGAAGTGATTCACACTGGAAAACACCGTACGTATCAACAAGTCTTCAGTTTCACGTCACTGAAATAAATAAGCGTTTGTTTAGAACTAAGATTTGGTTATCATAGAACATAGGGGAAAAGCCATCATGTGGAGCGTGGGCTGTCGGCTTATTGTGACAGGTGAGTAACATCATACCGGACTTCTAATGAAAATGTCTTATATATACGTTGACGAAACACTCTCTAGTTACGTTACGTTTTTTTTGCGTTAATTTTTTTTATGAACCTTAACCTACGTCAACTGTCGAGACACGACTTCGGCTTGCTGAGTGTGGCAGTCAAAGCGCTGTTATGTCGGAGTCGACATGTATAAAGAGCCATACTATGTATTTTTTTCAAAATTTTAGGTCCAGTAGGTTTGGAGATCATTTCGGGGGAATGGTTAATTTTCATCGAATTTCTTAAATATCTAAGGTGTCTTTGGCTTTGAATTTTCGTTTTTTGCAACCAACTTTCGAAATAACGTTATTTTTCACTTTGTAGTGTTTTTTTGGAAGTCGGTTGTTTTTATTTGGAAAAAAGTTGTTATTTTCCCACTTTTAGCTGTGGTACTTACCCCACAATTCGAATACCACTACCTGTTATGTAAACAATAGTGACAGGAACTTATTATAACACCTTATATCATCCACATAGACTAAGTGGGATAAATACGTATTATTGAAGCTAACTCAAAAAGTACCCAAGAAAAGTTAATTTATATGGGACCACCTCGAGAGCATACCCTTTCAAACGAAAAAGAATTTTGTAAATCCGTCTAGATATGTAGATATATGACGGAGTTATGCCCGAACATACATAAAAATATATAATTATATAAACATCCGAATAAATTGAATTTAATTGATTGTGTTTGATTATTTTTTGTTATGTATTTTTGTGGTGTACAATAAAGTATATATAAATAAATAAATAAATAATTGATAACCTCCTCCTTTTTTTGAAGTCAGTTAAAAAAAATGTTAAAATTCAAGTCACAATGTCACCTCAGCGACGGTCTATAATTATATGTAAAAAAATGGTAAATTAGGAGGTTTTTTCACAGATTGAGACTGAGATTTGAATGCAAACGTTCTTAAAATACAGGAGTTGGTTGTCTGGTGTTAAGCTCGCTATTATTTATTATTCCTTTAGTGGATCATCATGCCATTTGAGGGTCATTGCGAAAGTAAGACTCTTTTGGCGGTTCTAGGACTTTTTCAGATAATTTACGTATTGCTAAAAAGTGTTTTAAAATGTCATCATTATGTGTGTCCACACGATAATTGTTGTTTTAAAATGTCATCATACGTTTGCACAATGTTAGTTGATAACAGTACCTAAACAATAGCTCCAAAGTTCGTAAAATATGAAAGACGTCACACATAGACGTGACAATATTAATTAAAAGTACACAATTTACTTAAAGAAATCAGATGACAAATATTAGTTAAGTAAAAATAGCGCCTGCGCATTTTCTGTGAAAACAGAATAATGAGCCATGTCTTTCTTTCTTTTTCCTCTGGTTAGTGACTAACCTGGTTTTAAAGCAGCGTTTTATGTGAACCACAAGTGTGTGTGTGTGGTAGTGCGAGTATTTTAGTTGAACCAATTTCAAGGAAATGCACTTGAATTACGGAATTCCAATTCAAGATCATTCTCCTGCCCTTATCTCGTCCAATTAATCCAACATCATTCTTCTGCCCTTATCTACTCCAATCAATTCAAGATCATTCTCCTGCCCTTATCTAGTCCAATTCATTCAAGATCATTCTCCCGCCGTTATCTAGTCCAATTAATTACAGGTCGGCGCAACTTGTATTTTTCTTGCATACTTCTTTACTAGTCATCATCTGGGTAGTCACCCCCTTTCTATCCATATCAGCTTTCACACAGTCCATCCATCGTGTCCTTGGTCTTCTAGGGGAACACTCTTATAACCATCTACATTCATACTCAAAACTTTTCTCACGACATTTCCCTTAATTACGGAATTCCAATTACATGGCAAATGTGAAACATCGAAATTATTATTTATTTATTTATTAGGGACAATAAACAGTTACATGTACAAGTAATATGCATAAAAGGATAGTTTACGACAGGAAATAAATATGGCAACAGTTGGCCTGACCCGCCGCTATAGATGTTTCACGTCAATAAAAAAAGCCGAGGTAGGTACACTCAAGGAAAATCATTTGTTTACATACGTACCTACATTAAGAAACCTACGTATGGGCCTACTGGACCTTCCTCCTTGTTTTCTGAGAAAAGGTAAAGTGTAGCTATTCATATATATGAAAATAGCGACCTGCTCGATCCAGGTTTATTCAAACCTGTGTTTTAGGTCGATATAGACTTAAAACACAGGTTTGAATAAACCTGGATCGAGCAGGTCGCTACCTAACATTCTAATTTCGAACTCTATTTAATTGCACCTGCAAAAGAAAAACAAATTGTTTTAAATGGTGAAGATTTAAATTTACTGTCGTGCTTTCGACACGACGAAGAAGAAGGCACTAATAAACTATTCAATCGATCAATCAACTCAGCCTATTGCCGTCCACTGATGGACTTGGACGTCTCAGGCTGCGCCACAACACTATTGCCATACAAATTTCAATTCTCGCCCATCTCATCTACGCCTCACCTCGCCGGTGTAAAACTACCTTCCACTGTTCCAGTATCTCTGCCATTATGACGATGACAAAAGTCAAATAAACCTGTTACATGGGAAATATTACTACTGTGGCAAAATTTTTGCAAATGTTGATATACGTATGTAAAAAAAAAAATATTTATTACAGGTACAATTATTTTCGAAATCGTTATAAAACTAGAAAAACTTTAGGATTGATAAAGGACAAAAACATTGTACAGACAAAGCTCCAAAATCTCTTTTTCAATATTTCTTACCCGACATCACGCCGCCTACAAAACCTAGCCTTGGGCAGCAAGAACTAAAACATAGATCCGTTCCTTTACCTATTAAGCCGGCTATAAGTAGGTACTCACTTACTTACACCATGACCAGCACAAGCAATACACGCGCTACCAACAAAAAGTGCTCAAGGCATTAAGACATCAAGGCCAAACAACGGGTTTACCAAATGCACTTCCGCCGGGTATTCTCAACTCACAAAAACTAAACTGACTTATTATCTAAGTATCATAGTTATTTCGAGGTTATTAGAAAACGATACCCGAACTAATTCGTTTAGTTTTTTTTTTTGTGAATATCTTCCAACTTTACAATTTGGAGTTAATTAAGTAGATAAACATAAAAACTGGTCAATGTGTGTTTAGTGTACACTTTGGGATCCATAATATGTAGAGATTTTGAGTACAACTTCAAACATAATATTTCTTCACAACTTTTCATAAGATAAGGGTGACCCAATCCTCGGATTGAATAGCCATCCATTCAATTATATATTTCAATAACAATTTTACATTGAAACAGACAGCCGTGAGCCAAAAAAAACTTAGTTGACGTCTATATGTCTCCAATAATAATAAAATAAATTAGATGGGGCAACATCTTATAGTTAGTCTTTAAACAGACGACTAAATGAGCATGCGATGGGGCGACGTGTTTCTAGCTATGGGTACGTACCTATTACGAGAATTCGTTTTAGTCTCTCGTCTACGGAACCCTAACAGTAAATTATGATTCACATGTCGCGATAAAAAGTGGGGGTTTCCTATAATTTTTTTCAACAACATTCATCACCTGCCATTATCATAAGATACTTAAGTTGTTATACTTTAAAAACATACGTACTTGCCGGTTTAATACTAGTACATGTACATAATTATATTGAAGTACCTATACCGGTAAATCAATATTAAGGGTATCGTGAAATTTTTTACACAAGGTACAGGAAAAACTGAAAAATCAACTTACATGAAGGGAAAACCAATGGGAAACGTTTTGTGAATCTTAGGAACATAACTATATCCAGTTTTCCTGTCACCTATAACCCAACAATATATAAACGTCTTTTTTAATAAACAGTTTATTTGTTTTCTGTTAACAGCAAACAAGCTGGTCAATTACTAAGATCTCGTTACAATTAAACATATTCATATTAGTGGTTAGTTTTATACTTTACTATTTAGCTTACTTTTATAATATATTCTTTAGGCATTTCATGTTACAGGCATTTAGAAATAGTAGTCAATTACCAAAAAGACAAGGCGTGTTGAAAATTGCGGGTAAAATATAAAAGACATTACATGAAGTTTTAATAACATAAAACACAACTACTGAAAAATCTCGCTCTAAAAAGCATGAAACAAGAAAATATTTCAGACAGAAATCAAGACATAGGTACAAAAATGGCCAAGGTAAAGCTATGGTCGCATGCCTGTAAACCTACAAAATTATAATGGCATGCGACCACGGCCTTACCATTGCTTAATGTCCTTTATCCGTCTAAACCCGCGGCCAGGGCTTCGGGAGAATACTTGTCATATCTTTCAGCCAACCGCCTTTTGACAGCCACTTTAAGTAATGATCGACGCTCTTGACTGCCAGCAGGCGCGGTCTCAGCCCAAGATTTTGGGGGTCACCATGCACCCATGATGGACGAGGAATATTTTTAGGGAAATATTTAATTGATACTCTAAAAACTTTTTGATCTTCTAATGATGCACAGTTTTTAAAATAACTGATCCTCTTTTTAACTTTCTGATCTTTTCTCACAGTTGGTCGCAGTAACCCACGACCAAACGGGTTCATATGTCATGTCAGTGACAAACCAAGCGCGAGCTGAGCGAGCGAAACGAGCGGTACCGCAGTGCCGTAGTACGCGAGCGTTATAGCTTGTTTACTCTGAAATGATGCGCCCCACTGCCGCATTACTGCATACCCGTGTGCGTAAAATGAGGAAGTGGGGCGCATTTCAGAGCGGACAAGCCTTACATCCAAGTTGGTCGCAATTAATAGGCTATTTAGTATTTTAAGGACCCCAAAATAAGAATTATTTGGGGTTGCATTAAATACATGTCATGTTTTTAGGGAGATGCATCTCCGGTTTGTCATTACTTATGCTATTCAGGGACGCGGCTATATTTTTGACATGGGGGGGGGGGGGAGTACTTTATGATGCTGATTATGTAAGGAGAGAAGAGCCAGCGAAGCTAATCTTAATACCCCGTCTCGGATAGGTTAGGATTTGATTTACTTTTCAAACAGAAATAGGAGTTTCATTGTCGACTTATGCAGGAAAGGCCTCTATGAAAATGTAGAATACAAGAGCAAGCGAAACAAGCTCAAAAATGTTGCACACTGGAATACGTTCGATTTTCTTTTGATGATTCCAAAAGAACTAAGAATTACTTGCTTTGTCAACTTATGAAAAGCTCAAATATCAAGACAAGCGAGCGGAGCGAGCTTCCATATTTTAGTACCCCACCTTGAATAGATTCTGTTTTCTTATCTTAGGATTTGATTTACATTTTCAAACAGAAATAGGAGTTTGTCGACTTATGCAGAAAAGGCCTTGCAACTATGAAAATGTAGAATACTAGAGCGAGCTAAACGAGTGCAAAAACTTTGCACACTCTCGGATACATTCGATTTTCTTTTGATAATTCCGAAAAAACTAAGAATTACTTGCTTTGTCGATTATGAACAAAAGCTCAAGAATCAAGACAAGCAAGCGAAGTGAGCTTCAAAATTTTAGCACCCCGCCTTGTATAGGTTCTGTTTTCTTTTGACCTTCAGAAAGAGAACTTACTTTGTCGAGAAAAAAAGCTTAAACTCATATTACAGCAGTTTAGGTTTTTGAAATCTGGCTTTAACCCGAGCGTAGTGGTGCCCAAATTCCCAAGCTTACTTCGCTCGCTCTTGCATCCCTTCTCCTCTATTTTTATAACAGGCTTTTTCTTAATATTTTTGTATATGGGGTCTCTGTGGCTCAAGTACCTACAGTTTTTAGTTAGTAAGACACGTAAATTATTCAAGGCTCTCGACAACTTGAATGATTTTGGGGGGGGCGTCATGACCCCAGGACCCTCCCCTCTCTCAGACCGCGCCTGACTGTCAGGCCATTGACTATAACGTGTGGACACTGCTGATTCAACCGCACTTGGAGACGTTTGTGACGTTGATGACGGAAAATCATATCAAGATCAATGAAGTCCTTTTAACAACAATTTTTGAATAAGCGACAAGAAATGAATAGAACATCAGTGAATTTTTGGCAAGGCGTTTGTCGTCTCTGCTCACTTACTTTATTTAATTACAAAATTCGAAGATGGAGAAAAATATAGAATTAGAAGTATTGTAACTTATTCCTTATTTACGCTACGAACGGATTTCGATGTGGAACACTGATGAGCCATGACCAGTACCCTAATTGCGTAATATAACACAATCTCAAACAGATTGCTAATCTATTGCTTCATAAGTTGGAAAATGAAATCTGCTCAACAACGTAATTAACGCAATGAATATTGTTGAACTGTCAAAATGAAACAAATTAGGCATAATTGTTTACGAATATTAGTTACGTAATTAAGGTCATGGGTAAGCAACGTAAGTTAAGTATCCGATGTTCTACATAAAATAATTTATTTTATTATAATAATGGTATTTTACTTTATTATAATTTACTACCGATGCTTTTGTGGTTTGCGGTTGCAACAATGTTATAATATTTATATGATGGATAGTGGAGGTTATCTTGTTCTAAGAAAGATCGTAACTACGTAATTATTGCGACTTATCGAATTAGTTTTCCATATCGAGCGATTAGCAATGTTTATGTTCCTTGTAAATGGATTGCACTAATACTTCATTTACAGTTGCATTATGAACTGCTGTTTTACAAAAAAGAAAAAAATCTCTTTATCTTTATTGTTTAATATTTGACATGAGGCAGAAGAATATTTCAGTGCTACTCACTTATAAATGAGCTGGGAATGTCCTTTCTAAATCGGTTTAAATAACTTTACGTTTCAATGTAAAAGTTTTAAAGATTTTTTTTTTATATTTTTCAAATGTTGATTAAAGTACTTAACAGATTTTTAAACCGAATTATGTCCGATCGTTATAATATTTATCCATAAAACAAACAATTTCAGAAGAACGATTAAACAAAACACTGTCAAAATACTGAAAGCTTTGCGTAGCTGCACCGCTACGGGCCCGTTCTGCAATGAGATGCTACAGGCTACGCCGTAGCGCCGGCGTAGCTCGTCGTAGACACCTGCGGACTCTCACTACAATTAATATATTTTATTACTGCGTGATTCTGGTTCATTCATTCCAAAAGTGCATTCTTACATCGAGACGTCCGCGAAAGAATATAGGACGCGTCCTAGGATTTATGGCCAAATAAAAAATAATATCACGCCTGCTTTCCCAGAAGGTAGAGGCAGAATTGTATAGTGACAGCCGAATTTTGCCGATTATTTTATTAACCGAGCACAGACTGCTTCTGAGAATTACCTAATGGATAATCCCAGTAATACTTTGCCCAACACGGGAATCAAGCAATTGACCAACGAGGTACTTAGACCTTTTTAACCGACTTCAAAAAAGGTTCTATGTTCATATGTAAGTTTGTTTTAAATGTATGTTCATTGATGTTCTCATCAATTGTGGATCGGTTTTGAAAAAAAAAAAAAAAATCATTTGTCTCGCGCAGTGGTCCCTTATGAATTTTATTAAGTTTGCTGTGGTAGCTTTTGAGTTAGCTACATTTATACGTATTTAATTCACTTTTTGTATGTTGATGATGCTAATAAAATCCTGTTACTGTTGTTTACATAGCAAGTAGTTATATACGAATTTGTGTGGGGTAGGTATGAGACGATAAAAGTGAAACAAAAAAAAAAAAAACAAATTTAAAAATATTTTTGACCGACTTCCGTCGGTGGCAAATAACGAAAATACAAAACCAAAGACAATCACTCAATCAATAGACCAACGAGGTAGCCCTTTTTATATTCGATTAAACATTTGCACAGAGTCGAAGGTAATTGTATTGTGATATAATAGTGCCAAAGTATCTACCGTAGTTCATCAGTCTATGATTCTATCAAGAAAAAATCATGTTATTTTTATGATTATAGCCAAACAACCACATATTTCAAATATAATCAAGTATTTATATTATGTGTTTGTACAAAAATAATTTGATGTATCAAAGTCTTTCCAAACAGTAATGAATATGGTAAAAAAGAAAGATTATCAAACATAATACATGTGTACGTACATACGCAGACCGTTTTTTTTTTTCTCTAGTGGCAGCCACGTACTGTGGTTAATGTTTTTTTTTAAATGATACCTTAGGTTGGAGCACTATCTCACCTGATAGTAAGCGATGGTGCACGCTTGCCTAGTAATAGCCAACTTCTTACTACATTCCATAGTAGTCATATAATATTTTATATGAACCCACCACAGAGCACAGAATCGCCGCGCCGGCGTCGACTACGGACGCTTGTATGAAGAGAATTCGTGTCCGAACTGAGCGCAAGCTAGCGGACACAGAGCATTATTGGAATTGTCACGGGTCGTCAGGTTCAATGAGTAAACGATGATGCTCACTGACATGCTTGAATTGTATGAAAAGCGTTGATGTTGACAGTACCACCTATGTCCCTAGCAGCGGCCGTCGGGGCGACTTCATGCTTTGTGAAACCCACCTTATATATGATCGGCAATTTGTTTTCGTAAATGGCTAAAATAATATCTACTAATAGCTTTTGCTTTTTTGGATGTCGGAAAATATCTCAACGACGGGAACGTACCTCTATTACCGGATTAGAAGTACCCTATAGTCTAGGTTATAAACTATATGTGCGCTAAATGTCATCCATTCAGCCGTTTATGCGCCAATTCGGAACATACATCCAGACAAACAGACAAACGGAAAAAAGAACTAAAAACTATATTTTCTGCTTCAGACTCGTTCCCACACCTCGTAGAAATTACTTAAAAAAATATTTATTAAACAGTTTTGACTACATTAGTATTTTATTATGTATATAGAATAACGATATAGATATAAGTAGTGAAACTCATATTTCTTGTTGTTATCTACTTTAAGAGGGATATACCCGTAACCGAAGCTCTAGAAACTTTTTCCCCAAACATTTTCGGCACGTGACAGTTTACCTACTTAATTATCTCAACACGAAATAAATCTTCAAAACCGCAATGCTTAACACATATGCAAATAAGACCATAAATTCAAAAGTTGCGGTTTTAACGAAATTAATATTCAAATGTAGTTTAATTTATTGTAAGTAGTTGTTTTAGGAATTTCCTTGATCTGCAGTAGCCGTTAAAAGGCACAGGGGCATCCCGCATCTTCACATAAATGACAATCCTAATTAAAAAACCGGTTTTATGCTAATAGTTTATCGATATAGTTATGATATAATATAGTTATATCTGGTAGTATACGCAGGATGTAGTCACATATTTATGTAAATCGGTAAATCCAAAGCATTAAACGCCATTTAGGTATTTTAAGTCCTTATCAATAACAATGCAATTTTCCTGGTAATTTATGCAATTGTTCTAGTCTTGTGCAATTTTGTTGCAATACCCATAGGGAATACCTGATATCTTCGTTTACCATGCCAAAGTTATTTTTCTTAAAAATTAACCTATGGAGGTTTCTCTCAAGATTATTGCTACTTTATGCGAGGATACAAAGTGTACAAACACCCAGATTCGGAATCGATACTCGGTCTAAATCTAAATCTTGACTCAAATCTAGGTTAATGACCTACCTCTATAGCTAACTGTAAGGCTTGAAGGCAAAAGCTTCCGGCACATACTAATTCAAAATTCTTGAAATTATTTTGTCAACATCTAGATGAAGACTCTCATGACGGCCTCGCGTTGCTCTAGTAGTCGCAAGCGCGCGCTGCTGAGCATGGAGTCCTAAGTGTTCGATGGCCAGGTCGGCTAAAGTAATGTTGGGTTTTCTATCAGAAATTTCTCAGTCGTAGCCCACAGTCTGAATTTGGCCTGTTGTGCCTGTTTGATGGCAATAGGCTCGCCGCTCATTTCATGGAACTTAAACATAACTGGCGAAATGTGGGTGTACTATAGCTGCCCAAACCTTCAGGACTTACAGGCGTGATGTTATATGTTACGTAAATGAATACTACATGCATATTTGAGAAATAAGTTGAAACAAATAATCGTGATTTTTAATGAAGTCTAGAATCGAAAGCTATGCACCGACGCTGAGTGCAATTGTTACACACAGCCTAATCATGATATCACTAGCGATAATATCAATGTGTTAATGTTATCTAGTTGGTTTATTCAAAGACTTGCAACGTCATCATTCTAGCATTTCCACAAAAGGCTAACTCAATACCAATGTAAGGCATAGGCGAACTAAAAATCACTCTACCGGGAACTTTTTTCTAATTTTCTTACTGGTAGGAAAGGATGTCTATGCTAGATTCACCATAATCATCATTTCAGTCGAAAGACGTCCACTGCTGGATATGAATTCTCCCCCAAGGTAGATTAAGTATCATATGTAAATCCTATTTAATTTTGGAGTGTTCTACGACGTTTATCAAAGCCAGTATACACAGTATGAAAACCGGAACCAACCTAAGTTGGCTTATCGTGCACTGAGATGTTACAAAAAGATTTCGATGAGAAAAACTATGTCTCAAACACAGACTGACCGTCGCAAACGCAGACTCAAACATCGATCAATCAACATCTCGTGTTCGTCACTATAGTGATTTCATTGAAAAGGAGATAAGAGAATGTGCTTTGTAGGTATTAAAATAATGATTAATACCCATCATTGTGTTGCCGCATGTCTATGGCAGTTTACATTTCTAACCGAGGTAACGCCACAATTGTATGATGTTATTATATGTTAGTAATGTGGCATTCGATTGTTTTTATAGTTCCACGATCATCTCGTTATGGTTGCCTGATTAAGGGAGCAGATTTTCGTATTTAATTTGTAAACTCTGTATATATCATCTAGAGATTTACTGTTTGTGCAAGAAAACCTGCACTCGATCGGTTAGAAATCACCAATTGACTTACACTGAGGAACAAAGCGTAGTGATAAATGCTTTCCTTCTACGGCACAATAATGAGAAGACGTATATCCGTTTTCCTTCAAGTTTCATTATGTCAGCGATCATCCTTTTAGTTTTTCATTTAAGCCCATCCCCGTAAGCATTAGGTGAAATGAAATGAAATGTTTATTTCTGTAAATAGATCTCTAAGATAATTTTACACGTACATTTTTGGTAAATGTTTTAAAACGAGATGGCGACGGCATTTCCTAGCTAACTGATCCCTGAGAAGAAATTCCGAAACCAACTCAAAGGTCAAACTCTGGAATCTGCCATAACCACGCCACAACCTCATCTGACCATGTGTTTTACCCACCGTCATTTGGGTTTAGCTAAGTCCTCTACTTTTGTCTTTTGTATGGAGTTTCTTATTTTGAATCCATACTACTTTCGCTTGCTGGACTATCAGCTACGACTTTTAGACAGTTTAGCAGCAAAAGTTTTCACGTATTTTTTGGTTCCTCTTATAGATTTTAGTCCCTGGGCGACTGAGCTCTGCTCGGGTGAAAATAGAGAAAACACATTTTCCCAGACATGAAACCTAGCCAGACCGATTCTTCGCCCCCGTAAACCTATATTGCAACTTTCATCGAAATCGTTAGAGCCGTTTTCGAGATCGTGAGTACATATATTGCTCATTTAATAGTATAGGAATTTAATTGTATGGGATGTATTTATGTATAACCATCAAATGGTTTACATTCATAAAAAAATGGGTACTGTTTTATAAAAACTGTTTATTTTATAACTTATTCATTAAAAATACAAAAGCTTAATTCTAATCATGTCCGTCGCTTAGCTTTTAAAGCTCGAGTACCTCCGTTCAGTAATAATAAATTAAATAAATATTAAAACGAATAAATAAGACAACCTATGAGATTCTATGCCTTTGGCACAATAGAAGACTAGGTTCTAATATAATTAAGTACTGGAGGTGCCTGAAATTCAGTAATTAAATCTAAAATAAATAAAAAAGAGAGCTGATACTAATAAAATACAATTTTAAAGAAACTTAATTCTTGACTAGACAGCAAATACTTTAGAATCTAACTTATCCTTTAAGTACTTAACAAATCTTAAAGTAACCTATCAGAAATGGAATACCTATTATCACAATTTAGGAATTGCGCAAAATCAGTTTCACGCTTGTTATTAATACTATAATCACTAAAATACTGAACAGTGATGTCGCTCGGAGAATTGCGAAAAATGCACATTAACATAAAATAAATAATTATCATTAGTAATGAACATTAGCATCGTAAGTGTTAGGACTACGACCGCTAACGTGCGAGGTTTGATTCCAAGGTCGGGCAAAAGTGGAATTGGGTGAGACTCAGAAATTAACTACTTTTAAAGCTCGTTTAGGAGTGAGCCTGATCAGCAGCAATTGGCACCCAACCCGCACTTTTACCCTCCCATTGAAGAGTTTCCTTTAAGGAATATTATAACTAGTTACAATAAATTAATTACAAATAATACGCATTGAGTTACAATATTAAGTACATTAGACAGCAAACCAAAAAGTCAAGGAATAAATTAGCAATGTGTACTCACAGCACCTTTTGGCCCCACTTGATCTTAAAGCTAAACAAATAAATAACTTACAACACTATAATACTGTTAAATTCTGAACAATTAAGACACTTCATTCAGTCGTTATACGTATACTGGTTGCACGAGACTTAGTTTTGTCACCTCGTGACCGGTGACTATCGTGTCCAAATATTGTGTTGGAGTCACGATGACTTCACACGCCACTAGCTTCACAGAAGAAAGTCTGTCGATGTCACCTCACTATTTAATGTTCTCGTGCTCTGTTTACTTTACTGTCTCTAAGTTTCACAACACTAGTCGGACTCAGGTATCACTGGCCCACCACACCGCTTGGCAGGCCACGTTTTGTCTTATATGTGCAAGTGCACTAGACTCTCCTCCGCTGCTCGCAGGCGCATTTAGACCGATTCCACCTCATATTCTGGTTCCGCTGTAACAAAGTAAAAGGAACATTGCTAACCTTGTCGGGAAAAAAAGTAGATTGTCACTTTGTTTTTAAAATAAAATCGAAATTTTGGATAACTAATGATTACATTGGGTTTCTGTAATCAAGTGTTAAGAAGAGACTTTTACTTGATAATTTGCTATTGATTAAATAAGAACAAAACAAAAATAGTGACAAAAAACATGCGAGACAAAATAATAGTGCACACAAAGCAAAAGATTGAAAGACAATGGATGTCAGTACAAAACGCGTCGACATAGAGCAGGCGTCAGACATTAACCAAATATGTTTTTCTTCTACTTCAACATAGGCCAGTGTTGACTTGACCTCATTCTACGCACACACAGCTAGATACGCGGATCACACAGGTAGAATGGTGAAGGATAAACAACATCGAGAGAAAAATAAAAGAAGCGTGTTAACAGAGCGGGAAAGGAAAGTGCTGACGCTGACTGAGCGAGGCATGCGCTCGACGATACGTTAGTGTTGACAGACATCCATTATCTTACGAACCTTTTTGAGACAATTGCGGCGTTCCTCCATGTTGGGACATTGACAGGAGCACTTACGAGGATTGTATACCCTCGGCGCCGCGCACTCCTCGGGTGAGAGCGAACAGCAGCCGCACGACACGTGCTCCACGATCGGGTACGTCGCGCACGTCTCCTTGTTGGTCTTCGCATTGTATATTCGTATCTGTAACAACATAATCATTAGCATCTCCATCAACAACCGGAATTTCCGATCGTCTAGATCACAAGAATGTGCTGACTCATGGAAGCATTTCTTCACAGTTATGTCACTATTATCATTAAGGACGATCACAGTTACGCAACTCGGCGTACTCTTGTACAAATATAGTAAGCGGGTCAAGGATGCATGAGAATTAGCTGAGTGTAGATAAGAGATAGTGTGTACTTACGGGAATGTGTCGGACGACGGTCTCGGTGGGCACGCAGGTGCCTTCATTGTCGTACTCGCACAAGCCGACGCACCTCTTCACCCAAACTGCGCGCGGACTGATCTGGGGAAACACACACTCGTCAGCTTTCGTACAATACAAGTCGAAGTGGAGGATGTTCTCACGCAACGCTAATCACGCCGTGTTTAGTAGCCGCGAAACGGTTGCGGATGTACAATAATATCTAATATTTGCCGATGAGTAATGTGATTGATAATCGGGCAAATGTTAATCCATTAAGCATTACTAATTTATTTAATGACGAAATTCGAGATGTCAGCACAGCGCAGCAATTGATAGATAATCTGATTGCAAATATTTGACCAAAAACAGTTGTACGATGGGATTTATGTTTTCTAATAACTATAATTATCTTGGGAGTCATTGGCATGTAATGATCGAATTGCGCGATACTCAAGAGTTATATGCTAATAAGGTCATAAGATAATTAATTGTAATGACATGTTAAATTAAAATAGGCTGCGAAGAAAACTTAATTCTGTTATAATTGACGAGTTAAAATCCATTGTGTCCTAACTATCATTAATTAATTGGAGATAATTAGTAAATTAAGTTTAATGCGTGATATTTACCTGCTCATGCGCAGCCTTCACTTTCAAGTATTCGAAGACCTCTTTAGGGTCTCCGCACTTGGACTGTTCAATAATGTTTCCACGTTCACGTTCATTGTCTCCAGAACATGCCACTGAGGACAAAAAATAATATTATGGCCAATCTTTTTAAAAGTTTTGAAAGTTCTCAATTTTTATTAGGGTGGATTGGTAGAACCAAAAATATTTTTTATTGCGTCAATCAACTAGATTTAAAAAAATATTATTTAAAACCAGAAAGAAAGTAATAAATCAAATTGAACATTCACCTTTCCTCGGCATTGGTATGATATAATCCTCAGTACTTTTGGGGAACTTGGGGTGGTGCTTATGTCCAGCGACCACCACAAATAACACCGTACACAATATTACAATTTTAGCCATCATTATTATTTCACCTTTCACTTTAATTATCACTTTTTAATTCACGATTTATTAGCACTGTTATCTCGAGGTGTTCACGTATTCACTGTCACTGCGTGTTACTCGCTCGCCGGTCTGTTGGCTTGTGCTGGAAGGCGGACCGGTATGCTGTTATAAAGCAGCCTGACTCAACACGTGGGACAGCGCGGAGGGCACGTCACCTTGCGTCATCGCCGACGTGCTCTGTTAACACAGCTGACGCTACGTCACCACGCTGACAACCCAAAACTTCATGAACCACTTCCTACTGTTCCCGAATTTTAGGAACTTTGAACGGAACTCAACTCATGGTCCAAGTACATTCTAGAATATTTTTTCCTTAAGAAAGTTGATGACTACTGCCGTCATAATCTAATGGAATTTCATCATAAATATTTATCAATTTAATCCTTTCTATAGTAATTATCTATATAATTAATTGGAAAATCGAGTACCGCGATAATTTGGCCGAGATTGCGGCAAAGTGCGCGTATGGAAACTCCTAAGGTAAGTTGACGGTAGCGGTAATTTCATGACGTCACGAGCAGTTTCCGCCGGTACTGAGGTCGGAGACCGGTTGGAAGGTTCACCCACTGACCACTGTGACCAATTTCCGTCAGCAACTGACATAACCTTGACAGTCCAAGAATTGAGAAAGCGGAGAAGAAAGTAGGTTCGATTTTAAAATATTGTGCAATTCTTACCGACTTGCTTTTTTTGCACATGGGGTAAACAGATTAGGAGACGCTGTACATCACAGTGATAAGTTGTTTACCGATACACCGCAAATAATGTAACCATTGCGAATGTTGCGTCCCCGCTTGCGCCTACACTCGGCACTAACCTACATTCTTTCTATTCATTCAACTTTTCAAATACTTTTTATGAAGTCAATCGGAGTTATTTTAAGTAATTACATTGACTTTTCATTAGATGTATTAACAATAAGGACATATATTGAAATGTCACATTTACAATAATCTAACAATTTTCTAAATACCTAAGCAGCTTAACATACCAAAGAATGAGTTGATCGGATCAAATTACTAATGTCGCCGGGAATTCCTAGTCGGTTATCATGAAATAATATAATATCGCATATTAGTATTCGGTCACTTTACGTGATTGTTATTTAAGATACGATCTATGATCTAATTTGTAATATCTTTACGTGCGCACGCGTTCCACGTAAAGCGGCGCCGTCTGATAACTTATCTGTCAGTTTTTGGGTTCCTTGCACCTGCTTCTGAACGTTCTACAGAATACTAATACATTGACTTTTTATTTAATTTTATTCGACATTATTTTATTTGTAAAATTTCTATCAATTTATGTTTGGTAATGGGTGTAATTTACCTGAAATAAATGAATTTATTTATTTAACTTTCCCTTTCTTGTTTGCCCTGGTTTTTCAATGCTCCGAAACGCACTGTTTTAAGATTAGAACTTTTTTCGGGAAACAAGGTTTTTCCTCCTGAGACGCCTATATAATCATTGTTCCCAAAGTGACTTTACCGATGTTGGAAGTCACCTAATTATGTGCTTCCCCTGAGACTCAGTCGCTTATGACGAACATAAAAGGACTCTTGATTTACTACCTACATCGATTAAAAAGAATATAATAAGGATACGGAAGAAAATCTTGAGAGCCTGACAATATATTATTATTATTATGTCACTTCCGTGATGTAAATGTACCATTAGGTACGTTTTATAGAACTTATGTTTTCATTTGCGTTTTAACACTAACCTATGAATTTGTGAATATTTTCATTGTAACCATATATCTACCTCATGGAACGCAAACCTGGAAAAGGTCTGCGTTCCATGAGCTAGATCAAGACAAACTTGACTTGCATGACTAGTAGGTTCTAGCTAGTAATTATTCCTAGGAATATATTATGAAGGCTAATGTAATGTAAGGCTGTGTTGTGTGAAAAATGTTTCTGGGAAAGCTTGTATGTGGGGTACACGTCATAGTTTGACTGTGGTATGACGTCACATGTCATGGTGACTGGTTGGAATCTGAAACAACCCCGGCCACTCGCGATTTGAGCTTGATTTTCCGAAGTGGTGGTACAACCCACGAGCGATTAAATAACCTGCTTTTTATTAGATTAAGGTGGGGCAGCGCACTCCGCCTGATGTTAAATGGTAACCTCCGCGTGTTACAACTACAATTACTTGTATGTCACGTCCACAGGACGTGCCCCGCGTGCTTCATTCATTACTTTCTGCTCGTGACCCAGATCTTCTTACACTGAAAGTTTCTTGTCAACCAGAGGACCGGTTTTGAGTTCACGCTTAAAATAAACTTGATCATGATATACGGTACAACAGCTCATGACTGTATCAACTTATGGATATTTCATAAGAGTTTTAAAAAGAGCCAAAAAATATGAAATTTCTTAGAATCAGTGCTGACTTGCAAAAAAAAACCTGACCCAATAGTAGCAATTCTTGGCGTGAAACTAGAGCCGCATTGTGCATTCCTTTGCCAAAGTCCCATCAGACTATGAACTCTTTCTTTTACACGAGTTTCCATTAGGGTTGGGCATGGGGTAATTTTAACTTTTTGAAATATTTGTATCAAAAGTTAAAATTACTCCACAGTCGAAATAGCGCCTCCCGACCTTACAACATTGCCCCATTTTTTTCTGTTAGTTTAACTCATTAACAAAGCTTATCGTCAGTTTGAACGGCTGCCAGCTGTCGATCGGCTGTCAGTGTACAGTCTTCGTTCGAAGCAAAGATTAGTGATATAATGTTCTAAGAATGGTCAGTTTTGTAACAATGCCAATGTTACGTCGTTCTGGCGTTTCCGTTGCCTTGGATTTCGTGAATGGCTAAGATGGGTATTATTTTATGTTATGCCTAAACTGTAGCGACTATCGAAGAAAATACGGAATGTTTCTCTTATATTAACTTGTTTCCTCCATGTTGTATATTAAGGAAAAAAGCTAATGCCTAAGGTACGTTGAGTGAGGCACCAGTAAGTCTTCCTTATTTACAACCCTTTCATAAAATAAAATGTTGATTAACATTTTTGACGTTCAAACGTCTGTTAAGTTTAAGCAAAGTTTATAAATAAAGACGTATATCTTTGAAAATGAACTTTAATTACTTTAACTAACTTTCTAAAATAAGTAAGTACAAGATTAAAAGTTTTTTTTTCAAGCAAGGCTGATAAGGCATCTGAAGCGTCTGTAACGCTATCATCACCATTAGGTACATTCACCATTTTATCTCACAAGAGTTACGTTAGACTCTCATTTATTTATGATTCAGAGCACATCTCTCTCAGTTTATGACAATTTCTTCACTTTTTATGACGTAATGATGAAGTATGATGACTCGCCATTATTTTAATTATGTAAGATACTACTTTGTGAACCCACAATGGAGGTCTAAGATTATTGCTATATACTAGTTTCCGCCAGCGGCTTCGCCCGCATGATATCTTTATAAATTAAGCTTATATTACTCAGTGATTCTACTTGTGAAAGAATTTTTTAAATCAGTCCAGTAATTTTCGAGTTTATACATTACAAACAAACGTACAAAAAATCAAATCTTTTTTCTTTATAATATTAGTTTAGAAACGTGATATTTTTCGGAGAATTTGTTGTTTCAGAGTAGGTTATTCTAGGTCTTATCTACTCTTTAGTTTAATTTTTATTAATTTTTAACCACACATAACATGACGCCTTGTGTCCCCGAAGGGTTGGGCAGAGGTGTACCTATTGTACAGACACATTTCGCCAGTTATGTTTTTTAAATCCCATGTAATAACAGCCTATTGCTATTCTTAACCATATTACTTACTAGCTTTTGCCCGCTTGGAGGTCGGAAAAGTATCCCACACAAACGGGCTACTGGAATAAAAACTATCCTATGTCCTAACCCATGTCATGGTCTACCCATGTACCAAATTTCATCCAAATCCGTTCAGCCATTTTAGGGTGAAAGCGTTCACATTTATAATATCAGTAAAAGATAATTTTAATAAAGTAACGTATTTTCTTTCTTTCTAGCTATACTTTTTTTTTCAAATGTTATTCATTTATTTATATACCTAGGTACAATAATAATAAAATAATAAAAAACAATAGTCATTTATTTAAAGTAGGCTGAGAATCAGCATTTTTCGAACGTCAAAATTACATAAGACAGTCCCACAAAAACGCCCACCCTTCACCACTTCCTAGTGTTTTAGCTGGGAAGAAGTGGCACAACAAACTCCCCAGCAGCACAGCTGTCTGTTCAGTTAGCAAAACCATAAAACTTACACTGAGTATAACTTTCTGATTGTTTAAGTGAAGGCTGCCAAGAGCTTTTATTGATGTAGGCAATACTGACCACAGAAACATAAAGACCATAACAGAATGAGGAGTGTGCTCAACAATTTGCGTCATTTTTTGAGTCTGTGTACAATAAAGAGCGACCGCGGCTGGAGGCGCGGGCAGCGGGGGCGGAGGCGGAAGCGAACAGTGCTCGAGTGCACATCGAGACCCTCAGTCTTCAAGACGTAAGGGAAGCGCTCATAAAGCTCAAGCCAAAGCGCTCATCTGGCCCCGATGGCATTCCAGCTTTTCTGTTTCGAGACTGTGGCAGGGTGCTGGCGGAGCCGCTGCATCATATCTTTAATACTTGTTTAAAACAAGCAACGTTTCCGCCTAGATGGAAAATCACGCGAGTGATTCCGGTTCCCAAGGGCAAGTCAGGTCCAGATGTAAGTGGCTACAGACCGGTGGCAGTGTTGTCGACACCTGCCAAAGTGTTCGAATCTGCCATCCAACGCTGCGTGCAGGCTCAAGTGAGCGCACAGCTATCGGACGCGCAGCACGGGTTCCGGCCGGCGCGCAGCACTGCCACTAATCTACTTAACTTCATGGCGAGGGTGGTGCCAGCCGTCGATGCTGGTGTGCAGGTAGACGCGGCATATTTTGATTTTAAGAAGGCGTTTGATACCGTCGACAATGACGTACTGCTACTGAAGCTGGCAAAAATAGGTTGCACTCCGCACCTCTTACAGTTCTTCGCCAGCTACTTGAAAGACCGACAGCAGTACGTTAACTACAACGGTTTCGAATCAGAGCCATACTACACCAGGTCAGGCGTGAGCCAGGGCAGCAATTTGGGTCCTCTCGAATTTATTTTAATGATAAATGACTTACCAGACGTAGTTAAACATAGTTTATGTTTATTGTTTGCAGATGACCTCAAATTGCTGCTCGAGGTCAGGGATGAGTCGGACTGTGCGAAATTGCAGGAAGACATAGATAGAGTGGTAGAATGGAGCAATAAAAATAAACTCTATTTCAACACAGCGAAATGCTCAGTGATGACATTTACGCGCGCGAAGACTGCCTTAGCCTACGAATACAAAGTAGAGGAAGCGCCGATGCAGCGAGCGTCTCAAGTACGAGATCTAGGAGTACTGCTTACCCCAGATCTAACTTTCCGGGATCATATAGTTAAGATTTGCAAGAAGGCTTACAGAAACCTGAGTTTCGTGCTGAGACAGTCGCAGGGATTCACAAACCTTACCACGCTCAGAGTGCTGTATGACGCTTTGGTAAGGAGTCACTTGGAACACAGTGCGGTGATTTGGGCTCCTTATGAAGCAAAATACAATGTCATGCTGGAGCGAGTACAGAATAAATTTACTAGACACTTGTATTTCAAACTTTATGGGGTTTACCCATTTTACCCGCTGATGTATCCTACACTGTTTGTACTGGGTATGGTGGGGTACAACGAACTCAGAGTGCGCAGAGAATTTACGCTCGCGGCGTATGCGCTAAAGCTCCTGCGTGGAGTAGCACATAATCCGGGTGTGCTGCGGCACCTGAAGCTGTGCGTGCCAGACCGGTACGTGTGGAGGCGGCGGCGACCGCCACTGCTGGCCGTGCCGGCTGCCAAAACTAACCTGCTGTCAAAGACACCCCTCACCCGCACAATATGTGTACTAAACAAAGTGCATGAGAGGGTTGATATATTTTCGTGCAATCTGAGTGAGTTCGCAAGAGTTTTGTTAAATATGGTCAGTTATATTTAAATGTTAATATTCTGTGATAGGTCTGATTTTGTATTTTAGGTTAAGATTTCATATTAAAAAAAAAAAACAGTGTTTACAATCCACTATTGTATTGGGGTAATCCTGTAAAGATAGTGTGTGTAAGTTTAATAATAATAAATAAATTATAGTCAAGCCACAGTTTCTGGAACTGTGGGAAATTGGCAACTCGTAACCCACATTAACCCGAGCAATTCTGGTCATTAACGATCTGCATACCTACCTATACCAAGATTGATTTATACACATGTAATTTGAGTGAATTCGCAAGGTTATTGATACTAATTTTATGCTATACCTAATGAAGATTAGTGTAGTATGTTATTGTATCGTATGTTTTTATTGTATATTTAATTAGATTTATTTTTTATTTTATTTTATCAAAGTTATGTTCCTATAATTATGTTATTTGTTGTGAGTAATGTACCTATAATATGTTATACAACTTAAAGATCCTAGTAATTCTAAATAGTAAATATTTTTTATTACATAAAGACAGCACAATTTTAAGAAACCGCGCTATCGCATTAGGTGATGAACCTGTAATGATAGTTTTAAGGGAGAACTTTCTAGAAATAGCGTCGATTGCCTGCAAACGCTTACGCTTTAAGCTTAGCCATAGTGCAACCTTGACACATGAAAATTGCCCACTCATGAAATTATGACGTAGCTCGGCACCCAGACCACCGCACCACCGCACCACCGCACCACCGCACCACCGCACCACCGCCAGAACTCCATAGAAACATAGCGGTATTCACTGAAACACCATGAATGAATTCCACCAGTCACGTTTATTCGGAAAGGCGGCATTTTTTATGGTGAGAAAAATTGGAATGTAGGCTAATAGACGCTTTTCACGCTACATATTAGGCTGACGGGAAGTTTGCAACCAAATGTGGTGTTTAAAAGGGTATATTTACTTCTATATTGTTATTATTGCTAATTGTAGAGTTCTAACAGGTCGCCCAGTTTCTGTGGTAGCTAAAATGGCTTTGGCCCCGATCTTTATGCTTGCATTCGATTTCCAAGAAGGATAATAAAACAGAAATATGCGTTACATTATAATGGTTTTAAGCTCACCTTATTGTACCACCATTGGAAATAACAAAGTAAATAAATAATTGAAAAACTATTCTTGTTCATGATCTAGGTGTTTTACGCTGAAAAGCTTTCAGGTTTACAAGGATTACGTTACTTATTATTGTATTAGTATACTACGATACCTTATGATTGGTATGTTTGCGTCTATAAGCTTCTTACTATTTGTACCAAGCGATAAAAAACTTCACCTGTACTCAACTCCCCTTAGCTCTGCTTAGACTTAAGCTAAAGGTTCTTCAATCACCTTTGCCTATCGCAGTCCACTGCTGGACATAGGCCTCTCCCAGTCTGCGCTTCAACACCCTGTCCTCCGCCTTCCGTATCCAGTCTGTCCCAGCAAAAGGATCTTGCTAATTTCAAAATAATGATAGGTGTTTAAGTTGCCTGATACCTACATTTCAAATAAATTTTACTAAAGTGTCATAAAATATGCTGCGATGCGCTGCACGTAGGTAGGTATCACGTATATATCACGTTATCAACTTTCAGGATAACATTTTAAAGTCACGCCATTCATCGGGCGGCCTGCAGGCGATCACGTCCATTTTAGTCAAAGATATTGAAACTAATCAGTAATCTTATGATCTTTAAAGGTAAATAAACAGGTGTCGCTAATTTTAATGAGCTGATTGATACGGTTTAATGTTTTTGGCAGGCATGCTTAATTACATTATAGGGATGCAGATTCTCAGAAATAAGGGGCATCGAAATAGCAAACAGTAAATAAACTATTTTTGGAGATACCTTATTGTTATTAAAATTATCTTTAAGGTCTTCTTTACCTCCACTTCATTCGTTTTAAAATAGCAACCCAAAAAGGAGCATGTGGAACACTGCTTGTCGTCATGAGAAGAAGTTATCCGGTACAAATTATGCTATTAGGTAATGCCCATTTTCGTTATAATTATGTACGATAGTAATCTAATCTAATTATATAAAAGCAAAAGGTCACTCAACACGAAATATCGAAAACCGCTTGACGTATTAAGATGAAATTTGATCGTATTAAGGAAAATTATGACGTAGGCATCCACTAAGAAAGGGTTTTTGGAAATTCGGTCTTTAAGGGGATGAAAAGGGGGGATTTTGTTTGTATGAATAATCTGATTCCTTGAGTTATTAAACTTGAAACTTGGCTAGAATACTTATCTATGTAAATTATAAACATTTCCATTTTTAGATTTTCTAAACTACCCCCTAAAGGAGGATTGGGGGTGTCAAAGTTTGTATGGAAGAATTTTAACGCGCGGTCTGATTAATATAACTCGAAACTCAGTATTTATACTTAAGACTGAAAATAAATAAAAATGTATATAAGGGATTTTTGAAAATCTACCCCTAACGGGGTGAAAAGGGGTATAAATTTTTACAGGGGAGGATTTTACTGTGTGGCTTGATTAACTTGAAAATTGGTATAAATATTCAATAAATCAAATAATGGAAACGTCAAAATAGACTTTTCAAAAAATATTATCACTATATTTGTATTTGTTATGGGAGAAGAGCAATATTATAATAAGTTCGTATTCTTCTATAGTTTACCGCAAATTGTAAAAGGCTAGCAAAAAATGTTAGAATATAGTTACAGATTTAACCTTTTAGAAGATTATCATCACGCTATAGCTTTATGGATCTAAGCAGTCAATCATAAGAATCATAACATATACAGGGTGGATTTTGAGATGGGGCAATAAGGGCCGGTACCTTAACCGTTGTCGCTACAAGAAAACAGTCTTAGGAGACTGTCCTTAACTTTTTGTAACATTTTGATCTGCATTCACATATTTTGAAGAAAAAAGAAATGTACAGTCCGCAAGAAGATCGCAAATTTTCACAAAAACTTTTCAGATGCCAGTCGATCCTATTTCTTATTACTAGGGTCAAATAACTATATCGGGCCATCTGAGGTTTGAGTACAAGAACGTCTGTCTGTGTGTTACCTTTTTACGCCAAAACTTCACGCGTTTCTGAGAAAAAGGGTCTTGACAGACAACGAAGTCATCCTTAAACGGTTTCTATTTTTCTTTTTGAGTACGAAACCCTATAACAGATTTATTATCTGCCTGTTACCTTCCATGCCGTAAAGACTGAACGTATTTAGATGAAAGGCATAAGCCATAAGCCGCGGACAAAAGTTATTAATATATCTGTAATTCGTATGGCGTACATATTAAAAGTATTCTATTCTATTCTAATGTTATGTTATAATATTTTTGAAAGAGGGTCCTAGATAGCAGGAGTTTCTTGCCCGTCCTGCTCCATGGAACCTACTACGCTTTGGAATGGGCAAGCTTCATCTTCGTGACACTGACCCCTCGACAATTCATAAGTGCCTGTAATTGGTTTAAGATATACCAACGTTTATCATAAAAACCGACCAAGTGCGTGTCGGACTACGCACAATGAAGGGTTCCGTAGTTGGAATAAATTTATCCCAAATACAAACTTAACATTGTAGTTGAAATGCATGTTCTCCCATACGGAATGTATGGGAGAACAGGAGAACTGCAAATGTTAGTTTGTATGTACAATATTTATAAATAGATCTACCATTTTATTTTAAGACCATAGACTTCTTTTAGGTTTTCCTGTAATTTATGAGTGAAGAACCATTCTGTGTATATTTATCAAAATTTTTGACTCTGTAGTTTCGGAGATAAGGGTCAATTTTATCTATTTTCTTAAATATCTTTGAATGTTTATAAAATTTTAAATATTATGTTAAATATTTTAAAATTATTAAAAAAATATATTTGAGATCCTCGAAAATAGAAATATATTTGATATGTCTCACCATACAGTTTGATAATCTTTTATTTTTTATTTTCTCATTTGCCTCCCAAAAGTGACCCAAATTATTCAAAACTCATTTATTTACGTTACACGTTCGTGTTTGGGTCACAAAAATACATATGTGTACCAAATTACAACTTAATCGGTCCATTAGATTTGGAGCAAATTGGCTGTGACAGACAGACAGACAAACAGACACACGAGTGATCCTTTAAGGGTTCCGTATCGACTTATCATCAGGTGCACCGTCGAAGCAGTATGCTACTTACCGGATATTAATTAAGTTATCAATGTTGATCGTCAAGAGATCACCTGTATTTAAGTCTAATTTCAGCGTATGAAAAGTTTTGAGAACTTTGCCGAAGTTTTTGTCGAAGATTCTACATTTGATGAACAATAAAGTACAATTTGCTTTATTTTATACCATGAGTAGGTACCAAAAATTTTGATTCCCTGTATAAAACCAGCCTTGAAATAATATGTACTTGAGTATATTATTATATTTTAATTTTACACTTTGTTTTTGTTTCCTTTTTTTATTTTTC
Organism: Omphaloscelis lunosa; assembly: GCA_916610215.1. Taxonomy (NCBI): domain Eukaryota; kingdom Metazoa; phylum Arthropoda; class Insecta; order Lepidoptera; family Noctuidae; genus Omphaloscelis; species Omphaloscelis lunosa. The sequence continues at coordinate 1,624,156 of OU744250.1, read as the reverse complement.
TTTGTGTTATAATATAAAGTCATAATTATGTTGTGTTGTGTGCGTTTTTGTCTGTGCTAAATAAATGTATTTTCTTACTTTTTTTTCTCTAATATCCCAATATACAATTTTGGAATCAAACCGAATAAAACAGAAATAAATATGGAATAAACGTTTTTTGTAACAAACCTGAAAAAGTACCTAACAGTACAGGGCGGTCAACTGTGCCTGAGGTTTCGCGTTCCCAGTTAGTTACCACACGAAAACAGAATTATCAACCGCACGTCCGAGGTATCTGTACTTTAATTCAGTTACCCAATTGCTGTATCTATATTGACACAAGTTACCTATACTTATTACAAATCATGGCCCAATGAATCACGGAGCTGATAACAGAGGTCAAAGCCAGTTTACCCTATGATGATGCCGATTTCGGAAGTGAAAAATCTCGAGCTCTTTTTACATGTCAATACACTTGGCACTTGGTAGACAAAAATAATATGAAAAGAAAAATTGATTGTCGTAGTCCTCAATTCTCCTTAACTCTTTTTACTAAATGAGAAATAGGTACATCGCCTGGAAATCGGTTAAGGAACAGACTTTTGCAGTCAAGCTATGCTACATTGTAGTATTTTAGCAACCAGACGGTTGTACTCATGTAACATCACGTGGCTAGCATCTCTAACTGGGGTTAAGACGGCACATGGTCGTCGTTTCCTGGAATACCACTGTGTTTTCCGATGCAGTGCTAAGACCTGCAAACAGGCCTGGACTTAGAGACCCAGGGCCCCTAGGCACATCGACTTTTGAGGCTATTCAGAAGCTGTTTTGGAAATTTAATAAATAAAAAAATATCTGATTTTAATTAACTATAAATAAACGTCAGACATAATGCAGTCTATGATAAGTATGTCACTATAGTCACTGTCGGGGTAGCTAGGTAGTTGGGGCCCCTAGGCCAGTGCCTTGTGTGCCTAAGGGTAAATCTGGGGCTGCCTACAAACCTTACTTTATACAAAACTGAAGACGATCCTTTTTACCAAGAGATCTTCTACTCCTGCCAGCTACCACACCTCAGGGCGTGATTATCATCATATAATCACGTAGTGAACATAGGGCCGATACTATCATCTTATCACCCTGTGAACCTGAGTCTTCTGCAAGCTTTTCAATGACCTCTAGAAATGACGATTATAGGTCAGTTATCACCAGGTCGTATGGCGATTTCAATGTTCGCGTCATCGGTATCACGTCATTCGCAGATCTGGATTTGTTTTCTGATATCGAGATTCAACAGAACCAGTCGATGTGGCCACGCTTGGGGGAGGCCTATGTCCAGCAGTGGACGTCTTTCGACTGAAATGGTGATGATGATGATTGAAATTTAAAAAGCTGGTGGCCTCCCTAATGGTAAGCTAATAATAATAATTATTATTATTTATCCACAAAAAGCTGTGTCACCACCGCCTATATCTGCAATACCTACAACCGAATTGCGTTACGAACTTTCTATAACAATCCGAAGGGTTTTGAAGGAAATTCGTAATCCTTTGCTTCACATGTTTGAAAAAAATTGTTTCCACAATAACGCAATGAATGTTATTGAATTGACTGAATGAAAGGCATTGCAATTGTAAGTGTGCGCAGACGCATCACAGTTACATTGTCCACCCAAGAGACAAAGTTGAAATGCCGTGTGCCTGTGATTGTGTCCTGTTACTATAATTTCCTAAACTTGGAAATTTGCAGTAGTTATCCTTAATTCCTATTTCAGAATATCATGTCTTGGTTCTTCAGTACTTTCCGCCTTAGTCTGCATATACTAGTTTCGCGAAGTGTAGTCTGCGTCTACACTTCGCGAAAACATCGTAGTTTTCCTGTAACGCGTTTTCGTCGGTTCGTCAGTATGTCACGATCTCGCCTGCATGCATTAACTGCAGGGTTTCCCGTTATCTAGAGCCGGCGTAACTGTTTCTCGGGTTACTCCTAAATAAGTGTGCTTTTCTTTTAGGCAGGATTTACAAAGGAACCGTTTTCCTATAATAAAGCTTGAACGTAACCAGTTAAAGTCGGATTGTTGCTACGTTTTCCCATGTGTCTTCAACGTCAAATGTTTATACCTACATGATATAGTATTAATCTACTGTATATCGTACTCATACGTATGTATTTAACTATGGAGATAACATCTGACTATTCGTAGTAGACAACAAAGTACTGATCGAATAAAACTTTTGTTTTTAAACTTTTCAGATAGGTTTAACACGTTCTGTGCCGGTAGCCCTCCTGGCGGGTTCACCTAGTCGCATATGGGATGCCGTGAGTACTCGCGGAGGGCTCATTTTAAATGTAGCTTTTTCTAAGCGAATACAGCATTATAAACCGTGAAAATAAAATCTGATTTATATTTTAACAAGTTTATTAGTATATGCGTTGATTTTAAAATTCTAGCATTATTTCACGAAAAAAAAATTAAAAGGTTGGGAACTACGTATAGCGACAAGACCCCCTGAAAACACTATTTTACTTCCTTTTACAGTATTTTATAACATGGTTTTAAACTTAATGCCGTTGCCCGTCCGTGATGGTTAACTTTAGCGCAAAGATAATGCCGGGAACCCTCCCGGAGGTTCCACTTGCGAAATGTGGCGGCATGGCGTATGATCTCGATGAAAATGGGTGGAGTCGAAAGTGTTAATAGACCAGCCACCAAGAATTTAAAACTACGTCATCTGTAGCTGAACTTCACAAAATTGTTCTTGTTTATTCCACAATTTTAGAAGTGAATGCAGGCGGACACACTGATGCGTAGATTGATGTAAATAAAATTAGAACAAAACGAATTCCGTCAACTTTTATAATAGAGGCGATGTCGCAGTACACCACTAGTGGGCGGCCATCATAAATTATTAACATGCGGCTTGAAACATTTTTAGATGAGAATATTATTAGGGCGGTCAATTAAATTTATAATTAACCGCTATTTAGCTAAAAATAAGATAATAAAACGGTCTTTTCACAACAAGTAGAAAGCTGTACATTCTTTATGATGATTCTTATTTTTTTTTTAGATGCAGCTATTTGTCATTTTTCACAATTCCGTTTGAATTAAGCCCTAGGAGTTTTCTCATGCCGGAAAAACTACGAACCATTCATGTGTGAAAGCGCTGTAACTGTAAACACGAACTGTAACCCAGATTTAGTTCGAGGGGTGTTTCACTGAGCGGTCTTATAATACTTAGGTATAGGTATCTAAGTTAACAACTTGGCCAAAATATTACTCAGAAAGTTAGAAGTTTTAGTAATAACTTTAGAAGTTGCTGTGGTCTAACTGTCCTATAAATATTTGCGCCAAATAATATTAGCATTAAGTAAACACTTAATTAAAATAATTAATTACTGCATTTAAGAATATTCAAATATTGCATCACCCCGACTCATGTTCAGTAGTTCTTTCAACGGACTAAAAGTACCTAAATTCGATCGTTGGATCCAAAAACATACGACATCGGCAGGCATTTATAATTTTTTATACAAGTTGAATTTCATAATGCTAGTATACAGGGTAGTCCAAATAGACACGTCATAAAATAAAATTGCAAAATCTTCATGCCCAGGGGTCTCCAAAAATACCCCATGTATCTTCGTCACTATTTGGACCACCCTGTATTTTTCTACAATACGACGCATCAACGTGCCCCCTGTGAACCGCCGCCTACTGATAACAGTGAAGCTGCTGATAACTATCACTTCCTGGTCTAATTAACTAAGTAGTTCTGTGACCGAGATTATGATTAAAACGTAGTAGTATCATTTTAATTATTAATTATTATCAATGAGTTAATTGTAGCTCGTGCTAGTTATAATCAAAGGAAACTGGAGATGATTGCGTCTCAATTTCATGCATTTTCGTCTGTACGGGAAACCCTCACACTGTGGTCAGCAAGGTGGTAGCAGAGCTTACTGAGTGGATGATGTGGAGGCTGTTTTATTTTCGTAGATCCTACTCGAAGGGGTTTACGAAGAATATCATGAGTAGGTAAGTATCTTGAGTGTATTTGTGTGATATTACAGAAAATATGACGCTAACAATATAATTGCGTCAAATAAGAATAAAAAATACAGTCAAAACTATCTCTGCCAACCCATTAATAGCTAGCGCAAGCGCCGAACACACATTTTTGATGTTAAAATATATGAACGTCAATTGCCATGAATTAATTCGATATTTTTATTTGTTGACATGCTGTCATTAGTGCGGACAGTCTGGCACAAACACCAAATCTTTGATGCAATGATAAGTGTTAAGATCGACGAGCATGTGAGTAATGCGAATTATTCGAATATTTCAACGATTACTGCCGAGTTAATATAGTTTGTGTAAACACCAGGTTTCCAGAGAATTTCCCACGCCGATCGACCGTAAACAATTTATGGGGAAATGTTTTCAATAAGTCCATTGGAATGCTGAGTGATTTCCTAATTAACAACTCTAATCCAGAATGGCTAGGAATAGAATATCTTTTTTAAACTTAGATAAACTGAGTGGGAGTTCCGTCGTAAAGAGATGAAAATATCCCTTCAGTGCCAATTGAGCGTTGCGGATTCTGTTACAGAAGTCTAATAAACTCTTTTATTAACTATGTATTGCGTTCAATTTACAGAAAATACACCCACATGTAACTATTTTAATAAGTTAGTGTAAATAGGTTATTTAAAACTTGCAGCGTCTGCCTGTTTTTTTACGATACTGACTGAATCCTAAGGCCACGTGTTAAAAGGAAGAAGAGTCCAAAAGTCCCTAAACCAAGCAACAGACCCTGAATCATTTTAAGGAAAATCCTTATACATTCATACTTTTATCTTTGTATCAAATTGTAAGATCTAAAAGTTCGCATTTCGCACCTGCCTTATGACGGTGTTGTTTCGATAAAATAGCGCGGCGCGGCGGCGGCGGTGGCGCCGGCGACCTACGATGACTAAAACCAAACAAGAGGTTTAACTTGAAGGAAGTTCTTTCATACTTCTGAAAATTACCGGTGCTATACAAGGCGGCAGATGGTTATTTTATTGCGTTTACTGACGAAATAGTCGGTGACGATAACACGGTGGGTATTTCACATAGGTACAAAGTGCAGTCTTCGTGATTTGGCAGGAATTTTGCCATATCTTTATGATATTTATTTGCGCGCTGCGGGCAGGCGACATTTCGAGCGGTATCAATGATAGGGGTCAGATTATTGTAGATTAATTGCAATGTACAATAATATGATTTAAAAGTGGCATTATAATACGGAAGTGTATAGAGTGTCGCAAGCGGCATTGTATCACTGTCGGTTATAGTGCCGCAGCCAGCTTGCGGCATAATAGTGGTGCTATACATATACACTGCCGCAAAGAGTATGCACGGCAAAATAATGCAACTGCTGCTACAAAACGTATTGCCTTGCCAGCCAGGTAAGTACAACCGAATTTCCCTATAACTGGCGAAAACTAGGTGTTCCTCCAACAACCCCTTTGCGGTAATAGTCGCTTGATTATGAATTCACACATCCAGTTGGTTTTGAGCAGGGACTTGAAAAGGAAATTAATTTCGTCCCGTTACACTAAATGTTATCTTTGACGCTACAAAGTTTGTAACGATACTAAAACCTAAAAATATCAATAACGTTACAAAAAACGTTATAGAATATAATTTTTGTAGAACAACATTTTAAGTAACGTTATAGGTATCAGTAACATTAAGGCTCTTTCAAACAGGCGCGACACGCGACGCGACACAAAGACACCGCTCGTCGCGCGACGAGCGGTGTCTTTGTGTCGCGTCGCGTGTCGCACCTGTTTGAAAGAGCCTTTACGCTTATATCTGCTTGTAATAACGTTACAGATTCATTTGTATAACGTTATTCGGAAGAAATTTTCCCGCCGCCACCGGCCACCGGCAGCCGGCTGGTGGTAAGCCACCGCCGTATTCAAACATTAAATTCGTTCGAGATGCACATCTTTTACAGACAGTGTTGTGAATAAATAGTTGTGGTTACTTACCTACTTTTATATTTATGTTATAGTGTCATCTTCACAATTTCAATGTTGCGTATCGAAATGAATAACGTTATTATTTTGTTATACCGATATATTAATAACGACATATTGTTAATATTGTTATTAAACAGTTTAAGATTCCGTTCGTGAGTATTTCAATTAATTTTGTTACGATCCTGGTGGAACGGTACAAATTATCGTTACCGTCACTTCACGTAACGTTATTTTGAGTAACGTTTCAAGTCCCTGGTTTTGGGCAGCCAAATGTAAAGTTAGGCTTCGTCACCCTCTTTGACTGCACTTGCTCCTGATCGATCCAAAAGGCTTATTACAATCACATCCTATTATGATAACCAATATGCCAACAAATTACTTGAAAGCCGATAAAATAAAATAGTTTAGTCACTTTTACAATTTTCAAGTTATCCGATTATTGATAAACTTAACCGGTGTCCTTAGACAGCGGTAACATTCAACAAAAACATACAACAAAAATAACGCCACACGCTATCATCACTTAACAAGCATATAAATCGCGATAAATCTAATAAATTATTGGCACCTACATATAAATCTGATATAATCTCCTAAACCTAACAGCATAATCACATCTATCAATGTACATATAGAGTGGCTTACTACGTCGTGGCTATATGTCACTGATAGTCCGTCGTGTGTATACCTTATTATCACTTATCAGTCATTCATGTGTCGTTAGTACAAAGTAGAATAGCCGCTCTCGTGAGCAAACATTAGGATTTCGTCTGCCTACGTCGCATATAAGTTTAGTGATGCAATTATAAAACAAATTAATCTTGATTGTTATGTTGAAGAATCATACTTAATGTATATAAGATTTAACATTTTTTTTTTAATGGGCGGTTTAGTTTTGATTGTGGTTCTGTAATACGGGCCTTAGACTAAGGCCCGTATTACAGAACCACACTCAAAACTCAACTATTACTTTCAACTTGTTTAAAGCCTTGATTGGTTGAAACTAGTTTTAAGTAATGCTTGAGTCTTGAGTGTGGTTCTGTAATACGGGCCTTAGAATGTTTAGAGAAGCTTACTGACTAAATTCACTTACGCTTTTTTCCCATGGGGGTAGGCAGAAACCACAGAGTGCCTCCTGCTACGATCCTTACATACCTACTCCTTAAGCTTCATTTACGTTCAAACATCTGGTCATACACGCACGCCGGTTGACTTTTTTGATGAACATCACCAATAAAGTCATTATATTATGTCCTTCTAGGGCGTCCCCTCTCGGCGGCGTAAAAAAAAAATCTTTTTGATTTTACAATCGATGAACGGTTACAGCTTTCAAGCATGCTTAGAGGTGAGTAAGTACGCCTGAAAAGCAAGGCCTGTGTACATTAAATATATGAACCACGATGTAAATGGATGAACCGTGAAATCTGACTTCGTGATTTAAAAGATTATGCAAATTGCAGCACCCGGTAGGTAAATAGTAAGTATGCATCATTAAAAAAAAATGTTCCGTCTCGAAATCTGATTGTTAAGGCAAACCCGAATTTTAATATTTTTATTCTACAAGATGTGCAAAACCGCGGTTGTGTTATTTCTACTTAAAATTATTTGTCATAGGTGTCATGTCATAGAGACCGACATAGTCCATAAATCACATCATTCAAGATATTGGCCTTCACAATTCGTTTAAGTCCTCTCTTAACAAAAGCCTCAAGGTTCTATAGGTATTAACAAGAACTGTTCATATATCCTGTTAATCATTGTGTCAGACTGGGAAATCCTTTCACGTAGAGATCGTGACTGATACCAATACCGACACGGTTTGATACGATACCGGCACGGTCTGATGTCGACCGTACCTAGGTACCTGTCGGTCACAGATCAACGATTATTCAATGAAAGACGCGCAATATTCTTTTAATAGCACGATGATATTAATTTACGGATACTGATAGCTTTATAATAACTGATTATTTCATAATTAATCAATAATTACGGATGTTCTTTGGTAATTCTGTTGCAATCATATTATTAAAAACACTTGGTGCCATGTTGTAGGTATCTTGCGGATTGATTTGGTGCCGTGTAAGCAACTTGGAGCTATATTCTTTACTTAATAGTTTAGTAATTTCGCGTAATTTGGCGTGATGTTATGTTATGTTTTATGTTAATTTCAATATCTAAAGTCTGGCTTCCTAATCAATACCTCATCATTAATTTCAGCTAGATCCAGAATTTAAAGAAATGTGGTTTCTTTCTGAAGTTACATTATAAACTTCATATTATCCTAATGGATCTCTGAATTACCTATTACTACTTATTTTGCTGCATGTTTATATACCTACATACAAGCTACAAAATTGTCTACAATACGGAGCAAAAAAACTGTCGCTTCTCTTTTCGCCACCTCATAGTCTGGGGCGAGTGAATCAGTTTCCGCGAAAGCTGAACGAACTCGCTGCAAGATGTAATACATCAGCCCCTCAGCCTAGCCCACAGCTTGACTCACAGCCCAAAGAACGTTTACCTTTGAACAGCCGCCTAATGGTGAGAGGTCACGGAGACACGCATATTTCTGGGAACTATTTACCGTTGTGTAGTTTCCAATTACGAATACCTGTTTAAAAAATGTTTGATTAGGTGACAAACAAACAGGCGGTCTACGTGATGGTAAGTGGTCACGCACGGCCGCCTATCGTCATCATCATCAGCTTACAGCCTTTGTCCACTGCTGGACAAAGGCATCTCCAATCGCGCGCCATTCAACTCGATTCTCGGCAACTCTACCTCCGCCACCGCCTATGACATCTATATACAATAGGAGAGGATCGTCACTTATCAAAATGCTAGAAATTAGTTACACACTAGCTCTCATTATTGGCTCTACTACTTTCTACTAAAGTTTCATTCTGTAGTTAGGTCTTGGCGCGAAAATCTCAAGTTGAAGCTAGAAGTAACTCTCAATTATGTACTATCAAGACGTAGACAAGATTATTCGCATAAAACAGGAAAAAAATGCAAAAAAAGAGGCGCGTCGTTTATTACATTATGATTATGACGTATTGCCGACGCGTTTAATTGAGCGCCAAATTGCGCTCCCACTCGCTGGGAGTGACGAATTAAAGTGGTCCTAAAGGGCAGCTCTTATTTGATTGGCGCTTTAATCAAAATCCCAAATTCAATGATAATCTTTATTAAAGTCGATTGACACTGAAAACATACGAGAAAGTTCCTGAAACATACAGGAACTTTCTCGAATGTTTCCAGTAACAGATTTCAGCAACGAAGCTCTAGGCGAGTTTTCCTTAAATAAAATGACCTTTTCATTATCGACCATGCCAAGTAAAGTGTCTACTGTCGTGTTTTCCTATTACACAACCACATAAAATCGTGAAATTTTTCTCGACATATTAGCACGTGTGACGGCTAGTCACGCCGTCATCATCTATGTAGTTCTCATTCTTATTTTCGTCATGTCGTAGGTACCGAGACTCCAAAAAACTATGATTCACACATTTTTTGCACGTCACTGTAACAGTGTACATCATACATGTGCTGGTTATCCGTTTTACGGTTTGTTATTATATTTATCTTACGGCGGCGGCTTGTGTCATGTTAATGTGTTATCATCTGTTATGTCGCGTTACCAAATATGGAAGTTACTGTACGTCGTGGTTTTCTTAGAATTTTCGTCTGTATTGGTTTGACTGCATTTAATGAGTCTTAGGTCTTTGACGCATTTTTATCATGTTTAATGAGTTGTTGGATGTTGTTACCGATTCATTTACTGAAAATGGTACTTATGTAGAAGCAATGCTATTTCAGTCTGAATTTTAAGTCCATTTTTTAATTTTAATGAGAGGATGTGTGAAGAGCTCGTGGCTAAGTAATAACAGCCGCACGGGTAGATCCATCAGGTTAAGCAATGCTTGCCGGGATTGGTCCGTGGATGGGTGACCATCTTTACATACTGAGACTCACACGCCTGAATCAATTAACTATACTGAGACTCCTCCGTGCGTCGGAAAGCACATTAAGCCTTTGGTCCCAGCTGTCATTCGTGGATTTTTGACAGTCGTTCGCCAGAAGCTCGAAAGTCTGACAACCAATCTTAACAAGGGGTATCATATTAATCAGTTACTGGGTTGTGGAGGTCAAATAGACAGTCGCTCCTTGTAAAATAATGATATTCCGCTGCATCCAGTTAGACTGGAAACCGACCGCAATATAGTTGGGAAGAGGCTCGGCAATTTTTTTTCAAAGTCAAAGTCAAATATTTTTTTCAATTAAGCACATAAAAGGCACTTTTGAACGTCAAAATTTACAAAAATTAAAATTGATTCTAGTCGCCCCTTCTAAAAGGTATTATTCGTATGGAGAAAGAAAGAAAATACATTTATTTAGTACAGACCAAAAATAATGAATGGAGAAGAATAGGCAAGAAACTCTACCGTTACTCTTTTAAAATGTTTTACAATATTTTGTATACATTAATTATATAATTATATGTGAAGACGATGCACCTAAAATAATATTACTATACCACAATAGGTATAAATAATTAAAAATGAAGCAATGGCCTAAAAAAATATAATGTGATGGATACATGGTGTTCACATATTTACAAGCATTGTAAAAGTACCTATACGATATTCCTAAAATACAAGTAAAACTATAGGTCAGTGTGTGAATTCAAATAATAATAGAATGTAAAATTATATGTTATAATCATTAATTATACATTTAAATTAGCAACCAGTTTGATTTTGTCTAGACTCTAAATTGTCCTATGGAGCTCCAGGAGCTCCAGGACAGTTTGGGGCGATAAGAATGCTTGGATATAATCCTCTAATTTGCAATATAGTTCTTTACAAAGATTACTTTTAATATCAGTTTAAAATTTTCTTTCAGTCAATTGTAATATATCACAAGGTATTAAAGTTCTAATTTATATAAATAAAAACGAAATGCTGTTCGTTCGTAAGCGGCTGGACCGATTTCGTTTTTTATTTATTTTAAAATGTTCGTAGAAATCCCAATTAAGTTCTTAGGAAATAAAAATTGTAAAAATTTCCAGGAAAATTTCCAAATTTGGAAAAAGCTGGACTACGGGATTTTTGTTTGAACTATTGAAATAGGACAGGAAGCAGGTAAGCTAGTAGTTATACATAATTATCTCATGAACATTATACTCTACCACTTGTTATTCAAGAAGTTGCGTTAGTATTGGCTCACCCATACCTTACTGTCTAGTGACATAATTATGTAGCTTTGAATTCAAGCAAAAAAATGTAATAGGCAGACAAGTGAGTCACGATTTTTTATTAAAAAATTTAACAAAGTCTATGGGTAATCAAAGTCTAAACTTTACAAATTCTTATGCAACTTTAACTTAAGTATAGCCTTACTCTTCAGGACAGAAGGATGATAAGCTGGATAACGTAAGAGATATATCCTGACGATAGCCCGAATCTTTAAACCTGTAATATGTTGGATCCATATGTATTTGACAGGGTTGGCATACAAAGGTTCTTTTGATAAAAAACATAAGTAACTTCGGATATTCTCAAGTTATTAAGCATTTTTATGCAATGCACGACCGTCAACTGGGCCTAGATAGTATCTCCAAGCTCGTAACGATTTTTTCCTGTTACAGGTACATTCCACTCTTAAAGTTTACTCTCAGTATGACGTACTTAGTTAACTTGGTTTTTATTCTTATAAGATTGTGTGACAGTTTTCCGAAACGTCTAGTTGGGTTTAACTTACGAAATGGGATTTTAACCGCTGACGGCACCGGTTCCTTTATAGGAAAATTATAGTAAGAGATGTCGACTTGATTTTCCTAATTTACTGTCCGTCTTATGATGCTTGAAATATTTAGCTACGTAGATCAATGATATGGATCAGTAGATATTTACGTATGATTTGTGTAGTTTCTGGACGATACATTTGTGAACACCATAAGGCTTCTTCTTCTCGTATTTGACACGAATCATAGGAAAAGCTCATGTTTTGGCTAAACATACAATGTGTAAAAAAACCCTGTCCGATCCGTGAGAGTGCTGTTAGGTACTGTACCTACTATTTATATTGTAATTTTCAGGAAAAATGAAAAAAAAAAAAAACCCTGCATTTTTTTTTCAAAGGGGCATTTTACCGGGATAATGCATGTGGCCCGCGCGGCCGTCATTTAGCAGGTGTCAACAAGTCATAACTTATGACCCCTATTGAAAATTTGCTAATCTTTAATGGAGTTGGGATAATTTTGGTACTAAAAACGTGAATTTTAAATAGCAATAACTTTTTATTTTTAATAATAATTAGATGGGTTATTGCAGTACCTATGTGCCCTTTTCGGATCGGACAAGGCATTTATTACACATTGTATAATCTGAAAAGTGGTAGCGGGGCTGAGTGCTCAAGATGGAAAAGGGTAAAATTACGGTAAAATATGGTAATTTTCGGAAAAAAACGTATTAAACGTACTCATACAAGCATAACCATTAAAAAACTACAAATCGACGCCTTACAGTGAAAACCTCGTAAGTGTAAAAGAAGTAACTTTTCAGGAGGAAGAAAAAACGACGTGCTGTAAATTTTTGTACGGCGTCTTTTATGTTCGCAGTTCTGGATATAAAATCGGGTTAATTTTCTATATTAAATAATAAAAAAAACAGTAATTATTCCTCCTCAAAAGTTACTTCTTTTACACTTTTTTAGGCTTTTACGCTAAGGCGTCGAAATACGGAAGTGAGTATGTTTGTGTATATCACTAATTAACTATTAACCGATAAATGGATTTGAATGATATTTGCCAGAGATATAACCAGTATAGGAAATTAAAAAAAAAAAAACAGAAAACTGGGCTCGTGCGACTCATGCGTACTAAAAATCCCTAAAATTTAATTCTACAGTGAATAATTCAAGATATGAATCACACCATGTCGAGGCAGAGCAGAGGACAGCACAAATTAAAATTTAAATCTTCATAAGTCACCGGTAATTTTACCGTAATTTATATAAATGACCGTAAATTACCCCTATTTTAACCAGCGTTTTCCGTAAAATTACGTAATTTTGCAAGCCTACTCAGGAGACAAAGGTATATTATTGAAAAATAATAATAAAAATAAAATTGTCAGTCTTGGAGGTTCATTATATTGCACCTAAAAATCATTCAGGTACCAGTTAACAGACTTTACATTTTTTTTTTGGGTGGGATATTATCAAATAACTCCTCCCGCTCTGGGCGGAGCGGGAGGGCGTGTTAGACTCTTACTGACTAAAACCCACCCGTGTTCCTTCAGTTGCCTGTATGTTGCAAGGGGCCACGGTAACCCTTTCCGACAAACCCGCAACCCCGGCAGGCATCGGCCCTAGCGGACCCCTTCAGTTGTGCTGAAATCTCTTTGAGGCGCGCGTGTAACACAACGCGCCGTCGACCCGGGCCTGGTCCTAATCGGGCGGCGAGCTACCCATTGCTCACCATCCGTAAGCCTGCGCTTATGGTGGCCGGGAATCGGCCTGCGATTTCGGACGTCTCCTGCGGCGGTTAGGGGCGTAAGGGCGCTTTCGTTCCGTACTGTGGCCTGGACCAGGGCCGAACGCCAGATATCACCGCCGCCGATCGCTTCCACGAGGACACGGCGATGCTCCGCCCAAGCTGTGCAGACCTCCACCGTATCCTCCGGACGATCCACACAATGGTGATACCCGAGCGCTTCCTCCCGCGTTATCCGGAACAGGAACCTCCCGAAACAACCGTGTCCGGTGAGGACCTGCGGCTGTTAGGCGGAAGGTGAGGACGCCGTGGCGCCTCTCTAGCCACTCCTCAAAGAGGGGACTTATCGCCGCAATTGTGGCGTGCCCAGCACTGGGTTGCGACAATCGCACTCTCCATGACGCCATGAGATCCCACCGGAGCTCTGTCCGCTGTGCCGTGATTGCTCGCGGCAGCGGAGTTACGCCCCAGCGTTTCGCCTCCTCGCGCCACTCCCAAAAGTGCGCGAGGACTTTGGCCCTTAGATCCCATGGCGGTAATCCGACAAGAAGGCTCGCCGCCTCACAGCAGACCGTGCGGTATCGTCGAGCCAGCCGGATGGCCATGACCTTTTGGGAAGCGTTCAACCGGCGGGTTGGCTGCCGCCTCAGGAAACGCGTCCATACCGTTGCCCCGTAAAGGGCCATGGACCGCACGACCCCCGCGTAGAGCCGCCAGGAGGCGTTTGGACCCCCTAGATTGGGCAGGAACCGCTTCAAGGTAGCCCCGGCCGGCTCCAGTCCGGAAGCCAAACGTCTGAAATGCTCCACGAAGTTCCACCGGTTATCGAGGACGGGTCCCAAATACTTCATCGTCGACTTGATGCTGACGTGAACCCCTCCCGCCGTTTCCTGGGAACCCGACGATGGTGCATTTCGAGGAAGTTTAAATAACCTAATTTAATAGGTGTTTGTAGATTAATCTTGACCTAACGACATCCCGGAGGGATCACAAATCACGATGTGTAAGAATGGTTAGTCTGGTATACGTCAGTATAGCTTTACCTCATGGATCGATTACGACTTGCGTCACATAGATAAATAGTAATAACCCCATCAACAGAACATCAGCACTTTCTCCCATGCAAACACTTGAAACCACATGATGTATCTAACGCAATAACGTTAACTTTTATATTGTAACAATGGGCCTTGACTTCGAGTGCCGGCTGATGTAAAACGCAGGATTGATTGCACGGGCCATTTTTTACCGATTTCGAAAAAGGAGGTTCTTAATTTGTCTGTGTATGTGTCTTTAGGAACTTTCTCAGGAGTATTACATAAAGAAGTAATTTTTACTTTGTGTAATGCGTGACTGTAGAAATAAGAACATAAGGAAAAGTTTTTAGTTTGGCATTTATTCGTTTGGGGACTTATTTACACCATAGACTATGCGCAATGTGAACAATTTTACTAATCCGATAATTAAGTGTTTATTTAATAAGTTTATTAACGGATTACCTATCTTGCAAATAGTTTTTCTTTGAAAAAATTATAGGTAATTATCCAAGTTTGCATTATCTTCTTTCATACCCAAATAAAAATTAAATTAAATGAGTTGACACCGAATTACAGTAATCACTAAATGCATTAAACTAATGAAATTACACAGTCATATTTAAACAAGTAAGTAATCCCACGTAATCCGCTAACTAACTGGAGATAGTTAAACTTTATCTAACGTTTAATTAGTTTATCTTTGAACGAAAACTACGCACATAGTACTACGGCGACCTCGTTTGCACTTTCATGAATGAAATACCACGATTGGCTTCCTTCAAACAACTGCTAACACGAAACATTGTAACTCTGTACACTGCCAAACAAAAACGCACTCTATCGTCATACTTTTAAAGTCAACCTTTCTCCTGTAGGTAACATCAAAGTTTTTTTTCCTCAGTCATTGCATTTTCAACCATAAAGTTAGAAAACAATGTTCGTTTTTTATTGCAGTGTCGTGTAAGTTATGCCGTTATGATCGGGGTTATAGACACGACCTCGACGCGCACGTGGCAAGAGTGTGCCGCTCGCACTTCCACAGCACAGTCTGCGCAGGCGCGACACTGCTCATTCAAGCCACGATTCCGGAGAAATGCCGGAATTCCGAAATTGGCAGATGTGGAAAGATCAAGAAAATTATTTAAAAAATCGTCTTGATTGCGACCAAGTTTTGCAATTTCTTATGTATGTATAAAATGCCACATTTCAAAGGCATAGCAGGATTGCCATTCCAGAGACAAAGCCGAAATTATTTTTCATAATGTATACCAGCACCCTTCAACTATCTCCTACCTTCTCAACTCCTACCTTCCAAGCAGCAGAATTGCTGGAGGGCAAACACAAGGAGAAAGAGAAAATCTTTCCGAGCAATATGAGCTACGTCAAAATACTATTTCTGAAGTCCTCTTTATAGGTACCTTGCATCATACCATCAAGATAACCATTTTTCTAAAGTAGACAGAGTCGCAAGATATTTTGTAACCGTTACCTTCAAAGGTCGTTAACAAGGCCGATCACATCAATTCACACAAGTTCGACGAGTACCGTAAGATCCGTTACTCTGTCATTGTCTACGAATGCCGGACATTTGATGTGACATTAGACGGAGTTGCATCAGATCAGTGAAAGTTATTCTCCGAAATGTTCTGGCTCTTGCCGTCTACGACTGGTGAGTGTGACGGGTGACGGGTCGTTAGCGGTTGACCTCGCGCGATAAGGAAAATGTCGCAGTTATTATTAGCTTGTTCTTTTAATTGTAATTGCATCGTTTATTGTCTAGACAAGGAAGCTTTATTTATATTCTTACCGGTAGTTACGTTTATTTCCCATACAAGTTATTGAAGAAAGGTTTTCCCCGTAAATCGGAAAACGACCAAATTAGTTACTTATAGGTTTTCTTCATTGAATTATCTCTGTAAAAATACTTTTCTATATTTTCACTTTTCAGTAATTATAGTAGGACCACAATAAAAACCAGGAAAATGTTATAGTAGTATCATTTCGTTTCCATTTTTGTGTCAAGATATTATACTACAATTACGAAAGCTGTCTTAAGCATGAATCATGTTTGAAACTTAAATTATTTTAGGTTGCATTTACATGGACTGAAATCTGCAGCCAATATTCTAAGAACAATGATCAAGCATTAATCTTGATACAAAACTCATTTAATAGGTTTCGAAGTAATCTGAACTGGAATCTTATTTCTTAGATTATTGTAGAATGTACAAGCATGAATAGCTATTCATGCTTGTACATTCTACAATAATCTTGAGTCGATTTTAAATAATAAGTAATTGGAAAGGATCTTTATAAATAGGTTAGCATATCGGTTTTTCCATCAGTTATTTCTCAATAGCAGCCCGGAGGCTGCATTTGAGCCCGGTCGATGTCAATAGGCGACAAGGAAATTAATTTTTGCATGGACACGGCTGATGACCGAGATAAGATCGAGAAGACTGCTAGTGGGATTTACAAGAAGCCTGAAACGGATAGCGATGAGACCACCTCAGACGAAGACATTGGAAACAGCAAAGAACAGATGCTCCTATCCTGAGGGCACGTCTTCCTTACCATTAACGTGCCCCCCGGTCTACTCCTTGATATGCAATGGCCTCTGTAGACCCATGCAACATGAGGCTCCAGGGACTAGTGCAGATATTGGGGTTTATTCGATTTATCGAGTCTGGTTAAACCACGCTGGGGCGGTGCATTTCATTATTTCATCCATTCATTCGATGTCAATGGACTCTAATATATAATATTGGAGCCCTATATGGGGCTTAAAAACATAACTTACGTTTGGTCACCCAAATATGACCTCTACTCTCCTTCTACTACCTCTGCCTAACCCGTCGGTGATTCCAGTTGTCATGTTATGTGTTTTGTTGTAAGCGTAACTTAACTTAAATGCCTGTATATGAGCAGGCTTGTAAAAATGTGGATACTAAAGAGAGTTTAGGTCAAATATTTATGTATAATTAATAATAATTTTAGTGTTGGGCTTTCTCTCGTGAAATGTCTAATCTTCATACGATGGAGCAACTATTTCCATCGAGGGACTTTTCTTTAACTACCTTTTAAACAAATATGCTCACAGAGAATAAAATACCAATAATTACATCCCACTTATTATGTCTGTCTCTCTGATTCATGCATGGTGATAATTATGTGATGTAACAAACAACAGACATTAGTAACCCTCTGTAGAATGTTATCGTCGACACCCACATCTCTGCCCTTGCACCCCCGCAAACAGCACCGTATTAATTAAGACATGATGACAATTACAAGATAAAACTTATCTAAAAATAATTACTGTATCTATATTTAGCAAAGCCTTGAACATTTTTATCAGCCGCTGCTTCTGAGAATTCTTACACAATTTTCCAATGACGTTTTTCATTTTGACTGACAATTTTTTAAGTATATTTAACTCTTTTGCGTATTGACATAAAGTCTAAAGTGTTTGCAGAAGGTTCTGTTTCATAAAATGGTGACACAAGTTCGCAAATTGCCGGATGTAGACGGTATTGTAAGAAGAATTAAATAAAACCTTAAATTGCTGTTTCCCACGACATCAATCACAAAATAATATTCTTAGGTACAAAGTACTAGGTACATCCCGCTGAGGGTCCCTCTAGTCAGAATTTCAGAAGTATTCGAAGTAAGAAAATCTTCGAAGCTCTATTTGTTGGTTTTCTATTGACCATTGACCACTGTAGATAGTAGATAACAAGTTACGTATCATTTCGAGGGTTAAAGAGCTCTACAGCTACAAGTTTCAACATGACGCTTCGGCAGCGATACTATTCCACATAATTATCTATTTTCAGTCTGCGGATTACACATTTGTAAGTCATATGACAACATAAATGACTTGCGTTTATTGCGAAAGACACGCGTTTGATTATTTCACCACTATTTAAACGATAATTAAAAATAACACAATTTGGGATAGGTGAAAAAGTGGAGGGTAAGCAAAGGGCGTTATGCCAGTCTCGGCTAAAACGTAAATAAGAGAAGAACGAAGTAAGTAAAGAATATTGCAAAGTTTAAGGTCAATCCGCAGTGGTAGCCGCGAAATACATTTTTCTTACGTTTTTTGCGATTTGCAGATCAGTGTCAGGTTGTATGTTGATCTAAATATGATTCGCGACTATAACTTTAAATAAATAAATAACTGATAAGTATTTACAGAGTTATAATCATTGGAATCATTGATTCTAAGTTAGATTTGTTTCATAAGAACTTTTCCATAAGAGATTTGTTCATAGGCAACAAATCGATAAGAATTTCGCGGGTTAAAACTGCAAATCCCCTTTAAAAGTTTTTCCAGGAATTTTCGGTCCCTGTAGCACGATATTTTCAGTATTTTTTCTTACAAATAGCTGAAAAATGAAAATAAAATTGACAAATCCCTATAATTATTAGTTCATTCATCTAAATTTCCCTATTTCGTCGTCTGCCGAAGTACCGCTCCGAGCCTACGACAGACTAACATTATTATTATTCTATACAGTTCAACAATCACATAGCAACATCACTCGTGATTCATTCAAAGATATAATATTTCAACAAGTCGACTCGTGTACTTAATTTAAAAAAATATGAGAGAACGATCTTCAACTTTAAAGTGACGTAACAAGTCTTATCACGTGCGGGCACTATCAGTTGAGCAAGTATAACAGTAGATACAGTAGTAAGTTTTATAGACGGATCTTTTGTATAATAATGCGGGTCCGGGGGCGGAATTTCCTTATTTTCCGTCCTTGACCCAAGGACCGAAAATCTGGAAGCCAAGATCAGGATCTCCTGACCCTGGATGGAGGGTGACGGGGCCTTGACTCTTGACCTGACCCTTATTTGCGTGGATAAAACTTAGCCCTTCAAACTCTAGAGTAGGTTGTACTCTAGACCATGGTGGACAGGAGTTGCAATAGGCCATTGTGATTATTAAGGACGGCTGACAATGACGTCGCTATCTCGTTTCTAAGACATCATCCTTCATTTTGAGGAATACTTTACTAATTCAGTATTTTCAGAACTTCACAACGCAGGGCGAATGTGCTACGAAAATTGGAAAAAACCTATATTCAGTCACGCCCAATTTTGCTATTATGTTCGACCTCAAATAAGGCGTCGGAAAAAGCCCGGACACGAAATGACCACATGACAGTGAATGAACAGTCGTATGCGCTGCGTCTGGCACGTAGCTCTTATCAGTCGTCACATCTAAGTTCATGCCTATACCTACGTGAGAGTGTAGCAAAGACATGCCTCTACTTGTACGGTTTAGATAGCCCCGTGCGTACGCTATTAGGAAGAAAACACGTGGTTCCAGTTTCCAAGGTAATAGGAAAAACTTGTAGGAAACGGAAATAATTGAGCCTTATTATATGACGGTGTTTGAAGATGGGGGTTCCCTAGAGATGTCGTTAGAGTGCGGTGGAGTGATTTGTAATGTCAGGGTCGACCTATACTCTCATTATCATGTAAGTTTTCATTCCTATCATTCCTTAATTAACTGAAAATAGGATCTCATCTTGTCACATTTATGTTTGATTGTTGTTTTCCCAACCTCGTTCACATGAAACAGGCTGATGTACACAATTATGTAGATGACGACTGTTGTAATATTTAATGCAGGTATAGGACTACGCCATAGCTGTTGCGGTGTCCGTACTTCGGTCTGTCTGGACACCGGATTCTTTACATTGGGCAAATTTCGCCATAACTTTCTAGTCATTATTCTCTGGGAACATAATTTTTGTACACTCCTACCAACTTTAAATCGTCAATAAATAAGTAAGTATATAATTAGTACCTAGGTATTTCAGTAATTACCCAAATAAATCGACTTTGCCCTAAAAAGATAAACTTCTAAGATTATAATTAGCCTGCATCCTGTACAAATAGGAATCATTTAATTACGTGGACATTTTGAACTTCATTATGTAGAAAAAATTACAGCAGATATGTATTGAGTCACTATAGGTACATAATATGGCTTGTCATCGAATTGAAATATGTAACTATGACGTCTCAAAGTAGGTATAGATTTGAGTAGGTACATATCACTTTATTGCACAACAAAATATAAAATGAACAAAAATGTATAAAAAGATGAATTTGTACTTTGAGAATTACATTTCGATTTGCAATGATATTGTTATTATGCAAAATTCATCAGTGATATAAACAATAGGAATTTACTAGGTTTATCAATATTAAATAACTGGGTATAAATTATTATATTCTCGGCATCCGCTGATTATTAGCCCGAATGCTAAGCTGCCTTACCTACCATACCTAAAGTACTGCGTACTACGATAATGCGGTTTTCAGCTCAGAGAAAACAAATTCAAAAGAAAATCAAATTTATCAATGACAAAAACTAAATTCAATTTTACTGAACTAAATTCAATGACCTCCTAGAATTAAAATTCTTGGCAATGATTTTATAATTTGCATACTAATGTTAAAAATCAGTATTTCAGTCCACTCATTTTCGATAAGGACCAAATACCCTGAATGCAACATCATTTTAAATGAAAGAAAAGAAAGAAAGAAAATACATTTATTTAGCACACGCTAAAAGGCACACAACTCAACATAATTATACTACAAGTAAAAAAAAGAAAAAATAATGAAAACAAATAAGGGGTTTAAAAGCTCATCTGGCGCTACTTAAAATCAGTGTAACAACTATGACGTCACGGCACAATGACTTGATCTCGCCGACCTATCCGTTTGGGCATCCGTGTGCTACGGCGTGACGTCACCACCTCTAGCAAGTAACACGTTACAGATTGAGATTAGATAGCCGTTATGACATCAGACCCGCTTTTTATAATATCTAATGATTTATGGAGTGGGATCTTGTAAATTTTTGCTGCCATTACTTACTGCTGCAAAACTTACCTACATGGAATTGGGTTAAGTAGGCCTACTGCTAGCCGAATAACTAGACAAGGACACAGTAGGTCTCATACAGTAGACATAGCAGACACAAAAGGAGTTGGTGAACGAATCTTTTCTTAGAGATTCGTGCCAAATGGCAATATAGGAGAGTAGGCTTTGTCCTTATGTGGGATAGGTACTAAAATCAATCGATCGTTATTTCAGGATAATCAGTATTAGTTTGGTTGCAGCCGCAGCATCCGTGACGCATAGCAACACACAACAGCAGGCCACTTGTAGAGATGATGAATGGGGTTGCTTAAAGATCACTGAAAGGTAAATGGATGACACTTGGTTTTAACCGGTTAGTACGCGGGGCGATCCCTTATACCCGGTAATACGAGCCGAGCAAATATTTCCGGAAAAGACCTCATTAAATTATCTATATCCTCTATATGTGCAATAATGAGTACTCTATCTCTCTAAAACAATTGCCATCGTAAACTTTTCCACATCATTCCCGATAATGCAGGCTAATCTAACGTTATCTGGAGTGACCTAACCTCTGTAATGACATTATTACGAGTTTCAGTAATTGTTATCTACTTTGAAGCAGCTGCATCGGTTGATGATAAGAAATTGTGAAATTCAGTCATAAAAGACTATCTTAAACTTAATAAGGCCTAAGTTTAATCAATTATAGCATAACTGGCAGCTATAACGGATCTAATTGGTATACCTACGTTTTTACCAAAACTGAAGTAGGTAATCATCACTAGCGCCTTAACCAGGTGAGTAGCCTCAATAATATAACCATTCAATGGATCAAAGGACACAGCGGTTCGCAGGGTAACGACGCAGGCGACGAACTTGCCAGAAGGGGGTCGAGCATGGCACCAGTGGGGCCTGAACCCATCGCGCCACTCCCCATCGGGTACCTACGCACTCTGGTAAGGAAACGAGCCAGGGACCAACATCACAAACTATGGTTGGACCACAGTGAGTGCAGGCAGGCCAAGGAGGCACTCCCTATAATCGACGGCCACCTTACGAAACAGGTTCTCTAACTAACGAAACGAAAGCTGCCGTACAGTTACAGCAGCTGTAATTGGCCATGGGTCATTTAATAAACACCAGGAGTAGGAGTCACAGACAGTCCGCTGTGCAAAGCTTGCATGGAGGACGACTAGACAGCAGCTCGTGTGCTGTTAACATGCCCGGTTGTCACCACATACAGGGCCAAGTACTTCGGTAACCCAGGTACCCTACGTGAGATTGTCAGTGTCATCAAGGCGTTGCTGGCCTTCTCTGAGGAGCTGGGGTGGATCGAATAACCGATATTCCTACCCGTACGCAAAATACGCGCTTTGACGTGGAATTGCGGATACCAGCCCGTATTACCTATATTACCTATTAGGTAATCATTCCGTATCTTGTGTTTCATCATAGCACCCATCTTTGCAAGTCAAAGTCAAAGTCAAGTCATGGTGTTTTATTTCCAAAAACTGGATACGATTATGGAGATCAAACCATTCATATGCAGACATTGCGACGAGCGCGCATGATTATACAATTTTGGGTGACAAGCATCCACTTGGGTACTTGTCCATCAGGTAGGTAATTATGTCCGACGCAAAGCATCGACTTGTTATCACAGAAATCTAAATAAGTCAACTACCAAATTAGCAATAATTACAATGTTTTTATCACCCACAAAGTGATGAGGAATCTATTTATATCAAGCACGAGTTCCACGCTTTCAGTAAGTGATAGGAAATCATTAACAATTTCTAAATACCGATGACCAACATGCTATCTTTTAATTAATGTATAACTAATTCCTTCAGGCCTTCTGATAGTTATTGGCGAAATATGCGAACAATGTCGTTATCATAAACTTAATGATAAAACATGATTGGCTACACGTAAGTTTTATCATAGTCGATTATATGGTATGTACCTGGAAACACAACAACTCGTGTATCAAATGTCTTTGGTATAAACTAACCTAACCTAATCTTGTAAAAACAAAAGCTGTCCACGAGGGCACCAGGGTTCAATATTCGGTCCTTCCCTCTTTTGATTATACTTTTACGGCATTGGTTCAGAAAAGCATTGCCAACGAAACATGCGGCTCCGGCATCATGTACAAGAAGCTTTACTGATTACCATTAGTTTCAAAATCAAACGGAGATGGTGTTATTACAGGTGCCTCGCAAGAATGACCTTGCTTACCTCACAGCATAGTAATTGATTATGGGGGCTAACTACATTTAGAAATCCCTCAAATCTATTTATATATAGTTCTTGACTTACAAAATTAGTCAGATTAAAATAAGTGACTTTGACAAACACATTCCAAAAACATGTTTTCAATAATAAACTCTAAATAATATAGCTATAAATTACAGCTATATTATTTAGAGTCAGGTCACCTCAAAATAAAAGTAGGAAGAAAACAACACCCTCAAATAACTTATGTGGGCCGGTAATTATTAGGAACGTACACAGAAGAGGCACATTACACATAACATGTTAGTTTACACAGCATTTCTTTAATCATCAGAACATTACTAAATCAAACGAGGAATGTTCATAAATTCATGGATATCTGTTAAACGAGAACATTTTCCAAACATTTGTGGGAACGCGTCACGCTTGGAATAGATCTTTCTTAGGCATGTGGGTCACTGATTCACGCGGCCGTGACCCACATGTGAAGAACTTTTTGATACAGTATTTCCCTAGTTCCAATGATGTAGAGGAAATTTTAGCTAAACTCTGTGGGTTTTCATAAGTATTTATTTGACTATCTTTCCATCTACCTTTCATACATTCTACAATGAGGTGGTAGGTTAACAAGGTATTTGATTACTGTGGACCCTGTCTGGCACAGGAGGTATTCTAAACTAGGAAAGGGTAAGGAGAGGGTTTTTTTGTATCTACACTTTACCTAGTTATTTGGTTATCATGGTATGGGCATGTGATGCGGAGGAATGAGGGAAATGTCGTCAGTAAAGTCTTGAGTATGAATGTGGATGGCTACACGAGTAGGGGAAGACCAAAGAAACGAAGGAGGGATTGTTTGAAAGTTGGTATGGTAAGAAAGGAAATGACTACCGAAATGATGACGTATAGAAGAAAAAGACTTGTTGCCCCGACCCTAAATAAATTGGGTTTTGGGCAGGAGAATTATGACTTTACTTAGTTATTTTATTGATTTCTTTTTTGGGCACACAGTTGTTCGACATAGGTATCTAATATCTAATAGTTGATAGTTTCACTTTTTTTGTTAGACTTCATCCTAACTATAATATCTATACTTATATTATAAAGGGTAAATATGTTTATTTATTTGTTTGTATGTAGGAGGTCAGTGGGCCTTATCAGAAGGCTAAAAGTCACCCAAATGGCAATGGAGAGGGCTATGTTTGGAGTTTCCCTACGTGATCGAATCAGAAATGAAGAGATCCGCAGGAGAACCAAGGTAACCGACATAGCCCGAAGAATTGCCAAACTTAAGTGGCAATGGGCAGGGCACATTACTCGCAGAACGGATGGCCGATGGGGCCGAAAGGTTCTGGTGTGGCGACCGCGAACTGGAAGACGTAGCGTTGGAAGGCCTCAAGATGGACCGATGACCTTGTGAAGGCCGCAGAAATCCGCTGGATGCGGAAAGCACAGAATCGGTCGAAGTGGCGGTATTTGGGGGAGCCCTATGTCCAGCAGTGGATGTCTTTCGGCTCAAATGATGACAATAATTATGAAATGAAATGAAATGAAATTGTTTATTCTGTAAATAGGATATCAGAATCACTTTTACACGTCATATTAAAAAAAATAAAAATAAGCTAGTTGAGTTCGGCGTTTCCTATCTGACTACTCTGAGAAGAAAGGCCGAAACAAACTCAGAGGTCACAGTCTCTTTTAAAGTCCAGACATAATCTTGGTCAGGCCATATGAGGACCATGTAGATTAGTGTCTGAAATGGTCTTTTGAGGAAAGAACCACACAGATTTGAGTGAACCTGTCCAGTCAGTGCAAGCATTTGTCAGTAATCGTGGAGCTCAACTCAGAACTTAAGGAGCTCAACTCGACGAACAATACCAAAGAAAGGACATTTGGGTAGGCCGCATAAACTACTCAAACTGCCAGACCATAATTAAAACTAACTGAAAAATGAAAATAATAATGATATCCACATAGTCCTCACATTCACAATAATTAAATAAAATAATATAATACTTTACAAAGTAATCATGTCATTTTGAATATAATTTTCAACAATGTCAATGTGTATATAAAACTGGTATATTTTCATGATTTTACAAAATAATTAAAATGTTAAGTTTTATCACAAGGCTTAGCAGAGCGAGCAGTTCAATCCCATGCTTTTTTATCTTCTAAATAATCTGAAATTTTATAATACCCTTTTTTACAAAGTTTAGTTTTAATACAGATTTTAAATCAATTAATGGGTAAGTTTCGAATGTCAATGGGAAGTTTGTTGTAAAAGCGTATACATTGACCCATGAACGAGTTGCCTACTTTGTGGAGACGTGTGCGATGCACAGCAAGATTGTGTTTATTCCTGGTATTTAAACTATGAATATCGGACATTTTCTTAAAATTTGATATATTTTTGTGTACATACAATAGGTTTTCAAAAATATATTGTGAGGCTACAGTCAGAATATTTATTTCTTTGAATTTTTCTCTAAGGGAATCTCTTGGACCTAGGTTGTATATGGCTCGAACAGCCCTTTTCTGTAGAACAAAGATAGTATCAATGTCCGCACAGGTTCCCCAGAGAAGAATCCCATATGACATAAGACTATGAAAATAACTAAAATAAACAATTCTGGCTGTATCCACATCAGTTATCTGTCTAATTTTTTTAACAGCATAGGCGGCCGAACTTAGTCTTCCTGACAATTTTTCTATGTGTGGGCCCCATTGTAATTTACTGTCAATAGTGATTCCAAGAAAAACTGTCGAATCAACAGGGTCCAACTCTGTTCCATTTACTTGAACATTGGTAGATAGCTGCCTGACATTTGGCATTGAAAATTTAATGAGTTTAGTCTTTTTTTCGTTCAGTAGAAGATTATTTACATTAAACTAATGCACTACTTTAGAGAGTGCATCGTTAACTTGTTCAAAGTTGACTAACTGACGTTTGATTTTAAAAATGAGCGAAGTGTCATCTGCGAATAATACTATCTTGTGATTATCCCTTATGTGATAAGGTAAATCATTTACATAAATTAGAAATAAGAAAGGCCCAAGAATTGAACCCTGCGGAACGCCCATGGTGACCGCAGATCCTGCAGATTTCTTGCCATTAACATCGACCCTCTGGATTCTGTTGTTCAGATAAGAAGTCAGAAGGTCAAGAGCCTTGTCCCTCATACCATAGTGGTACAGTTTCCTGGTGAGTGTATCATGATGTACGCAATCGAAAGCCTTAGACAAGTCGCAGAAAATGCCAAGAGCATCTTGCGACTCCTCCCAGGCCTCGAATATGCTCTTCAGTAATTCCACGCCCGCGTCTGTAGTTGAACGACCCTTTGTAAAACCAAACTGTTTCAGATGAAGTAGATTATATGCATTGAAATGTCCTAACATTTGTTTTAAAATTAATTTTTCAAAGATTTTGCTCAAAGTAGGTAATATTGAAATAGGGCGAAAATTTGTGGGATCAGTTGTGCTGCCAGATTTGAACAATGGAATCACTTTGCTAAGTTTCATCAGATCAGGAAATACACCAGATGCAATGCAAGAGTTAAAAACGACTGGTAAAAAGGGTGAAATTACATCAATTATTGAGGACACGGTATGTACTGATAATCCCCAAAGGTCAGCAGTTTTTTTTTACATCAAGATTTTTATAAGATTCTATAATGTCTTTAGCAGTAATAACTGTGAATTCAAAAAGTTTGTCACATTCTGGTACACATTCTTTAAGTATTGAGTAAGCAGAAGTAGAGGACGACGATGACAGAGTTTTGGTTGTTAAAATAGGAATATTAGTAAAAAAAAATTCAAACTCAGTTGCCACCTCCACGTCTGCCTTAATATCTACATCATTAATTTTTAGATGGAAGTCACGATTCCGTACCGTCGTTCTTCCCGTTTCTGAATTAATAATATTCCAAGTTGTTTTAATTTTATTTCCAGAATATTTTATTTTATTTTTAATGTGTATGGCTTTTGCTGAGGAACAGGCTCTTTTAAAAATTTTTGAATATTTCTTAACAAATTCTTTAAAAGTTTCATCATAGTTATATGTTTTTTCATGATACAATTCAAATAACCTCTGCCTACTTTTGTAAATACCTGGTGTTGCCCAATCACTGAATATAATGCGGTCACAAACAGGCAATGTTTTTGAGGTAAAAACCTTCCTAAACTCACTATTGATGAGGTTAAATAGTAAAGTGTAAGCTTGATCCGGGTCATTTTGATAAGGCAAACCGGGTAGTTTTTCCATTAAATTATTCTTAAATTGGCCTAAGCGACTTTTATTTACAGGAATAAAACTCACAAGTTTTCTTTGTGCTCTGACTGTTTTCTGAGGGAAAGTGACTAACTGGCCACAGTGATCAGAGTCTAACTCATTTATAATTAAATGGCTAGAAGGTTTTAAGTTTGTAAAAATATTGTCAATACAGGTAGCACTAGTGGCAGTTATTTTAGTCGGCTCAAAGAATACATTGTACAAATTACATGACTTTAATAAAGTTATAAATTTATTTACTACAGCAGATTTTTCCAGTATATTAATGTTGAAATCTCCACAGACTACAACTGTTTTATTACTGTTACAAGTCTTTAATAATACTTCTTCCATATATTTCTCAAAAATATCATATGAAGCACATGGGGGCCTGTACACGCTCATTACAATGAACTGCTCAAGCTCAATGCAAGCTATTTCAATAACTCGCTCAACAGAGAGGCTCACAATATCCTTACGTTCTTTAAATTTCAAATTGTTACGAACAATTATTAAAGAGCCACCACGTATCATATTAACTCTGCTGAATGAGCTGGCAACCTGGTGGTTGTTAAAGCTGAACATGAACTGGTGGACTTTCAACCAATGTTCAGTTACACATAGGATATCAATATAACTACAGTTCATGAACAGCTCCAATTCTAATTCCTTACCTATCACACCCCGTATATTTTGATGAACAATTTTTAGAGTATTATTATTATTACATTTATTAAGATTACTACAATTCGATGGGTGAGATATCAAAGAACTTTTTGTAACATTTTGATGATTTAAACCAGTATTTAAATTTTCTTCATTTATTAAGCAAGAGGTTTTGTCTTTTGTCCTAATTTCTAATTTAAATGATAATTAATGTCATTAGTTGTTGCCAAATTATTGGCAGAATTATTTAAAATGTCATTGCATTGCTCAAAAGAAGCAAGTTGTTTAGCCAAATTTTTGGCTGAAATAGAAAAAAAATATGATAGCGACACAGCTATCTGTCCTTTGTAATAGTGAGAAAGATAGTACATAACAATATTATGTCTATCTCTTGTCAAATACAAATTATTACCAACATAATTGTTAGTGTCAACTAGATGGAACAGATTATTATTGAATGTCCAATTATACAATGTTATATTTAATTCAAATCTTAGATTATTTTCTTCCTGTGGCAAACTGTTACTATATGGAAATGTAAACAACACAATTTTTCTTAAACTTAGATTACATAATGTTCTATAATATTGGAGCAATTCTCCTTTGTTCACATTTCCCCTATTACCCATAAAAATTAATAATGTAGTGCCTTGGTTAAAGTTACATTTAATAATTTCTTTCATAATGTCAAATAAAGAACAACCAGGCATACAGTAATTTATTATGGAGTGTCCTGGATATTCATCTGTCAACAAGTGGCCTAAGTCCTTTCCAATTTATCACAAAATAATACTACATCATTTTTTACAATTTGTTTAGTTTGTTTATTTGAACGATTGATAGCAGGAAATGTCAAATCAACACAGGAGGTAATATGTAGGAGGTAATCTCCGGAACTACCGTAATAGTCGGATTTAAAGATTATTTTTGCATTGGATAACCCAATTCTTGAGGAAAGTTATAGGCTCACGGACAAAGTCGCGGACAGAAGCTAGTATATTATTATGAATGCAAAATTGAGTTTATTTTTTTGTTTTTTTACGCTTTCACGCTAAAACGGCTGAACGGATTTGGATGAAATTTGGCACATGGGTAGATCAAGATCTAGGTTAGGACATAGAATAGCTTCTATCCCGGTAGTACATTCCCGTGGGATAATTTCCGACCTCCACACGGGCGTAGTCGTGGGCAAAAGCTAGTACGAAAATAAATCGCTAGTTTATCGACCGACACAATATTGTAACATGCTTTACGTGGTTACTGCACACGTTTTGGTTGACAGAATTGCACACGAATGCTAGTGTTCCCTTGTTACCTGGTGCACTGCAAAAGTGCAGTGGATTTTGAGTTGAAAATCTAATAGCGCAATAATACTTGTTTAGGCGTTGATTTCCAAATTAATAGTGTCTGTGTTAGTGAAAACGAGCATGAAAATCGGCTGTCTGTCAGTCAGTGGTCAGAGTCCAAGCTGAAGGATGGAACTGTCGCAGAAATATAGGAAGGATATAATAATAAAATAAGTGTGTAAAGCACTGATAAATAATAATCTGTACATTAACAATTCATTGACTGAATACGTAACAAAGTTACACTACCTATTTACTGCGAGTCTGCGCGAAACAAGATAACTGGCCTAGCAACAGTTACTAATATCGTTAGGTACCTACTGTATCTGAGGAATATTTCTTGTTTGTGTTTTATTAACAAATATTTTGTGGAAAATATGGCAAGATAACTTTTTGTGTGTTTTATGTATCTTCAATCTATATCTCTATACCTACATATAATAAAATCGTACCGAATTCAAAACGGTACAATTAATATTTTTGAAAAAATAAAAGTTATTGCTACGAGGTGTGGGAGCGATTCTAATGCCGAAAATATAGTTTTAGGAATTTTTGTCTGTTTGTCTGAATGTATGTTCCAACGTCACGCAAATACTACCGGATAGATTCTGTCCACATGTTGTATAGAGTCTTCTATATAAGTCTGGTCAGTCTTTCGGCTATAAATTATAATGCTATTTGCTACGGGGCATGAGCAATATTGCATTATGTTCGTAAATTGTAAAAAGAAGAGCCAAGAATAAGGTAAGACTTTCAGCCTTCTAATAGGGCCCATTGTAAGGGACCACGTTCTAGTGCCATAGCTCATCACTGGCAACACGCACTGGTCAAAGACTTTCGTCTTGAGACAATGTGATATTCTAAACAAGAAGATATTACGTAGCTTCCCGAATGCTACCCAGCAGAGTCGGATTCCACGAAGTTAGACCTACCTAACGGGACAGTTTGTTCTAAGTAAACATAATCGTCCACAACTTCGAGTGTTGAGTCTCCAGTCTTCATGGGGGTGGGTGTTACATGGGCATTTAATATGACCTTAATTTTTTCCATGTTCATTTTAAGATCTACTCTTTTGGAAGCTCTACTGAGGTCATCGAGCATTGTAATGAGGTCCTCCATAGTCTCAGCCATGACTACTATATTGTCGGCAAACTGAAACTGAGTAATGTACTCGCCATTCATGTTGATGCCAACTTTTTTCCAGTCCAGATCCTTAAAGACATCCTCCAGTGCAGCGGTGAACAGTTTAGGAGAGATAACGTCTTCCTGTCTCACACCTCGCTGCAGAAGGATAGGTATTGAGGTCTGGTCCTGGAATTGAGCACCTCGACGTATCGGTTGTCAGTCTGGCACCGTTGGAGAAACTGCAGTACAGCTCAAGTCTCGATCGAATCGAAGGATTTCTTGTAGTCCACAAACGCTAAACAGAGAGGCAGGATATACACTTCGATCTTCTGTATAGCCTGCCACAGCATATGTATGTGGTATACGGTGCTAAAGCCTTTACGGAATGCGGCTTGTTCGGGAGGCTGGAAGTTGTCAAAACTGCGCGCGAGACATTCGTGATGACTCTTGAAAACAGCTTGTAGACATGACTCAGAAGTGAGATGGGTTAGGTAACTGTTAATGAGAAATTCCGTGTGTTAACATGTGAGACTTGTGCGGGTGAAACCGCGGGGTGCAACTAGTTTTAAATAAAGCTGTGGTGGTTATTAATAATACGTTTGTTTCTGACAATTTCTAAGCGGCATTCAAATATGCCTAACGAGCACTTAGCTACTTATTTTTTTAAATATATAATTTAAAAAAAAAACAGGCTGACAAAAATAACATTGTAGAAATTATAAAAAAACTACATGTATTTGAAGTAAACAGTGGACATTGACCACTTCCTAATTCTGCGAGCGGAGCCGTGTGCAAACTTAGTGTTGACAATATTTTATGTTTATGAGCATTTTTCTCCCACGAAAATGGCCGGTATCGAGGAATGCAAATTAATTGATTTACGTTTATTATAACATAGCTATTTTAAATTATCTAAAACATCATGCGTGACTCACTGTTATCTTAATGGCGCAATGAATGAAATCGTAACAGAATTTTCCTCAAATTATAGCTTATTAAAATAATTATTATAAGTAGGTATTTGTTGGTTAAATTGGTTAATAATAGGTTCAATGTGCTGTGTGACAATTATGATATAACACAAGTTTTTTTAAAGTTATTTGCCTCATAATTGATTGTTTAAAATAAAATACTTGACTTCACGCTTTTGTCAAGTATAAATTTTCGCCAAGCGAGTTCACGCGACCCTCAACTTTATTTAGTATTCATAATTTAAACTTATTAAATAATTAAGATCGTATAAAAAGTTATTAAGGTCCTTTGGGGCTCGTGGGGTAAGATATAACAGCCGCACGGCTCGATTATCACAGAAAGCAACGCTTGCCTAGGTCGGTCCATGGATGGGTGACCATCCATTACTACCGCACCGATCCAAACCTCCGTGCGTCTGAAACACAGAAAGTCTTTGGTTCCGGTTGTCATTCACAAATCTTTGACAGTTGTTACGGGTCGTCAGAAGCCCAAAAGTCGTGACAACCAGTCTTACCAAGGGGTATCTTGTTACCCAGTGTAACTGAATGGTGGAGGTATAAAATACTGGTATTCAGCTGCATACGGTTAGACTGGAAGCTGACCCCAACATAGCTGGGAAAAAACAGGCAGATGATGGCTGATCATGACTCCTTCGGATACCTACTTAAGAAACATTTCTACTTTCTGAACGTATCGACCTTGCTTTGAGTATTCCCTTCAGTACAACTATGAACGTTAGTTACTTATAAATATTAATTCGCAAATTACTTTATCTTTTCTAATGTTCCTTTTTTAATCACAGAACGGCATCCGGATTAAGATATCTATAACAGTTTTTTTATAGTTTTACTTATTGCAGGAATTTCCCAAATTGTTTGTCTGTACTACGTACCTACTCAATAAAAAAAAAACCGTTTGTTACCGAATCAGACTCGTACACCGTTGGTTCCATGCTATATATTGTAATATTTAAAATTAATAATATTAATACAGAATTATTGGAAACCTAATTAGACCTATGATTATCTATGATGGTTGGTATATTTTCGAGTTACAGGACCTAGGTACTAATTTTCCTTGTTACCAATTTAAACATTAAATAAAAAAAATAAAAATACTGCTAGGTATAATAAATGTTACGCAATTCCATATTATCAGGTCAAGAACCTTATTATTATCGTTGGAGGAAACCCCGGCAGAGAAGGTCGGTTATCACATATTTGTCATAATTTGACCTCACCAAATAAGGAAGAGTTTCATCACATTTGTTCATAGATCGTGGTCATCTAATTACCTTGGTCACTGAATATTAAAAAGTTTTACAGGTGAATGCTCCGAACGAAACGGATTCATATGGAATGAGTCAGCCTCAAAGTCTATAATAGGATGTTGTAATCGCATTACAGTAATCATTAGCCAAGCATTTCGACTAGAAAAAATAATCAATATTGTTGAAAAATGTGAAAAATATTAACACGTAGTAAGTAGGTACCTAGGTAGATGAATACAATTTTATTGGTTTACTATAATTTTATCTCACAAACAATCTTTTAACTTTTTTTTTTTTTTTTTTTACTGAATCATAAATGTAATAAGCAATTTTCGTTAAATGTTTTGCTCTAAAATAAGTAAGTAGAATTTATCATGGTCATTTGAATCGTCATAAAATGAACACGAATAGAGTAGGTAAAGCTGATAGCATATTCAATACAGACAAAATAATCGACTGCTGAAACCAGTACGTACCAGTTATCGACTTTTATTTTGATCGAATCTCTCTTCTAGCCAATACCGACTTAAAGCACCTAAATAGGTAACTAAATTCCATGACTGAGTGACTGACAAACGAACAACCTAAACTAGTCTATCTTTTATCAATAGGATTGTCTTGCTTGTCTTAAAGCACATTGGCAGCCTTGCTCCACTCTCTGCTGAGTATAGGCTTCCTCCCTTTTGTGCCATGCTTCTCTGGTCTGTGTGAGTCTCATCCAAGTACTTACGCCCGTATAGAGCCTCACTAAAGACTCAAAAGCATTAGGTATTTAAACCTAGTTCCAACCAATCAAATGGCTTCACTTAGTTTTAAGTATTGCTACAGTTCGGGTCTTAGAAATAATTTTTCTAATATCAACCCCAGAGCGGAGGGTATTTTGACAGTTCAACTACATTCATTGCAATATTTACGTTGTTGAGCAGACGAATTTTTCAATCCAATGAAGCAGTGGATGAGGAATTTCCTTTAAAATTCTTCGGGTTATGATAGAATGTATGTTACGCAATGGGTGCAGGTGTAACGGGAGATCAAGGTGTGCGCTGTTTAGTTTGCGGCCTGGTTCTACTGGGCCCAAGTAATTTGACAACACGTACCTACCATCGATCATATGAAACAAGGAGAAGTGTGCTTGTTCATAGAGTAGCGGTCAGCAGCTAGGGTTTTTGAAAAGAAAGCTCATTATTTTAAATTACACCATAATCGATCTCAATATAGGTAGTCTCAATACAAAAAAAAAACTAAGGCTGTTTGAAAGAACAAGTTTCAGAGAAGTCAGTTATTCTACAATAGAGCAATGAAACCGGAACTATAACAGAGTTCAGGAAGCAGCTTATTTAAAATATAGTTTTAAATGGAATCATAGATACGACGAAGAAAAGGAAGTTATAAAAAAATAGATCAATGAAGCCGGAACTAAATATCTCCTCAGAATATAATCTTTTCTACGTAATTTTATAATAATCAAAGCACATAATAAACGCACACTTACGCACAACAGTAGACTTTATACAATATAATTAATTCGCTGTACTAATAATTATGTACCGAGCAGTTAGTGAGCTGCAAAATGATTAGCTAGACATGCTCCGGCGACCTCACCCGGATATTATGGGAAATCCCCGGTCTCCTTCACAACGTACTGTCACGAGCATCAATATGTATATACTTGAAAAAATTCAAGCGAAATAGCTTTATAACTTTGAGATAAGACCTATATAATAATAGGTTTCAAAAAGCCTATATTCGTAACAATCGATGTTTTAGGACAAAGTAGCTTTTTAGGGTTCAGTACCCGAAGGGTGCCAAACGGAACCCTATTACTAAGCCTCCGCTGTCCATCCGTCCGTCCGTCTGTCTGTCTGTCATCGGGCTGTGTATCTTATGAATCGTGTAAGAGGTAGACAGTTGAAATTTTCACAGATAGTGTATTTCTATTGCCACTATAACAACAAATAACGTAAAAAAATAATAATAAAATAATACAAGAAACGTGTTTTTTTTTACTAAAGTAAAAAACGTAGGGTTAATAAATTTTGTACGATGGTACGGAACCCTTTGTGTGCGAGTCCGACGCGGACTTGGTCAAACTTTTAATAGGGGTCTACATATTTATGTCGTTAATTGTACCTACCGGTAGGTATTTTGAGCAAGATTTATTAGTGCTCACATGCCACGAAGAAGTAATGGTATTACTAAGAAATGCATGCAATACGTCATTGAAGTTCAAGTGCACCTTACAGAGAATTTGTTTCGGCGCGTTGGTAAAGGGAAATGCCAGTTATGTGCTGACGGCGCGAGCTTGATGACGTAGGTGCTACTGACGGCGCGAGCTTAATGACGTAGGTCCCAGTGACGGCGCGAGCTTGATACTTGATTTTTCTAGAGTTTGGGAAATTTATTGCCCCGCTTGCTATTGTAGATTCTTCCGTCGGGGATATTTCAACCTCAGACCAAATAAAAAACCAAAACATAGCGCTGTCAACGGTGACGTGAGGCCGGTTTCGTAGACATGTGTGCACTTAGTGAGGTGTAGTTTGATTGTAAATGTGTGCGTGCGAGCGTGTATGCACATAGCGGAGGTGTAGTTTTGGCTTGCTTCACTGTATTGCTCGCAGCGCTGTCTTGATTTCTTATTTGGTCTGAGATTTGAAATTAATAATGAGAAGGCTGTAATTCCTTGATGGTCGAGTTTAAAAGTTTATTGCATTTGTACGCCTCTAATAGGCTATATGAGCTAATAATAAAAAATCATATATACTCACGTTCATTTTTTAGGGTTCCGTAGTCAACAAGGAACTCTTATATTTTCGCCATGTCCATCTGTTTGTCTGTCCGTCTATCCGCGGCTTAGCTCAGAGACTATTAGTACTAGAAAGCTATAATTTGCCGACAAAATGGTAAAATGAAATTATGATAAATAAAAATGAAAAAAATGGGTAGGTTACACACTCAAAGTGGGGATGTTTTTTTTTTCTTTTCTTTCCCATGGTGTGGGGTGTCGTTGGAAAGTTCGTTCAAAAATATTGAGTGAGTGTGTAATAATTGTGTGAAAACCATTTTAGGATTCATGGATTCGTTTGCGAAATATTAAGCTTAAAAGTGCTAATTTTTGTTAGAGTTAAGCGTGGCCCTCCTGCCAGCTAAATGGTTGGTTTTGGATATGCGAATTGAAATTCACGGCAGTAGTATATATAACGAAATTAAAAGGAAAACATGTACAGCTAAGTAAGCTCTACAAGTTAACGATTAATAATCGACCAACTTACATTTGCAGTTAAAAAAACACATTCCGTAAGGGAGAATATGTTTTTCAACTACAATGTTAAGTTTGTTCTTGGGATAAATTCATCCCAACTATGGAACGCTTCACTGTGCGTGGTCCGACACGCACTTGGCCGGTTTTATTTTTTGCCCTGCTTTCTTATAACTTAGATCAGAGGTTCTCAAACTTATTTCATCTATCGCCCACTTTAAAAATTAATTAATTTTCAGCGCCCCCAATTCTTTTTTTACTTTACCACATTTTAAAAACCACAATGACTTTCATTACTTTAATTAATTTAATTATAATGCTATGTTACCTGGTCTGGAGTTTAAAATAAATAATAAATAATTTTTTTAACAAGTTTGTTGGTCACCTTAATTGCGTAATACAACACAATCATAATCTGTTTCGATTTGAAACAGATTGCTAATCCATTGCCTCATAGCTGGAAAAAAAAATCTGCTCGAAATCGTAAATAACGCAATGAATGTTGTTGAACTGTCAAAATGAAACAAATTAGGCAAAATTGTTTACGAAAATAAGTTACGCAATTAGGGTACAGGTTCGAATTTAAATTTTTAGGTTTTATACAATCAAACAAGGCAGAAATATGAACTAAATAATCGATGTTGTGTAGTAGGTAGGTTTTAATGTCAGTGAATTTTTAAATACTAAGCAGATGAATTTACAAATCAGCCGTCGCCCCACTAAACCACATCAACAACCCCCAATTTTTTCTGGGTCCCTTACCACCCGCCAGTAGGCCTCCAGCGCCCACAAGGGGGCGTTATCACGCACTTTGGGAAAGACTGACTTAGATGTACATCGAGCTCTATATTATGACAAAGATTGTGGGGCGTATCAGGCATTAAGCCTGATACGCCTTTATATAAATAAAAAATATAAAAAATAAAATTGCAATCCAATCAAACATTTCAGAAGAAGTACCTACTTCTCCTATGCATAGAGGACTCTGTATTTATTTAGTTATCTATTTAAACAAAGGCGGACTTAATGCCTTAGGCATTCTCTACCAGTCAACCAAGGGTGGTGAAGAGATTGGATGGCAGTTGCTCTGTTTAAGAGGAACAAAGGTAGGTATACAATATGTTAAAAAAAACCCTGTTTGATCTGAAAGGAGCATATAGGTACAGCAATATAAAAATCTTATTATTATTGAAAAAAAAAATTATATATAAAATTCATTTTTTTTTGTACCAAAATTATCCCAAATCTAAAAAATAGAAAATTTTCAAAAGGGGTCCGACGGCCGCGCGAACCTCAAAAATGTGCGAATTTTTCGAGGTATTTTCACATTTAAATTGGTTCTCCGTGCGATACTTAAACTCAAACTCAAAGCATTTATTTCAAATAAACCAATTATAGGCACTTTTGAATTAGTCAGAAAGATGAAGCTAGTTGCCCATTCCAAAGCGTACCTAGTAGGTACAGAGAAGAACGGGCAATAAACTCCACGGACAATCTTTTAAATCAAAATATGGTTACAAAATATTGGTTACATCATTCATGTTGAAGTTATACAATGTGAGAACGATGCAGAACGTTAAAAGCGTCCGTAATAAAAAATGAAACGATTCAAAAATTAAATTAAAATAAGCCGTGGCACCTAAGAGATGACCAGTCAGTCCCTACTGACAGCGCCCGTTCACGAACATGACGCATGGATTAGCACCATTCAGTTCAACCATTTTGAAGGGAACTAAATGATCCAACACACACGCCACCGTCAGCGAATGACATATTCTCAGCCGCAAGGGCACATTCAAGTCAATGAAAGACGTAAATGGTAGCTTTATAGTAGGTACATAGTACTCACACATGTGTTATGCAATTATACAATGCTAAGCGATTGAATTTATACAATGCAAAGATAGTTTTTAAAATATTCAGCTGCTCCAACAGTATTTTCAAATGCTAATCAATTAGTTTATGTGCCCTTGTGGAGCCCAGCGTTTAGCCAAGCATTTATATCAGCGATGTAATCCCCCAACTTATAATATGCTTGGCTGCATAGTGTACGTTTTATAAAAGATTTAAATTTCGTTTCATTCAGTTGAAGTATTTGGGGAGGTATTTTATTGTAACATTTTAAACAGTACCCCATGAAAGATGAGTCCACTTTAGCCAATCTGGAACCCGGTTGAACTAATTCGTGCCTATTTCTAGTGATATAATTGTGCCTTGCACCTCTTTTACTAAAAAGATGTAGATTTTTCCTTACGTACAAAATGTTTTCATAGATATATTGACAAGGTGCCGTCATGATGTTAATATCTTTAAACAGTTCCCTTAGAGAGTCGCGCCTGCGGAGGCCATATATGGCTCTGATGGCTCTCTTCTGCAGAATAAAAAATAGACTCGATGTCTACAGCCCGACCCCATAGTAAAATACCGTACGACAAAATACTATGAAAGTAACTGAAATAGACTAGCTTCGCGGTATCTACATCAAGTAAATTGACGGATTTTTCTCACAGCATATGCTGCTGAACTTAGCTGTCCTGAAAGGGGTGTTAAAGGAGGACCCCATTGAAGCCTTGAGTCGAGCGTGATCCCCAGGAAAACAGTTTTATCGACGAATTCTAGTTTCTCTTGCTTCAATACTATCTCACAATTACTACTTTTGAAATTTGGTAAAGATAATCTTATGCATTTACAATTTTCCCATTTTATACTAAATCA
Organism: Omphaloscelis lunosa; assembly: GCA_916610215.1. Lineage (NCBI taxonomy): Eukaryota > Metazoa > Arthropoda > Insecta > Lepidoptera > Noctuidae > Omphaloscelis > Omphaloscelis lunosa. The sequence continues at coordinate 1,584,851 of OU744250.1, read as the reverse complement.
TTAGCAGTGAACCAATTTTGTACCTTGGACCTAACAACACCCTCGCGGATCGGACAGGTTTTTTTTACATGTTGTATAAACCTTGATTCAGCAAGAGTCTTCCGGCTATCTTCTGATGATGTTACGTATCATATGTCAATAAGCATGAACTTTTGCAGTCGGCCATTCTGAATGATGATGATGATGTCATTTTCCAACCTGTACGCATGGGCAGAAGCTAATGTACCTGTAAACATAATAAAACCCTGTAATTCAAATTAGGGATGCGCGTCACTAACTATGTCGTCATAGCTCGCACGCCCGGCCTTGCCGAAGTGTGTGGGCACCTCTAATAGCAAATAGAAAACTCACATGACTAACAAACTTTACATAAACAAAACTATAATATTAACGTCTATAAGTTTTTGACACGATGGTTAATTAATATAATACACGCACCAGACTAATGTTTATAAATACTAAGTGGCATTTCTTTATTCAACTTTACGAAGATGACTCATTTTCTTAATAGAATGTCAACATAATTCTATGGCACTGATGAAACTTAAGCCCAGCTTATGTTCTCCATTCAATGAGATGAGGCAGTTAGTAGATATAAGATTATGTTATAGGTATAACTTGATACATGTGTTCTTTAATATACCCACAAATTCTTCTTTCTTACGGCACACACAGAAGTCGATACCTTAGAGTATAATATACTCTAAGGTATCGACTTCTGTGTGTGCCGTGGCTTCTCCAGTGTTATATTATAACACTGGAGAAGCCATAAGCGCACAAAAAAGTCTGTCACTTTTGGCGGGGGACGCGGTAGCTTCTACGAAAAAGAACAATAGTTATTGTTTTTTTCGAGCCCGGAAAGAGAAGTCCAACTACTAAATAAAAGTAAAAATAAAATTATGTTATAGCACCAACAACCAATATATTTTAAATGATGAAATTTGGAGTAAATATGGCGTATACATTTTTGAGGGTTCCTTTTTTTGTAATGTACGCAGCTATCATCTTGGATTTACATTTTGACCTCATTATTGACTTAAGCACCCTCAAAACCTATGAAAACGACAGCCATGATGAAAAATTTTAGCATTTTCGCAGCCGCCATCTTGGATTTTTATTTTGAACAAATTCACACTTTTGCTCTCTCTATAGAATTAGAAGAAGACAGTCTCAAGTATGAACGCTTTTTCGCGTGACGATTTCTGCCAGTTTACGCAAGCCGCGTTAAAGAACATCATTCCAAAAACCTTTTTTTTTAAAACAAAAAATATATATATCATTCGTCTTAAGAAATGATTGATATGTCAATTTTGGTTTCATACATGACCCCAACCCTACGGTAGTCTCGCAATCATTTTTGCTAGAAGACATAATCGCATGTCAAGTGTATGTCAATTTCGCTGAATTGACGTACATTTTTTTAATCTAGAAAAAATATTTTGTACCTTATGAACATAAAAACGAGGTGTAGTGAGACATGGTGACGTCACAAAATCAATGCGAGAAAAATACTCGATTCATGCCTTGTTTCATGTTGAATCATGGTTGAATCGAATGAAAATTCAAAATGTTTTATGAGGTTTTAATATTTTCAATGAAAACATGACTAAATATTTTAAAAAATACTTACTTCAGTCTTTATTTAATTTTGATGTATTGGGACGCTTTTTACAAGTTTTAACAGCCCCACCACGTATTTTCACGGAGCACTGAATGAGAACCGCGCGTCTTGAAAACGATTAACGATGTGCGTTAGAATCGATTTGAAAGTAGTTTTTATGAACGTGCTAGAACATTTGTTCAGAGGGGGAAGTGTTCATAAGGCTTCGCTAGTGTTATATACTCTAAGGTCGAAACCCATGCCAAGAAAATCCTTATTTAATATAATTACACCTACCTACATGGGAGTCTATTAGCACAGATAACAGTATTATTTAGCTTACTACGTCAATTGAAACACAATGTCCGTGGAAAGCCCCAAATGACTTGCAGACACGGAGTAGCTGCAAAATGGAGTGATCATAAATTTCCTGTCTTACGCAATTTTTTTCCAAATATACTTATCACTTTTTTTTATTTGTATTTTGAATTTGGCGTTCTGTGCCCAAATAAACGTTATCCTTTCTTTCGAGGTGAAACAGTGTGGAAAGAAGCTTATCTATCCTCTTTTACTTGTTGGCTAACAGTATCGTCCTCCTGTATGCGTCAATTCATGATCATTTCAGTAGAAAGACGTTTACTGCTGGATATGGGCCTCCCCCAAGATTCTTAACTGGAGTTATAAAAAATTTGGAGAGCAACTTTCCTCTTATTTATAAATACAAGGTGTAATAAACTAAGGTGTAAATAACTGATAACCTCTTCAGAGGTCATTGTACTCATTATTATGAATCACTTTTACCAATGGATCAAACCTAAAATCGCAAAAAAAATCTGCTGTTCCCTACATTTTGCGAACCAGTTGTTCCTTTAGTACGAGTTATTGTAGATAGACTTAATAACCGTAAAATATTGCAACGACATTCTCAGAAGACCGTCCATTCACACATTGCAGTGTCTCCATTTCCTCATGCTCTGTGGTTGCAGATCTGTCGAAGATAACAGCATAGCGTCAATTCGTCGTGCCCTCGCTCTGCTTGTGTTAATTAGCTGCGGTCCGCATCTGCATCCGTCTCGTTGGAATAAAAACTGGTAGCTCTACAGATGAACGAAACGAGAGGTTTTTACGTTGGTTAAGAATTAATAATGAAAGTTTTGGAAGCAAAACATCGTAGGGTAGATGACGAAGAGACGGATCTTTAACATACAATGAAAATAAAATAATTATTTCAAACTTTATTTGTCCTACAGTTTGACAAACGCCTTTTCTGATAGTCGATCACTAAGGTAACTCACTACACTAAAGTTTTCTAGCCGTTTAGATGCTTCATTGTAAGCGAAAGTTTCTTTGATTAACTTAGACGGTACCTATGTACCTACCTACATCAAAAGATATCCACAGCTGAACTTAGGCCTCCCTCAAGAATCGCTTAGTCAGTCCTACGCAGCTCGTACAACCGTAAGTTCCTTAACATCACTCCCTGTGCTGAGTGCTGCTGGCCAACGAATGCTCAGCAGATGGGACAACTACATCTTACAGCAAGGCACCCCGCCCCGTTGGTCTCGTGGTCGCAAGCGCGACTGCTGAGCGTGGAGTCCTGGGTTCGATTCCCGTGTCTGCCAAAGTGTTATTGGGGACGTTGGTGGTATGATAACCTGTTGACGTGTTGCCGTTGGCCCTGTGCTTGATCTCTCTCCGGTCGTGACGGACGGATTACCGTATCGGAGTATGAGAGTGAGGGAAGTGAGAGTTCACCTGTGTCTCACTTTTGCACTATAGCATCTCTCGCGCCGATGGCTGGTCTCCGCTGAGATTTCTCACCATGGCCGAAATTTGGTATGGAAAAATATTATTAAAGAGGCAGAATTTGGTTATAAATGGTGTATGTATTAACAACAAAGCATGTCCTATTGTAACCTAGCCATACATTCCTCTCTCACGTGAGATCTTCTCAAAACAATGCCTAAGCCGTGATCTTAATGAACGTGATTCACTCGTATTATTAATACCATGGCATGATGGACGAGCTAAATTTATACTACTATAAGAAAATTCTAATGGCATTATGTCTGTATATAATTAAATGTTTTTCAAAGGAAACTGACGACGAACCATTTTTGTAAAAGAAGTACTTAAGTACCTACATCTGTAGATAGAGACCAGTAATTGCGTAACTTATTTTTGTAAACGATTATGACAATTTTGTTTTTTTGACATTTCAACAACATTTATTGCGTTATTTACGTTGTTGAGCAGATTTTTACCTTATATTAACTTATGAAGCAATGGATTAGCAATGTCTTGCAAAATGATACAGATTGGGAATGATCGCGTATTACCTACGCAATTAGGGTGCAGGTCTTCATAACCGTTAGAATATTTATTTCCTCGATAGTAATTAACGTAAATCAAAATTTTACTTTACACATGTTTTTTTTTTTCATAACTCGGATTGTGATTGTAAATGTGTTAGATACTTACAATTAGGGTACTGGTATGTCTGTCTGTGAGCGCATCACGCAAAAAGCTTTAGAGCTTTTAATTGTTTACAAAAGTAGCTCATTTTCCGAACCAAAGAAAAGTCAGTCACCGGAAGAGTAATTCCGAAAGTTTATTTATTTGACAACTAGAAGACGTAACCCGCGACGACCTAATTCAAATGTCTTAGTAGTCGGAGTCGCGGGCACAGCTATACATATAGGAGGTACCTATTCAATATTTAGACCGTTCATCATCATCGGTTTACGTTAAAAATAATCCAAAATATTCGCGTTATAAATACCGAATCTTTACGGAATTAGCTTTCTGAATCAGCGCTCATTGTAAAAACAATGTAAAATGTTTATGTTTGCGACTGTACCAGATGTGTGGTAATTAAAGTGCACATTCAATGGATTTGTAGCTAATAAATAGTTGAAAGAACTATAATAATTAATAATACCAGCCTATTATTGTGCCACTGCAGGTCAAAGGCCTCTTCTCATACACAGAAGGCACGAACATTGATCACCACGCTTCCTCAAGACGGGTTGGCGAGTTATAACTGTATGTGGTACAATTAATTAAATACCGGCCATTAAAATGTGTGCGGGAATGTGATCCATATCCATTCTTTTTGTTTTCCCTGTGGAATGTTCTGTCGGAAGTTGCCATCATCATAAAATCTCCGTAAATGTCAGCTGCGAGACATATGCCTTTAAAGTGAGATTTACAAGGTTTGTTGAACTAGAATATGGTACCTATTTGCGTTTGGTTTCTAGGTTATTTCAAATGCGCAATTCTCTGATTTCACTGAAAATATTTTCTTGTTTGGTCTCGTAGTGCAGATGTATCTAAAAAAGGTAGATTGGCTTTGCCAGCTCGATTGTTAACAACCTGGTAGATAAGAACAATTTTTGTCCGGGAACGATTTCAACGACGAAGTTATGTACCGTCACGAGCATAAATACGTAATACCTACCCGATATCCTAGAGTACTCTTTGACGTACCCCTACACTGTTTGTACACCGCTCAACGTCACTTTGACGTCCCATTGATGTGGCGGTGGACAAACGGTCTTACACTTACGCAACGTTCAAAACCGATAATCTCGAGAGATAGCGATTAAAACTTTGAGAAACGACTTTTTCCTAAAATCGTACTACGTACCTATGGTTTCGAAATTACTCAGATACTATATTCGAAACATGGAATTTGTACTTATATTACTTTAGGAGCTAATCAATTTGGAATGTCGCGTAGTAGTGTAACGTATTTATGCTCGTGACTGTACCTCGGGAAAGAGTAAAGCGAAAGAAAGAAGAAACAGAGAAAAAAAGAGAGAGAACTGAGAAAGAAAAATAATTTATTGTATTGTGACTCGCACAGGAAGATCACAAACTAAACACAATCTTAAAAATATGATGACAAAATATAAAAGAAAGTAAAAAACAGAAAGTTCTGTACGGTGCCAAAGGGCTATTGGCTATTCTATCTCAGCATGATGTTGCGACATTTAAAAATAAGTGTAGCAGCGCTGGTATTCTGATAATGCCTGCAGAAGAGGAGTAGCCTCACAGTACTGTTACTTAGTCTGTGAGCCTCGCCAACTGTAGGATGACCATGGGATAGTTTATTCTTAGTAGGTAGCGGTTACACCGTGGGATGTTGTAAAACTGTTGATATTGTCCACATGTCGTCTGTTTTGTGATCTCCTGCATGATTCGTACAAACAAACCCTGGTGTAGGAGTAGGTATGACAAAATATTTGAGGATTGTTATTTTATTACTTACTTTTGGGAGCCCTTTGCCCAGCAGTGGGATGATGCAGGGTGACATTAACCAAGTACTCACAGGTGCTAATTTTTAACTTTGGAGTTTTTTTGGGTTAATATTAATATACTTATTGAAGAGATGTAGCTATGAAGGCAGAAGAAGCAAAATAAGTACCCACCTAAAGGATAGCACATGACTTTCTGTAATTTCTGCCAATCCTCATGAGAAAATGTATATTTTTCATGTCGATTATGGTTCTGACTTTTGAATTAGCTGATGTCAGCATAGACAACTTCCTTTAGAAATGTCTAGTCTCCAGTTAACCTGAAATGAAATTCCCAGAAAACAATGTGTACTTTCCTCAACTTTTTCTCAAAAATCTTATCTAAAACGACCATAAATTTTATAATTTATTAGAAAACTTTTCACTGTATGTACATACAAGCATTGTTCTTAGATCCTGTCATAAATATGCTGTGCTTGATCAATCATTATTCAAAGTCGGTGTGTCTATGTAGCTAGCGCGATGGATCACTGTTCCACTGTGTCGTGCGCGTGCGCCTCGCTGCTCAGCGGAGGCGGGGTCGCGGCGTGACGTCGCGCTACGTCAGCCGGTAGCCGGTGTTACATCAGCTTATCTCAGTGTGGATAGCGCGGTGCCGACATTTATTGTACTTGTCATTTAACTGGCATCAACTACCGCGCATAACTTAGCTTTTCAGTTTCTGGAATTTTAGTCGCTGGAGTTGATTTTACAGCCGACAAATAGCCAACTACATAAACTATCTCACGAAAAAGCTCGCTTTTATTATTTTACGATCTAGCTAGTCCTTTAGTACGTACTTAGGTACTTTACTTACGATGCATTTTTTTTTTTAACGAAACCTTATTTTACTGTAGTTTATTGGGACGTATAATATATCTGTTACATACTACAATTGAAGTATGGCAGAATAAATTTAAAACTAGGTAGGTACCTAAATGACACAAACGGTAGATATTCACTTAGGTACCTACTGTGTTGTAACAATCTTCATGAAGACTCCTTCGACTCGGGAAGATGGATATTTCACTCTCATAATGACGTGAACCATTCGATCTACTCGTTTCCAGCACATATGAACGGAAACCACCGGTAAGCAGATCTCCGTTTGAAAGTTATACAGGGTAGGTACAGTACATGGGGTATGGGGTACGCAGCAAATTTTTCTGGTTGGATAACCAGATCCGACAACGTCAGTAGCAACCCGATGTTTTGAAGTATGCCCACTGCCCGATACCTACCTGGAAAATAGTTTAGCGTCCTTTATTACATGGCCTACACTGCTAATGTTAAGGGCTCGTGCAATTGGTCTTAGGGTAACGTGTCCTCCTGTCCTAAAGAAAATCTCATTTTTGAAAAAAGTTATGACGACAAGGAAGCCTAGTTAACTCAATTACCTAACGGAAGCAATTACATAGGTACTCGTAGTTATCTACATAGTTAATATAGTAATAGGTACCGACAGGTGACACCGACCAGGTAGTAACTAGTAACTAAACGTCTTGGTAAACCCCCATGTACCTAAGTATATATCCATGAGTCAGATGGTATCAACACAAGGCCAGTATAAACTATGCAACTTTTTCTACAAATAAATCATAATAAAATGTCTAATTATGGTAACAAAGTGCTTAATTTTATTCGCTTTTTTGTGTAAAACTACGTCCTGGTTGTTTGAATATTTAATTGTGATAACTACCTAGGTATCTAATAATATTTACGTATCTACTTAACTTACATAATAAAGAATGGAAAGTCCAAAATAGGTACCTAACACATGTAAAGGAAATTAGTGGATTTAAATAGTACCTAGGAAATACAATTTTATGAGTGATTTCGAATTAGGGGTAGAGTAGGTAAGGAGTGGAATCACCAATAAGCAGTAGGTAGCACGGAGGTGGGTAATTTAATTCCAAGGAAGGAAACAGGAGCTTCTTCAAAGTTCGTTGTGGGGGTGCCTTGGCACAACTCCGTTAAATTCCGGATTCCCAAAAATTCAACTCCCTTAGCCAAATACCTTAACCAGAATCTACTGTCGCGATGGTGATTACCTACCAGTAAGCGCTGAAACAATGAAGGTCGACGATTCAACACAAAAGCCTTGGAAGTGACGTTGGAGGAGTGTTCTTTTGATTCCAAGCGAGTTGAACCGAGGTTACTTTTATCTTACGCCTTCGTTCTCAGTCACTACCATAAAAATGTCGCCATCGTGCAGCATTTTGCTCAAGTGTTTTCAAAAGGCAAAGATGCAAGTAAAAAAGAAACTGCTTTTACTAATTATTATGTAAGCATTGTATTTCATAAACATAGAATGTAAATAATAAAGTGTGAATTGTTTTCAATGTTTGATTCATTTATTCAATATTGTAGTGGCTGTATGAATGAAAGTATTTGCTTTCGTTAAATAGAAATACTTAGCTTGAAGTATTACAACGTAATTATTGTGAAATAAACAATGTGAGTAATTTGAATTAATTAAATAATAGAAAATGTAAATTTAAGTAATATCCCACTATCTAAATATTTTTACGTTTCTTGAATAAATGTCATCTATCGTCTTTAAATATTTTATTGTGCTGGCAACCGAGGTTGAGTGCTTGCTTACACGTCAAATGATTTGCTAGGTTTTACGATAAAATGTTCTGTATTTATCTCCAAAAGTGATTAAATAAATAATTTGAAAGTTTAGATAATAAAAATAAAAACATTGGGAAAATTTGATGCGCACACATAATACAAAACCATTCCTTAGACGTAACAACTAATGCATTAAAATAGGCTAAGCTTATCGGAAAATGGGTAAGTGAATTTAATCGTATATAAAAATGTATTTTAATCATATTTAGCACTTTGATAATATAGTGACTGTATTGGTATATTACAGGTGGTCTATTCAGTTACTTCAGAGGGTTGCTAGGGGCGCGAGAAATGAGGATTTTGATTCTCGGCTTGGACGGTGCCGGGAAGACGACGATATTGTACAAACTGCAAGTTGGGGAGGTGGTGACGACAATTCCTACCATCGGTTTTAACGTAGAACAAGTCACATATAAGAACTTAAAGTTTCAAGTGTGGGATCTTGGTGGACAGACCAGTATTAGGTGAGCTAGTGTTGTGCAATGTATAGGTTAGGTTCTGATTAGACACGGTTATTGTTCTTGTGTCATTGACAAGCTTCTGTATCTGTTCACAATATCTGCAGTACATCCACACTTGTGTAATTAATGTAACATTATGTGTTATTGTTGTTGTTTCCAGGCCCTACTGGCGATGTTATTATGGGAACACGGATGCAATAATATATGTAGTCGATTCAGCAGATAGAGATCGAATAGGGATATCTAAAGATGAATTGGTACACATGTTGAGGGTAAGTTGCATAGCATCTGTCTTGTCATGAATCATCTTGAGTGGTTGAGTTTTCCTTAATTTGTGTTGTATTCATTTACTAGTCAACTTTATTGAATGTTTGCTTTTTAATTTACTGTGGCATACAGTACATCCAGCAACATTAATTTACCTTGAAACTACTATTCTAACACTTCTCACTAAATGACACTCAAACCCTATCATTGAAAAAAAAAAAAATGTAGAAAAACGAGGGTGACCATGGAACAAGCTGATAAGAGGCTATAAAACCATAATCAATTGCAACCACTAGAAAGCACTTGATATGGCTATTTTGTAATTAAATACTACAATTTAATTACAACCATGAATCATTGTATTAATTAGCTTTGCCTAGTTGGATGTTTTACTAATTTTTAAGAATTCAAGTGTCATTTGTACTAAGTTTATTTTTGCTATCTATATACTGTTTATGATATTATGAAATTGATCAATGTACATGAGTATTTCACACAAACTGAACTCTTTCATGACTATTTACTTCTACATAAGTAGCAATCCCCCTGTGCATAATTAATTTGTTCAAATGTAGTTTGTTTTTTTTTTGTGGTTTGTATATCTTTTACTGATTACAATTTATTATACATTTTTCTTCCAACACGTCTATACACATTACAATTTGTCAATTTTAATTAACATGTCATGTAGATTGTATGATTACATGTTTCAACAGGTTTTCAGTAAAGATAAAAGTAATGATTATATTAATGGGTTAAAAGTAATTTCTAGTACCTACTAACTATTATCAAAAGTATGTCATTTCCTGACTCAATTTTCAGATTTACTCAGGAAGTTATTTCTTGTATTAAATATGTAGTTATTTCCTCAAAAACTTTGTTTTCAAGGATCTAGTTGGTATTCTTTTATTACTTACCCATAATTTCATTCACACAAGTATGAAATTCCTATGTGATTCTAATAAGAAATATCTTGACATCTTGTTAATTTACTAACTTAGTCTTTGCCACTGCACTGATCAAGCAATCACACTAGTGACTACAATAATTAATTGTGTGTTAGAGTCTAGATAATATTTAAAGCAGAAGTCAGACAGATAACAAAAAAGTTCTATTGAAGTCATTACAACGGTTGTAAAGGGCAATGTCACAATAAACAGTAAAATTTATAATTAAATAGGCATAACATATTAAATGTTAATATTGTTAGTAATAGTGTTTTACTTGTTATCAGTGTGAGTTTTTTTTTCCTATTTGGAAGTGTTTTATCCTGAATTTCAATAAAAATTGGCATTGGTTCGTTTTTACCTTGTAAGTAGGTTTAATTCATATGAGGCCAATAAGCTCTTGCAAAAACGGTGAACGAATACATCGTAACTGAAACTGGAATTTCTTAGAATCAAAAATTCGAAGATATGTGACATCTACCCACTCACACTGGGCCCACATGGAGGATTACGGCCCGCTCCCTCTCAGCAAGAGGAGGCTGTGACTCAGCAGTGGGAACATTATAGGCTGATTATGTTAAGCAATAAAAAAAAACTCAATTTTCTTGTTAGACTGATTATCTTGTTAATACAAAAGTCTATTATTGAATGTGGGTGTACTTTAGGGTAGTAAACCTCTGCCTTACCCTTCGGGGAATACACGCGTGATGTTATGTTAGTGTCTCTATGTTTTGTTTTCGTTCTAAATTCATAGATCTGTTATGTTTGCTCTTGGGTTACTCACCACTTCTACATTTCTTAGCCATCATATTTTTTATTTATTTAACCATTTATGTACACACATATATAAACAGACAAGACAAAAAGAACAGAAAAATACATACAAAGGTGATGCTTATTTCTAAAGAAATCTCTTCCAGCATACCTGCGATAGAAGAGAGGATAAAAAGAGATGTAGAATCAAAACAATTCACTTATTAAAATAAAACAAATAATATCAGAATATATTTACTTTCATACTTCTTAAATGTACTAACAAACAACACACTTGACTACTAACATACTTGTCAGCTGCTAAATAAAACCTTCACTTTCCAGGAGGAAGAGCTAGCCAATGCAATACTGGTAGTCCTGGCCAACAAGCAGGACATGGCCGGGTGCCTGACGGTGGCCGAAGTGCACCAGGCGTTAGGTCTGGACGCGTTACGCGACCGCACCTTCCAGATCTTCAAAACTTCAGCCGTGCGTGGAGAGGGACTCGACCAGGCGATGGACTGGCTCTCCAACGCGCTGCAGGCTAGGAAATAACACCTGTAAATGGTGAGTGTGAATTATCTAAATAATATTGTCCCACAGGAGGGCAAATGCCGCTCTTTTTTACAAACTTCTGTCTTCTGCCAATTTGGGCCAGTCTTGGTAAGAGTCATGTCTAACTAAAATAGTTTTTACCAGTTTTCGTTTGTATTTTGGGTATGAATCTGTTTCGTGACAGTATGACAACATGGAAAGTAGACTCATAAAATTACGCCTTTATTCCCAAAAGGGTTAGGCAGCGGTATAGTACACCCACAGTGGCCTTATAGTACACCCACATTTCGCCAGTTATGTTTAAGTCTCATGTAACAGGGGGCGAGCCTATTGCCATCAACCGGGCGCTTGGATTTGCGCCCGGTTGATGGTAAAAAAAAAACAAACTCAAGGCTGCTACTGAGAAATACCTGATGGAAAAACCCAATAACTCTGCCCGACCCAGAAATTGAACCAAGGACCTCATGCTCTGCAGTAGCGCTTGCGACCACTAGACCAACAAGAATCGTTCTTTAAATATTTTGTATTGTATTCCAATATATCAGGGCATTCCGATCAGCACTGTATTGTACGGCACTCAGAACATACTCCGGCACACTAAGGGTCACACTAAAATGCCTGCTAAACGGTCGCCAACCGCGTCCCAACAGAGGTGACCTTGGTAGTTTACGACCAAATTTCAAACAGCTCGGCCTGTCGCCGACCAAGGTCACCTCTGTCGGGGACGCGCTTGGCAGCCGTGTAGCAGGCCCTTAAACACACATGGATATACATTTTTCTGTATTTGTATTTCTTTTTGGCACTTAGAGCGAAAAAGTCATCCGCATGTAAACGCGCTTCTAAAGCAAATGAGTGTGGCTGCTTGCGAGCGGACTTGTCGTTCTACCGAATGACGTCTACCTAAGAGTTCGGTCGGCCCTGTGCCCGGAAGGTTATGACCCTGAATATGGATACTCCATTACCCTCCCCTCGTCGCTTTCTTAAAATGTTAATTATTATTATCGTTTGCAGCCTACAGCTGATGAGGCCACGTGATACAAGAAGGCTTGATGTGTGCGTGCGCGATGGACAGATAAGTTAGTCACATGTAACGCCATTAGTTTTAGCAGTCTACGTCGTCGCCGATACACCATCATAGGTTTGGCTGAAAAAACAAGACAATTACATGAAGCTTTGTGGCGAAATAATATAGCAAGTTCTCATCGAGTGCAATGGTGATGTTTTACACTCAATTTATATAGTTTTATTTGTGTTTGAAAAAACAGCTGTTAGACATATACGAAGTACTTTTATCTACTAGTACCAACCGGCAATATTGGAATAACTCAACATTTTGCTGCTGTGGTGAGCTAAAGACGATGAGGTCTTAGTTCACAAATGATATAAATGAAAAAAAAAAAAAAAAAAAAAAAAACTCACTACCCGAAACCCGTATGTGACCAGCAAACCCAGACTAAAGTAAACTATTTAAAATTTTGATACCATTTAAGAAAATGTTGGTGAACACGGGACTTAGTAATTTTGAAATGAAGCTCTTCTAATAGGCATACTATTTTCATAATGCTTTTATAGTGGTGTATCAATGTGTGAGTTAAGTGTGGCTTGTATAATTGTATAAAGCGTATAAAGAAAATGTCAAATGCGTACTTGTACTGCCTAGCTGCCGATGCTAATAGGATTGATGGATACAGAAATGTTGAAATCTTTTGTATACCAAGTGTCTGCTAAATCTATAAAATTCTATTCAGCTCTAAGGGATATCGTTGTCGCACTCGATTTCGCGTACCGATTCGATATCGCTTATATCTGAATAGGCCTTTAGAAGTAATTTATCCAAACAATCTGTTTTAAAATGTGGTACTTAAACATCAGAACTCACATGTACTTACCAAATTCTAATTACAATGGAACCACAAAAAGGTCGATGGCTGTAGTAGGAATCGCGTTATAGCATTTAAACGTACATCAAGCTGTAGAAAGAAAATGTCCCTCATGTAAGTGTGAGAGAGACGACGCGAGTCAAAATTATTATTTTTCTAAATTACTAGCAATATTTACAACTGAGACTGTACAACTTATTGCCGTCGGGCTTGATGACAGTCGCAATGCGTGGTAGTCATCATCCACAAAGCTGTCGTAGTCGTGTATTGAACGCAAGTCACACTTGCGACATACCGACATCAAGTCTACGACTAAGAGTAGAGCGTCCTTTTTGAAAACCATTGTAGAACTGACTGTGGTTGGTTTGTAGTCCACTAACTCACACTACGTCTGCCATCCGACTAAACTGTGGTTGTGAAGTCGTATTCTGCGACAGCACGACCGTAATGTCGTTGGTAATGGTATACGGTCAAGCGCATGTCAGAAGTAGATACAATACGGCCGATATAACTTGGCAGTTCCGAACTTTGCGCAAAAGACTGCGCAAGAATTTTTTTTAGGAACCAAATGGTGACATGAGGCGAGTGTGAGTTAGAGAACATGCGCGAAAGTTCGTAGTGCCTATGTTCAGACCTTCCAAGTTATATCGGCCGTATTGTAACACTAGGAAAACCGCCCTTGTTAGTATGTAATAAAGGCACTGTCAACGTCCAACTATTACCACGGACGTGCGGATGACCGTTCACAGTAACCTTGTTCCTTGCCGTCATGTTGGCACCATTGCTTATCGAGCTTAGTTTCAGAGTTCAAAATGGCGACTGACAGAACAGTGCTACCAATCACGTCATGGAACAAGTTATAATGAACGCGCTGTACGCCTACAAGGATCTTTTGGCGCTCGAATGATGTTGACGGGTGGGTGCTGCTGGTAAAAAATAAAGCGATTTTTTTGTGAAATGTATTGAAAAAACTAGATGCGACGTTAGTTCCGATTTTGACCACGCACCAAAAGATCTTTGTCAATAGCATAAACGTGCTAGTTAGCCTCGAGATAAAATTCTGCCTTCGAGTGTTTCAGTCTTCAAGTATCAATGCAAATAACACATAAGGCGACGACATTTTTGTAAAAACAAATTGTTTTGTAGCGGGATCGTGCGAGCGGCGACGGGTGTAACTATACATAAGTTATTATTAATTAATTACTATTAATTATTATATATTTTGTATCAGTGACGTTCACCAAGCTATAATTTATATTATTATGCGGTAAGAGAGAAAGATTGTTCCAAATACAATATCATGTATTATTATATGTCGTTTTATTTTGAGTACAATATGTGGCCGCTATGATGCGGCCACCGCTGTTTTAGGAATCCCTAGGGGTCTTTCTCTAGTACAAGGTCTTTTTGCATAAACGCGCTTTCAATGCAAATGAGTGAGGATGCTTGCAAACAATACACCAGAGGGACAATTCCCGTATTTTTAAGCACGTTCGCATTCGCATCTCATTCGCAATCTCAAAAATACTATCAATTTATCAACATTTTTGACAAGTTGTGACTGATTGCGATTCGAATGTGAACGTTTTATAAGTACGAGAATTTTCCTACAGACGATATATCAAAAATGGAAAAGATTTTTTTGCCTGATGGCAACCTCAATGTTGAGAGTTTAATCTGCCAGTCATGTCTTCACAGAAAACTTGGTCTTCCGGTAGTAATTACCCATCTAGTTTTCTGTAAAATACTGACCTTATAATGACGACAACGGCATCCCCATTAATTAGGAATGGAGCTCTCGTGAAACCGGACATAAATAAAAGACATCTTCAGCCGTAATCTTTCATACATATGTTTATGCTATTCTTCACTACTGATTAAATCCTTATTCGTAATATTTTCTGTTTTCCAACTGTTCCTCCAGTGCGGACCACCGCCTTCGCCTGGGTTCAATTTTTATACTTTCTTCACTAAATTCAGCTTCAGCGATGGTGATGGCTTTAAGTCCTGCGGTGTGGGCAGAAGTAGCTGTGGGAGAATGGCAGAGGTAGCAGTCGGAGAGTGGCAGAGGTGGCGGTTGGAGAATGGCAGGCGTTTTGGTACGGGAAGGTTTTTATATGTAATAGATAAGGAGATAGGTACGTATGTAAGGACGCCGGGCCGACAACATGTAGCCATGTCTGGTTCATCTGAAAGTAGCATAGATAGACACGAGTGCCTTAACAGTATCGCCACCTTGCTAGCTCGATAAAGTAGTGATACCGCGATCAATCCCAGGGATTTCTGGTTTTCTTTTCTTTATGCAGCTCATCCCTAATTTCTTTTACTTTTTTCAGATGTTCCGAAAGTTCTTTTTGCAGCTTTCCCCTAACTTGCTTTTCTTTTAGACGTCGTTCCTTAATTGTTTCTTCTTCAAGTTCTGACAGCCACTTTTTCTTTTCGATGGAAATTTTAGGACCGGGTTTTGGTTCCGCTTCGACGGCTGGCGCATAAGCTCCGTAAGACTCCTGGTAAGCCTTGGCGGCTGGGTGGTAAGCCTCGGCGGCTGGATCGTAAGCCGCGGCGGCTGGATCGCTAGCCACGGTGGCTGGATCGCTAGCCGCGGCGACTGGATCGCTAGCCGCGGTGGCTGGATCGCTAGCCGCGGCGGCTGGCTGGTCTCGATTCAAAGAGACAGAGGGGTAATTGGGACCATCTTCATCCCCGTGTACAGTATCTCCCAAAATCCCATGGTTTTGGGAGAAAACATAGAGCGAGAAAGCGAGTATACTGGAGCCTAATACCCCGGTGATAAGAGGCAGGACGTTGTCGTTGCCACCAGACCCACCGGGACGGCGTGGCCCGCTCGGCCTGTATCCTCCGCTCGGCCTGTATCCTCCGCTCGGCCGGTATCCTCCGCTCGACCTGTATCCTCCGCTCTGTCTGGATGACCCGCTCCCTGGCGTGCCCGGTCGTCCTGGCCTGCCTGAAATTGTCACTATTATCAGCATCCTAGTAATTCATCATAGGTACGTACATTCAGTCTACCGACAGGCGTCTGTAAGTCTGAGGCTAATTACTAGCTTAAGCAGAAACTTTGTTTTTTTTTTTTTTTCAAGTTGTACCTATCAGTAGGTATCAGTAACTTGAAAAAAAAAACAAAGTTAAATATTACTCTTAAATATTTACTCTTAAAGTGAGACCAGATCAATCTTAAGGACTAGTAACGTTGGGACACTCGCTGCCCTAGTGCCCACCGCAGGCTAACAGCCGCTTTTCATGCAGGGAAAGCGTGAACATTGATCTTCGCGCTTGCTCAAGGCGGATTGGGATTTCAGACTTATATTTACTACACTGCACGTTTTCTTCACGGTGTTTTCCTTTTACCTACCTATTGGCAATTATTTTCCATTTCGGAGAGACTGTCCAACTGCGGCAGACTTAGTTCTTTCAATGCCTAAGCAGACAAAAGCTTAGGCTGGTGTCTAGACGTGCCGCATTTTTATGGCTTTTAAATGCTGGGATTTGATTCTTGTGAGAAAAGTGTAGAATGGGAGTGTAGCAGTAGTAACTTGGCAGAGGACAGTCGGGAAGCTTGTTTGGGTTGGTTGTAGGCATGTTGGAGTCTTGCAGATACAGTACCTACTTTATTCTAAACTAGTTTATTATCGACGTATCTACTCTTATGTTGTCCACAGCACTTACCATCCATATTTGTATTTAGTATTGAAGAGAGTATTTAATGATTCATGTTATTATTTGATGACTTATTTTGTTTTCGAAAGATCCGAGCTATGTTGACGTTAGGAGGAATGTCAGAATTAAATTTAGTTTTTCAGGGTTTTTCCACAGAGTTTTCAGTTGTACTTACTTATTTTGTTTTGTCTGTGATAGAAAGATGATCCTAAAATGCTAGATATCTACACACATCAAAAGTGTCTAGGGATCAAGCATTTTTATGCGGATTTCTTGAGATTGAGATGTGGCTTTGTAATAAATTTATGATTATATAAATTTATATGGATCCTTTTTGGTGCATTTCATAATTTGAAACAGGAACTGTTAATCAAATTCGAGTAAAAGATGAAAATCAGCTGTCAATATTTTCCCTATAAAAACATACAACGCATTGAAGACATTATTAGTGCTACTGTTTCCCTACTACTGATTAAAACCAACGTTATTATGGAGCGGCGACGTCATTTAAGCAGGGAAGAAATGCTCAGAGCCGTGGGAATGATAGAAGCTGGTTCCCGGCAACGTACTGTGGCTTTAGCTCTGAATACAAGTCAGAGTGTTATCAGTCGACTTTGGACACGTTACCGAAGCACTGGTACCGTGGCTGAGCGCCATGGAGGACGGTATCGCTGCACCACACGGAGACAAAACCGATACATTCAAATCTTAACTCGAAGAGCTCCAACAATAACCGCCATGATGTTAGCCGTGAGGCTTCATCACTCTTCAGGGAACTTAATTAGCGACCAAACAGTCAGAAACCGCTTGCATGAAGTGAACCTTCATTCCCGAAGACCGCTACGGGTACCACCTATAGCAATGCACAATCGTAGGATTCGATATCAATGGGCTCTTGAACACAGAAATTGGGCAGAAGAACAATGGCGTTTCGTGTGCTTTTCTGATGAGTCTCGTTTTGGTATGAGACCGGATACAAGACGTATACGACACTGGAGAACCCCTGGACGCCAACAGCGATTAAAATCCTGCCAGGAAGTCCATCCTTATAGTGGTGGAACCATCATGGTATGGGCGGGTATTTGGATCGGCGGAAGAACTGAGTTGATTTGGATCAGAGGCAACCTCAACGCTCAAATTTATGCTGAGACGATTGTATCTGACGTCATCGTTCCTCTACAAGTGCAAATCGGTCCCTTATTTCAGTTAATGCATGATAATGCACGACCGCACACCGCAAGAGTTGTAAGACAGACTCTCGCCGCAGCTAACATCAATGTCCTGCTCTGGCCTGCTCAGTCGCCAGACTTGAACCCGATTGAGCATGCATGGGATATGCTACAGAGAAGAGCTCTGCCGAATATGGAGGGTATCCAGTCGCAAGAAGACCTTTTTTTGTTGTTGCAACGAACATGGGCGGCCATTCCACAGCGTGATTTGGATGAACTCATTTTGAGTATGCCAAACCGATGTTCTTGTGTTGTTGGTGTTCGCGGTGGAAACACGGATTATTAATTGTTTAAGTTACCCAATAAAATTTTAAAGAAAACTGTTATTTCAGTCTTTTTTTCGAACTTTAATGTTAGTGGTTCAAATGTCAAAAATCCCTTTATTAGGAAAATGGCAAATTTCTTTATTAATGCAAAGGTGACTTGGTTTATCGTTACTGTGACAAACGAAAACACTTTATTTGATGAATCCTTAAAGAAAATTTTAATTAATATCAATCAGGAGAAAAGTTATTGCAAAAATATATGTTGATCCCTAGACACTTTTGATGTGTGTAGTTGGTAAGTCGCGCCAGACAGTATCAAAGGAGTGATTATTTGGTGATGCTGAGCATTTTAAGTTTTGAGAATCCATGATTCATAATGAAAACAAACTATACCTACCTATCTACCTACATTTTGACTGTAGGTACCAGCTAGCCTCATATTTTTGAGGTGAAATTCCAAACATTCTTAAGCATTTCATACACGTGAACTCCCTCGTCCCAATGATACGTTCATTGGGACGAGGGGTATTGGTACTATCCATTAATGTGATTTTATTGTTAGTTCGAGGATCACGTGTTTTTATCAAAATACGGCGGTTAAACAAACGCAGTCAATGTTGTACTAAGTGCAATGATTGTGACGGTCCTGTAAGCAGGTGCATTCTACAACCTGAGCGGACAAACGCGGCCTTATGCCGCCCCAATACGGTGCACCAGCCGCCAAGTTTGGACAAATATGTAGGGAACTCTGTACGGCATGTCTTGTACGAAATAGCAGAGGTAAGTATTTAGGCTCGACACCAAACGGTAATAAACACCAATTGTGTTTATTCCAATTTGAACTTTGTCTGTCAGAGCTAGTATATGTATTCGTATGTACTGTTGAAAGTTTTGGACAGAGGTGTGCGGGCGGGAGAGGAGTATGCGGTCTGACTGGTTGCTCGAACGACGACCGGAGGCTGCGCGCGCGCCGCCGCAGGTACAATCCGGTGCTTAATTTTATAATTAAAGCCCACGTGGTCGCTAAAGATTATATCTTGACGCGAAAATATGCAGTTTAAAATCTGTGTTATCTCACCTTGGGTGTTTTCTCGCCTTTTCCTTTAATAAAAAGATTTTGCTTAGGTTTGGCGTAAAAATTTTAAACATTAAGCATACAAATTGTTATTGGCTTTGCGCTCTGCGCCAAATGAGACCTTTCGTTCTGTATAAGTTTCGCACGGTTCATATTGTTATCAATAATTACGAAGCACGTCTTTGTTCTTACTATAGGTATTGTCATGATTATGATAACCCGATATTTACTGTTATTATTTGAGTGACGTATTACTAAAAAGCTTTTTACTGATGTCCTTATAATAAAGCTTTGATAGTCCTAAATCGATTTCACGTAGATCCCTTCCGAACTTACTTTAGAATCGTCACGCGAGCTTTCAGCAAAGCTTGAAAAAGTAAGGGCGGGCGTGCGCGCGGGCAGTCGTGCCGCCGTGCCCGACTGTACAGGGCCAAGCTCTGGCACGAGTCTTGTAAAGAATTTATAGGAGAGCCGGGCGCGGGTCGCGGCAGTGTCGTGCGCGCCTCGCTTGCGCCTGCGCCGCCCGCCGACAGCGCGCCTGTGGACGCCAGCGTACACCGGGAAAAGTAAAAGTTTTCAGTGCAGTGCAGTGCAGTGGTAGTGAAGCAGACGAGAGCACTGGAATGGATGGCTAGGTATGCATCATGTTATTAAGAGGAAAAAATACTCTCACGCTTGTGGGAAATTGGCCTATTGTGGAGCGAACAGCGAAAGTTCACTAGATGTTTATAGATTGGTAGGGCCTTGGGACTATGTAGATATGTAGTACCTACTGTGTGCATAGTTTTAGTTGTAACGACTTAATGCAACGTGCTGCCTCAGTGTGACTGTCAGCCAGTTGCGAATCCAACTTCTACTCAGACCGGTTACTGGCACTGGATGTTATTGAATGGAATAACTAAAATAATTAGGTATATAAGTATAAACTATCTGGATTGGATCCGTTGATAAAAAAATAAACATAACTGCTGAAATGTGGGTGTACTGAACACCATAGCTGCCTTTCGCCCTTCAAGACATGCAGGCATGATTTTTTACATAAAATAATAAAGCTTTATTTAGCTACTGAACAAATTGAATATATGATGGGTAGGTAATTACCTGCAATAGTTTCAAACTAGTAAGACATTTTAACACACCAAACATTACGTCCTACTGCTACAATAATCATAGGGAAAATAATAATGTAACAACAATAAAACAGTCAAACTAAAATATTATAGGAAACCAAATTACACTAGAAAATTGAAACATAAACCTACGGAAAAAGTCACGAAAAAGAAAATAAAATGATTAGGTAATTGAGTACGTGGGCCTACAGTCGATGAGTTGTCCAATTAAAAAAAATACAACTCAAAAATAGGTAACTTTAATATGAGAAGAAGAAAGGGAGAAGGAGAAAAGCGTTGGACAGGTAAAACACCTTTAATAGGTAATGAACGAGACAGAAGAATGAGTGAATCAACAAAAAGAGAGAAGGAGCAACAGCGAGACCTAGATAGAGACGGATGAAAGAAAATTGTTACGAATTTCCACTCATAACTCAGCATTAGAAGGGAAATCTAAAGAAACATCATGAAACTTCAAATTAATAATGAGCAGACAGAACATGACATGGCCTATGTACTCGTAACTGTCGACAATTTTAATGATGTATGAAAGACCAGACGTGCTGCGTTGACCTCCGATAAATTGGTATGAGGGCAGGAGGATGATTCTTGATGACTTAAACGAATTAGACGGAACAAGGCACCAACAGGTCTGAAATCAGCCAGTTATGAACTACTACGAGTTTAAGTAAGTCGCCTGTAGCCAAAAAGGATATTACCTATACCAAGGAGCAATAAGTTAACTTAACTTCACGAACCGTGTGCTTCCATTATGTTTCTATAATCACGGTGGCCATGTCTTCAAACAGTTCTTAGCCATTTCTAGGGTTTTTAGCTTTATATGAGTTTTTTTTTTTTAATTTTAATTTTACTCTTCTTCCTATTATTACTCAGATTCCTACGAGAATTTTGTGTTCAGTCATGGACACAGGACATTTGGACCAAACAATATTTTTAAGGAATGACGATTTTTGCAGATTCATCTTCATCCCGGCAGTGTACCTATTTATGACGTCGCACCAATACCATTAATTATGTGAAGGTATTCTCTGAAATTATAGTAATGTTGACGAATCCGACGACAGAACGTCACAGGTCGCCATTTTATTACTACGAGTATCATTAATTAGCTTAGTTAGCAGTAATAGTATCTGTTTAATAATAACAACACTGCTTTACTATCTTTCCTACACCCGTGGGGAAATTAAAGATATCGTGAACGCCATTTAATTGTGATGGCCTGTTGATGTCATCGCCTCGTAGCTATTGGCTATACCGGTTTTCGATTCAGATTGATTGCCGTCCGTAATTAGCAGTTCATAATGCTTCCCGTTTTTAAGAAACATTTTTAGTCAAATTGTAGTATAGTTAAGTGTAGGTGCATCTCCGATTATATGTGTGATCTTCATCTACTAAAGTTAGAGCATGCTGTACGTCACTGCAGACATCTTCTCTGACACATGTTAAAAAGGTGGCATGAGTCAGCTTGTGCTCATGCTACTTGTGGAGGCTGGCTGGAGATGGTGGCGGGCCGGCTCGAGATGTTCATTCTACTTAATAGATTTTATAAATAATGTTTTTTCGGTAAACTACGCTTTACAGCCTAAATAGCTGGTTAGTTTAGGTGCAGCCGGACAGTCCAAACGATACCTATAATTGATAGGAAATTGAGATACCTACCTATAGCTTCCATGAAAATGTTCGTTTTATTCCATTTCTACTTTCACAGCTAGCAAATAAGAAAAAGCTCATCTGGGTCATACTCAAATAAGTTCTAATTGGGCACATTAGCTGTGTTAGCGAGTACCTACTCGCTGTGCGGTAATGGGCCAATGTCTAAAGCTTTTGGCGCGTCCCCCCGCTTTGCTACCTATCTGGTAGGTACCTGCAGGCTGCAATGTTCGACTTTACTTAGGTACTTCATTTGCAGTCGATGGCGGTGCGATACTGTCACATTCCGCGGCCATTTCGTTACAAATACTGCTTACGACGGTTATTTACAACAGACTTACTAAGCCCTATTTTCTGTCAAAATTTTACGGTTAAAATCTAGCTATTATTTCATCATTATCGCTACCGTCATACCTAGGTACTCAAAACTAAAATAATTATGGTCCCTTAGACATACGATCTGGCGCCTTGTTCAAAAATTAATACACTTAGGAATTGGGTGACGATTCAAGTGTTCCAGACTTACTAACTCACTACTTACTGAACTATTCATACGTTGTTATCACCAATGTGCGCTTTTATCAGATCTATCGTGACGTTATTATCAAGGGCTTCCACGTCCATAAAATGTATGGAAATACGTGCACGTTATAACGTTATTGTGGACGGAAATTAAAAAGTGTCTTACATTTCCATACATTTTACTTCCCTGTGATATCGTGATGCCGTGACGTGGACGTCCACGATAATACCGTCACGTTAGAAATAATAACAGCGCACATTAGGTGTTAGGCTAATTAAACCCATTAGATACCTACACCTTATGTTTTGTGTTTACAAATTAGCTATTTAAGAGCACCTACATCAGACCGGCTTCATATTGATTTAAATTGAAAATCCATAAGATAAAGTGTCTATATTCTTAATCATATATCTTATAATATTGTAGGAGTAATAACTGGAGTAAGTACGTATACCTACTTAAGTTCCCAGCAGTTTCTAGACTAGCTATCGAAATACTACTGAATACCAAACAAAAAGATAATATAGATAATATATGTTTTTATAATACCTACCTAAAAATTTACTTAACTGTGACACTCTGGAGAAAAAAAACAATAGTACTCCGGGAGTGCCGACAGAAGTGAAAACTTGAAAAAAAAATCGGCACCGCGGTAATCAACGCGTTGATGTCTTTTACTCCACGCACCGCGGAAATCAACGCTTTGATGTCTTTTTAATGGTCAAAAGTTGGTGTCATCACGGTGTCGTGAAATCAATGGCTTAGTCCCATCTCAAAAATGCCTAACGCGCCTAAAGAAGTTTTCACTTAAAAAAAAAACTGTTTCATCACATTTTACTTTGCAGTTTGAAATCTCTCTTGCTTGTCGCTCATCTCATGCACATTTAACCCAGACAGGTCACAATCAATAACATTATTTTAGTTCAGCCTGGAGTGCCTGGATAACGTCATGTCAAAGTTAAAAGCAATTAAATACGCATCAGAGTGCACTCGGCGTGTGCCTGCGTACATGTTCATAAACCACTTGGGACAAACACTTATGCTAATTTTAATCGACCTCATACGTGCAGCATGGCGCTTGCAGTAATAAAAATATAGCTACACAGACTTGTGGAACAGTAAAATGAAGGTAGTGTCTGATCTCTCATTTGAAGTGGTTTTAATCTGGTTTTTGGAACAATATTCATATGCATATTTTTGGTCCTAATACGGTACAGAAGTACCAGGGCCACAAAAAATTTAACCAATACCAACTTATTTTGAGTTACTGAGGAAAATAGGAAAAATACGAAATAGGAAGTCATCGATGTCTATGCCTGTTTACATGAATATTTAAACTGAAAGCCTGTTGGACTTGTAATCTCTCTAGGTATAGGACGCAAGCACAACTTTTGACTTTTAACGGTCAATCAACAGCAAGTGAGTCTGTTGTCATTGCAGTTCATTCTTCTCTCATAGCTAAAATAGATAAAGAATACGTAGCTCTCCTCAAGTCGCGATGCTTGCTTTTGTAGAAAATATAACCAATTATACTTTTTATGTGAGAATCCCATGTCGAATGCAAAAAGCATGGGAAAGACGTCGCGTTACCTGCTAACAGTGAAAGTTAGGCAATGTTAATTGAATATTTACGATAATTTGTTGTTGTATTAGCTCATTTTTCACACTGTATTGTTTTGTTGCAAAGATAATGGATTTAATACAGTCATAGGTAGGTATGTTAATATCTTGTAAACTATAAGATGTTTAAACGCCAAGAAAAACGTCCCATGAGAAGTTGTGAATGTTAAGGTTTTTATACTTAGATGATGAGATTAATAGTTTTTTGTCGTAGATATACATCATTCAAAGGTCTCGTCGATCTATGTTTAATTATTCCCTCCCCTTTCTAGAGCTTTCAAGGCTTTTGACCCCTACATGTCAAATACAATATATTATTTCCACAGAACGCATGCCCCTGCATTTACATTGAAACAAATCATCCGACAAATCTATCCAAGAGCACGCAACGCACGCTCTCGATTAAAAACTTAATTCATTCAGGTCAATGACCAACTATTCGGTAGCTTGAAATCTTGACATTTACAAAAGGATTTGATGTCATCAGAATATACAGTATGCGGAATATCGCCGTAGGGCGTACGCCGGAGGAACGCGTGGCATCCGAGAGGGCCACATAAATCCTCCTTCGGCCAGTTTTTGTCCGTTTTTGGATTCCATTGTGTCAGGTATACAGTAGGTTTGCCAACCGTCGCGGATGCACGGGACACGTAAAATGTTGTCTGATTTTTTCTTTCAAAATAATTTGGAAGTGAGATAAAACTCCCGCTGCGTGTAAATTGTTCAGTATAAAGAATATTTTCGTTCTAAATTTTTTATGTTAAGGCAGCGATATTAAGAATATATAGATTAAATATATATTAACATTGTTATTTGTTATGAAGATTATTTATTAAAAAAAAAAAAATATTGGGTGAATCAAGTTATAAAAACCACCTTTGAACGTATTTTTCTATTCCTTTCTTCTTGTCTGTTTATATGTGTGTGCATAAATGATTAAATAAATAAATAGATAAAAATGTTGGTTAATTATTTAGGTACCCATCGATATTTTTATTTCCTTCTTTTTGATTGTCAAACGTTAGGAAATGATGCAGTGTTGGTAAATAATCCTCGCATTGCTGATGACAGAGGCACCCTTGTTAGGTAACATCTGCTGTGTTATCGGGTTATATAGTTAATTGATTCCCGATGTTACTGATTGTATTTAGATTGTCTGCTCATCGAATTTAATGACCGAATAAAGGAGCTTTAGGAGTCGTTATAAGTAAATTATTCATATGATCAAAAATATATATTTTTAACGTAGGTATCTTTATGAGATACAACATACGACCCGTTTTCTGTAATCTTAGATTCGTAAAGTAGAATTTTATTGTTATTAAAATTATGAAGGAATATTGTGAATAGATTAAAATAGATAATTAAAAAGGAATGCTTACTTTACGGATACCGTGTCGATAACAACAACAGTAAACTGTCATTCGACAGGTAAGATAAAAATGTCCACGTCAATCTACTTTTTTTAAAACAGCGTTTTCTACGGAGTGGTCTTTAAAGAAGGAATAGTCTAAAACCACACACACAATGTAGTAGAACATACAAGTTACAACATACGTACCTATTTGAATTTATGGGTTTTTAATTTAACGGGAAATAAGAAATAAAACACAAGGTCAGTTTATGAGTTAAGTACTTGATAGTTTCGGAAAAACTGTGCGTTTTTCGCTGTATTGCTAGGTGCAGTTCTACTTTATTTGCTTAGGTCCTAAAGTTTTGTTCCAAGAAGTGAATTCAATGAAGTGATAGGTAAGTGTGAATAGGTTAATCCTGGTTAGGTAAAAGAAAATAAACTGGGTACAAAAATATTAAAAGGAAAACGAAATGTCCAACGATGTGACATTTTTGTTTTTATAAAACATCTAAAGTAATTGTTGGACGCCTCGCCGTATCTTGCCGAGATATCTCATAAGAGATGACATAGCGAGGTGAGACACAAATATTTGTTGTTATTCAAGTTCAAACAATGCGGGTGTCTCGCTACGACAAATTACTGGGCAATAAAGAAAAGCAGGCACTCAGACAGACAGAATGTACTTACCGAAGGCCCAGTCTTAGCCAAGCACGGTTGGAAAGGAGGAAACACCAGGGGTCTACTACCTCAGCCAAATCCGTAGTTTCGTCCAAATTTACGGGCGCATCGTAGTTCTTCTCACAGACTTACCGTAATACTGGGGCTATATTGTCGTGTTATCGCGAACTTTACTTCGCGCGCTCTCTGTTGCTCAGCGAGACGTCGAGCGGTGTGCGAGAGAGAGCGCGCGAAGTTTAGTTCGCGATAACGCGACAATGTAGTCCCAGCATTAGTGACCCGGAAGACGAAGCTCCCGTAACTTCGACCGTAACTACGGGTGTCGCTTAGGGAGTTGACCCCATGGTTACACTTTCACTGTGCGCGGAGCAAACACAACATACTTTTAGATAAACGATAGCTGTGAACCTAAAAGATAACGGAACTTATAACTAGGTAGAGGGATGTTAAAAAGGAACGAAGAATATTGCATCTTGAGAAATATGTGTTCAGGGGATATATGTAACTTGGTATGTAGTTTGGTTATAACCTAGAACTTATTTGTCCACCTCGCATCTTTGTAAGGTTTTTTTTAATGATGGTCCCATGCAGTCTTTGATGTTTTTGCCAAGTTGGCGAAAATTACTTGCCAAGTTCTTACGATGATACGATGTGTTAGGTTTTAGAGCGGGGGAAAAAAGAACAGACTTATGCGATATTTTCCTTTTCGAAAATTAAGTTCAGTTTATTCGTCCATGTTTCCCTAGTTATTTATCATTTGGAGTGAATTTTCGTAACCTTAATTTGTGGCTGGGTAATAAAGAGAAGCGCGCAGGCGTGTTGCCGCCGCGCTGCGCATGCGCATTCAACCTGTGAATGTTAGGTACCAGACGAAGGGCTCAACAACTCACCTTTGTTTGGAGCTTTTGCTCATTTACTGCGTTTTTTTATTGCCATTTTTCTTTCTACTGGCTCTCTTTACATCCTCAAAATGCAATTTACTGTTATGACTGCCACCATTATCTTTGTGAAGTTAAATGTGCACTAAGTTAGCGATAAAACTAAATTTATTACTAACTTGTCCATAGCTGATAATGGTCAATCAAAGTTGTACGTACGTACCTTTCCTACATAACAAGAAATAGTCTTATTGTTAAGTACCTACCTACCATAGTACCTACTAATAAATAATTTGATTTGTGGAATTAGACGAGCTCGACATGACAGTTGCCTGAATAACTGAAGATAAACTATCATAACCTGAAAGATGATACATTAAAGAGTTTCAAAGAGAACTTAAAAGTTATTTGGTCCTTCAATCCTGATCCTTACAACAATTAATTGTCATTGCAAGGATTAGAATCGAAGGAACAAAACAATTAAAAAATGAGAAGTATTTTTTTAAAGTGTTGCTATCACCGCTTCTACTAATAGCCATAAAATGATATTAAAATAGCTCTGTTGCAAATGTCGTTAAGGTTCAAATAACTTCCGCCGCGTCAATATCAATCATGTGGACGTCTAATTAAATGAGTTACCAACAGCAACACGTTGAGTTTACTATGAAAAATGTGAATTCTAATTATATATCGTACAATATGAGCTTTGTCGTGTCACAAGTTTTTGCAACTTACAAAGTTGTTTCACAAAATATTCTACTATCTGATTTTTGCGTGAGGTTGCCGTTGAATAAAAGTAAAATGGGCGAAAAAAAATGATGTCTTTAGTCAGCATTACCACTCATCATCACACAACAGCTCTCGAAAAGAAACTATAGCATCTATCTTCTGGGAACAAAACTGACGAGCTTAACTTACTTCAATAAGCTCTGGCTAAAAGTTTTCTTATTTAACACTGAAAGTTCTGGAGAACGTACCTACTACTTAGGTACTTTATTGGTCCAGTTGCTTTAGCAGTCGCACTAACAGCAATAAATGAATCTTTTGTCGATCATTTAAACTCAAGCCCAGTAGCCGCGAGCGCCTCAGTAACTCAAACATCTTGCACATCGGCAGCTGTCAGCAATGATTGATGGTCCGCAGACGTTACATTATACCCGGCACACAAATTATTAACACACAACGTGTCCACGCTGTCGGCTGCTCCTCGCCTGAGATGTAACAAAGAAAACGAATCAGATTTGGCATTCTTTTAAAAATACAACGGCTGATGTGGTTTTGTATTTCAAGAAGACTCAAAATTTATATCGTGTTTACAATACTATTCTTGAATAGGACATCAAAATCATTGTCCTGTTTTGCCACCTAATCAATGGCCTCTATCTTTAGTAATTACCATTCAAAACATTCCTCTTAAACACATGGACAGTTGGACATGCACCAGATTGTTAAAATAAAGTGATGGATGCAAAGGAATGTATTTCTGGAATAAAAGCACTGTCGTCTTGTATGATTATAAGGTAAATTTGAACCAAATGAGTTCCTCTGGTAGTACGTACCCTCACCCAGTGAACCAAAAGGAATTTTGGGAATCAAATTAAGTGCCTGCATCTCTCCTCGACAATGAACAGATTTTTTTAACCATCGCTGCTTATTTTGGAATGAAAATATTTTCGAATAGAATGATTCCTTTTGACAGAAAAGTGAAGGCTGTAGATAGTTATGGTTTTATTGTGTATAATTGATCTACTTAATTGTAATTTTACCGGTTAATGACGATAGGCTCGCCCCGTTTTACATGGGACGTAAACATAACTGGCAAAATGTGGGTGTACCTATTCCACGTGGAATGTGGGTGTTCCTACACCTCTTCCCATCCCTACAGAGAAACAAGGCGTGATTTTATGTTGTAATTTTGGTTTGTTCCAGTCATCGGTTTAGAGGAGGCTCCCTAAATTGTATGTTAATCTGCATTAATATTCTGAAAAGTCATGCATACAATCAAAATGGAACTTTAGTACTTATATGATTTATTGGATCTTTTTCTTTCCAAATAAAAGACAGTTATGTAACCGAGACATTTTTGCTCGATTCGTTTTTATTCGAAAAGCATGTCTTTTTTAAAGATTAATTGAAACAAAAACAAGATTACTCGGCTTTTATGTCTAAAATAATTATTGACAGTAAGAAAATATAGTTTGTTATCCAGATATAAGATAATTTTTCTCTAAATCCATTATTACTTTGTTATAAACGAAATAAGAATTGAGACTTACGACATTTAGTTTCGTGCTCTAACAGGACCAAAAAGCACACGTGATATTCAACTTTATTACTGATGTGTTAGCTTTTAGCACATAGTGGAGTGGTGGGGTGCCAAATTGGGGCGGAGTTTGCGTGGAAATTGTCTTTGGAGTGCTGGTCTTAAGTTCCTATCTAAAGTTAATCTTTCCTTCAATAAATGTAACGACTCACGGTAACTTCAAAATTATCTAACCTAACCATGTTTTTCTCAAATAATAAACAATGAGCAGACAACAACTCACAACACAAGCCTTTACTTTCGACCAGTCAATGGTGGAAGGTTCCGAGGGGAGAGCAAGGAAGTCGCACCCACTTGTGCGATGGGCCGTGCCCCAAACAATAGTTGGCGCAGTAACCGTGGCGTCCTGTGTCATTTCACTTTGCCCTTCATCTTCATTAATGGTAATGACGAAAAGTAATGTCGAAACTTACCAGAAAAGCTGCACGTAGGAATATATTGAATAGGTAATCGTTCCATAAACTATAGGAACGTGGTATTGGATTCGAGGTTCGTCGAACATTGGTCGTCAAAATCATCATTAGTTGTAACGATACAACCTATTGTCTAAATTAAATTGAATATTATTCGTATACTGTTACACTAGTTACCTTTAAACGTAATAGACGATTAAGATGGCTTCTAAGAAACAGGACTTTCCGTCAACAATGCTGTAATCATAGACCAACTACATCATTAGGTACATGTCTACTGCAATCAGTTCCAGGAATATAACAGGAATGGCGGTAAATAAGTGCTAAAACTGACAACAGCCTATTGTATTCTCTACGCACACGTTTGCTCATTAATTTATAGCCTTGTTGAAACCCTGAACGAATCTAACTCTCCGAAAAATCTTCGAGAGGATCTACAGAGCAAAAGGAATGCTGTTTCAAAGCTTATTATCACCTACAAATAGACCGCGTATCTAGTTCAAATAGCAACGAACCGGTACCGCAATCCCTCGAGTACGCACGTTCCTGCGCAAGCGCATGCCTGCCGCACGCGGCCACAGGGGGCTCATTGTGCCACCAACAACGGGCGCCTCGTCTGCCACGCCAAGGACGTGATGGGATCGCAATTCCGGGGCGTTTGAGGGTGCATGATTGCACGAATGTGTCATAGAAGAGGGAACAACGAATAATGGGAGTGGACTGTCGTGGATCAGCTTGTTAGGTTAACGCTTGTGCTTTATAAAGCTTTGGAAACACAACCTTGTACGGTCAGCAACAATAGTAGTTTAAAATATCATCAAAATTGACGCAAAATTATTCGATACTTTTTAGCGTTTCATAAAAAACAGCTAAGAAGTTTTTTTTTTAATTTTATTTCTGTTCCGATATTATTTAAATATTATTCTGAATAATTAATATTTATAGAACTGAAGGGTTAATCGACATTTGTTGCTGACAGGACATCAGGATTTCGTTGTCGCTTTTCAGTTTAAGACAGTGTACCAACGAGCAGACTGGATATCCCGTTGTCAAATCTTTGATATAGGTGCATACTGAAGCTAAATCTGCTAATTCCAAGAAATATGCACTGTGACACCTCAAGCGTTTTTCAGCTCGCCTGGCGAAAGTTTATACAACAGCTGGCAACCATGATTGCGTCCCAAACGAAAATTAACAATCATTTGTGAGATTTGAATCTAGGAGTTTAAAGCTGCAGTCCAAAGCTCAGCTCGTTACTACAAGGCCTACAAGGCTATCTTATTTAATAAACTATAGTTAACAGTAAAGTGAACAGTTACTTTCTGCAAATAGTATTGGTTTACGCCAATATTTATAATCCTCTTAAAAGATAGAATGTATTTATGACTATCGTTGGCGCCTTTTGAGATATTAAGATAATGGAGTGTTCTGCAGCAAATGGCAATTTGTTTATAATTTGTTTTTTATTTGTTAGATTAAAGTTCCGCTTTCAACGGTACATAGAATTAATTACCCAATAACATTACGGAATATTATACCTATCTGCAATGGCGTTGGCGCCTTGAGTTCAATCAGTTTCCGTACAAAAAATATCAAATTGCTTTAGGCTTACAGTAGTCGCATATGATGTGTAACATCTGACATCTCACCTTGGTAATCAGCACCCTCATGATTTTCAGGAAGTTGGTGACAGTTCTTAGGTGATTTACAAAATGTATGAGTGACATATAAATAGTGAGTTAAAGAGATTATAATTATAGAAACGAAAATTCATGCAGTTGAGAAATTATTTTTTTCGTAGCAATGGCATAGCGCGTAGCTGCCACGACGAACATAAATGTTTAACAATTAGTTTATTATTTCCAGTGAGGATGCGTGCACGCCGCGAGCGGAGGAGGCGCCGCTGAGCGTTAGCGGCGCCAGCGCCGGCGCGGGGGAGCCGCGCACCGAGCGTGCCTGCGCCTGCGCCGCCTGGACGCCGCGCAGGCAGCCCGCGCCGCACGAGATTCTGCGACCCAAACCTAGAAGGTATGTGTTGATGGAACCCTAGTTTAAGTCCAGAGTGGAAGGTGTAAAAGGTCTTTTACCCGGCTTCACGAACACATAAATGAATGTCTCGGCTCAGCGCCGAGAGTTGAAAATGTAACATTGCAAAAATATTAAGGCGTTCATTTATGTTTTTACTAGTGTTAGTGAAAGCGGTCATTTTTGTGTTTTCGCGCAGCAGGACTGCAGGAGCGAGATGATGTGTAACATCTGACATCTCACCTTGATAATAAGCAACATTAAAGGGCGAGGCCTCGTCAAAGTCGTTTCTGACGGTCAACTCTAGCACCCCGCGCGCTCATTGATCAAATCAAATAGCGCGCGCTTCCCCGGCTTCCTGTGACACACTTCGTCCCTTTTCACGAAATTACTCCCACAGATTTGATTATTTAATTTTTTTGAGATTGTGGTCTTGATTGCAAGAAAGCGAGAGAAAAAATGTTACACATCAAAAATATTTTGTAGCAAAAGTGTAAAGGTTCGAAACTCATAATACTGTGACAGTTTTTATATTGCCTTCAGTTTCTCTCGTTAATCGCTTCCACATAGATCAGCGTATTTTTTTCGCATCCGAATTTCCCACAGCTAACCGAAGCGTTTCCCCGACGGAAATAGCTTTCTACTGACTGTTACAATAAATCGTCATAATCATAACTTGTCCAATGAGAGCTCGTAAAATATCGCAAAATAACATTTAATATGAATACATCGTTTTGTACTCGTAAATGGGACAGATGTGGCAGTATCGTAAGTTATAATAGTGCCGAACCGTGCCGTTAGCCGCACCGGCCGTGCGTCATCCGGCGACGGCCGGCGCGTGGACTTCGCTGGACGCGTATTTAGAATTCCTGCATTAACACGGTGGGATAGGATAAGAGTAGGTCTCACTTTTCCTTATAATGAATGCATTTGTAGACATATCTGTAAAATGCCGATGGGCGATGCATCGTCTTCTACTTGTATAATATGAGCGTAGCTGTGGTCCATGCAGGCACAGATAATGCAGGTAATCGTGAACTTGTTTCGCAGATGGGACAAGTGCTATTGAACTTGTCTTCAGTTTACAGCAAGCTCTTCTTGTTGGTATATAAGTATTAACACCCTATCGTCCGTATGGGTGATCATATCTAATTCAGGAAACATAGCCGTGGTGCCAGAACGAAAATCCTAACTCGTATAGTGTCAGCTCTGCAAAAGTATTTCAATAAGGGCTTTATCTTGCCTTGCTGTCGCTGTGCACTCTCTACCAACATTGTAATCCATTGCAGCCATCTGATCAATCGGACCGTTAGGCTATTTGCTATCAGATATGCATAACGGGGCCAACATTTGTTGACATGTTTATAGCGTTGTTCGAAACGGTTCCAATGGTTTTGCTACACTATACAAATAAAAACTGTCATATTTTCGATCCTTTGCCTTTCCGTGATGGTTGATTCCGTTTTGCAGTTATTTGTTGAACGATTTGAATAACGTAACCTACGCATTGTTAGAGTTATAATACATAGTTTATGATTAAGTTAGAACCTACCCTGTTCTAACTTTATCATAAACTATGTATTAAAACCGGCCAAGTGCGAGTCGGACTCGCGCACAAAGGGTTCCGTAAGATTATCTATAAAAACGAGAAAAAATATCACGTTTGTTTACCAGTAGACAAAGCTCACCTCGATGAGGTCGACGCCGAAGTCGAACGTAGAGCCTCTATCCCTCCCATTGAAGACCCTGATTTTCCCCTGCCCCCCATCGAACCAGATGAGGTACATGAGATTATCAAAGGTCTGAAAAATCGTAAAGCCCCAGGCTCAGACGGACTCACCAATAGGGTGGTCCAACTATTCCCAGCTCACTTAATTATGCTTTTGACCACCATCTTCAATGGTGCGTTAAGCAACAACATTTTTCCCCAGACGTGGAAAGAGGCCACTGTCATAGGTATCCCTAAACCAGGAAAACCCAAAAACGAGCCATCTAGCTATAGGCCCATCAGTCTGCTCAAGGTTCTCGGCAAGATCTATGAGAGGCTTATTTATAAGCGCCTCAGAGACTATGCAGAGACCAAGGGCCTCATCCCCAACGAACAGTTCGGCTTTCGAACTCAGCACTCTAGCGTGCATCAGGTCCATCGTATCGTCGAGGTGATCAGCGGTGCTCTCACCCATGGCCGACAGACGAGCGTAGTATTCTTCGACATAGCAAAGGCGTTTGACAAAGTCTGGCACAACGGCTTAATTTATATGCTCTACAAACTCGGTGTGCCGGATCGTCTCGTGCTCATCTTACGAGACTATTTGTCGAATCGCACCTTTCGCTTCCGCATCGAAGGAGCCCTTTCCTCCCCCCGCCCCATAAGGGCAGGAGTCCCTCAGGGCTCAGTATTAGCCCCCCTCGTTTTCACGCTATTCACCAGCGACATCCCCAGACACAGATCGACGCAGTTGGCTCTGTTCGCAGACGATACAGCGATCATCTGTAAGGGAAATTCAGCTACGATGCTGCTAAACCTCCAAAGGGCTGTCAACAACCTTGGCGCCTGGTTTAGAAAATGGCGAATAGAAGTAAATCCCGACAAAAGTCAAGCGGTTAGCTTTTCTAAACCGAGAACTAGACCCCCCCCCTTTCCCCCGACCTATCACCATGTTCGGCAAACCAATCCCTTGGGCTAGGCGCGCCAAATACCTAGGTGTTATCCTAGATCATCATCTCTCCTTTTCTGAGCACATAAAGACGGTTCGTTCGCGAGCCGCTTTCGCTCTAGATAACTAGACTCCATTTCGTACTAAATGCACGCAGCAAATTGTCACTTAAGTGCAAACTGCGCATCTACACATCGTGTATCCGACCCATTATGACCTATGCGGGTGCAGTATTCGCCCACGCCAAGTCCCATTCCATCCATAGGTTGCAAGCCTTGCAGAACCGTTTCCTCCGTAAAGCCACGGGAGCTCCCTTCTATGTCAGAAACGAGATC
Organism: Omphaloscelis lunosa; assembly: GCA_916610215.1. Taxonomy (NCBI): domain Eukaryota; kingdom Metazoa; phylum Arthropoda; class Insecta; order Lepidoptera; family Noctuidae; genus Omphaloscelis; species Omphaloscelis lunosa. Next base: position 1,549,622 of record OU744250.1, on the reverse strand, counting down.
CTCCATCTCGACTGTAAAATCCCTACGATTCACCAGTTCCTTAAACGCATGTCCAAGCGTTACTTTGACTCCGCTCCTAGACATCGCAACCCCTTGGTTGTCGAAGCAGCAAATTATGTCCCTTCCAGAATTAGTCAGATCCGCCGTCCGAGGCATGTCCTTTCCGACCCTGATGATCCCATTACTCTCCTCCAAGAGCAGAATAGGGCCACCAGCACTATACACAAACACAGACGCCTCCCGTCATTCCGACCTCGCCGCCGAGGTCCTTTGCGACCGCGACCGTGTCCCTGAGTAAATGATACTCCTCCCCGACCCTTGCTCGAAAACGAGGTGCCAGCAAGTTGTTGCCGCTGAGCACGTAGCTTTAAACTACCCCGAATAATAATCATGATCTAAACCAATTTTGATCCAGCCTATCCCTTCTTGCTGTCCTCCTCTCAGCGACGCCCTAAGCCGAGGTTCGTACCCCACAGGGGGTGCCCTTAGCGAGCGTTCGCCTAGTTTTAATTTAGTTTAGTTTTTTTGCCCCTGGCTGGAGGCTTTGAGTGTAGCAGCTTAAGGCACCCACAGGAAAGTCCGGTTAAGCAGCCAAGACCTTAGTGGTCAAAACTGCGAGATGCCCGTTCAAAAAAAAAAAAAAAAACACGTTTGTTGTGGGAGCCCTTTTTTTTTTTGGGTGGGAAATCATCAAATAACTTCTCCCGCTATGGGCGGAGCGGGAGGGCGTGTCAGACTCTTACTGACTAAAACCCACCCGTGTTCCTTCGGTTGCCCTGTTGCCGGGGGCCACGATCTCCCTTTCGGTTTTCTTCGCAACCCCGGCAGGCATCGGCCCTAGCGGACCCCGTCAATTATGCTGACATCTCTTTGAGGCGCGCGTGGAACACAACGCGCCGTAGACCCGGGCCTGGTCCTTATCGAACGGTGAGCTACCCATTGCTCACAGTCCGCAAGCCCGCGCCTACGGTGGCCGGAAATCGGCTTGCGACTTCCGACGCCCTGGGCGTCTCCTCCTGCGGCGGTTAGGGGCGTGAGGGCGCGAAATTTGCCTCTCCCTCACGCGTTCCGCCTCCTCCTTCGCGAGCATTACCGCTTCGCAGAAGGAGGTGACGGCCTCCCATTTCCTCTCGCTCCGTACCATGGCCTGAACCAGGGCCGGACGCGAGAGATTACCGCCGCCGATCGCCTCCACGAGGACACGGCGATGCTCCGCCCAATTGTTATGGGAGCCCCCTTAAATAATTATTTTATTTTGTTTTTTTTTTCTTTATATAGCAGCAACAGAAATACATCATCTGTGAAAATTTTAACTGTCTAACTATCACGGTTCATGAGATACAGCCTGGTGACAGACGGACAGACAGACAGATAGACAGACAGCGGAGTCTTAGTAGTAGGAGCCCATTTCACCCTTTGGGTACGGAACCCTAAAAAATGCCCACTACCAACATTTATTTTGTACCTCGGAGAATATCCAAATTATAATCCGTTTCATACGATTTTAGGGTTAAGTTTTTTATTATTTTGCATCTGATAAACTCAATATATTTCGTTGGTATGTCCGGGTTGAGATAATTAGCGGACATTTGTCCCCCGGCGTGATACTGTCCGGTCCCGATAGCCGGACACTGATGGCATTCCACATATCTGATCATTCCTGTTTCTCAATTCTGACGCCATTGCTGAGCGATCGCCGCACGGTAGCCGCGGGGCAGGGCTCTGTGGCTTCTATTGAATTGGACGTAATTCATACATATATCATTTTATTTCTGCGGGCCTCAGAAATGGGCAGGTGTACGGTGATTTATTTTGTTTAATGTTTTGTAGGTATTATTTGTTTTAATGGGATATCATTAATAGGTACATAAAATTACCTAGTCTCATATTTAGTAAAAATATGAGACTAGGTAATTTTATATATATTTAGTAATTTCAGGTCGTAAAATCTTAGATGTTATTTATCGCCTTAAAACATTAATAAACCATACTGAATAAAACACAAAGTCAAATAAGAAAACAAATTTGCTTTACCCAAATAAAAGATACCAAAATTTGTCAACCCTTCGTAAACGCAGCCCAAATGATGAAATAATCTGCGAATGTCCACGAATCACGAAACAGATCCCAAATGTTCACGTTTCTTTTTACAAATGTACATATGGGAAATCCTCATAATTTTTTTATGAAAGGTTACAAGAGTTCAACACTTGTAGGTGCTTACAGTTGACGACTCAATGGTAGAACGATCGAGGTTTTTAACCGAACGGTGATAATGATAACAAATACCAAGCAACTAAGGCTATTTATTTGTGACCAAATAATATTCCTTAAAATGTTGTTTCAGTGTGGTGAAAATATGGCAAATAAATAAAAGTTCAAAAGAGACTTCGGCCTATAGCAAAAAGTTATTTTGTAAATCGGCGAAATATCGTTCGGTAAAATAATACCTATGACACATGATACTTCGATGATCTAAGAATATGTCAAATAATACAAAAAATATAGCAAAAAAAAAACGTCGCTCAATAGTTTTCGGTAAAAAGAAACTCGAACAAAAAACATCGGAAAAGTGAGCGGTTCCCTGGATTGTTAGATAATGAACTTTTCAGAAGGTGAATGAGACGCTATACTTAGGCTTTAATACAGTTTGACTGTTTGACCAGTCTGTATGATGTTGGTATTCACCCATTACTACGAACTGTATGCAGGTGCCGTTCGAAGATGGGAATACCGCACGTTCCTATGTGTCATTAAGGTTTTTGCTTTAGTTACTCAGCCAGAACCCCTAGATTCATTAGATTCCCTTTATAATATAATAATAAGCTGCAAACTTTTCTCCACACTCAACTCAAATAGCTGTGAATTAAACTACTGCTTGCAGCAGATCTTGAGAGCCGCAACAGTTCATTCATCCAAAGTTACAATAACAGGTTTCGCTATCAAAAAACCTCAGGAGTGCCTATTCATTACATAAAGTAATAACTAGACGACACCTACAATTAACTGCGAGTTCACGCGAACACGGGTTTTTATCTCAAATATCAATGGATACTTTCATTCTTACGAGAAACAGTGTAAATGTAACAGACGGTAATTTGTCTTCGTGTAACTTCTGCTTTTTACTGTTAGATGATGGCTTGTTCATCTTGAATGAAGATTATCATCTAGTGCCATTCAAATCAATAAAACAAAACGAGCGAGCCTTACAGAAAAATATTAAACACAAAAAATATCAAATTGATTTAGGCTTACAGTAGTCGCATATGATGTGTAACATCTGACATCTCACCTTGGTAATAATTTACCAATTACTCACCTTCCCTTATCTGCATGTTCAAACTAAATCTTTTAGTTTTAAGCGAATTACTTTATGCACAAAATCGTTAAAACGCCAGAAAGTTTAGTTTATTTCGCGTCCTATTGAAACTAATTTATTTAAAACTAGCATCCCCCAGCGTCTTTATAAATTATACCCTATTTTCAGTGTCAATACTGGTGAAAGAATTTTTAAAATCGGTCCAGTAGTTTTTCAGTTTATTCATTACAAACAAACATACAAAAAATCAAATCTTTTCTCTTTATGATATTAGTTTAGATAAGGCAAATTACGACTTACCTTATTAGTAGTAATTTCTTGCGTAGATTTATAACACTACTTTTAATTAGACAATTCGTGATTCGTGATATTTTTTTATTTTTATTTTCATTGAGTTTTACTTAGGTGTCAACGAAACCATAAAACTTCTTATAACGACATTGTGTCGTGTATTATCATCGGGTACTCATCTATAACAAACTAAGTTTTCCATGTGAAAATTAATTAAAACAATGACTAAATAAAGTTTATATAAAGCGAAGGACTTTCTCTGGCTGGGATGGGAAATATATGTTGGATCTCACTATGATTATGAAGTGAACAATACCCGTATTTATGCAATGAAAGTAACTGTTACTTGCTCGTTTTATTATTATTTTCACTTGGTTTTTTCGTAACTTTATTATAATTTCGTAATTCAAAAGAGTTCAAAAGTTACCTAAATTATTTTGGCACAGTTTTGTATGTTAATTGGTGTTACAATGTCTGTCGTTTTAGCTGAAAATAACCCTGAGGAACATTGCCTTCCTGTCACCAGTCCGCGCCGTAAGCGTTGCAGTTGGTTGTAGATAAAGTTATTAATTTCAGTTAGTATTTACCTAAGTGCCTACTTTTTCGTAGGTTTACAATGTTAAAATAATTCAATAGTCGGTGCCAGTAAGTACTTTGTTACAGTAAGTAGACCGAAAATTGCGTAAAACATTTAGGTAGGTACTGCATAATTACATTAAAAAGATAACAAAATAAAACGCTGTTTTTATCAGCAACCGTGGCGTAGCGTAGCACTAACAGCGCGCGTAGCAAATCACGGAAATAGGAAACGCCATAAGCAGAAGTGAAAAATGTAGGTACATAAACATGTAGGTAGTAAGCACTTCCTGAAGTTTCATACACTGGCACTTTCATTACTTGGTGAGCCGTCAGGAACACGTGGGCGACTCTTTGATGCTATAAATAACTTACCTAGAAGCGATACTAAGTTCTACTTTGTTTTAAAATGTTACATTAAACACCTACTTAGTAAACTATAGGAGCCAAAAGCAGTGTCTAGAACAGGAGTCCAAGTAAAGGTACTGGTTGTCAAGGGACAGGGAGAGGGTAACGTCATGAAAAATCTTGCCGTTTTCAGGAGTACTTATGACTTTTAGAAATATTCCGAATTAATCATTACTTATTGTAATTAATCTTTACAATTCAAAAGTTCTTCAAAACACTTTTAAAGCTAGAGTTTTGGCTTTAGGTCGTTCACATTGCTGGTACTCAGCCTAAAACTCAGAATTAAGTACCTATTTGGTGGATCGAAGGAACAATTTATAATGAATAAGTCCTGTTATCAACCTAAAGAAATATGCGTACGTTGTCATTTGTTCATAACTCAAACATTTATAAAACGAAAGCACGTAAGTCTGTCTGTACGTCCGATATATATTTATAATTGCTCTAATTGTGTTGATACCGGAACGGAAACGCATAATATTATGCGTTATATTATATTATAATAGTGGGCCATCATAACATAGCTGGGGGTCGCTATTCGCAACACATTCGATATCAGCGCGTGCGCTTTGGTAAGAGAGAAATAGATTTCCACTTGTGTGTAATTAATAGTTTCGTGTTCTTGGTACAGTTAAATAATTAAGTTTTACTCGTTTATGCTCATCTGTGTCCATTAAAAAGAGTTTTATTTTGCTGATTCACTACTATTTATTTACTTGCTGAAAACAGAACGAATTTTTTTTTTAGTCATTCATTCAGATGTAAAAATTGTAGAGTATCCTGACAGAGCGAGAACCTATAATGCATAAAGACTTTGTGCTGATATTGCAATGCCTGCAAAAGTCTGCTGTCATAAGGACTTAAGTACCAACATATATCATAACACCAATATGTATTTTTACACTTAATTAGCGTGCAATAAACTTTTTGATGGCAGTTTCATCTTAAGTTGAGAATATCACATACTATATTTTTAGGGTTCCGTACTTCAAAAGAAAAACGGAACCCTTATAGGATCACTCGTGTGTCTGTCTGTCTGTCTATCCGTCTGTGACAGCCAATTTGCTCCGAATCTAATGGACCGATTAAGTTGAAATTTGATACACATATTATGTATTTTTATGACCCAAACATTTCATTCAAAAAGTCCGGAGGCTTTGCTGGTTCGAGGTAAGTACCTACTTCTATCGGGCTTTATATGAACACATTTGGAAAACCTCACAATTTTACCAATTTGTACGCAAACACTTCAATTAGGTATTTCTAATTAGTGCTAAAGCTAATGTTTTTATTTTAGTTCCAGTTGTAAATTAATTTGATAAGGTTTTCACTTTCTTAATTAGAATTTTATTTAAACAATCTTATCGGCAAGACATTTCTTTTTAGCATTATGTAATTTAATTGTAACACATTTCTTATGTGAATTAGTGTACTTATTTAACGAATTACAAAAGTTTTATCGAGTGTATTTCTTGGTTTATTTTGTATGTTGACGTAATAAATAAGTATCTCAGGAAACAAACTGCCGAGCTGGCGATTTATGCAGGCTCGGTATATCATTACATTGCGAGTGGTTCAGTAATAACCCCTCTATTTGAAGTGTGCTCTATATTTAGCTTACACAACTTATGGTTTCGTTCACCTCGCATTGAATATAGACGAGTTTCATATGCAAGTGTTACCTTCCAGACTCCAGAGTCCGAGCTCCGCCACACATCTCACTAGCCTCTCCAGTGCTGCCCGACCATGTGCATACCCATTTAAACTGTCTATAAATATCAAACGACCGATTTTATTAACTGATCTTTTACAAGTAATCAACGAGAGAGCAATTAAAAATTCTCAAGATCGGGCGCATAGAGCTTTCATCAAAACGGTAACATTAATCCATGGATAACACGTGTGTCGGCAATTACCGCGAGACTTTGTAGCGGGGCGACGGCGTCGGCAACAATGCTGCTTGGAGGGTAACGGCGAGCGCGTCGCCGGCGCAGCGCGCGCTCAGTGCGGCTGGCACGCCCGCGCAGACATGCTGTGCCCCGCGCGTTGTTCGTGCTTCCTCTGCCGCGAGCTGCAGTCCTGCCGCGCCGCGGACTCCAGGAAACCCAACAATAAAAATAACATGTGCGACAATTTCATACTGAAGAAGGCGGAGGCGTGGGAGCCCATGAAGTTCATCCGCGGAGCCGCGCGCCTCTCCGTCAGGCACTGGCAGAGCAGAGACCCGCTCACCTCCAACAAGACGAGGATCGCGACGCACAAGTCCACTAGCTGCGAGCAGCTGTACCCGCACCCGTCTGAGGAGGAGTCGGGACCGTTCGGCATGCGCCGCGCTCCCAGCACCGACCGGGTAAAGCCGCAGTCCGAACACAAGGCTCTGTTCAAACTCCTCGGGAACTCCCGGAACAAGAAAACAAACATTAGTGATGCTTCAGAATCAAAAGTACGTCGTAGTGTTCTGAATTTCAGAAAGACTGAAGGTCCTTCTTCCAAGAATGTTCATGAAAAGTACATTCCTTTGCCGCAGGTGTCGTCGCCCACAGAACATATTTATAGTGAACCCCGACCCTCCATAAGGAACTCCCAGTCCCAGTTCGATGAGTGTTGTCGACCTCCAGTATACCAGAGCGTGGAAAAGAGGAAGGAAGAGCTCAGCAAGTGCTCTGCGGACAAAAAGGCATACAGCAACCGGCTTCCGTGTTACGAGGAATTAGCGCAGAGACTTTCACAGGAAAAGAACAAAAAAGTAAACTTACCCCTTACGGAAGGTGGATTAGCGAATAAGATCACACAGAATAACAATAAAGTTGTCATTTATTTTGGAGATTCTATCATTCGCAAACATAATGAGCAAAAGAAAGAAGAATATCGACTCAAAGAGGAGCCCGCTAAAGAAGAAGTAATTTATGCCAATAGACTCTTAGAAGAAACGGGTAACTTGGGACTGAGTAGAGAAGTAGATAAGGGCGGAGGTAATACACAGATGGTATCTGAAGTTCAAGTACCAGAAGCTATTTATTCTGAAATTAAAGCTGATGACAGTAAAGATACACTGGACGTAGTAACGATTAACGATGCGACGTACAAGAAGGACGTGTTTGGAACGATGAGTTCTGACGGGTTCCTAGTGGTGGAGTTTGAGGGTAATTTCGAAAGGGCTCAGCAGCTGGTCGAGCTGGTGCATGGCGGCGGAATTGACCACCATGAGGCTACAGTGCTCGACGAAGATGAGCACTGCGACTGGAGCTTCATCCAAGACTGGAGGAAGCGGTAAGAACAAAGATGCTGTTATGTCTGCTCCAGACGAGATGACCTCGATCCCATCTGCTTTGTTTTATAATCGCAATATTCATAATTTTAACAGATACTGTGTGACCTGAGAGCTCAAGTATTCTTAATTGTTTAGGAAGCAGGCCAGTCGAAGTAGTGTAAATATTGTTACAGTTTTTATGACCTCTTCGAACTATGTCACTTGGTTTCTTAGGTCACAGTTTTTAGGAAAGTTTACACAGAAGTTTTCCTCCATCTTAATTCGTGACTTTTCTATCTAATGTAATCTAACAAGCCTGTATTGTTGCACAGCAAGGCAAAGGACCCGTTTTCCACACTTGCAATAGACTTTTCTATATTTAATTACCACTTCCTTGTGCCTCGTTAAGAAATCGTTAGTCCTGGTACGTAATTTCACTTGCTTTCAATTAACTAAGAGCCGTTGTCACTTAAGAGTTATGTTTTCACATAGATCTCTCTAAGCTAGTGTTCAATTCAACCGTGTGTTTACAGACTTTTCTTCTAACTATTCAATGATTCTTATATTTCCTTACATAACGGACACACACACCATATTTTTTCCGACGTGTGAGCGTTCGGGAAGACATTCGCGTTAATTGCGTAGCGATTCCGCCGATAACAATCGTGTGTTGTTGGTCGACGAACTCGTGCGAGCTTCTGCTTCTTTGTGGCGATACCGATCCGGTCAAGACCTCCCCAACACACGCACTTGCATTCTCGACCTTATAGTCTCATGTTAAATCTGAATTTTAAATGACACACCTCTTTCAATCTACATCGAAGGTTCCGCTTAACCGTTCAGATCATCTTTTGTTCTGTCTCTTAGATTTTCTTGTTTACCGGATTGTTAGATTTTTTTCTAGCCACTTTACTAACTTCCCTGAGAACACAATCAACATTAAAACTATTTACAATTCAATTAAAAATGGTGATGCTCTTAAAAATGAATGCCGGTTTCGTAACAATCCGGCGCGATCTTTTATCTCGGAGTTAATTATCATTACGTTCTTATTCAAGTTGAATTTGATATACTTTTTCGACGAATTCATGCTCAGGCAAAACTGAATTGGTGAAAGTTTGACACACTATGCCTTATATTTCGATAATCAACGTATTCGAATACCATCGGAGAAATGAAGATAGCGGTGCATTACTGAAAATGATTTTTTCAACATTGGTACGAAACATGTCTTTAATAGCCTGAAGTTTCATAAACATAAACATAACATCACGCCTTGTGTCCTCGAAGGGTTGGGCAGAGGTGCACCTATGTTACACCCACATTTCGCCACAATGATGTTAAAGTCCCATGTGATAAGGGGCCAGCCTCGTGCCACCGGGCAGCTACTAAGAAATTCCAGATAGAAAACTCAATAACACTGCGTGACCTGGGAATCGAACCCAAGACCACTAGACCAACGAGGCAGTAGCCTGAAGTTTCGTTCGCGGATAATTGGATTAAACAACTTAATTACTTACTAATTAAGTATCTAAAGATGATTGCATAATGCTGACTGCTTGCTCTTATTATAAACAAAACAGTGATCATTGTAACATCTAAGCTTGCTACTTTGTTAAACGGACACCTTTTCAGTAGGTAATAACAGTAAGACGTTATGACGATGTTAACTCTTTGTATTGTTCCATCTATCAGATAATTCTCAACGTTTACGTTTGTAACCTACTCTGTTTGTCCTTATGAATCATCCTAGGGTGCACTCAGTCGTTCACATAAAAACACCAAACTGCCAGGCTGTCAAAGCCAGGAGACACGCGTTAGCCAACCCGGCGCCCATAGCCTGGCTGCATTAGCCAATACTTCGTGGTTACCCTGTGTCACGGTACTCACGCTCGATTGGGTGCCGAAGCCCAGTTGTCTACTGTGGCACCTTAATCTATCGGTCACGAGCATTGTCGCTTGCTTGCCTCAATCGATTCGAACATTTTGAGCCAAATCATTGTTGCATGCTAATGGACTTTATGTTCCACTTTTGCATGATCAGCGTTTTGTTTACCCAAACAGACTTGGGCCCTTGACTTGTTTTACTAGTCAGCAGTCAATAACAACAGGAAATGCCTTCGTTTACCCACATGATGATGACATTCAAAATGATCAAAACAGTTAAATGTCCGTGAAGGGTGACCAAGGACAGCATGTCACAATATCCTGTGATGCTATTTTTATACTCATCAAGAACAATTTTCAGGGCAACATAGTCGTGATTCGCTTGGAACGCTATGCTATGAGCAGGCGTTTGTTATGTGCGCATCGCATTGTGTTCATGCTTGGGCGACAATTATTACGCGCTAGCTCATTTATGTGACGTAAGAGCTTCACTTTTGAAACAAACGGATTAGTACTCCTCGGATATATTTGAGTATCACATCTGGATCTGGGGCTGCGGAGGCAAATGGACTGACTATGGCACCTTAGCTTAGCAAAAGTTAAAGACCTATAACAAACCATGTTTGAAGATAACAATCAAGACAAATCAATGTCAAAACCATCCAGATTCTTGATAAAACCATTTAATTCGTACCTACTGAAACGAGTTAACCATGGACAATAAAAAATAAAAATAAAAACAATAAAAGGGGAAATTCATTTCTTCGATAGTTTTTATGTTATTTTTTACAACTACATTTTTTTTTAAGTTTATCTTATCCTACTCATCAAGTACATAAATATTATGCGTGCATGATATTGCATATGATACTGCATGTAGAGTTTCTCATTTTAAGGCTCTTTCAAACAGGCGCGACACGCGACGCGACACAAAGACACCGCTCATCGCGCGACGAGCGGTGTCTTTGTGTCGCGTCGCGTGTCGCGCCTGTTTGAAAGAGCCTTTACTGTCCATTTTGCGTTCTTTATCTTTATAGGATTTTATTTCTCAGATTAAGTAGTGATAAAAGAAAAGATGAATGGATTATGTGATAAATTATTATGGCTAGGAAGAAAGTGAATATTGAGACGACAGCTGATAGAGATATAGAGTAGAAACAGACGTTCCTATTGCGCAGCCTCCAAATGAATTGGGAGGTTGAGAGTTGTAGTGACATTATTTATTCTCTTTATGAAGGGCAAAGAGAATTATATCACCACATACATGACCATGATTCTTCCTTCTTTAGTTCTGGATCCCTTACACAGTTTTTAATCTTCAAGTAGACTGCCAAACCATTTAACGTGCATAATGGTAACTTAGTTAGGCATCTTCTGAATTTGTTTTCTTTACGACAATTTCTAAGGCCCGTGATTATTCGTTATGGAAACCTCTGTAGAGGACTATTGTTAGAGGCTCAGGAGGTTAAGCTTAGCGGTTAGACTTCCTGTCACGTGACTGCCATGAACAAAACAATTGCTCTACTTCGGAGGTATTGCGAAACTTAGTAACCGGCTGCGTTTTACAATTGAGCTAGACTATTCTCAGTGTAACTGCTATAAACATTTTCATGTTCCTTGCTTATGAAGGCAATAAAAGATTTCTTTTAAAAAACAATTTTGCAGCTATTTTGTGAATGTCACTTAACGTTATACTTGTAAACATTGGTGATCAGAATTGCATCGTCATTCTTATGTTCTTGAACGTGACCAAGGAAAGCTTTTATCGTTCTGTGGTTAGGAACCTCACGTATTTCATTCATGACTTTAATTTTTAACATTGACTTAAAAGATTTTGACACTTATTTCATTTGGACTTCAGTGTTAGGTATTATCGATCAATTCCTAGTTTAACGGGAATTGCAAATTGATAATTTCTTTTTTGTATGAATGTTTTGGGAATTAATCAATTTCGCTTTATTTTCTTCAGTGTAGCTGTTACGAAGATCACGATTTCCTCCACGTAATCTTTTCAAACTATTGTTGAATCCGTTATCTCTTTAGAGTAATTTTTCGTTCATAACGGCCACCACTTATTGGTACATTTTCACCCAGGTTTCCATTATCATTCCTGTTTCCAACTTGATTGGCATTAGTTCCCAGTTTAACCGGAGGCTTTTCAACATCAATTCTATTTCCTTCTTTAACAAAACACAATCCAAGGAAATCAGTTCACATAGCTGGTGGATACAAAAACGGTTAGTTCCACCTGTAACATCATCATACAATTGGCCATACTCGCCTGCGCCACGGTCACGCCACAGTCACGCAGTCTATTTGTGAATCTATTACGACTATTGTACTATCTTTAGGCCAGAGACGTGGTCGTCTTTGTTAAGTTTTGATTCTCATTTTCCTTGGGACATAAATAAGGTAAATACTGAATTGCGTGACAGGTTTTTTTAATGAGATTGTACATGTAATACATTTTGGTCTTTCGAGACGGATATAAAACAGCGTTCTATGATGAATAAAGAATACCAGCTGATTATTTTAAGCTAACACAGAATTATCCAAATCTCGCTCATTCATAATTTTTAAGTTACCTTCATACTTCATATTGAAACACATTACACTTCTCGTTTTCCGAAAGAGACAAAACAGAATGATTGTGTCTTGAAGCTATGATAAAGAATAAAGAACTGTGAGTGTAAAGTTGAGAGTTGACGAACATTTTATTTGACTAAACGTAGGTAACATTATAATTAAGAAACCAACGAATAATAAAAGTAAGAAACGAACAAAACTAGATTTCCCAGCACTTCATCTTCAACCCTAATACAGAAACCGTCTCCAAACCAACAGTTACACAGATGGTAACCTAATCCAGAATAGCTCCTTTACGTTAGTCGACAACTCGGTCAATAGGCACACAGCATGCTTAGCTCTCCGCATTCCAATGTCCGAATGCAGTTGTAGACAACTCGTGCGCACTTCTTGCGAAGATTAAGCTTTTGATGTAAAGTAGTATAGGTAAGTATAATGTGCTGGAAACGGCAGTGTTATGAGATCTTAACACATCCAGCAGTGTTAATGTAGATGAGGCATAATACTGGCCGCAAAGTATTATCTTCGCATTATCATTAGAACTTCGTGCACAAAAGTATTACGGTTGACGGCCAGCTGGTAGATGTGGAGTGAGATGTTACAAGTAACAGCATATTGTGGCATTAGGGCGATTGGTCGCGGCTGTACCGGCCGCGTGGCTAAGTAGCGACTAGTCCTTAGTCACGCACTGCGCCGGATCAGGCGTTCCGTTGACACCGGCCCGGCAGCCCGGCAGCCCGTTAGCACGCTAGCCACGCCTCGAGGGCACAGGTTATTGGGAAATTGAGTGCAGCTAATGTTTTTGTGTAGTTGACAGTTAGAAGCGGTATGATGAACTTTGTATATTCAGGCGACAACTTTTGAGTTGGAATTTTATAGTAATATAACCATTAGATATTTCTAGCCACGCTATTTTAGAAACAAACTGTCACTAAGCACTTATCAAATAATTAACTTCTGCAACTATAAACTATTTGACCTGAAATCATGTCCAGCTGTTATCAAACATCCTTTCAGGCCTATCATAACTTTATAAACATCCTGCTCTATTATTGCGAATTTTATATTATATTAACCAGGCAAGCTCCATCAATTGTTCATCTTACTTTATTTATCTTCTGGACATGATTTTGTGAAGGTTCTACAAAGTTTGACTGAAATTCTACATCATTCCGAGGTGTAATATTCTGAATATTGTCTTTTAATAATAACCGCCGTATCTCTACGTTGACGTCGTGGTGGGGATTGCGCGCTCCTGAACTCTGGGTCTGTGTCGGTAGAGTTTACTTTGCCGAAATAGGTCTAGGGTGAGGAGCCAGACCAAGACAGATACATAAACCCGCAAGGCAGCATGTGGCGAGCTGTTGGGCAGTAGTGACCCCACGGATCCTATCTATTGGCCGGCTGGAGTAAACGCTGACAAAGAACAGAGCTCCCACCTCATTCTTGCCTTAATTGGCCGGCTTGAGTGGAGATTCGCAAGAGCAAACGTACTCGGAGGAAGGAAGTGTTCCAGTAAGATTCTGGTAGGGATCTTGACCGTACTTCCAGGATTGTCCTGATAGCCGTGGAATACCTCTCCACTCCTCATAAGCACCTCAGGACATATTGCCCCCTTGTTGCTACAACACTTTGTGCTAGCGACCGTTTTCGGGAGCCCATTATTGAGTGTGCAAGTCACCCCCTGCCATTGTCCTGTATATTTTATATGAAATATTGGTCAGGCAGGGGCCATAGTCTTTCCATGGTTCTAGTCCTGTTCACTTAGCCACCGATACCCATAATCCGATTTCTTTGTTTTAATATCCTGCAATAGTCCTGCACCAAACGGGGGTTGTCCTTGGGTGTACTAGAGTTGGGCGAACAGGGATAATCGTCGGTTGGTGCCTCATTTCATTTTAAAAAACGTCTAATGGGCCTCTGCGAGCCGGCTTCGGCCCCGCGTATGCCTTCCAAAAGTCCGGGACCCCAGGGTCCCGAAATATGTAAAAGACGTAAAAAATAATAATCTTTATTCCATAAGAAATGGTTATAAATTGTGTGAAGTCCCCGACACTTGTGCTAGGTGGTTAACCTGTGTTACAAGAGCCAGTGCCCTCTCTTGGGAGGAAAGACTATTGAAAACTTATGCAATAAGATTAACAAAGGAGAAATAAAAAAAGACAAAAATTATACAAAACAATAAAAAATGGTTATAGAAATAGCCTTTAATGGTGATTGTGTGTATGCGTGTAGTGTGCATGGGTGTGTATGTGTTTGTGTGTAAATTGAATTGAATGTTCAGAAAAGATTTATTGTGATCTCGAGTCTCATACAGCCCAACATAGACAACGCTGATGCCGTTTATTTGGATGCCACCGAGGAGCTTTTAAATAAACTTGAGCGTTTGTAAAACATCTGTATTCGTTTTGTTTTTAATCTTAAAAAGTATGATCACGTTTCTAACTTTCGCAAGATACTCAAGTGGCTCCCTATTCGACTTCGCACTAACTCTCGGATATTGTGTCTGCTATTTAACATCCTCCACAACCCTAAAACGCCATCCTATCTGCGGGAGCGCTTTTCCTATGCCCGTCCGTTCTGATACACCTTACAGGTCGCATCTTAGAAATCTCCTTAAATCCCCTCCCCACTCAACCGACTTCTACTCCTTCAGTGTGCACGCGGTGTGGTTGTGGAATTCACTTCCGCCTGACATTAGGGACTGCCAAACTGTTGCAGTTTTTAAAAGAAGAGTGGAAGAACACTATCTTTCCACTTCGTCATAATTGCTTATTATGTATTTATTATTTTATTCTAAATTATAATTAAGTATTTATATCTATTTTAGTGATATGTATTTTAGAACTATGTATTAAGTATATTCTCATATTGTATGTGTAAATTTAAATTAGTGAACAGCTAAGTTTTTTATTTCATGTATTCTGTTTTCTCTTCTACTCTTACACACGTTGTCTACATCTCTTTAACTACTTTCCTATCGCAGGTTTGCTGGAAGAGATTTCTTTAGAAATATGCATCACTTTGTACGTATTTTTCTGTTCCTTTCTTCTTGACTGTTCATATGTGTGTACATAAACTGTTAAATAAAGTAATGTTAAGTTGAGTGGCTCACTGCCTCTCATAGTGTGGAATTGGTGTTTCGAAAGAGTTATTAGAATTTGCTGTTTCTTCGTAATTAAGGGACAGTAGCCCTGGCTTAAGACTCTGCTTTAACTTATGCAGGGTAAATATATAAATTGATAGGTTCTTGTTGATTTTATTGTATATTTTGGAGCTTTGGGCACAATAGTGTCGTCGGGCAAGCGCAGAACGACACTGAACGAATTCACAGATAGGAACGCCAATCCGCTAATTGGGCAGATTTTTCTAGTGACATCGGGGGTGTCGCCGCAATACAGTGCGAGGACATAGAGTTTTCTTAACGTGAGTATTTGGGCTTCGGAGTACAGCTGGGCTGTGGGGTAGTCCCTTTTACGGAAATACATAACTTTGAGGACAGTCCGCTGAGCTCGTTCCACCTTAAGCATCACGGTTTTGAAAGGTTTCGATTATTACTTACTGCATCTCAGTGTGAGGGGGCCACACTGGGATGCAGTAAGTAATAATCGAATCGCACAGGGAACGATATACAAGCGAACCCGTTTCAATGTCGGCCGATTGCCTAAGCTCTTTAAATAAATAAATAAGTTTGCGAAACCGGGAGCATACGTAGAGTATCCGTATGAACATGCCAATCTAGTCTCTCGTCGATATGAACTCCTAAATATTTAATACATGAAACCATTTACCTATCCGGGTCCTGCTCTGAATTTACTAGAGAGAAAGCTTCGTTCAAGTAATTTAGATAAGGCTCTTTAATAACGGGAGTTTTTCCGGATTGCGCTATTAATAGAAACCTATAACGATATGAGCTTTATTGGGTGTGGATGCTTTAGTAAGATGTTCGTGCTTAGTGCCCCGTGATTCAAATATTAATTTCTATGTCACCAGGCCATCAAGCGGGTGTCGTCCATCAGAAGAAGGTGCGTGGTGCGGCGGCGTGTCGGGTGCGCGAGCGCTGCGTGTGCGCGTGAGCGGGACAGCCGCCGCACCTGCGCCCGCGCACGCGCGCCGCCTTTCGCCGCCGCCGCACGCGCACCGAGCCACCACGCCGCCGAGGCCCACCTCACCCACCAATAAACGTATGTTGGACTTTTATAAAATACCTATAATAAAGGATATAAAAAAAGTTTGGGATGGTAACAATTTTTCCATTTGCAGCAATAACATTATACAGCTCATTTAAAGAAGTTTCTGACATAAATTTTTCAAAATTTATAAGTTTTCAACTGCTTCTCGCAAACTTATGCGTCCGTGAAGTCAGCATCGTCGTCCATCTAATACTTAGGCGTATGCCAAGCTAAAGACGTTTTCCGGATCGTGATAAAGATACCTCAGTATAATTACTGCGGTGGACTCGATCCTCGTTGTAGAGCCTACAAAGGCTGCAAGACTAAAACAAATTGCCATAATCTCCATAAGTTACATTCAGCTGTGAAACCCGAAAGGGTGACCAAGTTGTTTAAAGTGGTAAATTCCCAAAAAACGGGGCGGGGAAAGCTAACAAATAAAATTCTTTTAGCATATCATTAAGCGCTATAAAATTAACATAGTCATAAGTTTATATTTAACTGACTAGACTTCCGCTATGCTCATGAATCTGATGATAATAATCAAGTTCTAACGGGACTGTATCATGTTATGGAATACTTACATTTAAAAAAAAAAAAAAAAAACATTTTAAGCAGCTGGTAGGTAACCTACCCACTTAGGTAAAAAAACTTGCATCTTCTGTACTGCCTCTTTGTCTGTGAGTAGGTAGGTACTTAATGTAGTAGAATAAAAGTCTTGAAATGGTTCTTCAAGGTGTTTGAGTTGTAGCCCCTAAGCGGTGACTGGATAATGTGTCTCTCAGTTTGATTATAAGAGTCATTCCGATCCACATCCACCCACTCTTTAAACTTGTGGAAAGAAATTAGTAGAATATTTAAAAGAAAAAAAAAAAAGCTGGTCAGCTGATAGTCAAAAATATGCGTAATTATCTCCTCTAATGTCTACTGTTTCTTCTCAGCCATCCACGAGGAACCCCCACCGCCATCAACAGAAGGTCCCAGCTCGGCGCAACTGAAGGCAGTGGGCGCAGTGTCCCAGCTAACTGTGGCTAGCGCGCCCGTCCGCAGCGCGCCCGCTCAGAACAGCTACGCACTTGAAAGACGACCGCCGAAGCACGACCATCATCATAGACCGCTTGAAACTGCGCCCGCGCAGGTTAGTTCAGGACAATTTTTTGCATAAAACGCCGTTTTCAAAAAGCCAACAAAGTCAAAATGACAAACAACACGCCTGTAACCATTTAAGGCGCTCCCTCACCGACGGCATTCGCCTGTATCGTAACAATCCAAGATTACACTGTAACGGCTAAGGCTTTGCAAGTAAACTACGCAAGCTGTCAACTGCTAGGTAGTAGAGAGATAATTGGAACCTGCAGGATATATTAATACATATGTTGAAGTAACACGGCTAGATCTCTGGTACAGGTTACATTACAGGCGAATGCTAGTCAGGAAGCGTCGATAGGCAGTTTTAATTATCGAGAAGACTGTTGCCGCAAAACTCCTTTCCCGATTCGCGAGAAAAATAATCTTATCATAGTACAGAAGGTTAGGTAGGTAAGTGATAGGTGACAACAACAGCATTATACAGTCAACCGCATGTCCATTTTATCAATTTGGCATTGACAGCGAGCGGATTTCTTAGTAGGAAATTAAAGTAAAGGTAATTCATTATGTTATGAATGGGATGTGCCTAAGCTTTACAGTACATACATAGGTGAAGTTGATCAGTATGGCCGGTACAAATTACCTTACCAAAATAAAGCAGGTGACAAAATCAACAGCTTGCATACACCAACCGCAACTCTGCGGTTTCATCCACATAGTTTGATCACTCTTCGACGCTGTCTCATACGCCGCGTTTTGTAAACACCACGATCTATTTGTGGTTGAGAATGTTGAGATACTCCACAACAATTTACAGTTCACTTCTTAATAATTAAACAATATACAGTTACTTGTAACTTCGGAGCAGATCAAAGACCTCGTTATTGGAGTGATTTCGGAGAAGTTTCAGATTAACGTTGAAAGTATTGTGAGGCACGAATATACACTAGAATTTTTTCAACTTAAAATTCTATTATTCTATTTACACGAAATCGGAATGACAAGAAGGAATCTCGTCATACCTACCTATAACATAATTATTTACAAAAGCTGACAGTTTAGGTTTTTCTTCTCCAGTCTTCTGAGGACATTTCCTTTTATCTTTTCATCATTATCATCTTTTATACAATTATCACCTTTACGGTAGGTACATATTAAATCGTATAAATGTTTTATTCAAATGTTTTACCCATAGTGTAGTGACATA
This sequence comes from Omphaloscelis lunosa, assembly GCA_916610215.1. Taxonomy (NCBI): domain Eukaryota; kingdom Metazoa; phylum Arthropoda; class Insecta; order Lepidoptera; family Noctuidae; genus Omphaloscelis; species Omphaloscelis lunosa. Next base: position 1,530,837 of record OU744250.1, on the reverse strand, counting down.
AAGTTGACCAAAACTCCAACACCACACCTCGATTGGCCAGCCGAAGATACTAAGTGCAATTAATATGCTAGCTCTGTGTAGGCTCCGATTATTTTCGTTAAATGTGGTCTCAATGTAATATTTGTATCTCAACTTAGGTAGGTAGGAGTCTTCTTTTTTGCAAATAACCTGTAGCTTTTTGATTTTAAATTACCAGTTTCATTACAATGCTCGCCACTTACAAATACGAATTCGTAGCTATACTGTGACTATACTATAGTTATTGCAAAACCTATAAAATGTTTCAGTGCAATTTTCACTAAGTACACTTTGCTGTGTGCTTAAAAACTCATAATTCACATTAACCTGCATTTGCCGATGCAATGTTAGCCCCGGAAAGCCAAGTAGTCAAATAGGGTTGCCCAACAACTCTCGTGAAATGAGTTCTTCAATTAATTTTAGTATTACAACATTTAAATAACAAAACAATTGCCAAATTCAATTACCGAAACAATGCTCGTAACGGTTTTGACACCGATATTAACACGCAAGTATTGTAATAGTGATGTCATTCGTGGTTCCTTTAACTTTCCATAGGCTTTTTATTTAAAAAGTTAAGAAAATCGGCGGAAATACGTGGAATCACTAAATAGAATATGTAAGTAAGTATAAGATAAATTGATATACTATAAATTGATGTCATCGGGTCATCATGGACAGCAATCGAATAATGATTTGTTAACTTCGCAAGAACACGCGAAAGCGACATTATAATTACGGGATCCAGATATTGGAAAGATAAAAAATCTGTTACGTGCGCGAAAATTGATTCACAACACCATGTGCACCTAGTAAAAATGAGTGCTTGGACGCATTTCAAACATTGTAGCAAAATAACTGTAAATTCTTTGGTAGGTAATATAACAAATCAGCTTCTCTTTAGCCCTTTTAAACTTCGTGGGGCACTCTTCTTCCATAATGCATCTCTACCTCGTTATAAATTTCATTAATTCCAGTAATCTATCGTTGAAATACTAAGAAATTACTCTCCAGTAGCTCATTGATTGCAGTACTGCATTCATCATGATTCGTGAGCTAATTAATAATTAGTCGCGATCACATCGCCGGTAACCATTACAATAATTATTATTATCCGAGCGAGCGTTACGCGGCGAAAGTGTTGCCGCCAGAAAAAATAAATTACCATTGTTCTTAATAAACTCCCACGATCTCTTGATAGGGAAAAGCGTAATCGGTGGGAAGCTTTAAATATTGTTGAAAGCGAAAGCATGAGCGACAATGGCAGCCATGTTGGGTGCATGCAGATGCGTCAGCGCATGTTTCATAAGACTGATGAGCTCTCTTTATTTTAATGAAGACGGATGATTTAATTCATTGACGTTGTTAAGATTAATCAGAACGTGACATCGTAAAAATACTCTAAACAAAAATTACAGAGCATTTTCTCAGGAAGGCCTGAGAATATGCTCTGTAATATCTGTAAATATTATTGTAAATAGGTGCCCATTGAACTGCGTGTTATGAAATAAAAATGAATCTGAGAATTAACAGAAACTGACGATGCAATGATAATATTGACACGATCTGAATAACACCCTATTCACAAAAATAAAACGAAATGACCCTTTCAGTTTTGACTGAATATCGGTAGCAATTTAACATCCCTTCTTCGCCAATAGATAGTTAGGTACTTACCAAGAGCATCACTAACCCATATATTCTTCAATACAGAATGGCGTCCGCGAATGTAACAGCAGCTCAGATGAGAATAGGTCATCCGGCCACGCGTCTATGTCGGACAGCGGGGGTGGCGGGGAGGCGGGCAGGGAGGAGCCACGCCGGACGCGCCAGCAGCCACACGCCCGGACCAAGCATCGACCACATAATAAGGTACATACTAATTAATACCAGTTTGTGACTGTCCCATCCCACTGCCCTCCCCATATCAAAACTCATTCAGACCATTTTTTCTCTCGAGGTTTCTCACTGCGTTTTTAAGATAAATCCATCGTAATTAATTTTAGTATTAATTTTCGAGAAACAAGTGCATGGGGTGATAAGCTTTGTACCTACGTAACAATTTTATTCTTAGCGTTTCTGAAATCTAAGCGTACGATAATGCGAGCAAAAAAGAGAAGAAGGTAAGTAAATTAAAGTTGCAATTATAAGTTTTAAGTGCATTTTTGAACACTCAATGGCTTTTTCTTATATCCCTTGTAATCCTACAGTTACAGTCACCATGGCCTGGAGGTGGAGGACTGGAGGACATCAGGTCAGCCATCAAACAGCTGACACTTCGCTCCAGAGACAGCAGCAGCACCGCCACGAGTGCATCAAGCGCCGGCGGCGGCAGCAATAACGGGGCTCAGGGTATGTTAATATCTTGCAAACTAGACATCAAATCAAAAATTAAAAACGATTATTCATATAAGGCTGAGCCGTTCAAAAAATGTTGATTGTTTTCGAACATCAAAATTACTTAAGACTGTCACCCGCACACCACTTCCTACCTGGTGTTTTAGCTGAGAAGAAAAAGTGGCGCTACAAGCTGCCCAGCAACACTCAGTCTGTTAAGTTATAAAAACTTGGTTCTTTACAATAAGTATGCAAAGTAATTAAATCGTAGTTAAAAGATATATTTCTATGAATTAAATGAAGCAACTGAAATACCGATATTCTTAGGTTCAATAGTTTTATGTTAGCTCCGACTCCAAGGCATGGATGGGTCTCGAACTCTCAATGTGTTTTGAAGGAATACCCAGCTACGGTCTTACTTTGCCAATAAATTGTAGAAAAAGTGTTGCAGTCGTGTGCCAAATTATTGAATCGTTAATTGTTGAAATGCGCATTCAGTTTGATCCTCGTTTATAATAGTGCGTTGACTTTTGTTTCCAGAGAGCGGCAGCGCGGCAGAGGCTCGAAGGAGGCGAGCTCCGCTGGTGCGGCAGCCGTCGCTCGACACTGTCTGCACCAACGTTACCAGTGCTGATGAGTTCGTATGGGTTGACTCGCATAATAGGTATGTCTTCTATCCCTGATAATCCATTATTGCACGACTCATAATGCGAAGCATTAGAGAGTGCTCTGCGATCAAAAAAAAGGTTTTGCCTCCTTTCTGCAACTCTTTTTATTGTTACACTCCTGCTAGTACACAGAACCTACTTATTTTATATACTATTGTATAGATAATTTAATGGAGATTAATACTGTACTTTTCAAAAATTGAATTAATGCAGAAGAAACGAAAAAACATCAACATTATTTAAAAAAATCCGTCAATAAAGTGTGAAACCTGAAAACATTGTAGCTTGCGAAAAATTCAATTAATTGAGACATTTTTTTAATAGGTTCGTTTCAGTCGTAGGAGGAATCTTATTGAAAATGGCTCTTTTATTAAAAGTAGCTTTTTTATACGATCAAATGACCAGGCCAAGAGTGCACTTTTGGATTTTCCAAATGTTTAACTCTGCCTGTCATTCCTAATTTCTCTGCTGAAGATATTCTAGTTGAATATATAAGGATTAAGTCTGCCACATTCCGTGCAATATTCCGTGCATTCATGCTCTTTAACTTTTCTATACCCTAATATATGCGTGTACGTAATTATTATCTCTATTTGATATCATTTCCGTCTCTGTAAGTCGTTTAGCAATATGATCATGATACAAGGAGCAATCATGTCTGTAGTCTACCTGGTACTTATTGCAGGCTGGTGGAGCTTCGCTGTGTACCCTGGACAGCCAGCGAGGTCAGTCGCGCATTGCAAGCTGGAAGATGCAGAGATATAGCGCCCAGGATGGCACCAGACACACCGTCCAGACTCGCCTACTTATTACAAAGGTAAATACCATCTTTTTCTTTACAAGCGTTTCATACTATTACGTCGTGAAGTAAACTCCTGTTCATTTATTTATTTATTTATATTTATATATACTTTATTGTACACCACAAAAATACATAACAAAAATTAAATCAAACACTACAAAATATACATGGGCGGCCTTATCATCATCGTAAAGTTACATAGTAAAATTGGTCTTAATTCTCTGTCTTGTGATGTTTATGCTAATTAAGCCTATTCAATGTATGCGATTCCAGGGCACTGGTCAGGATATCGCGCGAAGCCCAACGTCTTTCCCAGAACTTCGGCTTCTGCTCTAAGCATGAAGTAGCCGGCGCGTTCAGGATAGTTCTCAGCACGGCGCTCGCTGACGCGTGCATTAAGGTGAGAGAAAAATAATTTCTAATGGAATTACTAGAGCGAGAATGTTTACTTCTCTAAAGTCGAAAGTGCCAGTCGAAGCAGATTTGTTATTTATTATTTTGACCTAAAACAAATTGGTCCTTTATTCGTCAGGGTTGCCAACGAGCAGCGACAATGTACGCGACATCGGGCAGTGCTGCGAGACGCCTGGGCTCAGCAGCTCGAGCACGAACCAGCCTCGCACCAGGACGGTTCCAAAGATGGATGCTGGATGTCCGTGTCGCGTCATTCGTACACGAGTAAGTGGCTATTATAATCGAAGACATCCTGCGAAGCAACTGGTTTCTATGATAAATAAAGCTCCTCGTAACTGTTTGTTGTGGTTTCCTCGACGTCAGAACTGTTCCGCAGCTTAGCGCAGTAGGTAACCAAGGCTTGCCAATTTATTTACTTACTTGTACATTGTTTTACTGTTTAAGTTAAATCATGTTAACATTTAAAAAGTAGACACTATGGGCAATAGCGCACTAGCGGCCAGGTGGACGTGCTCCATGGCGATTTCATGCTAATGTATCTATCTCGCTGACCGCTAGTGCGCTATTGCCATAAGGCAAGTAGCGAGGCAGCCCCTACACAAGTATATTTTTTAACTTACTCATCCCCAGTAAGTACCTCTAATTATAATAAGCAGTTTAATGTATGAGATATAGTAAAAACATTTTTGCCAAGCGATCCTCTTACTTATTCTTTAGCATAATTGATTTGCTATTGTGTTCAGATACGCAGCGATCTACCTCTGCGCTGGCATGGAGACGCTACTGGAGGAGATCGCGCTGATAGCCGGCAGCAGTGCAGCCAGCTCTCCCATCACACCCGCTGTAGTGGACCACGCGGTCGCTAACTGTGCTGATCTCTGGGGGCTGTTGCAGCCGTACAGCCACCTGAATGCTGGGAGAGTTGCTTCCGGTAAGCAACTGATTTATGTATGTTTTCGGTCAGTTGGGTTTTCTCGGGCCCTTAAAACCAAATCGATCGTCGTCGTCGTCGTCGTCGTCGTCGTCGATTTTTGTTCTTTGGTTGTACCTAAATAAAAGTCTCCAGATTCTTGGCACGTACCGTCTTATATGTGGGATGTGTGGATCCTAGATTCCCATGTATCCTATAAATTATAATAATCATTTTCAATTGACATTTTCCAGTACTTTACTGGTCGTATTTAAAATTACAGGCGCATTATCACTGTCTCGTTGGGAATCCATGAGCTCACTGGGTTCCGGGTCATCATCAGGAGTGTCCCGTCCTGAACATAGGGCATTGGGACTTAGTCATGATTCTGGTATCACTACCAACGGTTCCGGTACGTATCAAAAGTCTTATTAATCCCTACCGAAGGATCAAAATTCTAGACGAGTTTTACAACTGTTTTTATGATGTACAGGTGGTTCAGGGACCTCAGCTGGGTCTAACAACAGTTCTGGGGGTTCGACTGCGTCAGTTCTGCTGACCACGTGTGCTGGTTCCGCGTCGGAGTTGCGGGCTGTGTTGCGGAGAGTACATCCAAGACTCGCGCCACTCTCCCCAGCTGCTGAACGAGCTTTGTACTATTTTATGAGATGCTCACAGGTGTGTGTTTTATTTTCCTTTACATATTGCTGTAGTTATCATCCAAAACCAGCATTCTGATAGCGTATCACTATGGTGTCACCCTTGGAATAACAATTCCTTTTATTTTGACAATATAACAAAATCCAATGAGTTGTTTTACTGTCAAGCAGACGAAATTTTCAAACATAAAAAGCAATGGATTTTGTTGCCTTCCCCGATTTTTCCCGGATATAATAATTTATGAGTGTCCTTCCTTCTCGTTAGTTGGAGCACTCAAGCGCAAGTGGCGGCAGCTGCGGCGGCGCGGGGCTGTGGGGCGAGCGCGGCGCGGGCGCGCTGCCGCCGCTGGGCGAGTGGGTGCGCGTGCTGCGCGCGCACGCCGCGCTGCGCCCGCCGCCCGCCGTGCCCGACGCTGATGACGTCATGCAGGCCGCGCGGCTGCTGCTGCCACATGCCGACTGCCCGCCCAGACCTATCACGTAACAACATATTTCATTCGTACTCCATACTTTTATACTTACTTATTAAAAATCTTAAATTCATTCTTCCATCCACTGCCAGACAACGAACAGGCTTAACCGCAGGTCTAGAAGCATTAAGATTTGCACAAAAGTTCTATAAAAATTCAAATTTAATTTTCAAAAATAAATCATGAAAAGATAATCATCAAGGAAAGATTTTTGAAAGTTTGTATGGAACTTCGTCATTGTTACCGATGGGGCAACTCATCGGGCACACGGCTTGTACGATTTCTTTTCGTGACCGCGTTGTTATTCTAAATTACGTGTCGAGTTTTGATTGATGCAGAGTTCAACATCACTTAGAGAATTTATTTCTCCGAAATAAATCGCATCGCTAATTCGCTAGTTATATAAAGGTAATAGCAAACTTTCTTAAAATCCTCAGACTAGAAGAAGCCATAGAGCCAGTATGGTCCCGCTGCGCCCGCACAGCTGACGAGCTCAGCAGGACCGCCGTTGGAGTCGCTCAACGAGCCTTCCTCAGCGGGAGACCAGAGCTGGTGGGCGGAGTGCGGCCGTTGCTGCCACCAGCTGGCATCGACGCACCAGATGCTTCGGGACTAACGGCACTCATGAAAGCGGCGTTTGCTGGCGATGAGCAGATTGTTGCTGTAAGTTGGTTTTCTATTGAAAACCTTAAAATACAATATGAAATAAGAATTATACCACCTTACCTCACAGATGAAAAAATTTGGCTTAAAAATTTGAGGTTCACTTTGTCTATTATTCACTAAACAGTTTCTACCAAGGGACAACATACAGTAGGGCTGTATGAGACGATATGATATGCATTGAAAGAGGCTAAAGCCCGTTTTCACCAACACTAAGGGACACTTAAATGAATCCCTAAATACACATGTTCTGACAGTTGAAAATCCAACCGTGCACTTTTATTTTGGGATGCATTTAGGTGTCACTTAGTCGTCGGAGAAAACGGGCATTAGCAGCAAATATTTTCGTATTAGAGGTAGTTCAACATTATTTGTGTCGCCCTGCATAGTGAATGGTTTGCAGGCTCTCAAATAGTAGCAAGTTATGGATTTATTGTTATGGTATGGTTTTTTTTTTCAGATGTTACTAGAAGCGGGTGCGGACCCTAACATCGAGACTGGCGGCGTGTGCGCAGGTCACTGCGCACTGCCGCTGTCGCCGCGCTCGCCATCCACACAACAAACTACCCCCACGTACACGCCGCCCACAGCAGGTTGACTATCCTCTTACTGATAGCCCATAGATGTTCACTTGAACTTCATGGTCAGCAGTTGCACATACTGAGCAGTAAAATGCTCGAGCATGTAATTTGCCGACAATTTTTGACTAAGTATAAATAACTTAAATTATTTGTTCCACGCTATTTTCAACTCCATTTTTGTTGATGTTAAATTCATTTTTAAATCAATGAAAAGTTGCTCGAACATTTTGCTGCTCATTGTGCGGTAAACCTTATGGTTAAAAGTGTTGCCAGACACTTAAACTAGGGTACCCTCAGGTTGGACGGCGCTGGTGTACGCGTGTAGTGGCGCCGGCGGGGGCGCCGTGGAGTGCTCGCGGCGCCTACTGGCCGCAGGCGCCAGGGTGGACGGGGCGCCCGCGAGGGGCGACGACGTTTGCACTCTTACGCCTTTACAGGTATGCGCTAACTGTAACGTTTTAAGCAGCTTACGGACGACCAATACATTTTGTTTGTTTTTTAGAATTTTTAAAATTCCCACCTTCCTAATAGCATCTTGTGTTATCAGGTGGCCTGTGGCGTCGGTAACTTGGAGCTCGTACAGTTGTTGCTATCACATGGAGCAGACCCTTTCCTTTCCACGCAACTTAACGACGCCTTGTGCTACTCTGCTGCTGCACAGTATGGCTGCTACAGGTGAGAAAATTGCAGAAGTTCTTTATATACAAAAGAAAATTTTCTGTTGTACATATAGCTTATAATCAGTTGAATGTCCAACGGAAGTCGTGATTTAGATTTCCACCCGTTACATTTTTACCATAACCCCTAACACAACCTTGTTTAAATAACTTGAGTAGGTTTTAACTGGTAGTGTTATACGTATACAGTGCGGTGGCCGTATGTTGTGCGCACGGCCGTCGTGCATGCCTGCGCGCTGCAGTACGGGGTGGGGCGCGAGCAGCCCAAGCTGTACTATCGCTGGAGGAGGTGTTGGCTGAGGGTTCTGCTGCACCGCCAGTCCGACACCCCGCCTTCACAAAGCAACAGCAACGAGCGCTACATGACGCCATGTACTGCGCTGCTGAGACTGATCATTTGGGTGAGATTTTGATGACATCTTTAGTTAATATTGTTGTATCTGGGATAGGGTTGGCAGGTGTTTGTCTTATTACTATCGTGTCGGGCCAAATGTACAAACATTATTTCTTAGATTTCATAAAAATGTCTTATTTTTCCTTGAATTCTCCCTGTACTTGTCATATAGCACTTAAAACACTCACAAACCTTTGAGTTGTAAAAATAATTAAATGGAGCCTAAACTATTGTCAACTTGACTGTACCTGCGCGCACCTGCACTCGCAGCTAACTTCCGAACCGCCATTAAGTTTGAATCGAACTGTATACAAGTCCGGCCCGTCCGGCTTTTGTTAGGCTTTTCGTCAACCACGCCCTACCAAAAGATGCCGAACGAAAGCGCGCGAGAGACTCACGCGGACAAGCCACGCATGACTCGCGATAGTAAGAAAAAAAATGTGATTCATATAATTAAGAGTAGAGTAAGTCTTGAATTAATAACAGATATAACACAAATACCTTTTTTTTTAAACCAGTTTGTCAGACTTTCAGGGCAAAATTTCCGGCTAAATATGAATATAATAGACAGTTACTAATCTAACAGACAGTTACTGTTCTAGATTTTTGAATTTAGTACCGGTTTCAGTGACTAAGTAGGTACATAAACGACGTACTTTGGTTCCACTACGACTGTGAGTAAAATCATAGATTAGCCGACGAGTAGAGGGGAATTCCCGTATTTTTTAGGGTTCCGTACCTCACAAGGAAAAAAAAACGCAATCCTTATAGGATGACTCGTGTGTCTGTCTGTCTGTTTATCCGTCTGTTACAGCGAATTTGCTCCGAATCTAGTGGCCCGATTAAATTGAAATTTGGTACATATATGTATTTCTGTGACCCAAACACGAACTTGTAACGTAAATAAATTGAATATAGAGGTCACTTTTGGGGGCAAAGAAGAAAATTAAAAAAAAAGGTTTTGCTAACAGTACCTACCGTGTGACAAATGAAAGGGCTTGTTGCGAGGACCTTAAATATATTTTTTATATAATTTTAAAATAAATACTTTTAGAGATATTTAAGAAATTCGATGAAAATTGAACCCCGTTTTTCTCCAAAATTTTGAAAAAAAAAAAAAACAAAGCATGGCTCTTTACTCATAGATTACAGGAAAACCTATAGGAAGTCTATGGTCTTAAAATAACATGGTAAATCTCTCAATATTGTGCGTACAAATTTACATTTGCAGTTGGAATGTATGGGAGAACATGTAATTCAACTACAATGTATATTTTGTTCTTGGGATAAATATATTCATCTCAACTACGGAGCTTCATTGTGCGTAGTCCAATTCGCACTTGGCCGGTTTTTTTATTAATATTCGCATTATAATCTGAGTCTCAATCTGTTAAAAATCCTTAAATTTTACGTACATTTTTGACAAGTTTTTTACATTGATTGTGCTACAAGGATATTTTGGTCATCTTTGGGACCTGAATGACATTGACATGGTAAAATCTGAATGGCATTGTTGGTAAAATCATAGACATACCTAAATGGTACTTATACATAGATGTGAAATTGTGTCACAAAAATTGTATTGACAAAACAAGATGGCGACTTTAGTTCCGATTTTCGCCACGCGCTACAATAACCTTGTAGAGTTGTAGTTGAGATTTCAAATAGATTATGACCGTTTTAAATACGGGAATTGACCTTCTTCTAAATGTCGTCAAATTCAAATAGAAATTAGTTACTGGCTAAACAGTCGTAAACTAATAATCAGTGTCATGTTAATGTAGCCACATCGAAATATAATCTCGCCTAAATCGTTAATTTTCCAGACATTACACTAGAACTCCACGCGCTAGGCGTGCCGTGGTCACTACATGCGTGGACTCTGTCTCTGGCTGCCGCCGCAGACGCAGCACTTGACAGCGTTATCGACCAACTTTTACAAGACTTTCTTCAGGTAACACACGATTAACTTTTTTTTTTGAGAAAAATGTTTTTTGAAAATGTTTTGACTTGTGTTTTTACCATTATTTTCAGGTGTGTCCATCCGACGACAGCCACTACAGTAAACAGTTTATTTACGAGTGCCTCCCCCTGCTGTTCAATATTCTACGGTACAGCAAGGTAATAATACAGTTTTTTTTTTTTTTTGTTGTTGTTGGTGTTCTGGCTACTGTTTATCAACTGTTCAGAGGTTCGCAAAAGGCTTTGTAAGAAAAGACCGTCAAAATAATAAAACCCCCTTATGTTTAGAAGGAAGGCACTGTCTTACTGCTGGCTGACATCCTGTGCGCGTGCTACGGGCGGGAGTCCGTGCCGGGCGTGGCGCAGCCGCCACCACCCGTGGCACCAGCACCGGCCAGGGTCGACCCATCATATGTCAACAACCCATCGCTAGCTGACGTCACCTTTAGGTAACTTCCGAACAAAGACTTTTGAACCTATGGAAATCAAAACATAAGCCGCGTTCAGCAGAAATGATCATTGACAAAACTGTTTCATTCCTCAGGGTTGAAGGGCGACTGTTCTATGGCCACAAAATAGTTCTTGTCTCGGAGTCACCACGCTTACGAGCCATGTTGGCTCCTGCAAGATCATCGAACGAAGCCTTACCAGTCGCCAATGCTGCCCCTCCCCTCGTGCAAATCAACGATATCCGGTATCATATATTTGAGGTACGTTTTATGGCTTGAATAATTACCTAATTTCTGTTTACTTTTTGCTGGAGTTTGTTACGTCACGTCTTCCTAACTAAAGCACAAGGAAGTGGTGACTGGCTGGTATTTTTGGAGCTGTGTTTTATAAATTGTGCTGATTCTCAGCCTTGATGTTTTCTACGCGTCGAAAGTGATTATTTACCTTAAATATTATTTTTTTGCCACAGCAAGTGATGAAGTATCTCTACTCGGGTGGATGCTCGGGCCTGGACATCCCTGAGACAGACGTGTTGGAGGTTCTGGCCGCAGCCTCCTTCTTCCAGCTTCTGCCGCTACAGAGGCACTGCGAGGCGAGAGCGGCCAAGTCTGTAGACCTACACAACCTCGTCTCAGTCTATATTCATGCTAAGGTAAGAGCCACTGCGTTCTTGCTCCATTTATCAAAACTCATAAACTTATTCAAATAAAATAGAGCCCTAAGCCCCTAAGTAAAAAAAAACACTATATTCATAACAGAAATGTTATTTCATTTTCCACGATATGTAGTTTGATTTGTGGCTGGTTTCGTTGCAGGTTTACGGTGCTACTCAACTGTTGGAATACTGCCAGGGATTTCTACTTCAAAATATGGTCGCTCTTCTCACCTACGATGATTCTGTTAAGCGTTTGCTCTTCGGAAAACGATTACCCGGACACAATGTTCTTGGTGCTTTATTGGTAACGTTACAAAAAAGAATTGAAGCCAGAAAAAACCAAGCGAAAAATAGATAACTATATTCAGATGTCAAATGTTTGGTGGGTTTAATTATTTTTCTAAATAAAAACATAAGTAATTTTATAAAGAGTTGTTACTGACTTATTGAGTAATCAAGTTACTCTGTTTATATTACAATTGATTTATAGAAAATAAAATATTTTCCCAAATATTTTTATAAGGCTTTAATTTTGTCATGCTGAAATACCTATACGTAACGAAGTTTGATAATATTTTTTAATATAATAATGTAAGTACTAAATTAACTTGTATGTAGATAGAATAGAATAACAAGTAAAACTGAGATATAAATGTTTCTTTATCAAAATATGTTTTTGTCTTCATTTTGTAATTCTATCAGTAATTCTCATTTAAGAAACACTTTATGACTGGAAAGTATTATCTATCTATTATCTTTGTAATAATTGTAATGTAATTATTGTTGAAATAAAGCTTTGTGTTGTACAATACCTCATTTATTTTCACCTGTTTACAATATTTCATAGGTTTTTCACCTGTAGATACCTTTTTTTTTTTTTTGAGGGTGGGAAATCATCAAATAACTTCTCCCGCTCTGGGCGGAGCGGGAGGGCGTGTCAGACTCTTACTGACTAAAACCCACCCGTGTTCCTTCGGTTGCCCTGTCGCCGGGGGCCACGATCTCCCTTTCGGTTTTCTTCGCAAACCTGTAGATACCTAAATTCATTCTGCTGTATTGCTATTCGAGGGGTCGTGCTGGGTACAGCATCCCGCTTATACACAGTATTTCGATTCTTAACTGTGAGTCGTCACATTTACCTTGAAGTTAGCACTGACCAGTAACTATAGCGCAAACTCCTCCCGTGCTCCAACGATCATCGAACCCTGTAGTTCTGGCTAGAGAAAAAAATAAATACCTAATCAATGAATTATTTCTTACTAATCGTTAGCAGAGGCGGCGAGTTCATAAAACCCGATTCCTACCGGCTAACCTTCGGAAATTTGGAACACCACTACTCTATCGTCATTGAATAGGTAATCAAACTATAAGTATTTGATACACCATAAAATTAAAACATTTCAAAACGCCTATGTACATTAAATTTTTTGTCTTAATATCCCAACAACAAAACACTTTGTGCTAAAACAACTCGTAGGCACGCCCGGCTTATCGTGAATTCAATTTCTTTAGGAACTAAAACGTCCATCATGACGTCACTTCAGTCTCGTGACAACGCGGTTTCTTAACAGCCGGGTAAGCCGATCTGCAACGAGTAACGATAGGGATAGTAGTAGAAAACGCGTGCGCGGGAGCGAGAAGGAATTATTGTTATTACCACCTCTTTCTGGCACAATTTCGTCATGCGTTCGGCTGGGAGTTCGTAAGCATTTCATCATTCGATTGACAATGTGTGGTGGTTTTTTACGTAATCGCATTAGAACCATATTAAATTGCATTTTTTTCACTCAGTATTCAATGAATTCATTAGTTTATCATTACTAGTAGTAGTAATATTTGTTTGTAGATAAAGAGCAATGATTATTGTGATTTAAGATAGTGTTTGTTTTTTGTGTTTTGAGTTTAGTGAATGAGAAATAAAGTACGTTGTATTTAGGTATTTGGGGTAAGTAGATAGTTTATTATGTTGAAATGACTTATTTAGAGTAGATTTGAAAAGTAATTAGTACGATCGGTAGGATTACGAATGGCGGCTTGTTTATTGACAGATTATTTACTTTGTGAGGAAACATACTTTTTAAGGTTAAGTTTTGAAAATATGAAACATATAACTAAGTTAGGCCGTGCTTGCCCAGATATGACTAAAAATTACAAACGACGTGACGGTTTAAAAAAAAAATTGAATGTGTCCCTTTACGATAAATTTCCAATGACGAACTGGCAGTCGTAGATTAAATAAAATGTATTGTGACCGTGTTTACTTTTCTTAGATTCTAGTAGTTTATGGAATAAAGGGTTTTTTTACATTTTAATCTGATGAATTCATGAAATAAGACGTGCAGACTGAAAAACATAAATAGGTGAAATAAGGCTAGGTGGGTGATGAGTCAATCTGCTAATCAATCTGTTTCCCGAAAACGAAATTTAATGAAACGGTTTATTGACACCGTTATTTTCATAGGTAAACAAGAAGTAACTTTTTTCTTTTTTGCTGCTCCGGCTTACCTCCTCCATAAAACCACCCTTCGCCACTGATCGTTATTCTACAGATGAACTAGTATCGAATCTCACATTCTCAACATAAAACCGCCATTCGTTCTATCAGTCGTTTGTAGTATTATTTAGTGATTTATGGATTTCTGAAGATAAAAAAAACAGTCGGCGCACAGTATTAGTATCGCGTTTACTAATAAACTTACTCTAAGGTTCTAGTAATCATTTCATTGAAGTATTTTTATTCTTGAAACATACATACATACTCTAGAAAACATTACCCTCCTTCTGGGGCAGTCGGTTAAAAAGCAAAACCTCCTAGAATTGTAACATAATTTATTTGTTGGCAACATTCTTTGTAACTGTCAATAATATTGTCTACAGCGTACGCGTGGCTGGATGACAGAACACCGCTGCGTAAAAAAATCTGTCAATTTGTTTATGGTACCATGTCAGAATAGTGAATACTGTGAACTGTGATGTGAGTGTGATTTGCGTTGCGATTTTGCGAATTTTAACTTGTGAATATAGCTAATGTTGGAATTTAGTTGTACATTGTAATGTCGTGACAGTGAATTAAAATGCAGTTCTATAAAGAGAGAATACTCAATGCTGCCCAGTTAAAAAGACTAAGTGAACACAAATATTCCTGTACGAGTGCCAGTATATTGGATGCATGGCTCCAACCGTGGTGGTGCTGGCTAGTATCTAAAACGCCGTTATGGCTCGCACCGAATCTCATCACAATATTAGGTTTAATTGTAAATATAGTCACCACACTTATACTAGTTTGGTAAGTACCTTGAAGGTTATATCAATACATTATAGGAACTGTGTCACAGATCTCGCCCGACCGTTACGACTTTCATTTTCTGCGGGCTCTAAGACTTTCTAACGGTCTGTAATAGTAGTCCTACATAGATGCACTGTAATGGTTCTGTAATCATTGCCTTTTTCATTCAATAAAATTACAGTTTCACGCATGTTTACATATTGTAATGCTTGAAATAACTGGCGTGCGATTGGTCGGGGCGACGTCGCGCCACCGTCTGTTTCGATAAGATAGCCGGAACACAATTATAGCTGTCTCTCCAGGCTTGTCATTTATCAATGAGAACCTTCAACTAACTTCAATTAGGTACAGACTGATTTCTGCCTGGAATCTGTGTATATCTGACCTGACACATAACCTTTTTACTTGTACTTTACCTATGTGATTTGTTAACAACTTATAACAGACTAATCAGCCAAGTGCAAAATTAATTACTTAATCATCATAATAACTTAATTGATTGTCACAAGGCAGAATATTAGCTAACAAAGCAATTTTAATAATAATAATAACTAGAATTATAGATTTTTTGTTATACTATAAAATAAAAGTTCTTCATAAGGCTTGGTGGAATTTATTTAATCTATCAGCATAACAGTCCTAAAGTTTAGAGTAAAGTTAATGTAGCATGATAAGTAACTGATGTTATCACAGTTTTGAGTTAATGCCAAACTCTGAATGATATAAGATTAGATAAAGTAACTCAATTTTAAATCCAAATCCAGGTATAAATGTACTAACCTTGTCTCTACATTGCATCAGCATAGTATGACTTGAGTACATCACATATGAAATTACATTATTAATAAGAAAATAGAATAGAATGTAATTTCTGTACTGTTTTGTAATGATCTTATTAACAAGAGGTATGCTTTCTTCCATACCCATTGTATCTTGGCTGAAAAAAATTAATACTTTACTTCTCAGCTTAATAAAGTTTTATTAATAATTAAACTATGAAACTACACTAACAATAATTAACTAAAAATAATTAATAAAACTTAAGCTCATTTAGATTGCAAAAAAAAACATGTTTTAGTATCTACTTGCTGTTACTCTACTTTACATTGATAAAATTTTACAATTTGTATGATAATTGCATTTTACTATAATGTTAAGAAATAACTTGAAACTTGGTTAAAAAAAAATTCAAAATCATTTATTCAAACTAGGCTGAGAATCAGCACTTTTAGAACGTCAAAATGACATAAGACAGTCCCCCAAAATGCCCGCCCTTCACCACTTTTATTGGGTATTTCTTTTGATTGGAAACCAGGCCAATATTTAAATTAATCTTTGTGGAAATTAATATAACATAAGTTTAGTAGTAGTTGGGTAGGTAGGTATGTTAATTAAACTCATTTAAATATACCTTTACGAAAGTAGACTGAGAACTATGAATTCAGTCCAGTCAGATAACACAAATACATTGACAAGCAATATAAAAAAGCAAAAAAGCCACAAATTTAACATGAAATATCTCACAACCACGCAAGATAGAAGTAAAAAGCAACATTCAAAGGTTAAAAAAACACCTATAAAACTGTTTTTAAGATTTTTTTAACTTCAGTTAACTAACTATGTTTAAGAGATATTTAGATTTTTTTGACACTTTGCAAGTGGCTTTTTATATTGCCCGTTAGTGTGTTATGAAAAGATGAGAAGTTGTAGTTATTTTGAGGATCTCCTGTAATTACCTACCAGAAAGGAATTGTTTATTTTGTTCTACATGTTTTTCACACACTTTATTAAAGGGTAAATTGAGAAGTCAATTGTTAATTGAAAGAATTAGAAGATTGTTCTTAAGTTCACAGACCTGTACTCATTATGACTCTGCATTTGTATTGTTGTTTATTTTATGCTTATTATTATGAATTTATTATGACGTGATACAATAAGATAGTATTAACACCTTATTGTAGTTGGTACAATTATATTGTATTGACAGAAAATGAATTAATGAGCGTAATAAAGGGAAAATCAAAGATATGAAATATTAAAATTACAGATCTTTGATTTTTCATTAACTGATAAGCAATATGTTAATGTATCATATTAATTTGCTCTAAAAGTCTAATGAGAAAAGACCAATATAGAAACTGCTATATGGTTGAAAATCTATGTATAAAAATTAAATATTATGAAAGGCTCTTGCCCAGAAGTGGGACAAAGAAAGCTTAGTAAAAATATCATCATCATTGGCACCCTTGCTCCACCCACTGCTGAGTATAGGCCTCCTCTTTCGTGCCATGCTTCCCTGGTCTGCGCAAGTATCATCCACCAGAGCTAACATGACACACGCGTCAATTACTCACTCTTGCGTGAGTAATTTGTCGTCTATTTTCTGTCACTTTTCTCGTTTTCTGACAGCGCTGCCATATAAAATACTCGACTCGTTCCGTCAATCTTGATGTTTTCTCGACAAACCATTTGATAATCCTGATTCCCCGATTTTTCTGTCATTTAGTCGTCTTCGATTTTGACAACGCGACGAAAAGACTAAACAAAATAGGGATACAAAAAAAAAGCTCCCAAATAACATGGCAGTTTCATAAATTGTACCTATAGGTATTAGTTATCATTTTATTTTACAATATTTTTATTTATAATGAAATAACTTTATATTGGAATGAAGTTCCTTTTGGCGGCCTCGAGAACAACTGTGGCGGAGGGGAGCACTATTACGTAGATGAGCATCACTTTCAGTAATAACCAGGCACCCAGGCACTTTGCCAATTATGGTGATATAATGACTAAATTCGCCAGTTAATTTTCTGAGGGTGGTGATTAACAAAGTTTAAGTGTTTTATGGTAATAATAACTGAAACAACTCCAGCCGCATATTTTACTGAACGTCAGCCCTTTTAGTAAGTGTGGTGATTAACAAATTTTAAAATATCATGGGTTTTATGGTGATTGTTACAATATCAATCGTCGCTTTGTCAAATTGCGATCGTCGGCCCCTTTGTCATTTGTGATGATTATCTAGTGAGTATACAGGCTGAAATTTAATTCATTGGCAATATTTTAACCATGTATGCCAACCATGATACTTCTTCATTTATGACAACAATATATGTAGGTAATAGGTATACATTAAAAAAAAAAAAAAAAACTTAAATCGTGCCACAAATTTTCATTTCCGTCATTTTGTATTTTAATTTCGGCATGCCAAAGAAAAACATTTAATATTAAAATTAATATTATATATTAATATTTAATTTAAAATTAATATAGAACATACTAGATCCATGTGCCTTTTTGAGAGGCATTAGAATGACGTCAGAATCGTAGAGAAATTTCGACAAATCGAGAGCGAGAACATTCTTGCGCTTGTCATGTTAGCCCTGACAAAAAAAAAATACGAAGTAATAAGTTTCTTTACTCAATTTAAAACAAAACCTTGGTTGTTTGTACTTCGTGAAATGCGTAGCACTGATTGTAGTCAATTAATCAATATCCAATTGTGTGTATGATTTCCTCATAAGTATAGATAGTTAAAATAACACAAACATATTTGCAACGAAAAGTAAGTAGGTATAATTTATGGGCGCCAGCCAGTAGTAAAGCAGCGACCGATTCGTCATACCATCTCATTCCTTGTTCTTCAGCTTGAAACCTCAGGAACTTTATGGATGTGCATGCGACCCCATATTGTACTTACGCATACGTCACACATCATTAGTTGAGATCAGTCACGCTTGGTTGGTTACCTATACATCGCAATACGACAATAATTAATGGTGTATCCAAAGCAATCGGCCAACTGACGTAGCTACTGCTCGCATTCAATGAAACGTATATTTAACAAGTTCTACTTGGGGTCTAAAAATACCGTACTTACTGCAATGACCTATCAGCCTTCCGTGCGTAGTGACCTGTAAGACGTTTTACACCTACGCGCGTAACTCTACGGCCTGAGTGATCCTGTTCAAGCTTAATAAATCAAGCAGAATCGCAGTCAATGACCTTAACGATAAAGGCTGGTGCAGACCAGCGCGATATCGCGGGCGCGACAAGGATCGCCCTGCCTGTAGCGCCCGCGATATCGCGCCAGTCTGCACGAGCCTTAATAAACCTGATTCAAAAGCCGCCCTTAATAATCTGACCCGCTATATAATTGCGTAACAGATTTTCGTAAATTATTTTGATAGTTCAACAACATTCATTGCGTTATTCACGTTGTCGAGCAGACTTGTTCGAACTTATGACACAATCTATTAGCAATCTGTTTCAAAATGATTCAGATTGTGATTGATCGTGTATTACGCAATTAGGGTGCAGGAACCATATCGATCTAAATCACGATCTACGTACGGTGTGCCACAGGGCACAATATTAGGTCCTATCTTGTTCATCATTGAGCTTAAGTTTCGCAGGTGCTCTTTACAGTATTAACGAGGTTTTTTGTACTAACCGTTAACAATACCTTATCTATTCTACCAGATATTTAACCTATCAGTTGACACCGCAGGTTCAGTCCAGACGCGAGGCAGGAGCCTCCGCGATGGGCGTGCGCACTATGCGCTCTAGGAGTCTTCATTTACCAGAGCCTAGACGCCATCGATGGCAAACAGGCGCGCCGGACCGGCACCCAGTCACCACTTGGCGAACTCTTCGACCACGGCTGTGACAGCATATCAACAGTCTTCATAGCACTAGGAGCATGTATAGCTGTCAAGTTGGGAGAGTACCCTACGTGGATGTTCTTCCAGGTATGTTTGAACAAACAAGCACGTTATATTAAAGTCTCATCTTCTACGTATTTATTTATTTAATAAAAAAGTTAAATTAATTCACTCACTCACTAACAGACAATGCACAGCCTATACCGCTGGGTCTAGAAGCTTGAAATGCACAAGTTCCTTAACACGTTCAGTGCCGGGAGCCCTCCAGGAGGGTTCACTTCGTCGCATCTAGGATGCCGGGAGCCCTTACGGGGGGCTCTTTTAAATGTAGGTTTTTCATAGCGTACATTACATTATAAACCGTGAAAATAAAATCTGATGTATATTTTAACAAGATTGATTAGTATATGCGTTGGTTTTAAACTCAACGCATTTTTTTGTTTTTTGTTCATGGTTACAAATATTCACCAAAAAATTAAAAGGTTGAACTACGTATAGCGACAAGACCCCTTGAAAACACTATTTTACTTCGTTTTACAGTGTTTTATAACACGGTTTTAAACCTAATGCCGTTGACCGTCCGCGATGGGTAACTTTAGCGCAAACGTAATGCCGGGAACCCTCCCGGAAGGTTCACTTCCAATATGTATGGCGGCATGGCGTATGAGTTCTATGAAAATTGGGTGGAGTCGAAAGTGTTAAATAACGAAGGTGAGAAAATAGAAAGGATATTTTTTAATCATCCTCTAAAAAGGTCAAATAGTGGATAAAAGTTTGTATGAAAATTCATAATTTCCACGCGCACGCTTGTTTTCAACAATTCTTAAATAAGTGGTTAATCTATTCACTTTTCGCCGCTCCAGAGAACCTGTCTAACGCCAATCTACTCTACGGATCTGATTCTTAGCTAAATACCCGCTTTATCGTTCGATTGTCAACGTCTTAATTAAATTTATATTAATTAAATAGGCAGTCATAAGTACGTAACATGAATCACATTCTACGCTCAATTAAATAATTCTTCTAAGAAGAATGAAGTACCATTGTTTTGCAAGGCCAAAACTGTTCTCAGCCAGGTGCATTATTTCTTCGATATGCCATAATGCCATAGCCATAAACTTGCTATTAGTCGATAAATGGTCGCACCCATCACGGCGATGACTAAAGGAAATAATGTCGAACCATACCAGACTACTGCGACTATCGCTAATCTTACTTATCGGTAATCTTCATAATTATTATTAACCTGCGATATGTCGCGAATGCTTGTGACTAATTAATATATTAAAACGTAATTTAGATAAGTACTTTAGACGTAAGCACTTCGTAATTAATTTGCTCGTTTCCTTTGGGAGCCTATGGAAAATTTACGGCGAAGTCCCTATAGAATTCCGTGTATTGACTATGTATGGAGTCGTATATTAGTTTGTGCTTGCTAATACAATTAGTATTATTTTATTCTTTACGGAAACGTGTCTTGAAAGCAAGGTCGAAAACGGTGACAGTTACTATAAGGTCGCTGATTCAATTATTAGAAGAATGCCAGTGCGTTTGTTGTTATTGTTTATTTGGAGACATTACATATCTATCTAGCTTGTAATTGACGGGTGTTTTCCCATGTGTATTGCTAATAGGTACTTAATAGATTAGTTAGCTATTCGTTTTTCTCGTATTAGATATTAGATACTGAGAAAGTAGAATCAAGGGTCAGGAATCATTTAGTAGGTTGAAAACTTGTCGTAGCGGCAAAAATCTAGTTGAAAAGTAGTACTGTCTAGCCGAAGTGGAAGCTTTGCTAGAAATGAAAGGATGATCCATATTTCACGTTTCATTTCTTTATTTAAAAAATAGAACTTACTAGCAGACAATGCGATGGACTTTATACAGAAGCTGCAACAACAATCACACCAAAAAGAACTCAACAGATTAGAATGAAACTGGGCATAGTGAAAGTTTATAATTATTACGGAACACTGCCATATTCCGCGCGAAACTGAAGTTGTGAGAGTAGAAAAGGAGGTCGTCACCAAAAAAAACAAATGACGGAGATGCCTCTTGGTTTCTCTTCTCTTCAATTATTAAGCTAACATCGGACGATGTATCGAAACTCTAACCATCTATGGTCCACTTCAAGTAATCTTAACCTTTATACCCTGATCAGCGCGTTAGAGAGTCAGTCGTGAATGAATTCGGTACCTACGTAGATAGTCCACATTCGCGACATGGCCCTCAGCATCTCAATACAATAGTCTTATTTGGGAGTGCTGCCAAGCGAACGCGCCCGGATACCGCCAAACTCTGGAAACTGGCCAATCTGTGTGATTCACTATTTTAAGTTTTACCTAAATATGACCGAGATTATTCAAATCGATTATCTTTTGCTTTTTTGCATTGTTAATGGCGATATTAAACTAAAGGCCGTTAAATCTCTGTTGTAACAGTTATAACCTACTAACCGATTTGCACAATTTATTTTTCTTACGAATTGTCGAAATCTAGACCAGGTGAATTATTCGGAAATCGCAAGTTTTCTCCAAGATTATGTTTGATATAATACCTCAATTGTAGCGTGGATATAATTTGCTGAAGCCAATTCGAGGCTAACTGCATCTGTGCATAATCAAAAAATAGCAAATCATGCAGCGAGAAAATCTTTAATTCCACTCATTTACAAATTGGACGGAAGACGGATAAAAAAAAAGAAATAGGCTGACTCCACTATTATAAGAATCTTTAGCATTACGGGCCAATAAAATATTTTAAATTAGAAAACTACATGAAATGCATGAATCAAGCAATTGTACTTCAAATATGATAAAAGACTAACGTATTCTTATAAATGCTCTGTAACTTTCCAGTGTTTCTGCGCCATGACGCTATTCTACTGCGCGCATTGGCAGGCCTACGTCACAGGGACCCTCAAGATGGGCAGGATAGACGTGACGGAGGCCCAGTACTCCATCATCGCCATCCACTTGGTGTCTGCTACGCTGGGATCCAGCTTCTGGGCCACTCAGGTAACGTCATCCAACTGTTCTGCACAGCGTATGATAGGCTAGCGATGCAAAATGACTTGCAGAATACTGACGTCAAACAAAATTGTTCGTAAAGGCACCATGTTTATCAAAGACTGCTGTAAATGTAAACGTCATGACGTATCAGACGTGTTGCCTTCGACGACTGCAGTTTGTGTTCAAACAAATTAAGTTTGTACTTCTCAATAAATGATCCCAACTAAAACAGAATGCAAGTCATCTTGTACGCAAGCGAGCCTGGCATTATAACACCCAAATGATATCGTAATGTTAGCTCAGTGTTGTCCGATGTTATCTAACATTTGAATAACACATCACTTACACAGAACAAGTTGTTTGAGATTCTATTGATGTTGTCTCACGAATATTGAATGAACATACGACAGAATTACGGCAGTCAATAAAACTTTATAAAAAAATATCAGAAGATTCGTCATTCAACATAAATTTGAAAGCAAACCTAGTTCCAGATCAATTCTCCGTAATTCTTTTGTGTGACACCAAATAATTGTTATACACATGACCAACTACTAAATGAACCACCAGCTATAACTGTTAGGTGATGTTTAAAAATACCCACATGACCGCTGTAGTCGTGATCTGTCCGTGTTCCACGTCATCATCAGGTACAACTTGACTCGACCTGAACTGAATACTACTACAACGCCTTTGTCCAGTCGATCACTGCACAATCTGATCACAGTTCTGCCAACTAGAAGTGTACTATGAAAAGCTCGTGTGTGTATTAGTAAAATATTTCAAGTCAATTATTAGGTTACTTTATTGTTTTCATGCTGCAAGCAATTTTCTAAGCAGTACTACAAAGGAGTTTCGTAAAATAGTTACTTCTGTTTACCTAGAATATTGGTTAGATCGGTCGCAAGAGCGTGGCTTCTATTTGGTGGAACTTGGTCGTGGCTAGGCGCTGCACACAGGACGTGCTGGGCACGGCACCCTTGTAACGCACCTGTGCACTAGGTGGGCGGAGGGCTCGAGGTCCGCTACTCGCTGGCGCTGGTGGCCGTGGGGGGCGCGGTCCTCACGGTGGGCGCACTCCTCGCCGCCATCGTCTCCGGCGGAGTGGGCAAGAACGGCTCCACCGTCGCTGTGAGACATCTCTTTAGTCCCACATACCCCGCGTGGGAGACCAAAATTTAGAAAATATTTTTTCAACGATTTTAATAGTATTTCTTAAATTATTTTAACTTGTCAAGATGGTAGAATAAATATGATTGTTATTGAATTATCTTATACTTCCCCTAACCACCAGCTGTGCTAAAGCCAACGTAATCGCGAGTAGAATTAGACAAATGAGTAAAAAGGCCATCCCAATCTTGGCAAATGTTTCCACATGTTTTTTACAAATATTTTCTGACAGAATTCGTGATCGAACCTGTCAGAATATTTTGTTTTAAGAACTCTAGTATTAGAGCGTTCTAACTTTCTAAAGTGGAACTCTGAGTAAAGAGTTCGTTTTACTTGGTGCTTAAAAAAAAAAAATATTTACTTTTTGTATTTTTTTGTTTGTGCTATCATCTTGACATAGTGTATGTTTGAATTGAGTCTCCCACACGGCACTGATTGGGTTACAGATTAGGTATCTAAATTGTATCGTACTGTATGGCATCGTCGGTCGACATGCATAACCCAGCGCGGTCAGTAGCTTCAGATTGGCAGCAGTTAGTGTACGGCACTTTCACGATACAGATTTTTAACATACTTTTGCTTATAATGTTTCGTACAGTACCTTCCTGTAATTACTATTAGATGGAATCTACATCTTGTATTTTGTTGTAAAAACGATATTATTATAATATATGAATGTCTTTCCATGGATTAAATTAATAATATTGAATTAATTCAATGAATTTTTCTAAATCATTGAATTAATAATGTACTTACAATGAATTTGAATATCTATTCAAATTCATTGAATATTATAAATTTTTTATTAGAGTTCTGAAGATGTAACTGATGTATGATCCTGTAATAACTATCTAGAGTAGTGTAAGATGTAGGTAATGAAGAATTGCTGTAAATCTTTATAAAAGTAATAAACAGGTAATATTGTAAGCAAATAGTTAAATAATTATCAGAAAGTGATATAGGTATTGTTCGTGTGAGTGCCACAGTAAACTTAGTTTTAATCTGTATAACTAAGACACTTTTGGTTCCATCGCTTTATATCATGTGGGTTTTTTTAATAGCATGAAATCGATTACTTAATGTACCTAGACTATGCTCCCTGTTGCGACCACGGAGCACCTACATGTAGTTTGATTCATTGTAACTGAAGTTGAAGTATTTTGTAGAATCGATGTATTAAGTATTTTATTTGCAGGTCTTTTTATAAGAAATAACATGATATTACTGTCTCTTCATGGAGCATGATCTATGATAAATATTATTTACGAATGTCTTTGTTTCCGTGTAGGATTGTTAGTCAAGTTCTAACGTGAAGGCTTCCCATATATGTGCGATGTAGACTGGTTAGTGCAGGTGCACGTCGCAGGAGCAATATTATGTACACAGGAGTACATAATGTGTTACTCCTGCGACGTTCTTAGGAATTTGCGCAATAACAATAAAATAAAAATAAAATCTTTATTGCAGACCAAACGATCCATAAAAAAATCACAATTTAAAACAATAATTTACAGTAAAACGGCAAACACACACACACAATCATAAACTCACGCCTTTCTTCTGTTGCACATTAAAATTAAAACAATGACGGACGGAACCACCAAGTTGTATACGGTATACAACGAGCTTTCCAAACAGACCAACATGCAGGTATACAGTATACCTGTATGTTGGTCTGTTTCGAAAGCTCGACTTGTCACACGCCTGGGTTCTGTACTTGTATCTACTATAGTGTATTGATATCCTATCGCTCGTGGTTGGAAAAGCCTTCATAGTTAATTTGACTATCAATATTGTGGCTGGTGCGTCTCCCTTTTATTTTGTCTTAAATGTGGGTCTTCACTCATTTTGAAGAATTCATGCAGTGTACTTACCGCACTGTCTTGACGACCAGCTGTCGAGTGGAGTAATTATAAATTAACCAAATATATGGTCTGAAGTTTGACAAAACAAAACTCAACAGTTTTGTGCACGTTTTATTATGACGTTTTTGTTATACATTGCGGCCTAGGTATGTAGGACAGGGATGGCAAACCTATAGTATGTGACAGAAAGGTCATGGCATCCATTGTAGTGTAGGTGCCTAAGAAATTGAAATAGCTATAATGGATTTACCCTTTTCTTTCTATAATACAGTGCATTGTTTTTTTTTGAAATCTTTAGGTACTTTTAATTTAACTAGGTACCTACTAAATTGGAAAAAAATGCGAGTCTTTTTGTTAAATTTAACCTAGCTTTCTCAGATATCCGTGGCCAGTTCGTCTAGGCCACTAGTACCCGGTTTCTTAATTGATAACAAACTCTAGTTTAACATTACTTAACGTGATTCCTTCAATCAAAGAGCTCGCGAAATTCATGAAATTCAAAACCTAAGAAATTTTGAATTTCGCAGGCTATCTCCATGAATAATGCTAAAGTAGAGTTTGAAAAGTTCTCGACCTCAAATTCTCAATTCAGAAACTGGGCGCTAGTCTAGTTTTTTTTTTACCCGTATGCAAAAAGGTTCGGCATCCCTGAGTAGGGTGTGTTGTGTGTGTGTCTGACCCCTGGTGTAACGGCCCACTCATGCGCAGATCCCACCGCTGGGCGTGCCGCTGAGCCTGCAAGTTACGTCCACATGCTTCGCCCTACAGTTTTACTTTGCCACCAACTTTTTTTCCACATTCCGTGTTAGAGGATGTGGCAAGAACGGATCGACCGTCGCTGTAAGATTACATATTGTTTACATTCGTTCGTGGGACGTCGGTTGATGTGACAATTCAGTCTTGGAAATGAGCCGCCATCTTGTATTTCAATTACAATTTAAATATCTAACTAATATGCGCAAAAAATCTGCCATTTTCCTTCCGTCTCGTAAAGAAAACCCTATTCATTTTAAGTAATACAAAGTATTTTCCTTTAAGTAATTACCTTAAAAAACGTGAACAATAAAAGAACTGAACGACTGAATCGTCACATTTCGTGATTTAACCAAGCTGCATGGAACATATCGTGTAAATAACTCTGAAGCCGCAACAGCTGAAGATCTATATTATTGTCTCAATGTCTATTAACTTTTTTCATTAAGGGTTGGCAAACAGTTGTTGTGGAGTTCGAACGGAATATTAAATTGAGACATAATAAAAAAAAAAAAAATTGTATATCTTTTATCATGACAAAAATCATTGTACGGTGTTTTATTAGGATAGATCCTGACGAAAAAGTCAAAGTATTATAAAAAAAACGGGGCCATCAAATATTCTAAATCTATGCATAAGTGCCCTTGTAATATAAATTAAAGGAAATAAGTAGCAGTGCGTATTTAGGGTACGATGGGACTGTCATACGCATTGCGATTATAAAAGTCCCTAATTAAATAAAGAAAAGGCAAATAATCAACCGACCGTTAATTAAAACGGCGAACATGGTTCTACATAAACTGGCACGATTTATTTAAACGTACTTACCTATACATATTTAGTACTAACTTCTTATTATAAACAACATTTTGTGGCAAAAGCCCATGTTAGTAGAACATTCTTGAGGATGATTAAACTCTCTACCATACCGACACATAAATATTGCGGTAAATTATTATATTGCAATAATATGAGAAGATGTTATATTGTGGTGTTTACTTGTGTTGTAGCCATGGGTCCTCTATTCTAAATCTCATATATGTTTAATTTATTCTAAGGTGGTTCTGCACATTATAATTTAAATTAAGTTCTCGCACGGGTTTTTATGGTGTAAAGCGTTTATTTTATCTCGGAAGACACAACATAACATGACGCCTGTAATACTCGAAGGGTTAGGTAGACTTGTAACTATACAGTACACCCACATTTCGCCAGTTGTTGAGTTGTTGCGTATCTTGAAGACTACATAATTTTACCATAAATTTAATGTCATTAACTTTTGTAACCTAACAACTAGAGATGCCGCGAATAGTCGAATACCGATTAATCGCCATTCCCTTTGTCAAATAGTCGAATATTCGCCATTATTACTCGACATAAAAATGGTTTTTTTTTTAATTTTTATTCTGAATTAATAATATATATTATTTATTTTCTGAGGCTGGTTTGACTTATGAAAAGAAGCGCAACCGACTTGATCCCAATCGTGCAGAAAAACTTTTGGACTTTAAATATTAAATTATGAATTAAAAAGCCTAACTAATTAACTTCAACATGACTGATTTTTGGCTAACTTTTTATATTAATGATAATAATACTAAGTGTGTTTTGTTTAAAGATTAATAAAAGTATATTTTTATTTAGAGACAACTAATTGCCGAATGTCGAATAATAGACACTACATTATTCGGTATTCGACAAATAACAAAAAAATGTCGAGTAATGCCGAATACCGAATAATAGCGAGTATTCGCGGCATCTTTACAACATCTAAAGATACGTGTAGGGCGTCGAAGGTTTTTAAGTACATTATGTATTTAATTTTAAATGCCATCTATGTAATTATGTACTATCAAATACCTAATCAAATTATGTTCAGAGAGGTTCACTGATGGTAACACACACACATACCTATGTTTAAGTGCAACATGCAATCTCCTTTCAATCATTCATAAATACTTGCCTAAAAGTAAAAGCAATATTATCTACATACTATCTGTTAGCCAGTAATCACCACTTACCTCCACATAGCTCACAACAGTTCAGTACAAATAACACACGACCATAAATGAGTGAAGACAGCACATACAACAAGTCAATGTAATGGATGTCTACGCTTCCAGTCCGTTCCGTTACGTAGTTGATGTAATTGATATTAATGGCATGTATGTGTTTCTCTTTCTGTTATGGCCGCCGTCCCGCGTCCCCGACGCCGCCCGCCGCCGGTCTAACCGCATGACGTCATCATGTGACCATCACATCATCGCATATCACGGTCTAACACTACAGTTACCGATAAACATCAGCTTGAATCTGATATCCAACTACGCAGTCGTGTTGCTCACCCTGTACCTAGTCGTCGGTTACGTTACCGTCATAATGAAGGGTGGAGTGGGGAAAAACGGCTCCACCGTCGCAGTAAGACTTTTTGATTAGCATTGTGCTGTAAAAATAACACTTAACAATACAAATGCCGCACAGACTGTACTGACGCGCCGACCACCGCGCTATGCTCACGTGACGATGCTCGATGACTGACTCGATCACTAGTGTTGTACCGTCCGTCCTGTAGTGTTGTGCTGTGTCTCATAGTGCACGGGTGTCGCATTCATTGCATGTTCTGTATGGCTTGTTACTAACCGCATGATTTTATTTTGTTGCTTGTTTGACGTTGCATGTTAGTTTTTGTTGCTTGTTTGACTCGCATGTTAGTTTGTAAGTAGTGCTTAGCATGTAGCGCTTTGTTCTGCTGAAGTTGTCCCTAACTTTTTAAAATTAATCACTAAAATGAGAAATTTCTAAATTAAAAACTTGCTGGCAAAAATGTAACAGTTCTTGCAATGACACAGACTACAATGTGATGGCTCGTTCGTCCTACAAAGACCGTGGTACACCCAGTAATTTCCGTAGGGCACAAGTATCCTGTCGCCGGTGATCCCGTTCTCGCTGGTCGTGGTGCCGGCCTTCATCATCTTCCAGAAGAGCGAGTCCAACGTGTACCAGCATCACCCATCCCTGTACATAATGGCGTTCGGCATGGTTGCTGCTAAAGTCACCAATAGGCTCGTGGTGAGTGATACGTTTTTTTTTAAACTATTTTGGAGTGCTATGCTTTGAGTGCTATTTGAATTTTTTTGATGCTGTGCTCTCTTTCTGCCTTTGTATGGGTTTATTGGCTTGAATTTTGCTTTGTTATCTACGTAGCTTATAGGTAGGTATGATATGGTGAAGTCCAACAAAATGGAAGGAAATATTTTATAAATCCAGTAGCAACCCGCCCCGACTTCGCATTGGTAGAGCATAATGCCTACAGTTATTTTTCTGTCGTAGTGTCACATCAGCCTGTTCCGTCGAGCGGCGATGTGGGTTACATTAAAATGTAACGAATGTTTTATATCGTCATATTTTAGCCAACTTACACAAAACTTTAATGAATTATACACCTAAACCATTGGTGAAAACCGTATGAAAATCCATTCGGTAGTTTTTGAGTTTATCACGTTCAGACAGACAGACGTGGCGGGACTGTATTTTATAATATGTAATAATTTATTTTCTGGCATCCAATATATGTCTAGTTTTGCCACAGTTTTCAATTTTGCCTCATGAAAGCACATCACCTATGAGATAAATAAAATACGAATGAGTCATTTTCGCAAAATTACAAAAAAAACTTCTTTCTTCCAATCAACTTCAACATATATTATTAGTAAGCATAATTATGGTGTTTACAGGTGGCTCATATGACCAAGAGTGAGATGGACTACTACGACTGGTCGCTACTAGGACCCGCCATGCTGTTCCTCAACCAGTACTTCAACCACGCGCTGCCCGAGTACTACGTGCTGTGGCTGTGCATGGTACGTATACCGAAGGTGCTGGAATAGAGAACTCGTGTAAAACATTACTGGATTTAACAGGTTTTTGACATCTTCCCAAGCAATTTTGTCTAACAATATGACTATATGAAAGTGATTTTCTGTGTTACAGATATGGGTATGCGTGGACCTCGTGCGCTACTGCGGGCAGATCTGCCTGGAGATCTGCACGCACCTGCGCATCCACCTGTTCCGCATCGCGGCCGCGCCCGCCGCCGCCAACGGTACGCGCCGGT
Source organism: Omphaloscelis lunosa (assembly GCA_916610215.1). Classification (NCBI taxonomy): domain Eukaryota; kingdom Metazoa; phylum Arthropoda; class Insecta; order Lepidoptera; family Noctuidae; genus Omphaloscelis; species Omphaloscelis lunosa. The sequence goes on along the minus strand of OU744250.1, from coordinate 1,500,311 downwards.
TCAAGCGCACGCACTCGCACCATGCGCACGCGCACTCCTAGTGCCGCGAGGGACTCGTGGCCGCGGCCTGGGCCGCACACGCCACTGTTTTTGTTGCTTGTCTATGGGCCGGCAGATACGGGGCTTTCAGCATCGGTGATTAGTGATTTGGTCGGTTTTCTAAAGATTGATTGAACGCTAGACTCTGCACTCATTTGTATACCAGTCGCAGTTATTTAGTGAGGCTTTGGCATCTAAGGAAAACGGCATTATGCTCAATTTTTACCACGACCTATCGCAGAGTCACCAAAACGCGTTGCATTCTAAGTTACAAAATGCCGATCGCCAATGCTAAAAGTATTGTGCCTGCTGTAGCCCTATAAGTTAGTTTTGTACGCTGCTGCGACAATTTATAATGATGTTGAATTAAGTTATTTCAAGTGTAGATAAATAAAAAAAATAATGCGAATTTCCAAACGCCTCCCTGCCTTAAAGGTAGTGTAATCAAAGTTGTATAAAATACAATGTTTCAGTTTCAACGTACAAAGAAATTTCGTTTTAAAAATTTCGTTGTACTTCAAATATGTCGGCAGCGTTCAAAACGGACTTCGTTTAACTAATTTGTTGATTAGTCAAGGCTCGGTATGTATAATGTTATGGGATAAGGCTGCGGTGCTCTCACACCGTTCTATTTTCTCTTCTCTATCTAACAATACACTAATATACGAACACATTAGACGTCCAAACACAAGAAAATATACGTGTTAAAACAAAGTAAAAATAACTGTTATAGTAGTGATATAAGGTCGCATTTCGTACCGTGTAAAAATACTAACATTAACGTTAATATGTTGACAAACGGTATCACAGCACCCGGTCGTTAATACTTAATACCGGATTCATACGATTCGATTTTAGTTGAACAACTTTTATTTAACTAAAAATACTTTTAATTAGATATTCAATTTGATTGAAATTGTTCAGACGATTCAAACCACCTTCGGCTTAACAGTTGATCAACTAAAATCGAACCGTGTGACCCGGTATAAGATGCATCGAGTTTACAACAAAGTTCATGTTGGTCTCGCGTCGTCTGTCACTCATGCCAGTGTGATGGTCACTCTCAATGTATCTTATCAACGCCCGGCTACTGTAAATTGTGTGCCAGGATAGTTAGCGAGGAATAACGGGAACGTATATCAACGTGTAACTAACTTATTGTATGTAAGAAATCCAAGATGGCTGCGAGTCATGTGTCGCGACCGCCAGCTCTCGAATATAATAGTAATAACCACTTCAGATAATTTCAGTGTAGTATTGTTAGGTATACGTGTTCTTTATCACACGGCTATTGTAGAATAAATGACTACCCGTAGATCATCAATCTGATGCTAAAATAACAGACGACGGAATATCCTTAGGATCTAAGAAAAAGCAATATTTGATCATAAAGAACCAATAGAAAGTAGTTTACAAGAACAATTTGTTACAGACGATAGCGGGCAAATATACTTGCAATTATCATAACAAGTCTTTTTTTTAAACGTATATTGCAGCCTCGGAAAATAAAATACCTGCTTTCATTGTTTTACTTTAAAAAAACCAGTAGCACTCAACACATTTTCAACTATTAAAGAAGGAAATAAATTAAAACTTCTTTCTAAATCGCATCTGTACTGTCTACAAACATGAATCTTTAACCATTGCGGGATAGACAGGAGTGCATGCCTTCTATCTACTAACGCTTCGTACTACAGGTGTTGGGTCCTTCAATACTAACAAGTCAGATATTAGTGATGTGTGGAGAGGTAATCCGGATCGGAATGTTCTAGACAAAGCCCATCACTAGTCCTATATTGTGCATCATTGTTGTAGATGAGGTGCGACAATTGGATAAAAGTTATCACATATACATAGGAAGCTGTGACCAGTAAGTCAGGGACTTGGAGGCTTGCCACTTAACTGTAGAACAGAAGTTTCTAGGCATGTGTGACATACGCGATGTTGATGTCACATCGTGGTCCATTAAATATTGGACAAATTCAAAATTAGGGAATTAACTAGCACTTTTGGACGTCCTTTAAATAAAATTTTCTTATTTCTAATCCTAATTGAATGTTTGGATTGTCAACATCGCGATTGTCAGTGAATGGACTGTTTAATTAAGTATTTTTCTGCTAATCCAACTGATTCATATCAACATAACACTAATAATAATACAATTTAATCGCACTTCCTACATGACATTATTCGATTCATGTCGAGGTCACATTCTGTTAACTAGCTAACTTAGGATGTTCAGCTGGTCTGATGTAAATAATACGTTTATTTATTTTTAATTTTGATATCCATCCGTGCTGATTGCCTTTTGATAACGTTTTCGTGCGTCACTAGAGATTAATTTGTGCGGATATTTAAATTCTTTGTTATTATGTTACTTTTGAACAGAATTTGACTTTGAATAAATTATTAGTATTTATTTTTAATGAAATAGATAGTTCAGTAGATCAGGTAGACGTCAGGTGAAACTAATACATCAGAGATTATGACTGTATGTAAATAGCTGAAAGTGCAAAGTATTCATCAAGTCTTTAAAAACATTTAGTTTCAACAAATGCATATTTTTATTGCAACTTCTGTTAATCAGCACCATTATGTTAGAAGGAAATGTGGTATAGTTTAATAATAGTAAGTAGTTGGGAAAGTGTCTATATAAGTAAGATATGGCAAACTCTTAGCGGGTTACTTTAGTAATTAATAATATGAGTAACTCGCCAGGAGTGAGGCGGACTAGCGAGGATTGTAACACACTAGACAGATAATATGAATAACCAACACAATTATATAAAACAACTTGTTATAAAATGTTAAAACGACTGTTAAGCCCCGGGGCATACTGAGTTTGTGACTTTTAGATGTTCAGTCTTTCCATTTATATATATCTATATCTAGTAATGTTATTGAAACATGTCTAGAAGTTAATATATAGATAGCCCATTAATAAAATCTAAATTATGTCCTACCAATAAGTTTTGAATGTATCTCTAATCTCCATTATGATTCATCAAACTCCTGCTGTCATCTAACATCTACAGCCGATACATATCGGTGTTGGCTGCCACTAACCTAATCTTCGCTCTCGTACCTCTAACTACATAAATATACTTTTTCTTCCTAATGTATGTGCTATAGTATATATTATATGTATGAAGTGCTAGGAACGCTTGCAACTGCTAGAGAAACAAAATGTTTACTGTCCTCTCATCTAGTTGGTTCAAATGAATTTAATATAATAGTAAGTGCACATAATTGGAGCTCAAAAATGTGAATGGTTAAAGAGTAGCGTATACAGCCGCTGTAGTGCTAAGTGTGTAAATATGTGTTAATTATTGATATTACACAAAACGCAAGCCCGCTGTATCATATACTGTTAAATGTATTTTTTATGTGAAATATAACAAATGTACATTTTGATTATACTTGTTTTATTAGAGTTCCTGTTATTGTGAGAAAATATCACAGTTATTTGTTATAAGAATGTATTACAAGTCAATGTTTTGCTACTTATTAGTCACAACCCAATATTTCACTACCCTTTAAGTTTTGTTAGGTGTCCCTTACATTCCACCAGAGCCACGTACTTGTAAGGTATGGTACACGCTACAGTACGGATGCAAAGGTCAGTGGAGCTTGTGTTTGTTGTTCAAATATAAACCTTGCTTCAAAACAATAGAACTTATAATTAAAGCAGGTGTTGCAGGTTTTAAGGTGTTATTTGCTTGATTTTTATTTTATGTGGCTTTTTATTTATTTAAAGCTAATCTTGTTTCATTATCATGATTGTAGTACTAACCCAATTTTATTAAACATCTGCTTACAACATACGAATGAAAGCCTTTTGTCTTCTATTCTTAAATCGTTTCAACACGTTGAAGTGCTGATTTTATACTGTCATAATATTTATCATTGTGTGATATTATGATGCGAATGTACAGTCGAAAAAGAAATAAGTGTACAAGCAATTACTTTCAGACAATGTGCTTGTGCTAAGGGCATGCAAATATCCGACCAATTTTACTATCCGGATAATTCGGATACTACCTGAACACTATCAGAGGAGAGCAGTGGTATCGGCCGCGACTTACGAGTTGTAGGTCCTGAGTTCGAACCCCGGCAGGCACTTTCTCAAAACGGTGAAGGAAAACATCGTGAGAAAACCGACATGTCCTAAAACCAAAAAAAATTAAAACATGTGACATCCATCAACACGCACTGGGCCCGCGTGGTGAATTAATGCGCACTCCCTCTCACACAGCGGGCTGTATCCCAGAACAGTTGGAACATTATTTGGTAATGAAACCTATGGAAACTCAAACAATGCAATGTTGCTTCGTATAGAGATGTCCTCAATTTATTACATATTTAAACTAACCAGTGGAAGAAAAAACTTTTCTACTTCGATCGCTGTTGGAAGAATTGTGATATGGAGGTTGTATACTTGACTAAGATGAATATTTCTTGGTCCCCCTCTATCAAAGAGAGCTATTTGTAATCAGCAGAGTTTCTAATCGACCACTCTACTTCAAGTGATAACAGCGCTGATGATGATGTAGAAGGTACTCAATGATTACCAGCAGCAAAGAGAAATTGAAACATCATTTACTTTAACAGCACCATCGACATCCACTGCAACTGATTGCAGTTGCAGTGGATGTCGATGGTGTATTTGGCACGGTCCTTTCGATCTCTTTGCTTATTTGTTCTGTTAAAGTTAGTGGTTGTTCAGTTTCTTCTCTCTGTTGTTGGTAATCACTTTGTACCATGTTCGTCAACTGAAGTCGAGCTCTGGGCTTAAGCCAAAAAAGCCCAAAGTGCCAAAGTGCTTTTTGAACTTTTCAATTATCTTTATGATCAATCTTTTTAATCGTGTCATTAGATGGATTTTTCACGATACCGAATACCTAATTTACCATTACTGATTATGATGAGATAATATATAAAAAAGGAACTATCCGTATTATTCGTTCTATCCAGATAGTGAAACTAATGTTATCCAGATGATTTGGATATCCGGACAGCATGCCCTACTTGTGCTGAATATGATTGAAATTATTATTTTTGCCTTTATGTAGGTACACCTAACTCTTTTGTTGACTATACAGTTTAGCAGAATAAAAAATAAATGAACAATGATATTCTTTCTTTTACAGAGACGAGTGAAAGTGAAAAGTCGGACTTGGAAGATATAATACCACTAATTAACAACAATTCTATTAGTTAATTTAACACATTAGGTTACTAGCACTCCTATTAAATATACCTACGTTAGTTCAGAGTAGAGAATAATTATTAAGTATAGGTGACGGGAGACAGAGTTGAAAAGAATTGAGTGATATACATTTTTACTCTTAAATTGCATGCTATGTTTTATTATGTAAAAATCTCATTTTCAAGAACAAATGCGTTCCTCTCATCAATTCAATATAATAAGGTTGCGGTTCCTCACACGTCAGTTCTACAAATATTCACAGAATAAATTACCATGTTATTGCATAGTGTTATAATGTTCACTTCAACACTAGGTCCGCTCTTACACAGTATTATTCCGTGGTATTAATGAAAGTATTCCTAAACAGTTAAGTTTGTAAAGTATTAAAACTTATTAGTTAAGAAGCATTTGTTAATTTACAAATTGATAATGATAATAAAGCTAATTTACAACACTAGCTGTTTTAATTCGCGCTGAGTGAAAAGGAAAACATACAAACATATAGATAGTGATGACATTACGCAGTATAGCTTCGCTGCCCCGTCAGTGTTATCAGTTATTTGTTTACCAACTGGGTGTTATGATATTTCCTGCAGCGTGTACGTATTGTGACTGAAGTGATAGTGACCATGGCTGGTAGGACACGCCGGAGACAGGACTACGAAGGCCTGGGTGGAGGTAGGTGAATATCAAAGTGTGTTATTTAAATAGAACCGTTATCTTGCGTGCGGTTTCCGGCAGATATGTCTGTAGGTGTTTGAGAACTACATTACTGTGCGTAATGTTACTGTGTCCTGTTTAATCTTTAGAACATATCGAGGATTATTAGATTAAATGAGGATTTTCTAGAAGTTGCTGTTCGAACTTCATGCATGACTAGAGTTACTGATTTCACATGAAATCGTGCCCAAAAATAAAATTGCAATCTACCTCTTAGAGCAAATAAAGTCTGAGATCTACCTTAAATAAGAGTCTGAGAACATCATTTTATGTATACCTACTTACTTAATTATTACTTAGGTGGGTAGGTACGTATTGTTTACCCTATTTCTGAACGGAATGCGGTTGTTCTTCGTCGAGAATCGCACTGTATGAGCACAGTTTAATACTGTGGTATGAGTAACGCTCCTCATTGTTCTAGTGAACGTGCGTGAAATCAAAAGTTTGTCTCTATTGAACTCAATCCATGAAGATATAAGTACTTAGGTATTTATTACTCTTTCAATCGCGAACAATGAATAAGATAAAACTAAGTATAAACAGAATTGCTTATGTACTGAAACAGATTATAGGTAGGTCATTTTCACAAAAAGTGTACATTCGTGTTTCGGGTATGTCCCATATTTTTTTATATTTTTTATAATACTTAATTTAAACGTTTAAGAAAAACAACACTAATAATTTAGATCTGTGGTCAGTTTTCAATCAATATTGTCTAATGTTTCTGTAATTTTCAAAAATAGAAGGTAGCTGTATCTATTTTAGCGCTGTCCCAATACCATTTTCAGTAAAATAACGTAACCCTAATGTATTTTGTTGACTTAATAATATGTTTGATATTTTGGAAAGTATAGTTATTTACGATTTGTTATACAATTACAGCAATAATCTAATGCCGCACAAAATAATTAAATAATTTAATCTTAGTGAGGACATAAATGAGTTAAAATGGAAAGTTCCCTTCCGAAACATGCATGATGATGCAATTAAAACTACCATTTATGCATATTTTTTTTTGATCGGCAACATTTTTAATGCTGTTAACGGGTTCCAACAAGTATTTCGACCATTTAGCCGGCGGACGAACAACATAGACGTTAGTAACCTAAGTAACGGGCTAGTTTTGATTTTGCAGAACCGCAACTTATTTAACCGACTTCCTAAAAGGAGGAGGTTATATGTTCGTAGCGTATGATTTTTTTATTTTTAGTATGTATGTCCGCCCATTTCTCCGCCAATTGTGGATCGATTTTGAAAATATTTTTTTGTTGTTTGAAAGGGTATGCTCTCAAGGTGGTCCCATATAAATTTTATTAATTTTGCTTGGATAGTTTTTGAGTTAGCTTCAATAATACGTATTTTTTCCCACTTAGTATGTGGATGATATGATAAGTAAGTTCCTGTGACTGTTATTTACATAGCAGGTGGTATTCGAATTTGTGTGGGGTAGGTACCACAACTAAAAAGGGAAAAATAAAAACTTTTTCCAAAAAAAAACAATAACCGATTTCGGAAGTCGGTGTCTTTGGTTTTGAATTTTCGTTTTTTGCTACCAACTTCCGAAATTTAAGTTATTTTTCAATTTGTAGTGTTTTTTTGGAAGTAAGTTTACAAGTTTATTTCTTGCAAATTATTTTGTTATCTTTATTAGCTGTCAGTGAACTTAAATTGATACCAGGGTAGTTGATCTGATGTGTTAGTTCAAAATAATCAAAACAAAAGTGTTTAAAGTCAGACTTCCGTTCCGTTATCAAAACGCAGGTAACGTAAAAAATGGAATTCAAAAGTTTCGGAATGGAATTCTTAGGAAGATGATGCATTATATTTGTAGTAACGAACTATTTATAATAAAAAAACAAACAAACATTGTTACACAACTATTTTGAGTTTTTGCCAAATAGTTTATTTATTTGGGACAAACAAACAGTAACACATTATATCTGCGCAAATAATATAAACAAAGATATTACATAAATGTGAAACTCACACCGTTATCCACAGCATAGTTGTGTGACAATAAGTGTTTGTTTGTTTTTTATTTTGATAAATATTAATGCTATGTACGGGGTGGCAGGGAACATCGACACGAACACTGTTACCATGGATTCAGTACATGATTCTGGATGCCCCTGATTTCGTCAGTTATTTAAAAAAAAATCTGCTGTTTCATAGAAAAGTGCAATACCTACGCGGTTAAAATGTATGGAACAGCTATTTTTTTTTTAAATAATCGACGAAAAATTTCAAAGCCCCCTGCGTTGAAATTTTTCGTCGATTATTTCTTATTATTTCAGAATCATGTACTGAATCCATGGTAACAGTTTTTGCGTCGATGTCCATGCCACCCTGTATGATAAAAATATATTGAACAAGGTGTAAAATTTGAGTTGTGTTCAATATTTTACATTAGATTTGTAATAATTTGATCTCATTTTCTTAATAATGTGCAATAGGCTTAAGAATTCAATTCCGTTATAGGCATAGTCTATTCCGTGACTGTTCTATTTTATTGTATTTTAATTTAAATATTATTTTTAGAGCGAAACGCTATTTAATTGTTATTAGATTTTGATAATTTAGAGTGTAATCATTTGGTTAATGTAATTTTAAAAAAGAGTTCCTAAGTTGTATTCTATTTGAGAAACATACCAAAAAGTATTGAACTAATTTGGTCCAAAGAGTAACGTAATGGAAATTAAAATGATGAATAAGTATGTTTGCTATAGTTGATTTTATATTCTGTATTGAAGTACAAAACATCGCCAACCAATTTATACTATTTGATTAAATCCAAACGAGTTTTATTTTTTTTCTATAACCGAAAGGCATTAGTTTGGGAATGGAATAAATTTTGTTCCCCAGGGAAAATAAATTTCCCGCGAGGAGTTACTATTTAATTGATTATATATAGGTATATTATTTATTTATATATTATATTATTATTTAATATATATATATATATATATATATTTAATATATATTATGATTGATCGTGTGTTACGCAATTAGAGTGCACAGTATGTGACATTGCTTTTAGAAATATACCGCAGCGCAGGGTAATAATTTCGTTTTGAAATATCCTATTAATATAGTCCATGTGAAATGTTTCTGTAACTTTTTTGACATTTCATAGATGATAGACACTATGATCAATGGAATTATTAAACGGATAACAAATGAATTCCACCAACTTCCCTTCAAAAATGATACAAGATGATGCGCGCAGGCATAGAGGTATGTAATATATGGCATAATAACAGATAGTGTAATATCACTTGAAATAACGTTCATATGATATAATTTTCATATGCTATAAAATAAATAACCTAATGTCATGTGATCTAGTGTTACATTTCATTTAACCTTCTTTTGCTCTAATAACATTTAGTATAACATTCATTTCTTATAATTTACAATTTGTAAAATGCTCTTTTTTATAACGTTCAGATGACCTCATTTTCCTATTGACTAATTTTCAGCTAAAATTCTGTAATGAATAACCTCATGTGACCCAAATGATTCACCAGCATTAGAGGGAATCAAATTGTTTTATCAGACCTAATTTTATATGGAGAGGGGATAATATAATGCGGTCTCTGGCTACTAGAGTTACATTTTTCACATTCATACTACCCGGCACTAAATCCATTCTCAAAGGTCAAACTTTTTTAGTCCAGTGTTCTGTTTTGGCTCGGCTATCCCACAACCACATAAAACAGGGGGAATTTGGTATATCCTCCTTGCTGACCCAAAAGGTTGATATGCGTCGACGCATATCAGCCAGTATGTTCTATGTATTTTCTCCATAACCAAGGCTATGGTGGGATATTCTTCTTTATATTTTGTTGAATGTGCAATGGGTAAGCAACCCATTTTATTGTCATTATGTAAGAGCACACATTTGAGACTACGTTTCGATGAATCAATAAATAAACGCCAATCTCTTGTATCATAGTTTGTTAATCCCATTAAAGCCATCAAACCGGGAATATTGTTGTGAAAAGCAAAATCATCTTCTTCATAAAAGAAAGGGATCAAATGTTGTTCTCTTGTACGGTAAACTGATACATGAACATTAGTCTCTGGGGTTTTCAGATTTCTTTATTTAAGCCGTGAAGCTAGAAGTTCTGATCCTACTTTTGATAGACCAAGATCTCTAATCAACTCATCTAGATCATTTTGATTGAATGGTTTAGATTCGGACGTACTCGGGAAAGAAAAGTCACTGTCCTCATCATCACTGCCTTCTGAAAGAACTTGTAGTGATACATTAGAAGTACTGGTTTGTGCATCAGCCACAGGTTCTTCGCTGGTATTTAGAATTGGTCTAACAGCTGATAGCTGATAGATATGAAATCGGCGAACTCAAATTTCTAAGAAACAGTTTAGAAACTTCATAAAACAAATAAAAAGTTGTATTTAGTTTAACTGTGCTATACATATATACTGGAAATATATAGCTAGATGTGTAGCCGTGTGCACATACTTGATAGTACTTACTAATTCCATGCTACCATGTCATTACTCGGACTAGTAAATAGTTATTTATGGCGCACATTACTATATTTTATTGTGGTAATTTATATTAAAAGTACTAAAGTGTTTAATAAATACACTGCATTTTTTAAATTCAACTCAAAATTCAAATTCAAAATATTTTTATTAAACATACATGGGCACTAAGGAAACGTCAGAAGCTAGGTGCACGGATCCAATTGGTCGTTTCCTATGGAGAAGAGCTGAAAAATAATTGGCTTTTACAATTCTTTCAAATAACAGTGTGACTAGGTATGGGAGGACAGTGTAGGTCTTTCAATAAGTACCAGCTACTTAAGAAAATAGAAAATGGTCAACAAATCTACAGTCCACCAAGCCTACAGCGTTCTCACATTCACAAAATAGAAAAGAATCTATACAAAAGATAAATAAATTAATAAAAATAAAAAACTATTTTAATTAAACGCAATTACATGATTGCTATTACAACTATAATAAATCTGAATAATTATCATGTCCATAAAACCCACTAATAAAGAGTTTAAATTTAATCATAGGTATATAATGTCAAATAATAGGGTGAATATGTCAAGGAATAATGAAAAAAAAAAACATTATAAACATGGTAATTTGGGAGCAGTTAGTAGACTCTTACATAATTATGCCGTTAATAACGTACCAGGGAAGCCACATGTGCAGAAGGAATTATTGCCAAACTTCTTTGTCTTCCTTGTCTTTTGTGCCCGGTTGATGGCAATAGGCTCGCCCCCTATTACATGGGACTTAAACATAACTGGCGAAATGTGGGTGTACTATAGGTACACCTCTGCCTAACCCTTCGGGGAATACAGGCGTGATGTTATGTTATGTGTTCCTTGTCTTCAACGTAGTCTTTAATTTTATAATATGCTTTCTTTATAAGGGCACGTTTGATGTGAGTTTTGAACTTCCCATCGTTAAGTTCTGTAATTGACTTTGGCAACTTGTTATAAAAGCGGATACTGTTTATTAGAAATTACTTGCTTGTTTTAGTCAATCTAAATTAGGGTATCACAATTTCATGTCTACTACGTGTATTTATATTATGGAAATCGCTTCTTATTTTGAAAAGTCCTAACTTTTTGCGAACATACAAAATACTTTCTTTAAATTTATCTCTAAGGGACTCGCGAGGACCCATTTTATAGACCGCGCGGATTGCCCTTTTTTGTAAAATGAAAATTGAATCTATTTCAACTGCCGATCCCCATAGCAGAACGCCATAAGACATAATACTGTGGAAATAAGCAAAGTATACTAACCTAGCTGTGGCTATATCAGTCAACTGCTTTATTTTTCTAACTACATATGTAGCTGAACTTAATCTACCTGAAAGAGTTCCAATGTGGGCGCCCCATTGCAATTTTGAATCTAAAGTAATTCCTAAGAATATAGTTTCCGTTATTGCATCTAGTTTTTTGCCATCAAGTTAAAGATTTAGACCTACTTGAGGTACATTTGGTAATGAAAACCTAATACATTTAGTTTTGTTCGCATTAAGTAAAATATTATTAGCTGCGAACGATTTTGAAAGAACAGCCAGACTATCATTGACAAGTAAGACATCTGTATCTTTCCTGTCTATTTTAAAAATAAGAGAAGTATCGTCAGCAAATAGAATTATATCCGATAAGTTAGCCATCATGTAAGGAAGCTCATTTATGTAAACTAGAAATAAGAGCCTAGAATTGAACCTAGAGGCACGCCCATTTTAGCTAGAGACCCCGAAGACGTCGCCCCATTAACGTTTACTTTTTGCTCCCTGTTTGATAGATAGGAAAGAACAAGATCAGCAGCTTGTCCACGAATTCCGTAGTGGTGTAATTTACAGATCAGTGTATTGTGGTCAACGCAGTCAAACGCTCACAGAAAATGCCAATTACATCCTGGAACATATCCCAGGATTCTAAAACGTGACTGTTGAGTTTTACTTCTGCGTCAGTCGTCGACCTACCTTTCGTGAAACCAAACTGGTGACTATGTAAAATCCCATTTGAATTGAAATGTGACAATATCTGGTCTAGCATGATTTTTTCATATTTTTTACTCAATGCCGGTAGAACAGATATTGGTCTGTAATTAGAGGGTGAATCACTCTTACTACCCGATTTGAAAATTGGTACTACTTTACTATGTTTCATTAAATCAGGAAACGTATCGCTATCTAAACATTGATTAAATATGCTAGTTAGGACAGGTGCAATTGTGTCAATGATATCTTCAAGAACCTTAACGGCCATCCCCATAAGTCTTCAGTGTTTTTTTATGTTACGACTTTTGAATGCTTTTTTAATTGTGAAAATAGACATTTCTATTTTCACAATTAAAAAAGCATTCAAAGAACACTTTAGTAAGAACATTCCAAGTTTTGAATTCAAATCTATTGGCTTGAATTCAAAACTTGGAATGTTCTTACTAAAGTGTTCTTTTAGAAGAGATTCAGCTAGTATAGATGATGAGGGGAGAGATTTCGTAACCTCTATTGGGATGTTGTAACGTATCTAAAATGGTTTCATTATCTATTTTTAAAGACAATTCATTCTGATCTCGCTGTTTTGTGTTTTTCAGTTTCTTTGTTAATTACCTGCATTAGCTTGGGCGCAGACTCTTTTAAATATCTTAGAATAGTTTCTTACATAATTATGAATTGCTTGATCAGAAGTCCTGATTTTTCGTTATATAAATTATATAAAATATCTCTGCATTTTCTAATGCCTGATTTAATGATTTGGTATTGATTGTTACTGTCTTTACAGAACATGCTTTATTGAATTCTTGGCATACTGTAGAAAATAATGTACCTTAGTTTATGTTGGGGTCTTGTGAATCAGAACTAGCTGTTGAAAGATTGCTAAGAACATTATTATTAAATATCTTCAATTTATTTTTAGTAAGAGGTCTTAACTGAATAGTTTTATCTAAACGTAACTTTTTGTCTGATTCACAGGATATAAGTTGACCTGTATGATCAGACCTGACGCCATGTCAATGCATGTAGCCGAGGTTGCTGTTATTCTAGTTGCTACATTAAATATACATTTTAAATTGGAAGAATTCGTCGAAAAGACTGTTTTCCTGGGGATAACGCTTGACTCTAAACTACAGTGGGGTCTTCACTTAACATCACTTGCAGGGCGGCTAAGTTCAGCCGCTTACGCTGCTTGGAAAATCCGCCAACTAACAGACGTAGATTCCGCGAGACTGGTCTATTTTAGTTACTTTCATAGCATCATGTCTTGCGGTATTTTGCTATGGGGACGGGCTGCAGATATTGATTATATCTTTATTCTGCAAAAGAGGACCGTCAGAGCTATCTACAATCTCCGCAGACGCGAGTCTCTAAGGGAACTGTTTAAGAAAATTAACATCATGACGGTATCTTGTCAGTATATATATGAGAACATTATGTATGTTCGAAAAAATCTCCATCTTTTTAGTAAGATAAGTGACAGGCATAATTTTAACACTAGAAATAGGAACAAATTAGATCAACCACGTTTTAGATTGTCTAAAGTACACACTTATTTTATGGGGTACTGTGTAAAATGTTATAATAAAATACCACTCGATATTCTTCAACTAAATGAGAAGAAATTTAAAACATGCATTAAACGCACACTATGTAGACAATCATATTATAAGTTAGATGATTATATCGTAGATAAAAATGCTTGGCTTAATGCTGGTCCTGCTCCACAGCCGCTTGGGCTCACTAGTTAAAATTTTATTATTTGGAAGAGTTGCTTCCCCTTTTAAAAAAAAAATATATTTTGACATTAGGAACTTAATGTTCATTTTTGTTTCACCAACTTAATTGTTGAATGCTCCAAATAAGTAATGATTTTCTTTCTTTTTGGTGGTTAAATTCTTTTATTTTTTTAGATACATTGCAAACTATAGTTTTGTATAATTTAGAAGCATTTTTATTTTTGTAAATGTGAGACCATGGAGCCGTTTATTAACTTATTAAGATGTATGTTGACTTGAAATAGCATGGCAGTTGAGAATATGTCATGCTCACTTAAATGTCTCGCTGATGGTGGCGAGTGTGTTGGATCATTCGGTTCCCTACAAAATGGTTGAGCTGGATGGTGCTGATCCACGCGTCATGTTCGTGAACGGGCGCCGTCAGTTGAAACTGGTCATCTCTTATCTGTCAGGGCTTATTTTTAATCTTATATTTCCAATTGCTTTTGATTATTTTTTGTACATTGTTCTCACATATAGAAGCAACAAGAATGATGTACCCAGGATTTTGTAATATCTATATTTAAAAGAGTGTCCTTGGAGTTTCTTGCCCGTTCTTCTCCATAAAGATCTACGTTTTGGAATGGGCAATTAGCTTCAACTTTCTGACTAACTGACCGACTCTTTGACAATTCAAAAGTGCCTGTAAATGGTTTAATTGAAATAAATGCTTTGAGTTTGAGTTTGAGTTTGACAATGAGAACTTAAAAGCGGTTCTTTAGGAGCAAGTCTGTTGAAAAAACTGTTTTTCCAACCCTCTGTTGCACCAATTTATCAAGTTTGTAACCTATCCAGATCCTAACTAATTAAAGTACCTACTACCAACTCATCGCTATGACCAATAAATATGTAAGCACTTGACTCATAATTACGTGCCAATTACTTCGTGGCACGCCAACAGAGGCATTTAATGGCGTCAAAACCGACAGGTGGCGTAATTGTAAATAGTCCCTGTAGCCTATCAGTTGATACTAATGATATGATACGCAGTAGGGTACGTTGCACCAATTAGGCCACACGCTAACTTTATTGATGATGGTATACACCATTTTATTGTCACTGTGATACCTACATGATACGGCAAATTAAATTATGATAAGGGGTAAGTAGGTAACTTGTCTTACCAAAGGGTATCAGGCAGGGTAGGGGGCTGAATCTCTTCTAAAAGAACACTTTAGTAAGAACTACTAAAGTGTTCTTTGAATGCTTTTTTAATTGTGAAAATAGAAATGTCTATTTTCACAATTAAAAAAGCATTCAAAAGTCGTAACATAAAAAAACACTGAAGACTTATGGGGATGGCCGTTAAGGTTCTTGAAGATATCATTGACACAATTGCACCTGTCCTAACTAGCATATTTAATCAATGTTTAGATAGCGATACGTTTCCTGATTTAATGAAACATAGTAAAGTAGTACCAATTTTCAAATCGGGTAGTAAGAGTGATTCACCCTCTAATTACAGACCAATATCTGTTCTACCGGCATTGAGTAAAAAATATGAAAAAATCATGCTAGACCAGATATTGTCACATTTCAATTCAAATGGGATTTTACATAGTCACCAGTTTGGTTTCACGAAAGGTAGGTCGACGACTGACGCAGAAGTAAAACTCAACAGTCACGTTTTAGAATCCTGGGATATGTTCCAGGATGTAATTGGCATTTTCTGTGAGCGTTTGACTGCGTTGACCACAATACACTGATCTGTAAATTACACCACTACGGAATTCGTGGACAAGCTGCTGATCTTGTTCTTTCCTATCTATCAAACAGGGAGCAAAAAGTAAACGTTAATGGGGCGACGTCTTCGGGGTCTCTAGCTAAAATGGGCGTGCCTCTAGGTTCAATTCTAGGCTCTTATTTCTAGTTTACATAAATGAGCTTCCTTACATGATGGCTAACTTATCGGATATAATTCTATTTGCTGACGATACTTCTCTTATTTTTAAAATAGACAGGAAAGATACAGATGTCTTACTTGTCAATGATAGTCTGGCTGTTCTTTCAAAATCGTTCGCAGCTAATAATATTTTACTTAATGCGAACAAAACTAAATGTATTAGGTTTTCATTACCAAATGTACCTCAAGTAGGTCTAAATCTTTAACTTGATGGCAAAAAACTAGATGCAATAACGGAAACTATATTCTTAGGAATTACTTTAGATTCAAAATTGCAATGGGGCGCCCACATTGGAACTCTTTCAGGTAGATTAAGTTCAGCTACATATGTAGTTAGAAAAATAAAGCAGTTGACTGATATAGCCACAGCTAGGTTAGTATACTTTGCTTATTTCCACAGTATTATGTCTTATGGCGTTCTGCTATGGGGATCGGCAGTTGAAATAGATTCAATTTTCATTTTACAAAAAAGGGCAATCCGCGCGGTCTATAAAATGGGTCCTCGCGAGTCCCTTAGAGATAAATTTAAAGAAAGTATTTTGTATGTTCGCAAAAAGTTAGGACTTTTCAAAATAAGAAGCGATTTCCATAATATAAATACACGTAGTAGACATGAAATTGTGATACCCTAATTTAGATTGACTAAAACAAGCAAGTAATTTCTAATAAACAGTATCCGCTTTTATAACAAGTTGCCAAAGTCAATTACAGAACTTAACGATGGGAAGTTCAAAACTCACATCAAACGTGCCCTTATAAAGAAAGCATATTATAAAATTAAAGACTACGTTGAAGACAAGGAACACATAACATAACATCACGCCTGTATTCCCCGAAGGGTTAGGCAGAGGTGTACCTATAGTACACCCACATTTCGCCAGTTATGTTTAAGTCCCATGTAATAGGGGGCGAGCCTATTGCCATCAACCGGGCACAAAAGACAAGGAAGACAAAGAAGTTTGGCAATAATTCCTTCTGCACATGTGGCTTCCCTGGTACGTTATTAACGGCATAATTATGTAAGAGTCTACTAACTGCTCCCAAATTACCATGTTTATAATGTTTTTTTTTTTCATTATTCCTTGACATATTCACCCTATTATTTGACATTATATACCTATGATTAAATTTAAACTCTTTATTAGTGGGTTTTATGGACATGATAATTATTCAGATTTATTATAGTTGTAATAGCAATCATGTAATTGCGTTTAATTAAAATAGTTTTTTATTTTTATTAATTTATTTATCTTTTGTATAGATTCTTTTCTATTTTGTGAATGTGAGAACGCTGTAGGCTTGGTGGACTGTAGATTTGTTGACCATTTTCTATTTTCTTAAGTAGCTGGTACTTATTGAAAGACCTACACTGTCCTCCCATACCTAGTCACACTGTTATTTGAAAGAATTGTAAAAGCCAATTATTTTTCAGCTCTTCTCCATAGGAAACGACCAATTGGATCCGTGCACCTAGCTTCTGACGTTTCCTTAGTGCCCATGTATGTTTAATAAAAATATTTTGAATTTGAATTTTGAGTTGAATTTAAAAAATGCAGTGTATTTATTAAACACTTTAGTACTTTTAATATAAATTACCACAATAAAATATAGTAATGTGCGCCATAAATAACTATTTACTAGTCCGAGTAATGACATGGTAGCATGGAATTAGTAAGTACTATCAAGTATGTGCACACGGCTACACATCTAGCTATATATTTCCAGTATATATGTATAGCACAGTTAAACTAAATACAACTTTTTATTTGTTTTATGAAGTTTCTAAACTGTTTCTTAGTAATTTGAGTTCGCCGATTTCATATCTATCAGCTATCAGCTGTTAGACCAATTCTAAATACCAGCGAAGAACCTGTGGCTGATGCACAAACCAGTACTTCTAATGTATCACTACAAGTTCTTTCAGAAGGCAGTGATGATGAGGACAGTGACTTTTCTTTCCCGAGTACGTCCGAATCTAAACCATTCAATCAAAATGATCTAGATGAGTTGATTAGAGATCTTGGTCTATCAAAAGTAGGATCAGAACTTCTAGCTTCACGGCTTAAATAAAGAAATCTGAAAACCCCAGAGACTAATGTTCATGTATCAGTTTACCGTACAAGAGAACAACATTTGATCCCTTTCTTTTATGAAGAAGATGATTTTGCTTTTCACAACAATATTCCCGGTTTGATGGCTTTAATGGGATTAACAAACTATGATACAAGAGATTGGCGTTTATTTATTGATTCATCGAAACGTAGTCTCAAATGTGTGCTCTTACATAATGACAATAAAATGGGTTGCTTACCCATTGCACATTCAACAAAATATAAAGAAGAATATCCCACCATAGCCTTGGTTATGGAGAAAATACATAGAACATACTGGCTGATATGCGTCGACGCATATCAACCTTTTGGGTCAGCAAGGAGGATATACCAAATTCCCCCTGTTTTATGTGGTTGTGGGATAGCCGAGCCAAAACAGAACACTGGACTAAAAAAGTTTGACCTTTGAGAATGGATTTAGTGCCGGGTAGTATGAATGTGAAAAATGTAACTCTAGTAGCCAGAGACCGCATTATATTATCCCCTCTCCATATAAAATTAGGTCTGATAAAACAATTTGATTCCCTCTAATGCTGGTGAATCATTTGGGTCACATGAGGTTATTCATTACAGAATTTTAGCTGAAAATTAGTCAATAGGAAAATGAGGTCATCTGAACGTTATAAAAAAGAGCATTTTACAAATTGTAAATTATAAGAAATGAATGTTATACTAAATGTTATTAGAGCAAAAGAAGGTTAAATGAAATGTAACACTAGATCACATGACATTAGGTTATTTATTTTATAGCATATGAAAATTATATCATATGAACGTTATTTCAAGTGATATTACACTATCTGTTATTATGCCATATATTACATACCTCTATGCCTGCGCGCATCATCTTGTATCATTTTTGAAGGGAAGTTGGTGGAATTCATTTGTTATCCGTTTAATAATTCCATTGATCATAGTGTCTATCATCTATGAAATGTCAAAAAAGTTACAGAAACATTTCACATGGACCATATTAATAGGATATTTCAAAACGAAATTATTACCCTGCGCTGCGGTATATTTCTAAAAGCAACGTCATACTGTGCACTCTAATTGCGTAACACACGATCAATAATAGTCATAATTTTTAAGGGTAAGTATTGCAAATCCATTGTATCATATGTTCGAAATATTTGTCTGCTCGACAACGTAAATAACGCAATTAATGTTGTTGAACTGTCAAAATGGAACAGGTTGTGATTGATCGTGTGTTACGCATTATGGTGCATCTGTGGTTCCGGTAATCTGTGGTTCGGGTCCAATCGGGAACTTCTTCTTAACCGATCACACGTTAACTGACACTGCAATAATATTCCAGTTTCCAGAACTGCACAATGGCTGGAAACAGGCCGCACAGTCGTGCGGTCGTTGCACCGAACTGCAAACAGAGTCCATCACTACATCCAGCAGTCAACGCAGCCTTGGAGGACATTGTGTAAGTTTTTAGTATTTTTTACACCCATCTTTACATATCATAAAACAAAGTCCTCCCACCGCGTCTGTCTGTCTGTCTGTAGATCTGAACTCAATAAACTCAAAAACTACCGAACGGATTTTCAAATGGTTTTCAGCAATGGACGGAGTGATTCATGAATTCATCAAGGTTCTGTGTAAATTGGCTGAAATATGACGATTATCGTTGAAGATAAGAGAAAAAAATTTGCCGACTAGTGACTGGGAGCTTTACTGGCGAGCGCCGCGTATACCGTAAGAGATACATAAAATATTATGTCCTATAGGAATGTAAAAAAGTTTAACAAAAAAAGTCCGCGATGATATCTATATCTTCTAAGGATGACCCACAGTAACCATTATTATCTTTCAGAATTTGATAAAAATTTCATTGTTATATCCGAAGACTTTTTGGCCGGTATTATATTAATCCTTATCCAATAAAATATATTATTTAAATTGGGCATTTAATTTAGATTAAAATATACCGTGAAATCATATCATTTAAATGAATGGTTTAAAACTCATCAGATTCAAAATTACGCGTAACAACGTAACAAAATAATTTTAACTTTTTACCAAAAATATAATTAATGTACTTATCCTCGGCTATTAGATATATAATCCCGGTAGTACGTTCCCGTGGGATATTTTCCGACATCCACGCGGGCAAAGCCGCGGGCAAAAGCTAATAGGTAATATGACATGATCACTCAATCAGCCTCTAACGCGTGTAAACGAAGCAGAGAATCACAGACATGTTCTTTTCGTCATTCTGATAAAAAAAAAATGTACAAAACTATTCCTGAGAACCTTGTGGTTACGGAGATATTGAAGGTTCCACCTTTTTTCACGTTTTCTTACGAAAACAAGTTTTAAATGTTATAATTAAACTTTAAATCCCCGAATCCTGTACCGTTGCATGTACCTACACGCACAACGCCTTGCGTGCGTTACATTGCGCGCTATCGTAAACAGCGATTTTTCACACCAAAAATAAAAGTCGTTTCCCAGCAATATTACTTAGTTTTATGTACACAATGCGTATACGATGGCTTTGTAATCTTTTTTCACCCTATATGTGGGCTGGGACTAACTTAAGCCTCCTATGTAAGTCACCACGCGAGCCCAATGCAGGTTGGTGGGCGTCGCAGTCGTGTCTTCTTTGGTTCCTGGACATGTCGGTTCTTCACCCTTTTTTGAGTAGTCGTGATGAAATTAGTGACTTTATTAATACTAAAGTGATCCATTTTATTAAATGCTTTCATTGTCAGCCTTTATCAACCGCCAAAAACATGATCGTTATATATAAATGAAACGGCCATAACGCGGTTTCGGGACCTAATTGCGGCACGGCATTCAGAGCGCAGTGAAAAATTGAATTGTGTTGGTTTCTATTTTTATATAGGCGCCTATTCTGAAAAGAGTCACCGGACAGCTATTAATCACAGGGCACTCCTTTGACTGGTCGTGGTCGCCCACAGTTCATCAAGTTTCGCCAACTGCGTGCTGTGCAAAGGTATAGCTAGCTCGTCTATCAAATTAAATGAAAAAAAGAAATCTAGCGGGACTGTTCCAGTTTCTTTATGTTGTTGACCTTTTTAATGATAAAACCAACCCTGTATTCCCCAAAGTTGTACCTAGGACCTGTAAAAATTACTGAGACCCACTTTTCGCCGGTTATGATTGAGCTGCATGAGTCATGACTGGCAGTTTTTATTTATTAAGTATGTGGAGCATCTATTAGAGTAGCCTACGGCTTACACACCTTCAGCAGTAGGTATGTAGGTGTGTGGTGGTGAACAACCACAATATCTGTAATGTTTATGGTGTACATAATAAAGAATATTCTATCTATCTATGTAGGTACTTACCTAGATACAAATCAATACACTTCACAAATCAATGGCAATCAAGGATTTGTGAACACTGAATACAGTTTTTTTTTATTGCCATAT
This sequence comes from Omphaloscelis lunosa, assembly GCA_916610215.1. Taxonomy (NCBI): domain Eukaryota; kingdom Metazoa; phylum Arthropoda; class Insecta; order Lepidoptera; family Noctuidae; genus Omphaloscelis; species Omphaloscelis lunosa. The sequence goes on along the minus strand of OU744250.1, from coordinate 1,478,636 downwards.
TTTTATTACGTTACTTTACACAATTAATAGGTGCCAAAAGTTATTGGATTTAAAATAAAATATTTTGAAGACAAATTCAGCTGTGTGTGCAAAAAGCTGCCGTATCTACCTATGCCTAGGTACAGTACTATAGGCAAGAAGTGACCTCGGTAAATACGTAGGTAGGTTCTAAGTACACGCAGTTCACATAGAACATAAATGACCAAACAGACGAAATTGGGCAGTAACGAATCCTGCCACCCAGTACCTAAGATTATTGGAGGAATACCATAGAAAGGGATTGAGTCATTGAGGGTTTAACCCCCATCTTCCTAGACGGAGGGTTCCTATATCTATCCATTTCGAATACGCCAAGAAAAAAATATATAGCTTTTTGATACTATGACGGTATCATCCCTGAAGAAAAATGAGATTTGTTTCAAAATTATTTAACATTTTAGTACCGTTAGTTAGCTTAAGCCGAAGTGGCAAAGTGGACAATTTTCAGCAAATTTCGTTAATTCGAATGGCCAGGAAATGTCCAACCTCGTTATTATTATAATTTTAATCCGCCGTATCCGCAGGGAAGGATCAGGGTGCCAGATACCGCAGACAATACGACACGAGCGAGGTCGTCGGGAGCACTCGGGAATACTCGAGGTGTGTCGGGGCACTCGGGAATATTCGGGATACGTCAGGTGTCGTCACTGACCTGCCGCAGTTGATACTACTGACCCAACAGGAAGCTTTTAGTGCTGTGACGTGTCAGGGCTGCCCCGACAGGCTACTGAAATGTCAATGTCTTTTCAGTAGCTCACAAGTGTGTTTAACTTACTGACCTACATAGCTACTTGGCTAGCGTTGTCCTTCAGTTGAAATGGAAACTAATGTTTGGTAATGCTTATTCTCATTAACAATTAATGTACTTACCTAATCACTGTAGGCAAGCAGGTATTATCTTCTTTTGTTGCTTGCCCTTGGATGACAATTATGTAAAGCACGACGCGTTGTGGAAGACATTTTATTTATATAATAACTAGCTGCGCCCCACAGTTTCACCCGCATAAAACTCCGTGGGAATATCGGCAAAACAGAGTCCTATGTCCTAACCCAGGTCATGGTCTACCCATGTGCTAAATTTCATTCAAATCTGTTCAGCAGTTTTAGCGTGAAAGCGTAACTAACAAACTCACTGTCGCATTAGCTTATTACTGTCCCACTGCAGACAGTTTTTCTATTTTTATAAAATTGTCTCATCTGCCTTGCCTTCTCCCAACTATATTAGGGTCGGCTATCACTCTAACCGGATGCAGCTGAATAACATTATTTACAAATTATTGTTATTATTTATTTATTCCATTTTTTATATAAAAATGTTTACAAATGGTCCAGGTACTTGTTATTAGGCAGGTTTCCTGAGTTTTATCGTTTATTTTTATTGATGTGGTATAAAAGCAACCCTCATTATTCTATTGTTTGAATACGAGTAAATATTTTTTACTTTCGCACAAAATACTCTATCTACTCTGCTTTTCCATACTTTCATGTTAATATTAAAAATGTGAAAGTAACTCTGTCTGTTTGTTACCTCTTTATGCCTTAACGTGACCTGGGTTGGTACATGGGATTCTGTTTATTCCGGTACGTAGTACGTTCCCGTGAGATAATGTTCGATCTTCACGCGTATAATCAATTAAGGTTTTGTGTAAATTGGCTGAAATATTATTATGTCGGTTATTCTTGAATATGTCGGAAAAAATCATGCCGACTGGGAGCTTTACGGTTGTGCACGACGTATACCATTAGAGATACATAAAATTAATGTTCTACAGCATTGTACATCTTAAAAAATTCAACAAAAAAGTTCACAATAGCCTATGCAGACTTTTTTGTCTATTTTCTAAGGACACAGAGTTACCATTTTTATCTTACAGAATTTGGTAAGAATATCATTGTCATTTCCGATGTTATTTTGACCGGTATTATATTAATCTTTATCCAATAAAATATGTTATTTAAATAGGGCATTTAATTTAGATTAAAATACTCCTTGATACCATCACTCATCATTTAAAGAGATATCACAGATTCAAAAATATGCGTAACTAAACAATTATGGTTGACGGTGCGGTGCAGCGCTAGGAAAATAGTCAAAGACTTTTCCTTGGCTATTAGGTGTGCGATCATCGCTTCGCTTTCTTTTAATCCCGGAATAATTTTCGATCTTCACGAGGGTGAAGCCGAGGGCAAAAGCTAAAGTATGGTCAAAATCAATAAATCATTTATTTTGTTTGATTGATTGATTAATGATACATCTACTTTGTATTTCTAGTTAGTTACGGTATGAATCGTCAGCTTATAGAAAATATAAACCACGCAACGTCCTTGCACAAAGCTTGAGTCGAAAAAAACTTTTTATAACTAGATAGGTATTTTCAATCAAAACTCCACGTCGACAATATTTTTGTGGAGCGATCAATTTCAATTAACAAAATAATCATAAAAGTATTTGCAGTCTACGCATACCTATCAGTACATTGAATTTTAATTTAAAAAAAAAGCACCCGTGAACAGTAAAAATGAGAATGTAAAAAAAAAATCGGCCGTGTGCGATCAATCGAGTCAATCAATTTTTTTTATTTGTGTAACAAAGGTCGGACTCACACATGAAAGGTTCTGTAGGACCGTAGAATATTTAAGGCTATATTTTTTAATGATTAAGATCGAGCAAATAACACTGAGAACATGTTTTTTTTAGGAGGACCTTTAAGTTTCAACTTTAGTTAATTTTTTTCGGCCATAGTAGTACACCGTCTGTGAAAATTTCAAGTTCAAAAGAAACAGCTCTATGACGAACGGACGGACAGCGGGGCCTCAGCGGTAGGGTCCTGTTGGCACCCTTTGCGTACGGAACCCTAAAAAACCCTAGTTTTTATTAAAGTAACAACTAAACATTGGTAACTAACGATTAGGTATTTATTAAAATGTAGAGTTCCATTTACTAATAACTATGTTAAACTAATAATAACTAGATTAAAGAATTGTTATTCAAATGTAATTAATTTATTAAATTAATGGAAGCTCTTTCACACTCTAGGTAACAAAGCTTTTAAACTCGCGAGCCACACGTTGTTATTAAAACAGTAGGTGTTACTGTGCCACAGCAGTAGGTATTACTGTGCCACAGCACTAGGTATTACTGTGCCACAGCAGTAGGTATTACTGTGCCACAGCAGTAGGTATTACTGTGCCACAGCAGTGGGTATTACTGTGCCACAGCAGTAGGTATTACTGTGCCACAGCAGTAGGTATTACTGTGCCACAGCACTAGGTATTACTGTGCCACAGCAGTAGGTATTACTGTGCCACAGCAGTAGGTATTACTGTGCCACAGCACTAGGTATTACTGTGCCACAGCAGTAGGCATTACTGTGCCACAGCAGTAGGTATTACTGTGCCACAGCAGTGGGTATTACTGTGCCACAGCAGTAGCAATTAAATGAAAGAAAATTTAAAACTCAGATTAAAAGTACACTTTGTAAACAAGCATATTACAAATTAGAGGATTATATCCAAGATAAGAGTGCTTGGAAACATGCTGGTCCTGCTCCATAGGACAATTTAGAATCAAGACAAAATCAAACAGGTTGCTAATTTAATTGTTAAATTTATAATTTTGTATTATATGACATTGATTTTACATTCTGTGATTACTTCCTCACACACTGACTTATTAATTTTAAAAACATTAGGAAAATCGTCTACTTTTACTATGTTTGTAAATATGTGAGCACCATGTATCTATCATATAATTAAATTATCTGTCGTTGCTTCATTTTTAATTCTTTTTACCTATTGTGGTATAGTAATTTTATTCTAGGTGCATCGTCTTCACATATAATTATTTAAGTAATGTACGTACTAATACAAACTATTGTAAAACATTTTAAAAGAGTAACGGTGGAGTTTCTTGCCCATTCTTCTCCATACGAAAACTACCTTTTGGAAGGGGCGACTAGAATCAATTATATTATTTTGTAAATTTTGACGTTCAAAAGTGCCATACATGGGCCTATTTGAAATAAATGTTTTGACTTTGACTTTGACTTTGTAGGTATTACTGTGCCACAGCAGTTGGTATTACTGTGCCACAGCACTAAGTATTACTGTGGCACAGCAGATTTCCGCAAGGTCGCGCCTGAATCAATTAACTATCTGTTACTTAAAATGTTGTTCTACAAAAATGATATATTCTACAACGTTTTTTTTTTCTTTTTGTAACGTTATTGATATTTTTAGGTTTTAGTATCGTTACAAACTTTGGAGCGTTATAAGATAACATTTAGTGTACTGGAACGAAATAAATTTCGTTTTCAAGTCCCTGCATTAAACACCCAGAGCACTCCTGAGCATTTACGCCGCCCTCCGAGCGGTAAATTTTTAATTACTTATTCAATTAGCCTAAGATTAGAACTTAGGACTAGAACATCAGCTGTGGGGTAGTTGCTTAGCACACATAAAATAAAAATATTTATCGCAATGGGTTTCATTTTGACAGTTCACCCACATTGCGTTATTTACGTCGTTAAGTAGACGAATTTTTCAAACCTATGCAATGGATTAATTATTATTCAAAACTCTCGAATTGTGATTGAAACTGTGTTACGCAATTAGGGTGCTGGCTCGTTTCTGGGTATACTCATTGTTGTCTGATTTATATAGAAGAGCTTTCCCTCATCCCCGTGAGATGAGGTACTTTATTCGATTTTGCTAACCCAATAACTCCCGTCACCGCTGGGTTAGGTTGATACGCTTGATAAATTAATTTTCTTCAAGAAAAATGTCATATTACGCGTCGAAGATTCACGCGTCGCGTGTCTTAAGCGCGCCAGGAGGTGTCTTTACTGAGATAATGTATAGGTACCTTGTGCTACTTGATGCTAATATTATAAATGTGAAAGTAACTCTGTTTGTCTATTCGGATTTCAATGTTTGGTACACAGGTAGACCATGAACTTGGTAGGACATACGATACTTTTTATCCCGGTAGTTCCCGTGGGTACATTTATGACCTTTACGCGGGCGAAGCCGCGGGCAAAATCTAGTCTCATACAAGTAATTATTTAAAATCATAATTATTTTGAAGTTGTACAGCTATCATGTCCTCATGCGTGTAGTGAATGAGTTATAAAATCTTTCATAATTATGGGATGGCGTGGTCACTGGACAGCCCGGCACTCCCTGGAACCTAGCCTACATAAGGATATAGTAATGAAAAAAAAACTCTTCATAATTATTACTACCCTCATTCAGTCCTCTATCTATTAAATAAGTTATTATATACATACATATTTTGATGATGATTGCTATGTCACATACATACAAACTAAGTACGCTTTTTTACAAAGCGTATAGTTTTTGGCAAAATGATCCTTGATCGTTTTCGACTGTCACGATCAGCGATATTTAAAAAATTCGAAGAACCAATAGTCGAATAACCAACGTACATATTCGCAATCGATTTTTTTAAATATGTATGGGTCGTTTTCAAAATTTATGTACATTTTGTTGTAATGTCTCCACCAACTTGCTGGTAAAATAAAATACAGTACGAAATGTAAATATATAGATCAACATTCAGATTAATTAGTAATAAAATTGCAATTATAGATTTTTTTAAATATGGAAATTGGTTTTATTGCTTTTAAAAATTTAATTTAATTCCTGTCATAATTTGTTTGCCATACAAAATTGCTATGTCCACAGTCGCGCGTATTTCAAAAATGCAGCAAATAATAAATAATGCACGCACCATGTAACCAGATTCAACAATTTTTTGTCAGCTGAAGGGGGAAGTTATTAGAAATATACTATAAAACAATGTAATTTTAGTAAACCATTTATTTATTTGGTCATAAACACGTGTCTCATTGGCGTTCCGTTGTGTGATTCCTTTTTTAACGTTGCTATTTTATAATTGTATAAGTAAATTCCTAATTTAGTGTGGGATTTTTATGCATCAAAATAGTTCAAAGTTTCTTTCGGCTACGCCATTTTGTTTAGTAACCGTGGGTTTCGATTCGTGCGCGTCATAAAAAGGACATTAAGAAGTTGTGTTAAAAGTGCGTAAGTTAGCACAACTTACGTGAATTCGGTAAGTACATACTACTTATACTTTATAGTGCAGCATGTCAGTGTAGTTAATGCTATAATAAAGTCATATGCATGTTTCACGAGTAACTCGACGGTGAAATTACAAAAATCTCATTCTCGTGAAATGAAAAAAAAAAACGTTAATTTTGTTCAATTGTGTTACCATTTTTGTGCCACGTGACACTTAGGGCTTGTCACAGTATATTCACTTAAATGTGAATAGTAATTCCATTTCCGTTTGCGAAAGATGCCGTTAACGCCCGCTGAACAACAAAGACGTTACCGATAGCCTTTAAAATTAAAACATCCACAAAAATGGAAGGAAGTACAAGAAAAAAAATTGATTAGATTCGTCGCCTTATTCTTCAATTGTGTTACTTTTGTGTCACAATAACACAAAAAAATGTACATACATTTATTTTGAAAACGACTTGTATAGTAAGTTTTGTAATTTAGTTCTAAATGTAAATAGTTGTTGTATAATCATTTACTACTGAAAATTGTTGGTTCTGGTGACGACATTATGTAACTTTTTAGAAGCTTTATGTTGCCGAGTCACCTTTGATTGCGCTGCCTACGCCTCTGCTTCAAGATCTCATTCACTTGAAGGGTTTTTTTTATAACTGAGAGCTTTCTCAAAGCTTTTAGCTAAGGGTCCCTTAAGACCATATTTTCCTGAAGATGAAAGTAACGTCATCGCCGAGAATATTCGTCCTGCTATTGATTAAAAAACCAAAATTAAAATGTGCTTTAATACATTTCGCAGTTCCCTAGATTATACCAGTTTGCCATTGTTTAACTAAATCTTGTAGGAGGCGAGCCTGTTACCATTAACCAAGCCGAAGTCTAAAGATCGAACCCAGGACCCCGTACTCAGCAATCATGCTTGCGACACTACACCAACGAAGCAAACGTATCATTAATATAATATTAAATACCAAGTTTGACTTGAACTATTAAGCTGTCTAAATAAAGAAACACCATCAGTTTTACTAACAAAGTGTTTGGCGAGTGGCCTTTCGTAGCATAATAAAAATGTCGGCCACAGTCCCCAGCCCCAAGTGAGGCACCCTTGATATTCACTGACATTTTGAAAAATACGAAGTTACCATTTTATTACACAATAACTTCTCAATTGACACAATTCTCTAAGCCTCGCTAAGTTTACGATACGTCCTCGGGAATAATGCCCTCGGATATAATATTCATTTACAATGTGCCATGTATTAATAGAGTTTGAAATAAGTTAGGTAGGTTTATAGGTTGCACAATATATGTATTTGTTGTGGGCCAACTGCAAATGGCGGCCAACAATATATTTACAATTGAGGATATCTTAGTTATATTCATTATCTATAGTCATACTGATTCAACTGCCTCATTTGTCGAAGTGTGATAGCTGAACATTGGAACCAGGTTCGATCCCTGATTTTGGAAGTGTAATAGTATTTAAAAAAAAAAGCAACCCGGCAATTGTGAATATCCGGCCGGTTAGTGGCAATAGACTCGGCTCCTAAAATATGGAACTTAAACATATCGGACGAAGAGGAACCTCTTCGGGGAATATATGCTTGATGCTAAGTTTATGTTACTTTTCACCTGAATTCGTGTACACACCGTACCAGTTTAAATTTGCCAAAAATGACATTTAATGGAGGTCGGGGCTCAAGTGACGCAGAGCTCGTCACGCGACGATGTTCCGTGAATGCGAAACATTCGGAATATTTATGAAGTGTCCGCACTCCGCTGCCGACCACAATACATGTTGTGTTCTATGTCATTCCTTGAAAAACGCCCCAAATATTTTTGCTAAGCCGTCAGTTACGTTGCAGAAACAATTTCACAACTCACGTTTCAAAATAACTTGATTGGAATGTTTCGAGACTAAGTTAGATTGAGTTTGTCTTATCCTGGCTTGGAGTTGGAATCTTTAAACCTACTTGAAAATTTTCTGACGTTCATTTGTCTCTCACTTTCATCAATATTATAGTTACTCTAGGTCTCATATCATATAATTTTTATCACACCTGCTCTGAAAATACATACTAATTATACCAATTAGAGGGAAGAAACGCCTTTATCCCGCCCTTCAAATCCTTTCATCCCAAGGTATGGAAGTTTGTATGAAAATCCTTCCGACCCAAGGGTGGGAAGTATGTATGAAATTCCATTACATACCCGGTTTTTCTTTTTTTTTTAATTTGTCAGCAGTCATACTGCCAAGAGACTTTAACTGTCTACTAATTAAATTTCAAGTAAATTGTTACTGGCCACATACAGTTTTTTTTTTTTACCAGTTACCAACCTCCTTGGTGCATACAGAAAATTAAAAACGAAATTATTTTTGTATATAAAACGCGCGGAATCACGGAAGAAGTGGCTTCTTCAAGCCTTCAACTAACTCAAGATGTAAACATGTCTCAAAATATCAAGATACCCGGACAAAATGTAACATTTTATAATAGCTGCACTTTTAATAATTGTACTTTTAACTAAATATAAACATTTCTATGCATTTATGTCCATAATTTTCCTCGTAAGTGTAATAAAAAGCACTATACATCCCTCAGGATAAAGTACAGTTCCATACCTCAAATGGTTTGCGCCCCTCGCAAGCTCGTGGCGCAAATGCCATAATCTCGGTATGGAACTGTCACTTTCTTCCCTCTGAAGTAATGTACTATTATCTTTCTCCAAATTCTTATCTAACAAGGTTAGAATAAGAAGAAGGATAAGTAATGAAGTCCGGAAGTAATGAAGAGATGGCCTTTGTGCTGACTTAACTTTTGCCTTTTACGGTGAACAATCAAGTTTATTGGACAAACAAATGTTCCCCAATAGTCTTTAGTAGATAGTGAAAGGTCAAATCTGGCATAAGGGAGCGCCCGTGCGCTGGCCGCCGGTCGCTGGTCGCGTGTATTACTGTCGCAGACGGCTCGTCAGCACGGTCAGCACTAATTCGGGATCACAATAAATGAAATTTCTGTTCAACTATGATTGATAAACCTGCCATGGTTTCCGTTCACTGTCGGGATAGTCTTTTTGAAGTAGGACTATAATGCCTAGATACTTAACTGAAATTTTGGCGTTAGATAGTATTCTTACATATTCACATAAAAGTTCATTTTCAGGCTTTCAGGAGTCTCATATCTTTGAGTTATAAAATTACATGTTTTAGAAATGTAACTGTCGGCTTACCAATCTAATAAAGTTAAAGATGACACTGATATGCTACTGATATGATAAATGTAAATAAAGCTCGTCCTAAGGTTATATTAATTAGCGGTATAAATTCTGTGAAACGGAATATAAAATAAAAGCTTGTAATTATGGTGACACTGAAACGAGTTATTAAATCGATTTTTCCATGATGTCTCTGTTATTATTGTACACTTCACAACGCACTCTATGCAAATGCAAACTTCAAAGCCTTACTTCGCATACCAGCTATATATATATTCCTCAGGGGTCAAACTATACGGTTGCTTCGGGAGGTTCCTGTTCCGGAAAAGGCGGAACGAAATGCTCGGGTGTCACCATTGTGTGGATCGCCCGAAGGACACGGTGGAGCAGACGGTGGACGTCTGCCCGGCTTGGGCGGGACACTGCCGGCGCCGTGTCCTCGTGGAGGCGATCAGCGGCGTTGATCTTTCCCTTCCGGCCCTGGTCCGGGTCATGGTATGGAGCGAGAGAGCATGGGAAGCCGTCACCTTGTTCTACGCAGCAGTAATGATCGCGTAGGTGGAGGCGGGACGCATGAAGGAGAGGCAAATTTCGTGCCCTCACGCTCCTAGTCGCCGCAGGAGACACCCTGGGCGTCGGGAATCCCAGGCCGATTCCCGGCCACCATAAGCACGGGCTTGCGGACGGTGAGCAATGGGTAGCTCGCCGTCCGATAAGGATCAGGCCCGGGTCGACGGCACGTTGTGCCACGCGCGCCTCAAAGAGATGTCAGCATAATTGACGGGGTTCGCTAGGGCCGATGCCTGCCGGGGTCGCGGGAAAGTCCCAAAGGGTTACCGTGCCCCTGGCAACACACAGGCAACTGACGGAACACGGGTGGGTTTTAGTCAGTAGGAGTCTGACACGCCCTCCCGGTCCGCCCAGACCGGGAGAAGTTATTTGATAATTCCCCACACAATAAAAATAAAGATATCTCTGGTAATAAACAGACGGAAACACTTTCTAATCCACAATACCTATCAGGGTAGAACACGAAGTTGTAAAATATTATTCTTTGGGTTGAACCATGGTTGAACAAATCACAGACTTTTCTAACTTAATCTTGTAAAGTAAAATTATAAGGTGTTCTAGCGGTGTTGGTGTACGAACTTCTCCGTCCTGACCTCTGTGGCGGACACACATTTTACAACAAAGCGTGCCCATGTCGTGGTTTCTTGGCAAGCTCCCGTCATCAGTGTCAATCTGCCAGGCTGCTAGCTGCTACGTCAGTGACAGTCCGCCAATCTATTACTATACTCTATGGTCCGCCACAGAGGTGTGCTAGGACGGAGGAGCGCGTACACCGCTATAGTGCTTAATTTATGTGTAAAATTACAAGATCGAAAGAATTCTAGAGAAACACTTTTATTATAGGTAATTGATGTAGGGTACCTGTTTAATTTCACTAGTTAGTATGGTGTGAGAAGGGATTTAAATGTACAATTTGCGTGAATCGTGATCGCTCCTTTCCGATGACAATACATTTTTTCTAAAGATGGCCGGATGTAGTAGCCAGAATTATATATCCGTACAAGTCATTCTGTTGTAACCTTTATAAAAATGATGATCAATTTTCAACGTTTCGACCATACATATATTATACGTTTAATAATACATCTTCGACTTTGCCACACAGGGATGCTAGACGTACGATAAATTATCGTAGGTACATGCACGATTGCAACCCTCCTCCGAAGTGGGATGAAACGGCTATTTAGCAAAAATATTGTGACGAAAACCATAATAAAAAACAAACCTGCAACAAAAATTGTAAAAGGGGCTTTACTTTCAGCGCAATGCGTAAAAAGACAATCAAAAGATTGCTGTTATGGTTTTAAAGCAACTGTGAAAATGATATCTCGAATGACTATAGTAGTCCTTTATTCAAAAATTGCTGGAGCTGCTGCAGAGGTAGAAGTGAATAGTTACTCTGATGATCCCACTCTTTTGTAAAATAAATAAGTAACTTTTTAAATTTCTTTTTCATTTCAAAACTTCCTATCTTATGTCTAGTTTTGCAAACTAGATAAGCGTTCCGCGCGGCTCTTGCAGTTGTGGTACGATAATAATTTTTCATCTGGTACGATAATTTTCGAATATTGATGCGTTAATTCACCCGCACTCGTCTGGCAACACGCCACATCAACGCTTTTAGGTGCTTGTCAAATTGACATGTCATGTTGTCGGCTCCATTTGCATTGTATAAACATGTTTCTAGGTATGATCAAGGCCATCAATGGCTGTACGTAACCTTTCCACCTTCTAGGTTAGTGGATGTAAATTAATATAGTGTAAACAGTTCCCCATTTCCCATCCGTTTACCATGTAACAGCCATAGTTGGGGTTGTGTCGGTGGCCGGAAGTGCCGGCCACCGTGCCCACGCCCACTTCCGGCGGCCCAGCCCACTGCTACGTCATCATTACTTACCCCACTATGTTACTGCAAAGGGTTTCACTTCATAAAGCCTTTTTAAATTAATTTTTACTGCGTAAGTGGCATTGATAGATAGTTTTTTTAGGAGGCGCTAAATATAACAACTGCACAATGAGTCGATCAGTGAAGTATTAATTTGTAAAGCTTGCAGGGGCGAATATTCGTAACGAGCAAAAATGATACTGAATGTTAGGTACCTTAGATTTAATAAATAAATAATTTGATATATTTGTTTGGCGAATTCGAACAAACTTTCACCTGGTAGGTACTAACCTAGTCTGTCTTACCCTGCTAAACATTGCTGCGAAAAGTTTTTGGCATCTGGCACATTTTATACGGAAAATCCGGGAAAATATATTTGGAGGTTAATTCTCCCTTAAAATGTTTCTTTGTCTACATTCCCGGGTCGAAATGAAATGCGCATTCATAATTAATGTAACTTGGTTATTTATTCCTAGAATTCAGTCTACAATATTTTACATCATGACACCATCTGTCAGCTCGCTAAGCTGACCCCTCATTCATTTTAAATACGAATTAGTGTTTGTCTCTTAAGATGCCATCAACTTGTAAAGTATTTATGAAGGGTGCATAGTAAAACTATGCAGGCTAAGGCCTCTTACAGTACCGACTAACCGAATAATTAAGGTCCTAACTCCGGAAATAGAAAAACTTCACAAAAGCCACCTTGACAGTACATGACACTTTTAGAACACAAACACGGAAGCTATTTTTACTTTAGAAAAAAAAAAATTTATCGAAAATACAACCGACTTCCAAACTACAAAGTGAAAAATACCTTTAATTTCGGAAGTCGGTGTCTTTGGATCAGTATTTAAGTTTTTTGCCACCGACTGCCGAAATTAAAGTTATTTTTCACTTTGTAGTTTGGAAGTTTTTTTTTTCACTTTTTTGTGGGTTGGTTTGTAATTCATCAGTTCCACTTTACCAAATGGTGCTTTTCGAGAGTAAAGGCATGAGTTAATATAAAAAAAAACGCAAATCGCTATTGGTGCGCCTATAAGAAGAGTTTCCTCGATTTCTCCAAGATCCCATCATCAGATCGTGACCAAATGACAATGGGGCCAACTTAGAAGTATACCCTTTCAAACAAAAAAATATTTTTTTAAATCGGTTCAGCCGTCTTCGAGTAATCGGGGAACATACATAAAAAAAAAAAACTAAAAAATCCGACGAACTTCTTTTTTGAAGTCGGGTATAATCTAAACTTATATTATAAAGAGAAAAGATTGATTTTTTGTATGTTTGTGTTTGTTTGTTTCGATTTCACGCTAAAACGGCTGAACAGATTTGAATGAAATTTGAGTTAGGACATAGGATACTTTTAATCCCGATGGGATCGAGACTTATGCGGGTGAAACCGCGAAGCTCAGCTAGTTAGATATACATATATCTGGTATATTTAGAATGTCCAACACTCAAAAACCTCCAACCACAGCAATTAAAAACAAACCGCTCAGTAAATCGTTCGCAGATTAATCGCTATCGGTCGCGAGTTACGTCAAGGTCGATTATTTCAGTATCATTTCTCATTAATACGTTCCGCTGATAATATCGATTATATAAACTCGAGGACACACCGACTGTCGCCGCTGGAAAATCGATGTGTTTATATCGGCATCCGATTTTCGCTGACTTTTTCCAATTGTGCAGAGGGTCAAGAACGACAAAAAGCTTTCGTTTTGATTAATTGACTTGTACGTATGTTATTTATGAAAATAACTAGGTAGCTCTTGCCCGCGACTTTGTCTGCGTGTATTTTTTATTTCACCCTTTTTTAATACAAATATTCGGGAAGAAAACTATCCTTCTCCAGGTCTCAGGCTAGCTACCACCTACTAATTTCATACCGATCGGTTCAGTGGTTTAGGCACGAAAAGGTAGCAGACAGACAGACTGTGTTACTTTCTCATTTAAATAATTTCAAATCAAATCAATTATGAGTCATTATTCAAATTAGACTGAGAATCAGCACTTTTCGAACGTCAAAATTACATAAGACATCCCCCAAAACGCCCACTCTTCACCACTTCTTAGTGCTTTAGCTGGCAAAAAGAAGTGGCGCAACAAACTCCCCAGCTTAAGCAGCTGTCTGTACAGTTAGAAAAACTTGATTCTATACAATAGTATGAAAAATAATTTACATTACGCAAACAAATATTGTTGTGGATATGCATATCTTATTGTATGACAGCAGACAATATACTTACATATGTAAAGGCTTTCGTAACACAAGATTTTCCTCCTAAAATAAGCTCCGACAAAAGCTTGAGGAATAAATCCTCAGAGCTCTGACATCTTTGATTAAGTTAGGATCAATAAACCTCATGCATTATACATGTTATTTATAGGACAAGCAAATATATATCGATATTTAATTTCAAAAGACAGATGAATAGTAAGAAAGAGATATTTAGATTAACAAATAAATTACCCAAGTACCTATATGTTTTTCATTAAATGTTCTGAAGCCAAGCTTACCTCGTGTTAGAAAGAAAGAAAGAAAAATGCATTATTATTCGATAATAGGTAATGAGCTAGCCGAGTACGAATTGAATATCGAGAGTTTTTGTTCGCTAAACATAAACTAAACATGTGAACTTTGGTTCTTTCAGAACTAAGTTTTTGTCAGTCATTTACATTTGTAAACTTCCGTAGACTAGAATCTTTAAAACTCTTTAAGGATATATAATCTTTAAACTTCCTTATAGAACATAGAAAGTATATTATAAAAGCTACTTCCTTTCTTATTTTTGATTGCCGGTCTGATTTACCTAGCCTACCTAGGTAGATACTAATTGATTTTTAGGAAATTCTACCAGAAGAAACTTTTCCATTATACTTTTCTAGGAACGTTATATCATATGTTAGTTTCTATTTCTGCTTCCACCCACGGCGCGTATATATTTGTGCGTTTGAGGAAATTTATCTTTACTTTATTAGAACTGTGATATTATAAATGTTTGCTTATTGTGTATAGATTGACGTCATCGAGCATTAATATTATAACATGTATTCTCACCACCAATGTTGTAGGGCCCTATTATCAAGTTCTAATTTAGGTGCACCTCTGCCTTACCCTTCGGGGGTCACGGGCGTGGTTATGTTATTTTCAACTAATCGTCTCTCTATATGTCCGTTATTGCGCTTATAACTTGAAACCCACTCATCCGATTCTCGTGATTTGTATCGAACTTGAGTAGAGCTATGTGCACAGCTAGAAGGAATGTTATATTACCTCAAGAATTCTAGATCTGCAGGCTTTCTCACAAGCATCTAATAGGCTGGAAGAAAACGAAACAAAAGACACGTGAACAAACTGCAAATGTTTCACCCGTGTGCACGCGGCTCAAAATCTTTAATTAACTCGTTTTAATTCAACGTATATGTGCTACTGTGCTGTTGGTTCAAAGAATTTTATCTCTAATTTCGTGTAAGTGTTTCCAATTTTAAATATTAACTGTTTAACACGACGTGAAAACGAATCAGTGTCAAATGTTGTTTTGTGTGTTCTAAGAAACGTGCTTGACTGCTTGCGCTGGGGGATGTGACAGTTTACCTAAGCTGTTATGATCTGACTACTGTGCTTAAAATAGGCTAGCCTATTTACTTGCATAACCAGGAAAGTCTTACATGAGGAAAGAATAACTACTTATAGGCTAGCAGCTTGTTCCTACCTTAGGATCCGGTGCCAACTTACAGATTTATAGTACAAACTTTGAGATCTACACAAGAGTAAACTTCATGTTATGTATTCTAAGACTGTGACGTAAAAAGGCTTCTCAAGGGTTGAATATTTTATTTGAAATCAGTGAATAAATGTAAATATATACGTGAGTCGGGAGCGACGGTAAGAATTGGGAAGTCTTATTTATTGTGAACAAAACGACCATTTTTATTCCTCACACTCATTTTGATTAAGCATAGACACGAAACATTTTTTGATGTTTAGTACTTCGCTTTATATATATATAGAAACCATGTCGTACTCTATTAGTGCCCCTGGCTGGAGGCTTTGAGTGTAGCAGCTTAAGGCACCCACAGGAAAGTCCGGCTAAGCAGCCAAGACCTTAGTGGTCAAAACTGCGAGATACCCGATCAAAAAAAAAAAAAAAAAAACTCTATTAGTGTCTTATGGGACGTCAAGTGAAGCGTCTATCTGTATTATAAGAGAAGGTGTGGAATCACCGGTTTTACCGCGTTTTACCTGTTTCTAAGAACCGGATGCTAACGTCGTTAATTATTGTATTTATATTTACAAGTAAATGTTTGCTGCATGTATTTATTGTATATGTAAATGGTACACACTGACTACCTGCAGTATTACGCTTTTAACGATAAGACTGCCCATTGTGTCACTCTATCTAAAATTTATACATTTATCCGTAATTTTTATGGTATTATACCTAATACAGAGTATTCTATTCTAACGTCCAAAACAAAGGAGTATCTACTTCAGTACTTTTCCAGGTAAACTTCTTTCAGTGTTGTCTTGTCTAAGATATCGGATAGGTATTGAAGCGTTCTTTTAATTCTTTGAAGACAGTGTTGTGTTTCCGTCATTAGCGGAGAGTTGAAACTTCATAACGTTCAAGAAATGGAGCAACCTTTAGTGTTAGCAGAATTTTATAGAGATGAGGATACTTCCATGTTTTATGTTCTCTTTTCGTTGGTTGATTGTGTGACTTGATGGGACTATTATAATATGATCCTCATCACATCAGCGAAAACATGTGCACAAGAAGCGCTAATGTTTTCCTAATAAAAAGGTACATGGAAAGTAGCTATTGTTATTGGTACATATCAAATTATTTATATTCCTTCTTCATATAAATAAACATAACAACATGCCTGTATTTCCCGAAGATTTAGGCAGAGCTGTACCTGTAAAGGTCTAATAAACAAATATTTCGCCAATTTTGTTTTCAGTACCTGGGCGACCGAGCTCTGCTCTAGTGGAAATGCCGAGAAAACTATTTTTCCCAGATATGAGACCTAGTTAGATCGATTTTACGCCCCCGTAAACCCCTATATTGCAACTTTCATCGAAATCGTTAGAGCTGATTTCGAGAACGTGAGTACAAATATATATTGCTCGTTTAATAGTATAGGATATGAATAAATTAGTGTACTATTACTGGCAATACTAGAGTAACTGGGTTTTCTGATATTGAACTAAACTGTCAGTTTCATTTTCGAAAATCGACTCCCTCAACATTGTATTCAGCCCGTGATGTAGATATATGGCCTGTTCCCAAAGTATATGATAAAAGTGTAAGCAAATCCTGTTCAGGTTAAAAACTTACGCCATAGCCACGCTACGCACTCAAATTCAAATTCAAAATATTTTATTTCACATAACATTTATGAAACGTCAGAAGCTAGGTGCACGGTTCCAATTGGTCGCTTCCTATGGAGAAGAGCCCGCAAGAAACTCCACGGTTACACTTTTAAAAATAAATCGGTTTCTACAATGTTTTTAAATTACAGTGTTAATAGGTATGAGAGGACAGTGTAGGCCTATCAACAAGTACCAGGTACTTAGTAAAATAGAAAATGGTCCACGAGTCAGTCTACAGCCTACAACGTTCTCACATTCACAAAATCTAAAAGAAAATAATCTATACTAAAGATTAACAAAATAATAAAAATAAGGACCTATTTAAACCAAGTGACATGATTGCCACTACAGCTGTAACAAATCTAAGTAGATAAAAAAACATAGAAAATTGTAGGTATATAATGTCAAATAATGAAAAGATTATGTCAAGGAAGTATGTAAAAAAATTAAAAAAAGGAATTATTGCCAAACTTCCTTGTCTTTAACGTAGTCTCTAATCTTATAATATGATTTTTTGATAAGGACACGTTTGATGTGGGATTTGAACTTTCCATCGCTTAGTTCTGTAACCGACTTAGGCAAGTTGTTATAAAAGCGGATACTGTTTATAAGAAATGACTTACTAGTTTTAGTTCATCTAAATTTGGGTATCACAATTCATGTTTACTACGTATTTATATTATGGAAATCACTACTTATTTTGAAAAGTCCTAAGTTTTTGCGAAAATACAAAATGCTTTCTAAGATATAAAGAGAAGGCTGAGTCAGCATATCACTTTCTTTGAATTTATTTCAAAGGAACTCACGAGGACTCATTTTGTAGACCGCGCGAATTGCCCTCTTTTGTAAAATGAAAATTGAATCTACGTCAGCTGCCGATCCCCATAGCAGAACGCCATAAGACAAAATTCTGTGGAAATAAGCAAAGTATACTAACCTAGCTGTGGCTAAATCAGTTAACTGCCTTATTTTTATTACTGCAAGTGAACTTAATCTACCTGAAAGAGCTCTAATGTGGGCGTCCCATTGCAATCTCGAATCTAGAGTAACTCCTAGACACACAGTTTCCGTAATAGCATCTAGTTTCTTGCCATCAAGTTTTAAATTTAGACCTATTTGAGGTATATTTGGCAATGAGAACTTAAGACATTTAGTTTAATTCGCATTAAGTAAAAGATTATTAGCTGCGAACCATTTCGAAAGAATTGCCAGACTATCGTTGACATGTAAGACATCCGTATCTTTTCTATCTATTTTAAACATAAGAGAAGTATCATCAGCGAATAGAATTATATCCGATATATTAGCCATCATGTAAGGAAGGTCATTAATATAAACTAGAAATAGGAAAGGCCAAGAATTGATCCTTGAGGCACACCCGTCTTAACCAGAGACCCCGAGGATGTCGCCCCGTTAACGTTTACTTTTTGCTGCCTGTTTGATACATAGGAAAAAACAAGATCAGCAGCTTGTCCACGAATTCCGTAGTGGTGTAATTTACAGATCAGTGTTTTGTGGTCAACGCAGTCAACCGCTTTTGAGAGGTCACACAAAATGCCAATTGCATCCTGGGACTTCCCACAGTATTCCCAAATTTGACTGATGAGTTTTACTCCTGCGTCAGTCGTTGACCTACCTTTCGTGAAACCAAACTGGTGACTATGTAAAATTCCATTTTAATTAAAATGTGACAACATCTGGTCTAGCATGATTTTTTCATATATTTTATTCAATGCTGGTAGTACAAATATAGCTTTATTGTTTGAGGGATCGCTCTTGCTACCCGATTTGAAAATTGATATTACTTTACTATGTTTCATTAAATCAGGAAACGTACCGCTATCTAAAAATTGATTAAATATGCTTGTTAGGATAGAGGCAATTGTGTTAATGATATCTCCAAGAACCTTAACGCAAATCCCCCATAAGTCTTCTGTGTTTTTTATGTTAAGACTTTTGAATGCTTTTTTAATTGTGACAATAGAAATGGGCTTGAATTCAAAACTTGAAATGTCCTTACTGAAATTTTCTTTTAGAAGGGATTCAGCTATTATAGATGATGAGGGGAGAAATTTCGTAACCTCCATTGGGATGTTGGTAAACAACTTTTCTAGCATCTCAGTAACTTTTAACTTATCTGAAATGGTTTCATTATCAATTTTTAAAGACAAATAATTCTGATTTCGCTGTTTTGTGTTTCCAATTTCTTTGTGAATTACCTGCCACACAGCTTTTATTCTATTTTTAGAAATATATATTTTATTACTTATTAATTTAGATTTAGCTTGGGCGCAGGCTCTTTTAAATATCTTAGAATAGTTTCTTACATAATTATGAATTGCTTGATCAGAAGTCAATGATTTTTCGTTATATAAATTATATAAAATATCTCTGCTTTTTCTAATGCCAGGAGTGGCCCATTCCCATTCCCAGTGGCGCGAGGAGGCGAAAAGCCGGGGCTTAACTCCGCTGCCGCGAGAAATCGCGGCACAGCGGACAGAGCTCCGGCGGGATCTCATGGCGTCATGGAGAGTGCGATTGTCGCAACCCAGCGCTGGGCACGCCACAATTGCGGCGATAAGACCCCCCTTTGAGGAGTGGCTAGAGAGGCGCCATGGCGTCCTCACCTTCCGCCTGACGCAGGTCCTCACCGGACACGGCTGTTTCGGGAGGTTCCTGCACAGGATAAGGCGGGAGACTAGGCGTCTGAAATCGGATGACACAAAAACAAACGATAAGCCCTATTTCTATTACTGACAAGTGTCAACCGTGACAATTGTATCTGTGAGAGGCGTCATGACACTCACAGTTCTTGGAACAAACGCGAGATAGCACTTGGAAGTGCCATTAACTTGTAAACAGCGTCCTTCCTACAAACGATTTATATTATTTAGCAGTCATGCTATCTACAGTGTAAATATTCCATAAATTTGCATCCCGGTGAACCTTCAGGCCCTTTGTACACGGCACGGTTTCTTTCCGGTACGGCTTATAAACCGCGCCTTTGAAAAAGTCGGAAGCAGGTTGAACCATAAGGACAGAAAATGCTTGTCATTCGATCAATTGATCTCGACTCGATCTAACCAGGCAGCGATGCGGATAAGTTAATCTCCTTCATGCTAAAAGTAAGATCAAAAACTAAAACCTGACTACTCAAAAATCACACTCTAAAAAGTATGAAACAAGAAAATATTTCAGACAGAAATCAAGAAATAGGTACAAAAATGGTCAAGGTAAAGCCGTGGTCGCATGCCATTATAATTTTTTAGGTGATGGTCGACAACTTTTATAAAAGTACTTCCGAGAGTTACTTAGTTTTAAGTCACAATTTAAGTAAAAGGTTTTAAAAGACCTTTCTCACAAATATATAATTAACTAAGAAAAATTGTCGAGGAACTAAAGTCACGGTAATATTATAATACAGTAATCCAACTTCATACAAACGGAGGAAACGCGAGCTATACCTACGCGCCTCGATCTCGCGGTGCGCTCGGGGCGCAGACAGTCACGGCTGTACCGCAGTGTCGAACGGACGGTGTGTTGTTTTTTTAACGATAACTTCGCGATTTTTTCTCTAAAAATCAGTTAATATGACGAGTAGTATATATTGTGCTGTTTTTGGTTGAATTGATTTGGTTGATGAATTCGTCAATAACGCATCCAGACATAAGTTTTTTTTTGATTACCTGGAAACTCTGAAAGGTAAGACTATAAAATAATTTTACTTACTAGTAGGTAGGTACATAATGTGTGTCTTTATGGATAAGTATTTCCTTTTATCTCACGAAAAAAAGGTGTTTGGATTAATAAATAAAGTGAATAGAGTAACGGAAAGTTATTGAGACGAGTGAAATAGGTAGTTATATGCGGTTCTGAATGAATCATGATACGGTAGGTACCTACTTACGCTTGTATTAAAACTTCGGTGCATGTGTGTTTTGTTAGTTTGCATAATTCAAAGTAAAGACGTGGTATTTTATTATTAATAATATTTGTTTATTATCTGTGTGTATGAATAATACTAGATAAGCTTACTATACTAGATTAAGCTTTATATAAGAATGCGGATTTATTATACTTTAAAATTTAACAATAAAGCATTTCGTACGACTCAGTCGAGGTGCAAATATTTTTCGGTCGCAAATTTATAAGCCCGATTTGTTTTTGAAACAAAAACATGTTTTTTTAATTAAATCTACCAATCAAAAAACAATACGCATTTTTATTGAACACTTCCTATTCAATATACAAAGTATTTCATTTATTTATATAAAAAGGATATTTACAATCACAAAACTAAATAGAAACAGAAAGTAGGCAAATGTAATTAAAATGCTGGAGACGGGCATCCCTAACGCATGTTTACGTACCGCGCGGCTGTAGGCATTTATTTCTATCATGCGGCCGAGTTACACTACTGTAATATAATATTACCGTGCTAAAGTCGTGACGTTGAGGATTATTTGTTTGTGAAAATAAATGAAAACAACAAGTTACGGGGAACACCTCGGGCGGACTGTGACTGACACACGAGACATTGTGGTACCTACTTCTGTACCTATAGTTGAAAATGTACCTATGCCTAAAGAAATAAACGTAACATACCTACGTGAACCTATCATGTCATGTCTACATGTCTTAACTGTATGTATTTTACTGTGAACACAAACAATGAACAAAATCATAAGTACACAAACATAAATAATCAAATAAATAAATACAATTTTGACTACTGATAGTATACTTATCGTTTTGCTAGCTACAATTGCAAAAACGTAAAACGCTCCATAGATAGCATTAGGGAGCTCTGTCGTTCCTGTGATTTGGTAGCAGGAAACTTGGCTACTTCCTGAGGAAATACCGTACTTAAGTACGATTCACAGCGAGTTTGGCTATACGGGAATTTCAGCGGTGGACATGTCCGGCAGGTCTGCTGCGTGGACGACCTTGTGTACGTAAGGAGGAACAGATTGCCTTGTATACAAGTGAGTAACAGGACGCTCAGACTTGTTGACTTTCCTACTGAGTGTATACAGTGTGCTGACTCTTACTGCCGCGATCATGGTCATAGGCGTGCTGTTTACCGACTGGACTCTGATATTGTGATTGCTCTTCGTGACGCGTCTTTGGCGGGTCGGGGTAACGGCAACAAAAGCGTCAGCGGGGCTCGTCAGGTGGCCAGAACAAAATTTATTGAATGGGTATTATGCGGCAAACCTAGGTGCGGAGTAGTGTATCACGAAATGTGTGAAATCAGAAGGGTGTTCAAATCCAGGCTTAAGTGGTGTCAAGATCACCATGAACAATTGAAAATGGATACCCTTGCTGTGAAGTACTCTAACGGTTACTTTCGTGGTTTTTGGAAGGGTACCAAAAACGTAAATTTAAGACCTGACCTACCGGTTAGCATTGATGGGGGTTAGTGAATCGGGAGATATAGCTAGTCTATTTAGTTCCTACTTTTCTGTAAAACCTCAGTTGGGAAGGCAGATTGCGGAGGTTAATGCAGTAGAGTCAATGGGAGTAATCGAGGTGCGGATTTCGGCTAGTGAGGTGGGTAAAATCATAAAATATATCTATGACCAGAGGCAAATCTCCTGGCCATGATGGAATAAGTATTGAACATCTGCAATATAGCGGTCCGCATGTGTCTAGGGTTTTAGCTATGTTCTACTCGCTATGTCTGAGCCATTCATACCTGCCGTACGACTTCATTAGAACGTAGTAGTGCTTGTGGTGAAGAATGAAACTGGTGATCTAGCCGATAAAACGAACTACGGGCCTATCTCTCTTGCTACTGTTATAGCAAAGGTGTTTGATGGTTTGCTTGACACACGGTTAAATAAACACGTGTCACTGCATAATAATGAATTTGGGTTTAGACCCAAATTATCTACTGCAATACTGTGTCTCAAGCATACCGTCAGATACTATACGAATCGTAAAACACCAGTGTACGTGTGTTTCCTCGACCCGTCCAAGGCCTTTGACCTGGTATCGTGATGTGTTGTGGAAAAAACTTGAGGGCATAAATATGCCGCATGAACTTGTTAATATCTTCAAGTATTGGTACAAACACCAGGTTAACAATGTCAGATGGGCGGGTACATTATCGGGGTCTTACAGGCTTGAATGTGGGATGAGACAAGGTGGGTTAACGTCACCCACACTTTTCAATCTCTACATGAATGCACTCATCGTCGCGCTCAGTAGCCGGCATGTTGGTTGCCATGTTGATTACGTATGTGTAAACAATCTGAGCTATGCGGATTACATGGTGGTGCTGAGCGCGTCGGTTTGTGGATTACGCTAGCTTTGAAAATTTGTGAGGAGTACGTGGGCAGCCATGGCCTTATGTATACTGTCGCGAAAAGCCAATACATGGTATTTCAGGGAGGCGCCAAATGCCGACAAGTACCCCCTATTTGCTTGAATGGTGTACAGTTAGAACGGGTGAACCAGTTGAAATACTTGGAGCACTGAGTAACAGCCGATCTGAAAGACCATGTCGACATTGAGCGGGAGCGGAGGGCACTGTATAAGAGAGCAAATATGCACGTTGTTTGCACGTTGTTCAAATCAGTTTAAAAACACGCTTTTCAGAACTTTCTGCACCTCCCTATACACGTGCAGCCTGTGGGCACCTTACTCACGAGCTGCTTACAGTGCTCTTCGTGCCCAATATAACAACGCGTTCAGGGCAATTTTGGGGCTGCCCCGTTTCTGCAGCGCCTCGGGTATGTGTGCGGAAGCGCGCACACATACCCGAGGCGCTGTTTTTACGCCACCATGCGCAAGCGGTGCTCGTCCTTGGTGCGCAAGGTGCGAGCTAGCTCCAACACTGTCCTGGCGATGATTGTTCAGCGACTGGATTGCCCCTACGTTGAGCATTGCTGTAGCAGGCATATTGCTGGTGCTTCATTTGTCATTTTATTTAATGTTAAGAATATTATAATTTAATTTTTTTGCTTCTGACATAACTTCACTAACCTAATTTAATTAATTGTTCTATTTAATTTTATTTTTATTTTGCTGTGTGCTTTTGACATTAATTGATTTGATCTGACATTTACATGTCACTCAAATAGTGACACTTATAAAATTGACATATTTGCGTATTGTTTTTGTATTTAATATAGGTCTAGGACCTGATAAATGAATTTTATTTATTTATTTTATAATAAATTAAATTTGAATTTAAATATTTCTTATTAATCCGTTCGCATATTTTAGACTTATCCTAGTTATACAGGGAAACCTATTATTAGCCATAATGTAATACACACACTCTTTAACATACTGTATATGTGCTGTTGGTTGCCAAAGTGAAGAAAATAAAAAATTTAAGCTTGCATGATCTAACGCAATTACTTATCACGCCAACGCTGCGAAATCATTGCAAAAACTATCCCAAACGTTTGAAATGAGTCTCGTAGCGCTAGCGTGCGAACAGCTTTATATCTGTAAATGAGATTCGGTGCCATCAATTTCTGGGCCGTATTTAATACCGTGACAATCCGGCTGTATCCGCGGTCAGTTCACAGAATCCCGGTCCGGTAATTCCGGTTCGTGTTAAAACATTAATCTGCGCTTAGCGTTGACTATATAATTACCAATTTTTGTTACAACGGCTTTTATAATTGCTCGAACAAAATATCAGCGGCTTGGATGTATCGAATGTGATGCTAATTGAAATCAATATTTATAACAAAGGTATCATTAAAAAGGTTTTTTAAGTATAAAACATGGCCTTCGTTTTTAAGACGAAAAAACGAGTCTAAACATATGGTAATCATACTCGAACACCATCAGTGACTTTGTGTTCAGACTATCACACCAACCAGAATGTTTTTCAAAGCGATAACTGTCCTCGTATCATCAGGCTAGGATGAATTTCCCGCGAAAATCGAGGTGCGATAACACCGCAAACATCCTTTTTACGTAAAACCTTCCGTTTCTTTGCCTACGATATGATAATAAAGAGAATCTTACTTTGAACATCTAAAATTCAGCATCTTTTACCCACAAAAACGTTTTGTTAAATAATCCAAGGTAAGTTTTAAAAGCTTACCTGAATTTACGGTCGCACGGTGTCATGAACAAAATGTCACACCACAACAAAAACTTTTTTTTTTGTCTATCATAGCCTAGGATACGTTGTCTCTATGGTCAGGATTGCGAAGGCTACGTGCCTTTTGTTTTAGTTAATGAATCCTTTGTCTATGTAAGTGAAGCTTTAAAAAGGCGAGACACAAGCCTTTGTTGTGAAGGGGAAAATCGGAAGATGTAGTACGGACAGTTCAAAATTTTTGAAAATTATTAAGATAAGAATGAGGTATGCGGTCTTCTAAGCAGATTCAAGATCCACTATGCCGTCAAAAACAAATCCACTATCACTATGTCGTCAGGTAAATCTCCGCAAAGCAAACTGCGGTTAACTCAGAGAGTTATAAGAGAAGTTCATTACTGGTGGTGGGCGGCTGCGTACAGCGCGGCAGTGTCCGCGAGGGTCGCGAGCCGGCCGCTCGTCCGCCCAGCCGCCCGCCCATATCACCCACATATCCGAAACAGCCCAAAACAAACTTTGTTTACAACGAAACCACGTTTTAGGGGAGGGTGAAACTAATCCAGTTTCAATATACAACATTAATTGTTACGTTTGATAGTGATTTAGGTAACATTTTCAATTCGGTAAGTTTACGTTTTTGACGCGTTAAATTATTTTTAAAATCTGGATTCTAATAACGTAGCTTACCCATTTTCTTATACAACGTTTATATCTGTTAGTGAAATCATTCAATAGTTCGTATTCCATTAATATAGTTTTCCCGCCATCACCGCGATGGCCTTCGAAAGCTCTGAAAGCTTCAGGTGCACTGAATTAAATGTTTTGAAGCAATCGTCGAGTTTTGTCATTGATTTATTATTCTATAATAGGATTATACTATGAATAACTCCATTCAGTCTGCATTTTATATTGTGTAGGTAGGTACCAATTGGCACAATGTTTGCCATCTGTCGAGTTCATAAATAAAAAAACGAAATCAAAAATGTCGTATTCAGTTTGCTTACACAAGCGGAAATCCAGATCAGTGTCGTAAGAATTTTCTTTTCCGCTAAAACAAACAGTAGAATTGAATTTTCTGCTGTAAAATGAAGAAGGTCATTATACTAACCAGATGATTAGAATCCCGTAGTAACAAACATTCTATTACAATAATAGACGACTGCGCTCAAAATAACTTCAGCTCAAAAAGTATAATAGTGCGGTTCGTAGTTTTAATAACTATTGTGAATGCCGTATGAACTTTCCTTTCTCTGGTGATATCTGGTCGACCGAAGCAGATGTGATTGGATCATGCAGTGATCCATGCCAACCCTTTTTTATAATAGTAGTCGTGACCTGAGAGTTAGTAGGGCTTTAATGAAAGATATTATTTCTAGATATTTTACGAGATCTTGCCCACCCCTAGAAACATTTCCTTCGGGATGTTTGTAAGATTGTTATGCTCTAATTTTTTTGAGGACATTCTGTTTTTCAAGATGATTTACATAAGTCAATGTTTGTTTTTCTTATAACAAGTTGGGGCAGAATACATCTCCGAGCGGAGACGACAAACTTTTGCGTTAAATCATGGAGAAACAAGCAAACAGATGAACATTCACAAAACGTTCGCCAAACATCTTTTGGATACTCAATACCTATAATTATTTTCGATTATCCGACACGAAACGTGTAGGGACATTATTTTATGTTTTCTGATAACAAGATTTATTTAATTGAGGTATACCGCACAGCTGTTAACATATCCAATCATTATTCATCCGTGTCTGTATTTAAAGTCAAATAATTTATTTCAAATAGGCCCTTATAAGGCACTTATGAACACCAAAATTTACAAAAAAAAATATTCTAGTAGCCCCTTCCAAAAGCTAGTTTTCGTATAGAGAAGAATGAGCAAGAAACTCCACCACTCAAATTACTCTTTTATAATGTTTAGTTAATAAAATCAGCTTACAAAGTTTCCCAGCTCTACATAAGCTTGTTAAAAACCGCTACAATCAGAAAAAAATGCGAGTACTACCTACCTAAACAACACTTGGCAGACTAAGAGATAAACACCGTTTGTTATTTTACTTCGAAGATTTAAACCATGGGCAAAGTCAAATTCAAATCATTTATTTCAAATAGGTCCCATGTATGGCACTTTTGAACGTCAAAGTTTACAAAATAATATAATTGATTCTAGTCGCCCCTTCCAAAAGGTAGTTTTCGTATGGAGAAGAATGGGCAAGAAACTCCACCGTTACTCTTTTAACATGTTTTACAATAGCTTGTATAAGTATGTACATTAGTTAAATAATTATATGTGAAGACGATGCACCTAGAATAAAATTACTATACCACAATTGGTAAAAAACAATTAAAAATGAAGCAACGACAGATAATTTAATTATGTGATAGATACATGGTGCTCACATATTTCAAACATTGTAAAAGTAGACGATTTTCCTAATGTTTTTAAAATTAATAAGTCAGTGTGTGAGGAAGTAATCACAGAATGTAAAATCAATGTCATATAACACAAAATTATAAATTTTGCAATTAAATTAGCAACCTGTTTGATTTTGTCTTGATTCTAAATTGTCCTATGGAGCAGGACCAACATGTTTCCAAGCACTCTTATCTTGGATATAATCCTCTAATTTGTAATATGCTTGTTTGCAAAGTGTACTTTTAATATGAGTTTTAAATTTTCTTTAATTTAATTGCAATATGTCACAAAGTATTTTGCTGTAACATTTAACACCCCATAAAAGATGTATGTACTTTAGATAATCTGAAAAATGGTTAATCTAGTTTATCTTTATTTCTAGTAATAAAATTATGTCTATCACTTATTTTATTAAAAAGATGTGGATTTTTCCTTACGTACATAATATTTTCATAAATGAATTGGCAAGGTACCGTCATAATATTAATTCTTTTCAACTGCTGCAGCCGCCATACTAAACAAATACCTACACGATTCAAATTATTTGTTTTTACCACAGATTAATTAATAGTTCCTTACGGAGCCCTTTGTTCATACATAAGCTGTAAAGAGCATTGAACAGAATGCGTTTATGTATACTTCTATTAGGTAAGTCCTGAACATAAATACCTATATTATTATGGATAGCTGGGCAATATCTGATTTCATCATTCATCCAATCCAATATCTGTCGTCAAGATGGTGGAAAAATATGTGATCGTTCAGCACAAATATGTGACATCGACGGAACACCAAAACTATCTGACGAGACAAGCGAGGCCAAAATATAGGATGCTGCATCGGCTTTAAAAAGATGTGTCACCTCTTAGAAAACAATAATATCCGACATGCCTTCCGTTATAATATCTGCCTACTCAGTTAAATTCAAAAATATCTGAGACATTACTTTGGCATCATAAAAACCTGACAATACTGTACATGCTCTAGTCCCTGATCTGTAACATAAATAATTAATAAATACATGTAAATATGCTACATAAATACATTGGCCAAAATGTGGTAGCCGTGCTTAGACAGTTTTTCTTTGAGTGTTCTATTGAAACGGTTAAATGATTTTAGTGTAAATAATGTAACAGCTGAATATAACGCACTTTCCTAACTAATGTGTTATTGCAAGTACTTTTAATGCCTCAGTAAGTGTAAAAAACTAAATAGAAAACTACATGGTAAAGTTGCTCTCACGAACACCAAAGACAGCCTTTTTTTTTTTTTTTTGAGGGTGGGAAATCATCAAATAACTTCTCCCGCTCTGGGCGGAGCGGGAGGGCGTGTCAGACTCTTACTGACTAAAACCCACCCGTGTTCCTTCGGTTGCCCTGTCGCCGGGGGCCACGATCTCCCTTTCGGTTTTCTTCGCAACCCCGGCAGGCATCGGTCCTAGTGGACCCCTTCAATTATGCTGACATCTCTTTGAGGCGCGCGTGGAACACAACGCGCCGTCGACCCGGGCCTGGTCCTTATCGGACGGTGAGCCACCCATTGCTCACCGCCCGCAAGCCCGCGCCTACGGTGGCCGGAAATCGCCTCGCGATTCCCGACGCCCTGGGCGTCTCCTCCTGCGGCGGTTAGGGGCGTGAGGGCGCGAAATTTGCCTCTCCCTCACGCGTTCCGCCCCCTCCTTCGCGAGCATTACCGCTTCGCAGAAGGAGGTGACGGCCTCCCATTTCCTCTCGCTCCGTACCATGGCCTGAACCAGGGCCGGACGCGAGAGATCACCGCCGCCGATCGCCTCCACGAGGACACGGCGATGCTCCGCCCAAGCTGGGCAGACCTCCACCGTATGCTCCACCGTGTCCTCCGGGCGATCCACACAATGGTGACACCCGGGCGTTTCCTCCCGCCTTATCCTGTGCAGGAACCTCCCGAAACAGCCGTGTCCGGTAAGGACCTGCGTACCAAAGACAGCCTGTACTTTGGAACTTTTTAATCGATTCGACTCAGCACTTATATCTTAAGTACCTACGGTTAAAAATAAATTTCATTTGATCGCGCCGCTTTCACGCCTCCACTATATGCAAACATTTTTCAACAGATATCGAATGTCAGTTCGTAGTAATCCCATGTTGACATTTATCTACAAGATAAAAGCATCTGTTATTAACGGTATAATGTAGGCCACGGATAACATTTTTCGTTTTGTTATAAATGCCACAGAAAAATAATGCATTAATTAAAATGTAAGTCGATATTTCAACTAACGATGTTACTCAGATTATACAGGAACATAAATAATATAACTTTTATCACAAAAGAAGAACTAATAAACGAGTTAACAGTGCAAACACCATGTCATTACAACTTGAATGTGCAACAAACATATCTAGTGTCGTCTAATATTCATAGATAAGGTCTCGAGTAATTTCCTGCAAGTAATATCGAAACCAATCATTGGATGCTGCGAGGCGACGTGTAGATGAACCTTCGGCATTTGACTAAGATGAGATGCATTCAAAGAGATTCTCTCACATGCTCATTATGTGCGATCCGGGTGGAATATATTGGGAGCACACTTGCTATAAATATGTATTTATTTCAACTAAACAACGTTTCGTCCAGTGATTTCTTCATTCAGTTATTCTTTGTGTTAGCTGCCAATTCTTTGACTCACTTATATATTACCCACAGGAATCGAGTTGGAAAGAACACACTGCTCTATTTCTAAAATATATGTTTGAATACGAGAAAGCTCTAGCTTATTTTACTGCGGAAGAACTCCTCTCACAATAATTTCTAAACGACTTAACCTTGACCGCGACACTTCAATGTTGGTTCGCTTTTCCGTGGACTGCCTGTGTGTCTGTACCGCATCTGTAGCGCCACCGCGCAGCATCCCAGCCCTGACCTTGACACACTTACCGAACAATTCTATCTTGCCCCCACTCCCATAGAACGCAGTACCATTGTTTCCATGAAATCAAGTTATAATAGTAAATTCTCTTCTGATTTTATCAAGATTTTTCCGAAGTTTATGCAGATAAACGTAGTCGGGAACTCGTCTACTTTTAATTAAGAATTTTATTATAGACGTCTTTTATTAGACTACCTATTAATGTTTGATCTTAAGTACTTCAGTATCGTCCACTAATTAGCCATAGAAGGGATAATTCTTGCCATTTAACGTAACTGATAAGGAACCATTAGAGCTGCAATGAATACCTGCTCTATAAAGAGTTTGAAAAGCAATTCAATTGAAATGTATTAAATAAATAGCTCTGAATCGATTCTGCTTCAGCAAGAGTATTTTATAATGTAAAAACGTGTGTTTTTGTGTTTTTGTTGTGTGTGTTTTGTTATGTGTTTTTTTTAATGTAGATAATATTTAAATGTGTGGGACAACGCTAACAACGTTATTTAATTAAAGAGATACTGTTATTAGAATAATTTGCCCTTACCGTCAACTTATATGTATGTACTTGTCTGAACAAAATGAGTTTTTTTTTGTGTTTATATTTTCTGCCCATTATAAAAGCATAAAGGCTCGTGCAGACCAGCGCGATATCGCGGTCGCGACAGGCAACGCGACCCGTGTCGCGCCCGCGATATCGCGCTGGTCTGTACGAGCCTTAATTCATGTTAACAATTTATTAATAGTTCCCAGTTAATAACGAGTTCCAGGTAGTTCCTGTCTTTGAACAATGACACAATTTCCTGTGTTGATTTTTGTTCAGCATAGTACCTAGCAACATATATATTCTCCGCTCTTGAAAATGATAGGAAATTCCGGTAAAACGTCCTTCGTATGTAACGGACTTTATGACACGAAGCTTTTATACTATAAAAATAATAAAATGGTCGGGCACGATTCAAAAGCTGCAGCCGCATCTCGTTTTTTATTCTCGTGCGCATACTGTGGTGTGTGGTCGGATGACACGTCCAGAAATGTGAAACTTATTTTATTGAAACATTTTGGTATTAATTTTAAACGTAGATATTCTTTTATTCTGAAATGTATACTGGTTTCGGACGGTTGGGATAACGAATATCTGAAAGGTGTATTATAATGAACATAATTACTTCTGGTGGTTATATTCTAGGTTTTTGTTTTCCAACAGGAAAATGCGTCCTTTATAATTATTATCTAAATAATTACCGAAGTAAACATTGTAGACCTTCGCAGGTTACCGCATCACGATAATGAAAGCGATTTCAAAGCGATTTTTTTTTTGGTCGAAGTGCAATTAGCCCCGTAACCTATTTTGTTTCCCGATGTATTCTCGATGACTCGGTAATCAAAGATGTGCTGTTTTATTTTTAGCCACTTCACAGATGTGACGCATAACAGCCAGCAAGCTCAAAAAGTTCGCTGTTTTATTTCAATCTCAAACTTTCACCGCAGCGCATTACAAAAATGACAATTGTAAACATTCCCATCCGGTATGCCTAAAAACTAATTAAAATAAACTATAAAAATTGAGTTTATACGACTTAATACATTATAATAATAGAAAACAGCATAACCTAGTACCTGTAATAATAGAGACCAGGAGGAAGTACTAGAGTTCTTTCCAAATCCTTTATGATCTCGTCCCAAAGTCGGCGTCAGGTATAATTAGATTCGTTTTGTGGAGCCATAGGCAGACACGTCCAATCAACACGGCTTGCCTTTTCCGCCAACTTCCATAGCTGTGATCCAGTTCGACAAGTAACCGGTGGACTTATTTGCACATGGCAAATAATTTTGCCTTTAAGGTTGACAATGCATCGGCAAGTTCTGAGGGGTAACAGGTGTTTATAGATAGACGGCGGTAAACAGTGTCCATCATTTGAGCCGCGCCAGACCGTTAACCAGCCCATGACATAAAAAGAAACGGCCAATAATGTTTATGATCTGTTAGTTCTGTTTAGTTTACAGGTAATATAAGCTGTACCTAATTTATAAAGCCAAAGCATTTACTTCTCTTACAAATAGATTTATATTCACTTTGAATTAATTGCCAATAATTTGTCAGAAAAATTAAAATAAGGAAGTAAGGAAGATAGTCGAAACAAGTTGGTACGAGCTATTCTGCCGTCATAAGGAGAAAAGACATATCTGACATTTTTTTCGAAATAGAGTTATATACATATTCGGAATCGTCTTTTATTGCTGATTCCGAATATGTATATAACTCTATTTCGAAAAAAATGTTAGATACGTCTTTTCTCCTTATGACGGCAGTATTAGCTTGCAACACTAAAATTCTCTTCCCTAAATTAAAGTACGTATCAACACAACACACATGTAATAAAAAACAACACACTTACAGTATTCCCCGACGGGTTTGGGCAGAGGTGTCAACATATATCCTAAACCCTCATTTCGACAGTTATTGTTAAGTTCCACGTAATAGGAAGCGAGCAATACACATGTATGACCCACTTAATGACAATAGTAAAGTACAGTCTTATGTAGGCACTTCGCAACCAGCCAGCATTGCTCCGTGCACCTGCC
Source organism: Omphaloscelis lunosa (assembly GCA_916610215.1). Taxonomy (NCBI): domain Eukaryota; kingdom Metazoa; phylum Arthropoda; class Insecta; order Lepidoptera; family Noctuidae; genus Omphaloscelis; species Omphaloscelis lunosa. The sequence continues at coordinate 1,445,499 of OU744250.1, read as the reverse complement.
AGACTGCTTGGCGACCCTCCAGCACCCGCCGGCTAGCACTCTGACTTACGTCGCATATCTCGGACATTAGCCTACTATAGTACAACACAATGCTGCCTATAAATAACTATTCTTTTGTTTTCACTTTTGTTAATCACATTTATGTTACTCTTGTAATTAGCAAGCTTGTAGGCATATGGCTAAATTTTTATTCGGCATTTCTTACCTTTAGTCATCTACATATTAGCAAACCTAAACTCAGGTGATAATAATGGAATATAATTAATAATTGAATCTTGAATGCATTGAGTAAGTGTATTGTCACTTACTCAATGCATTCAAGATTCAATTAAACTTCATAATTATAATTTAGCTTAGAAACATTATTTTCGTGTAAGTGATTTTGTGTCTTTTTGAGTATAAATATCTATAAACCCAACCTGTTGTTGCTCTCTATCAGAATAATAAGCAATTTTCTAAAGCAAGTCTGTTCTGAAAGTTACAGTTGCTGCATTTGGAACTAACAGTAAACTAACTAAACTGGGTTGATTAGTTTGATACACAAACTAACTAAGCTTTCCATAGGCAGGTAACTTACGTTTAACTGCGAATAACAAGAAAAATTGTGAACCTACCACGAATGAAATAAGTAAAAGTTTCAGAAAAAAACTACCGCTCGATGAACCGAGCAAACACCAGCACACAGAATAAACAGCCTAGTCAAACAAAACCAGCAGTGAAGATGAATTATTACAACCACATTCCAACTACGTCTAATTACATTTTCTTTCTCTACTGTAAACTGAGGATAATCCGAACATATTTTTACAGTTGTATTTTACACTGCATTGTGTCTTCAACATTCCAGCATTAGACAAAGGAAAAATCCCTTATTCTTTTTGCCTCACAACTGTAAAGTTATGTACTTTTGTTAACTGTGGTGTAGGTTCTATAAGAACTGTTACAGTCGCCTGCTGGAACTCATTATGGGGAGCATGTAGCTGTGCTGGCTCAGTTAATTTAATCACTGAAGAAACGATGCCTCGTAAAAGGGGGAGTGACCAGCTTATGTCAGTGTTAAGTTCACCCTCTTTGTAATGTGACAATGTGTTCAAGGAAAATTAGGAAATTAATAAAAAAGTAGTTTAAAAAGAAAACTCTGTGAACCATGCATTTACGAAAGAAAGTGTAGTGTTGAACCGATCCAATTAAAGAGATTCATCTTCTTCCTGCGCTTGTCCCATGTTCCTTGGGGTAGGTGCGACATATTTTCTTCAATGTTCAATCCAATTAGAGAGATAACCTGTCTAAACAATGAAAGACTTGCTCCATAAAATCAAGTTGATTGAGCTTTTTAAAACGACACCTACTTAAATCATTACGTGTGAATGTGTGACTTCTAATTATCGTAATCATTAGATACCTACTTAAAAAATTGAGTAAAGTGAAGGTTGTTCTTAATATATTATTTGTGAAGATTTCAAGAACCCTTTAATTCTTTTCAGTGTTGTTTTAATATTCCTAATATTTAAACAGCTTCTTAATTACAACAAAAATAAAGTAGCTGTTTTAAATAAAGCATGTTTCACTGAATGAAAGATAAATTATATGAACGTCTGAGATCCAGCATGTTTCGTTGATTCTAGTGCATTGCTGTTTTAACCTTTTGAAAGCAATTTAGTAGTGTGCTGTGTAGAAGTTCCACAATAAACAGCACTTTTAACATAACATGCTATGAAAGAGATACATTTTAATAATAAATACAAAGAGCTTTCTCATTTTCTTTTTATTGTTTGAAGATAGCAATAAAAAATTTAAAACACTACACAACAAGTAGTATTAGTTAATCTGTATATACAAAGCGAAAGGTCACTTATTTACTCGCTTACTAAACAGATACATAAAATTGTAATTACAGTCGGGCCTCTTAGATTAAAAAATGTTCCACACAACGACACAACGGTCCCCCGACTGCAATGACAATTTCATTTATCTGTTTAGTCACTCCTTTTTGGGCAGTCGTGTAAGAATGACACCGGTTTTATTACGTTGTGTCCCTATTACTCTAGATCTGTTGTAAGTTTACAAGCTCTATTTATTTTCTTCAATACTTTAGTTTGTACAGGTAGGTAAACCTGTTGAGAGCGTTCCGAGATTTAATACTTTTTGTTCTTATAGACTTAGTCCACAATTTGTCCTAGTTTTCTGACCTATATTAAACGAGGAAAGGTTAGCACTTAGCACGTTATTGTTCTAATGTAAAAAGTCCTAAAAAGACTATCATTAATACTAATATAAGTCCGGATGCCGAGCCCCCTGTCCGCGGCTCGCGTGGTCGCGTGGTCGCATGCTCGCTATAAAGCCCGGATTTAATTCTCTTTATAGGCTCACATGACGTCACTAGGCCCAGATTGCTCGGGCGCACCCATGCCCGCGCCTCTGCGCCTCATGATGACCAGCCTTCGATGGAACTGACACTGATTATAACCAGCCTTTCAGTTTTATTATGTAGATAATGGAATTGGTTACCGTTATCTCTGAAAGTTCGCAGTTATGTTTACATTAGGATTAATGTAGTCGTAGTTAAATATTCATTCCATTTAAGTTTACAGAAGTGTACAGGATTATACATTGCAGGTTGCAGGTTTGGAATCCTACGGTGGAGTTTCTTGCCAGGAATATATTCTCCATAGGAAACTACGAATACGAATCGTGCACCCATTACAGCTTCTGACGTTTCATAAGTGCCCTTGTGGGTATATGAGAAAAAAAAAGTTTTTTTTTTTAATTCCTTATCTTGAATTTTAAAAGCTTCCTAGTTAACCAGTTATTTTCCCAGATTATCTGCGAACTTGCTAGCAGATACACTCAAGTATATAATTAACGATATTTAAAGGATTATCATGGTAATAAGCTTGCTTTGTGCATCAGTTATTCAAAGCTGCGAATGGCGTGGCGGAGATTAGCTTAGAGCGCCCGTCCACAGGGCATTCCGACACTCGGTGCCGCATCTTAATAGTACCTATGTGCACTTGTCCTGTTTGCCACTTGATTATACAGTCAAGTATAGTAGTGATCACGGCTACATTTGCTAAGGGATAGGTAGACGCGTACTGCTAATAACACTATTATCAGTATTTTCTAACGATGAGACCCAGAACATAGTACTTAGTTTATTTATTTAATACTTCAAGTACAGAAATATACAGAGGCCGACTTAATGCCACAGGCATTTTCTACCCGTCAACCTTTGGGTGATGCAGAGACAAACTGTGGTAGGTTCAATAACGAAAAATTGAGGATTATAAAAACTTATTCAAATATAAAGATACACAACATAGCTATTACAAAATATAAATAGGTATAAGATATATATAAAAATAAGCACAAACAAAGATACAAAAATACATGAATATACTAAATTAAATAAGACAAACAATGGGAAAACATTAACGTTGTAGTAGTTCAGTTCTACCTTCGCGTCGACCGATAGGGATCGACGCTGAAACCAGTGTTCGCGATTCTGCGAAAACGTACTTTAAATACGAATCACTTTTATACCTTTATCTAAGTGTCTTTGAGTTTTGTTATGTTTTGATCACTTTTCTTAAAGTGTTTGGTTGTTTTTACGACTTTTGTATTTTAATATTAAGAGGATACCGACAGCACAGATAAATGGTTCTCTCCGAAAAATCATTCAAATAAAAAGCGACTCTTGCTACGACACAATAAAGTGTGATTCAGGTCGCACAGAGCTAACCTACAGTTATATTCATCTAGAAGGTGCCTCTCTTTCTTTCGCGTAATACTTATATTGTCCAACAAGACGAGCCCGCCGCGTACTTGTAGCTCATACCTAAAATGCAGAGTGTCGGAGTGAGCCATCTGTATTCATCTGTTTCGGGTTAAGGCTCGTGCAGACCAGCGCGATATCGCGCGAGCCTTTAAAATTTACAATTTTGACCCATTTTAGAGCGGTATCGCACTACGTCCGATCCGTATCAGGGAAATGTCGATCCGTAGTAGCCATAATACTATTTGTATGAGGGGTTGTGCGATTCGATCTTTGTCCGTCCGAATTTTCCAATTCCGATTGAATTCGGATTCGTATCGGACGTAGTGCGTAACCGCTCTTAGGATCAATTTCAAGTTTACCCATTTCTAGAAACTAACTCATTTTAACATCGTTTGCAAATAACAAAGGATAAATAAGATGAACCCTTCTTTGATATTTTAATGTCCACCATAAATAAATAATGAGCATGAACAAGAATATTTATTACTTACGAAAGTCTTTTGTAGCGTAAACTGTTGCCACCAGAAGCGTTTACAAAGTTCGCTGGAAGTTCTCTGAAAGTTAAGCTAAGTTGCTCAAAGATTCTTAATAAATGAAATAGTTGTTGGATAACGTTTCAGTATAGGTACCTATTGAGATACTCAGAATCAGCTCATAGATGGTCTGTTCTAAAAGTATCTGATGAAAATGTTAACAAATGGATCAGAAAACGTGTGGCCTACCTGTGGATGTCAATATTATTTGTACTGCTATTTACGAACTAAGTGCTTTGATTTTATTATTTGAATATTTAAACCTGAAATTATAATTTTAAATCATCTTTTTGATTGAGGTTAATTTTATAACCTCAATTTTCGTCGATTATTTTACAATAGCAATTTAATAATGTCATTCAAAAAATATTTGTTGGAAATAGTGGAGATATGAATCTATCCCTTTAGTGGGTGATTGTGTAAGAATGTTAGTAATAAACTGAAACTTAAAAACTATGTTAGTAATATACACATACAAAAACAAACTATAATAATTATCCGATATGAGGCGAATCCACTGCAATAGCGAGACAGCCCCATCAACGCCCTGAAATATGAACATACCGAACTCCCAGAGCACTTACAACCCGCAGCGTGCAGCTAGCCCACAGGCTGCAGGTATAAAAAGATTGGCAGAAGACCCTAAAAAATGTTGTTTTGACTGCCTTTGAACACCTGGCAAACCTGCGAGCCAGCATATTGCAGTGAACCGCGAGCCCCCTGCGTTCCCGTTCCACGTCTAGGTCATCAGTCAGGTACCCATTCACTACGTGTCCTAAGTACACAAACGGACCCACCTAGTGTCACTTACTTTATGCTTTCATCAGGTACTTTTGGAAAATACTATAAGTATGTACTTACAAAATCATTACTTAAAAATGATACGAACATAATGATGATCGGTTTTTAACTCATATTTTATTTAAATACATTTCTATGAAATTCCAATCACGCGCAGGTAATTATGGAAACCATCTGTTTAATTGCCACTTGGCCCAGTTGCAGGTGGTAGGTAGACTATTGGTTACCGATGCCATCTCGCGTTGTCATGGGTCAGTTATCAGTCTTTGTCGGTATCTTATCACTGCTAAGTATCTGTATGGTGCTTCTTTTGATACATAGATACTTCAATCAGTTGTCTGCCGGCTCTGATATTTATGGCCGTTTGTCCGTGTGTACCGACTGTGTAACAATATTGGAGTTATAAATAAAATATACGCGACGAATTGCGAACTTCTTCCTTTTTTGGAAGTGGTTAAATTACCGAGTTTTACTGATAGTATTAAATGGTGATTTATACATTTCGGTCGTGAAGTGCGTTGTTGAGAGTTTGGTACTAAACATTTGTGTTGAACTGTCCGTACATACAGCTGTTATAATGTTTAAAGTGTTGTCAGATTTCGACTGCTTACCTATTGGTAGGTAGGTACTCATGTTGAGCTGTGGTAGCGATATTAATCACTCATATAAATTCCGAACTATCCACTGTAAATATTTGTGTTTGGTGTTCTATTTATTAGTATTACTACATGAACGGCCCGTGTTATTTCAGACTGGTTATTTTGAAGCAGCTTCGACCAATACATTTAGTATTCAAATCGTAAGAAAATAATAACATAACATCACGCGTGTATTCTCTGAAGGGGTGGGCAGAGGTAGCACACTCTCATTTGGCCACGAAATAATAGTGTAATAAATTATTAAGTAATGTATGACTAGGTACATACTAGATAGGTTGTAGGTACGTTTTGAAAACGGTAGTAGTTTAGACACGGACCTGTCTTATCGAGTGTATCCGAGAGGATAATACCCAGTTCTGGACACAATAATATCGGTTTACTTAAAGTGGTTATACAAATAACTCTTATTTGCTGGGACGAAAAATATACATTTCCTCACAAATCTTTTGAGTTTATTTGTTGGTTACAGAATATTTATTTATTTAATACTTCAAGCACACAAATGTACAGCGGAGAACTTAATGCCATAAGCATTTTTTAATAATTTATTTTCATTATAGTTGATTTATATCTTCTTTTATCAACTGGTTTGAAAACGGGACTCTCCGGGCTGCACCTTACTTGGACTTGAGTAATCGCCACTCGTAGAGAATCTGCATTCAATGCACTATTCTAACCATGTCTTTATTTTAAATCTAATGAGGTTCATACCCTAGACCTCAGAAGCCAAGTTAGAAGAATATTTCTTGTAAATTATGCGCCATCAAGGTGCAGTTTCAATTTTCCAATCGGGAAAAGTAATTGGATTCCCCTATTATGGAATTTTCCAGTGCGTAGGTACCTAATAGCTTAGATGACGAAATATTTATGCCGTCAGTTTAAGCTTGGAATTTTCCAAACTCGTTTAAAATAGTCCCACCCTCGAATGCGTGGGAATGAATTAATACAGCTTCAGCGATTATTGGGAGTGTAAATAGATCATTCGGTTTCCTTCAAAATGGTTGAGTTGAATGGGCTGATCCATGCGTCATGTTCGTGAACGGGCGCCGTCATCAGTATAGCAGGTACCTAGTACGCTTTGGAATGGGCAACTAGCTTCATATTTCTGACTGACCGACCCCTTGACAGTTCATAAGTACATATTATTAGTTTAATTGAAATAAATGCTTATAAAATTGTCTTACCGTTTCGGAATGGCAAAGGCAGTAATACCGCTGCAAGGCATACACTTACTCCCTTTGAACGGCCTCACAAAACGTAGCTCTACAAAACTGGCGTAAAAAACAGCAAAATTTTAAAACCACAGCTACATTGGTAGTATGGAAGTTATTAAAAAGTCTTACAAAGGTTAGCGTAGGTATACTTACAGCTTACTTGAGCAAGCTACAGGGCTGGCCAGCGTATACTTTACACCAACTTACAAATATGTTTACAAATTCACCGCGAACAAGCATATTACGTGTAAGTATTTGGTGCGTAGCGTATGTAGGCATATGTACAAGAAAAGACATGTTTATGTAGTTGTAGATATCTCTGCTAAGTAAGTATGTACATGCAACTCAGTTTACCCATGGGCGCGTTCTTGGCTACTCAAATCTTTGACTTCATTCGTCAGCATAATGGGCAAATAACGTTCCCACTGCTGGGACACAGTCGCAGGGAGTGGGTGGGTCCACCACGCGGGACCCAATGCCCTGCAATTTCTTCTTTTCCCAAACCAATATACTTAGTTGACTGTACCCACTTGACAATGTAGCATTTGTTAACAGTTGTAATTCTTGGGTAGATATGAAACATTTAACATGTTCACGTGTTTTGTTTTGGCATTTATCTTATCATCGCTAATGGACTCATTAAAATGCTATTGAGTCTGACGTAAAATGTTTGTTGGTAAGGTATTCTTACCAACAAACATTTTAACACCCAATAGTGTACAAACCTACTTACAGAAATAAAATCATGTATCATTTAATAATTCATCATATACTTAATAATATCATATTCGTTATCATCTAATCGAGTTCCCTTAAAGACAGATTTTTCCGCAACTCGAAATTGGCTACTAATGGGTCTTTGAGTTGGTATCCAAACGTAGACGGGTGCAACAGGCTAGTTCAGTTGTATAATATGGCAACCTTACTAAATTCACAATAATTATACTTGAGTCTGCCGTTGCCGTTGTAAAAAAGGGTATTATAAAATTTCAGATTATTTAGAAGATAAAAAAGCATGGGATTGAACTGTTCGCTCTGCTAAGCCTTGTGATAAAACTTAACATTTTAATTATTTTGTAAAATCATGAAAATATACCAGTTTTATATACACATTGACATTGTTGAAAATTATATTCAAAATGACATGATTACATTGTAAAGTATTATATTATTTTAATTAATTATTGTGAATGTGAGGACTATGTGGATATCATTATTATTTTCATTTTTCAGTTAGTTTTAATTATGGTCTGGCAGTTTGAGTAGTTTATGCGGCCTACCCAAATGTCCTTTCTTTGGTATTGTTCGTCGAGTTGAGCTCCTTAAGTTCTGAGTTGAGCTCCACGATTACTGACAAATGCTTGCACTGACTGGACAGGTTCACTCAAATCTGTGTGGTTCTTTCCTCAAAAGACCATTTCAGACACTAATCTACATGGTCCTCATATGCCCTGACCAAGATTATGTCTGGGCTTTAAAAGAGACTGTGACCTCTGAGTTTGTTTCGGCCTTTCTTCTCAGAGTAGTCAGATAGGAAACGCCGAACTCAACTAGCTTATTTTTATTTTTTATTATTTTTTAATATGACGTGTAAAAGTGATTCCGATATCCTATTTACAGAATAAACAATTTCATTTCATTTCATTGCACCTTTTATTTTGCATAAGTTTAGTAAATAAATAAATAATAAATAAATAAATGATATGCTGTGATAGGTTTGCTATACACTCTGCCGGGGTTGCGAAGAAGTCTGAAAGGGAGATCGTGGGCCCCGGCAACATAGCAACTGAAGGAACACGGGTGGGTTTTAGTCAGTAAGAGCCTGACACGCCCTCCCGCTCCGCCCAGAGCGGGAGAAGTTATTTGATAATTTCCCACCCAAAAAAAGGTTTGCTATACACTGATCTTCACTTAGACATCCTCACGGGATATCCGACTAACATACAAACTTGACCACGTCCCGGGTGGGGCTGCCTCCATCACAGAACATGGTTATCTCCCCAGCACACAGAGTCTGCGACTCTTTTGTGATGGCACTTCAGTGCGATATTATTGAACTGCATTCAGAGCAAGACCACACAAAATCATGTTCTGCGATACATCGCTATACGTCACGGTCAATTGTCCAACTACAAATTAAAATGTAAGTTTGTAATTGCAAAAAAAAAATATTTTATTTTATAAAACTAAAAAAAAAACGATTTTCGGACTTTTTCCTGTACTTGTGCTGTGAGACATTGCTGCCTGCCAAATTTCATGATTGTAGGTCACCAGGAAGTACCCTGTTGGTTTTGATTTATTTGCGAGTATCAAAATATGTCACATAAATGGCCGTATTTTTTATTGCGTTTTATTGCGGTAAGTCAACGCAAGAGTATTAAGGGACCATAGATCTACCCACCTATTTGAAATTAAACGCGTTCCTGAGAAAATGGGTCTTGACAGACTGACGGACGGACAACCCTAAAAATGAACTTCATGCTTACTTTACACAATATTAATTACCAGTGAATTTTAATCAGAATCAATTTCCTTGAATACAAACAAGTTGTTTCAGACTTTGGATTTAAGGCTTCAGGCAAATGGTTTTAGTTGAGTAATAATAACAAAACTATCTTTTCTCAAACATGCTCTTGGAAATTTGGACATTATTTTGACAACCTTCTTCGAGGTAAATCGAAATTTCTCTACTGGTCAAAAACAAGCGAGTAGGCGGCCGACAATCTACTATATAAAAATAAGTCGGGTTTTCCTTCCTGACGCTATAACTCCAGAACGCAGGAACCGATTTCCACGGTTTTGCATTCGTTGGAAAGGTCTCGGGCTCCGTGAGGTTTATAGCAAAGAAAATTCAGGGTAGGGTAGGTAGGGTAAGTAGGGTAGGTAGGTAGGGTAGGTAGGTAGGATAGGTAGGATAGGTAGGGTAGGTAGGGTAAGTAGGGTATGTAGGTAGGGTAGGTAGGTAGGATAGGTAGGGTAAGTAGGGTAGGTAGGTAAGATAGGTAGGGTAGGTAGGGTAAGTAGGGTAGGTAGGTAGGATAGGTAGGGTAAGTAGGGTAGGTAGAATAGGTAGGGTAAGTAGGGGTAGGTAGGTAAGATAGGTAGGGTAAGTAGGGTAGGTAGGTAGGGTAAGTAGGGTAGGTAGGTAGGTAGGATAGGTAGGGTAGGTAGGTAGGTAGGATAGGTAGGGTAGGTAGTTAGGTGCGCCGTAAATAAGTTCTTAATGCTACCCGTGCGAAGCCGGGCCGGGCAGCTAGTATTACTATGAAAATCCATATCTGTCGTGTTTAGCGACCAAATAAATTACTGTGAAAACTTATATCTGTCGTGTTATTTAAAAATGGAACTAACTTTTTACTTCGACACACGGCAACCAAGGACTAAGTAACGTATCTAAGATTTTATTTAAATTTCGAACTGGCTTATCAAATAGAGCTGTGTAAAGTAAAGAAGAAACAAATGAACATATTGGGGCGTGAAAAATGATCGTTGTTCGTCATTGATTGTGGAATTTATAATTAATTTACTTAGTTTGAATTTCCGCGCATTATTTCAGAAAAGTACTATACAAGCCTTGGCTGCAACCAGGCATTGATATACTCACGTATGGGCGCTTTGGCTTCGCCTCGGCCGACTTTTTCAGGATCGTCCTTCAATGCCCTAATTGCTATTTGCGACAGTAATGTAGTATACCTTTATTATAATTGATATAATTTATTAGCATATCTAAGATATTAATGGATACCTCCTTAGTTAGCATATTATAAAATCCCCCTGACCGAATTTCGGTCACGGCGGCCAATCTCAACGGAGATTATTCAAGTACTTAAGTAACCCAGGAGATCCGCAGCATGTGCACAAGTGGGTGGCAAACTGTCACAACCGCAGAGCGCCGATATCATGCGCAGGACCAACAGCTGTTACGTGCTTTTCGAGGCGCGAGTGTGTTATGACACACCACTGACGCCCAAACTCCGTGCTGCTACTAAGAAATTTTCTAATTAAAAACCCCAATAACACTGCCCGACCTGGGAATTGAACCCAGGACCCCACGCTCAGCAGTCACGCTTGCGACTAGGAGACCAATGACGCAGCATATTATTGCAAAGTTACCGTCAGTATATTCCCTCGCGTCTACATAAGTGGACGATATTGGCAAGCCGCTTCTGGGAATAACCGCACGTTGTCGTAATTTCGTTACACATTTTGTATCTTCGGCACCAGTAAATGCAAGAAGACTTGTTAATCTCTATTAGCTTATGAACTGAGGTACTATTAAAAGGAGACTTTCATTCTTGATGCAGTTTTAATAGGTATAAATTGACGCAAAACTAGTGAACTGCAGACTTGATTACTTAATTAATTTATATTTATATTAATTTAATTTTAGCATACAGTTACGGTATTACTGGTACCAACATAATTTCTACCAACTTCCAAGCAACTTAAAATTGAGTTAAAACGCCGCTAACAGGCTACCCTGTTAACGAAGTTCGACCTATTACTATTTTTTTTTCGTCTAGAACCAAACTTATTTAAACTTGTGACATGGTTACCAAGTTTCTAACTTTGACTAACTTTAGATGAAAAATAATGATTTATGAACTAGGTTTTAATCTTGAAACGATTAATAAAACATGACTAATATTGTAACAAATGTGCGTAAGATATTTATCGCAGATGCCTAGACTACAGTTAGTGTAGGCCTGTTATCTTAGTGCTACGAAAATGCTGTTCGTAGAGTTTCGTAACACTCATATAATAATCGTTTCGTATAATAATATTCTCGTGCTACGCAGACGTATGGTAATAGACTTTCTATGAATTTCTCCAACTATGAAAACATAGCAGCTCTTCCCTAGAGCATTCGGGACCATGATTCAGTGTACCGTTACGTTTTCGTGGAAACTTCAACCATTTTTGCTGACTTGCTTAGATTCAGAAACGAATATTTGCGCTTTTCAACGAATGTCTTGGGAATCTCCGGTCGGTACCCCTGAACATTATACGTTTCACTGTAAACACGTTTCTCTAAAGTGCTGATGTACCTAAATCAGGCTTTTTAAAGTGGTAATATCATCTTCATATCCCACAATGGTTATGAAAGCATAGCTAATTGCTACTACATAGTCAGGGGCAGAACGGTTTGGCGCCTAAAAAGAGTGTCGTATGAGATGTTTCTTAATACCATATTATACAAAGATAAAAGTGTCGATCGCTGTTCTCTTGAGCTGGTACCCAAGTTACCTAACCCAGTCCTACAACTTCAAACTATTTGGGGTCTGTGTAAGACACCTCGTGCGAACATTAACGAGATTATTTGAGTAGCTAATGGATAATATCCATGTGAACTTTCCTCGAAATATATTCACTCGGTAATTCTTAACTGGTGATAAAAGTCTGACAAAAGTACAGCCTTTAGAGATTAGCCGCAAGTTACGCAGAGGCACTCGGGAACTTTCTTCTATAACATAACATGTCGTAATATCCAAAAGTTTCAGCAAACTAAACGTGTCTTAGTCACATGTATTAACCAGATTTATGTAGTGCTAGCTGTTCACGACTTTGATTACATACAACCCGTTTTAACCTACTTTGACAAAATCTTCCAAAGGCTTCAAAATGTCAAGTTTATATTTCTGTATTATGTTGGTTTCAACATCCACAGAGGGCCCAAGTCTCGATCAAAAGGAAAAAGAAAGTCGCTCGAAGCATCGACTCTTTATGTTTTAAACCTTATAACTTTCAAGGATCCAGCAGACTCTCTCTACTTTTACAAGGTTCTTTCTGAGTGTCTTCTTATAAAATGTACTTGAGAAATCCTTATTGGTAATTGAAATGGCGCGCAATCCTATCTCCTTTGATGCTCATAAAGATACCTTTAAAATGTCAGATTGCATTTTAATAGAAAAATTTAATAGAAAGAGTAATTTCATAATAAAAATAATTTAATTTCATAAATACTTAGTTATTTTTATGGATTCTATCCAATCAGCAGTAATTATAACTACGGTACCAGGAAGAGCGGTACGCGCCCGGAAAAACGACACATCGAGTGATCGAGTCTTAGAAATACTTCGGCTTTGTTTCTCGTCGTCCCTTTCACTCATTCAGTTTGTGTGACTGTTCTCAAGCTCGCTATGTCATATTAACACCCAGGTACTATAACCTAATCACTTGATACATTTTATCCAATCAACAGTACACCTTCTATACACATCAAGGACAGAATAAATTTTAACTTTATCTAATACCAAATCGGGACAAACCATAGTAACGTGAAGGCTGGACATTGGTGCAAGCGATTTTATTGTGTTCAAGTGATACATTGCGTGTTGTGTTCGCGCGAGTGATAGTGATGTGGGTGTGAGCCAGTGATGTGTGTGTCATGGCGTGGCCCGGAGGCTCGGATGGTGTGGAACTGCCGCTGCATCATGTTAACAACAATGAGGGGGACAGGCTCGCTGTGCCCGACGCGACTGTCGTTAATGGACAACAGAGGACGAGTGAGTATTAAAAAGGAAACTCTTTTTATTATCACACTGGAATAAGTCTCTTTAAAAGCTCACAAATGATAATCTTGGTTGCTATTTGGCCGAATGACTTCTTATTCGGCAACAACTCTCTCAAATAAAACTTTTTCTTCTGAGGTAAAGAATTAATTAGTTTAAGTACTTAGGTATGTATAATATGATATTCTACTACATTGAATTCCATTATTCAATATATCTGTATACGTGACAAAATAAGTCCGAAAATCTAGACGAAAACGACATTTGTCAGTTAGGTATTCCTTAACTAACAAATTAATATCCACTATGCTAAATTCTTATTGCTGTCTATTTGTCTGAATTTCAAAATAAGCCGAATTTAGTCCATTTTCAACCCTCTAGAGTCCATAGTATCAGGGATCAGGGCCGACAGTCAATTATTTAAACGATTTAATTGACAAATGAGTGAGAAGTTTGACTCGAATTCAATCAACGTTGGAAATGGGAAAATAACATCTTCCAGTGATAAATGACCCTGGCCTCAATTCCTTTTGCCCCGAGCTTCCCCAATTAAGATTAATTTACCTTTTCAAAGTATTTCATACTTTCCGTTGAACGGGTAGAATATTAGATTGCTTGTTACCTGTTCAAATTATACTTGTATGGCGTTTCAATCAAAGTTACTATAGTTATACGTACGGTACAGCAGAAACAGAACATCTTCTTTCAATGGCGTTATTAATCTGTCATCGTCCTAGTTGAAAGCTTTTATTCTTTACAATTCATTTCCAGCTGGGATGAGCTGTGCTGCATTGTAAACCCACTGTTCATTTGTTTTTTCAGTATATTCAAGAAAAAAGGGTACAGTAAACACTTAAGTAACCCGATTATTATAGCACCAAATGACAAGTAGTTACAACATCTGCAGTGTCAAAGTTACAGTGGGCAGTGTCAAAGGACTTATTATAAACACTACTTATCTAAATATCAAAACGGTGAAGGAAAACATTGTGAGGAAACCTATCGGTTATATGTCCTAGAACCAAAAATTCGAACATATGTGACATCTGACAATCAGCACAGGGCCTACGTGGTGGATTACGGCCCATTCCGGATTACGGCCTGTGTCCCAGCAGAGGGAACGTTACCGGCTGATTATGCAACCTCAATATAACAACGCAATAGTTCATTGACCCTTACTACAGTAAGTACAAGATACCGCTGTTGCCGGTGATATTGTGAGAAACTTGATCTATTCTGTAAAATACTAAAATACTGATCCAAAGACCACCGACTTCCGAAATTAAAGTTATTCTTCATTTTTTAGTTTGAAAGTGTGATACATTTTTTTTTTAAAGATTTTTTTTTTCACTTTTTAGTGAGTTGGTTTGTAATTTATTTAAGTCACAACAGCCTAATGTCAACTGCTCATCACCTTTTACAAAATATTCCTTTTCCCGATGCGAAGAATTTAATCGTTGAGGAGTTCTCCAGGTACTTCACCATCAGCTCCACTGCACCATATGAATTGTGACGAGCATTAATTGCTTACCAAACATATTAAAGTAATCGAATCGCAACCCGTGAAATACATATTATTGAGTAGTTCCTGTGGCCATCTGTGTCCTTCATCATCAGTTCCACTTCACCAAATAGTGCTTTCCGAGAGCAAATGCACGAATTACTATAAAAAATATCCAAATCGCTACAGGTGTGCCTATAATATTTAAAGAGTTCCCTAGATTTCTCCAAGATTCAATCATCAGATCGTGACCAAATCATAATGAGACCAACTTGAAAGTATACACTTTCAAACAAAAAAATATTTTTTCAAATCGGTTCAGCCGTCTTTTAGTAATCGGGGAAAATAGTATTTTTTTTTAAATTGACGAACTGAGAACCTCCTCCTTTTTTGAAGTCGGTTAAACATATTACCGTGAAAACTTAAGTGAAGTTAAGTGAGCTGTCATCCCACGTAATCTAGGATTCACACTATTGATCGCTCATTTCACCTAAGTGTGAGATGTTTACAGTATAGCACCGCAATTGAGATGGTATAAAGCCAACAAAGAAATAAATATCTTTATTTTCAGTTTACAATTTACATTTACCACTTGGTACAACATAATAAAAAAAACATATAAATTCTAGGCTAATACGGGGTTATAGACCTCTTTACACCCAAGCTAAGATAAAACTCGGTTTATGGGTGTCAGGGCTCCCAAGTTAACACTGGATTGCCTATAAAAAAAGTGGTGGCGACAGAAGTGAAAACTTGAACAAAATCGCCTTGGTGGAAGAAAAATACTTGTATAGAACATTGGTCCGTAACTTTATCTAAATAAAGATCATAATCCAACTTACAAAAAAAAAAAACTTCTGAAACCTTTAAAGTAAAAATACTTGCATAGAACATTAATCCGTAACGTAATATTAGGTGTCGTCATGGTGTCGCGAAATTATTGGTTTAGTCTCATCTCAAAAATGCCCAACGCGCCTAAAGAAGGTTTCGCTTTTAAAAAAATCGGAATATCTCTGTGTAGGTTTCGTGGCCAGATCCTAGAATTGATTATTTTATCAAGTATTCGACCATTTCATGACATGGTTGTATTTCATGAAATAGAACATCGACAAGCAAGAGCAAGAGTTTGACATCATGTTTAATTCCTTCTCAGTTTCAATTACAGACCGATATTATAATTGGTAGGTATTAATTAGTCGATCGTAATTAAACGCTGAATCATTCAGTAGTTGGTCGAAAGTCGTAAACTATTTGGGAGTTACGGTGAACCGCATTGCCACCAATGTCAACTGCGAGTTATTGCTGTTCCTCTGTTCCTACTCGTAGCTAATTAATGACTGACTCCAGTGCTAATTAACTCCTACATATTTTTAAGAGGATCTGTACTTTTTAACCGACTTCAAAAAAGGGAGGAGGTTCTCAGTTCGTCGGAATCTTTTTTTTTTTAAATGTTTTTTCCCCGATTACTCAAAAACGGCTGGACCAATTTGAAAAAATATTATTGTGTTTGAAAGGGTTTGGTCATGATCTGATGATGAGATCTTGGAGAAATCGAGGGAACTCTTCAAATATTATAGGTACACCTATATCGATTTGGGTATTATTTAATGCAACTCGTGCATTTGCTCTCGGTAAGCAATTGATGCCTGTCACAATTCATATGGTGCTGATGGTGAAGTATCTGGAGAGCTCCTCAACAATTAAAGTCCCTGCATCGGGAAAAGCGATATTGACATTAGGCTACTGTAAATTAGATAAATTACAAACCAATCCACTAAAAAGTGAAAAAAAACTTTTTTACTTAATATAACCGACTTCCAAACTAGGAAGTGAAAAATAACTTTAATTTCGGAAGTCGGTGGCAAAAAACTAAAATACTGATCCAAAGACACCGACATCCGAAATTAAAGTTATTTTTCACTTTGTAGTTTGGAAGTCGGTTGTATTTTTTGTAAAAAGTTTTGTTTTAAATTTTATGTTTAATGAATTACCTATGAAAAATAAAAATGTCATGATTTCATGAAAGATTCATTCAACGTCTAGCTGATGACATCAAGAAATAGGCGTGACAATAGTAAATTACGTCAATTGCCGTGTCAAACTACTTTGGTGCGCAGAAGTGTCTACTGTATGGCTCCAATAATTTGTTGCAATAAATTATCAAGCGATTGGAAAGACTTGACAACAGTGCTGTTTAACACTTTGAAGGACATTATACGCCCATAGGCGTCATAACAATAAAACTTCTATTGTGTCTCGTGTACTGTCCTTCAAAGTGTTAAGGGTAGACGTAATTTTTTAAAGGATATGGCGTACTACAGTGTGACTGAGTTTTTATCAGAGATTTTTTTTGCTGAAATGTTGCTCCCATAAGGTAATATTCTAATAATTATTCTTTAGTGACATTATTTTATTTTATTTATTATTTTAGACGAGAATGTGACTAAATCTATTTGTTTATGTGCCGTCTTAATTTATTGACATTTTATTATTATTAGTAACTATTAGTGTTTGGCATGAAATTGTGACATGTACCTTGACTTTATATCTTTGTTTTCATTTTGTTATTGTGACATTTGATTATCGACCTTAACAATTTTGTATGTCTTCTGGCAGGACGTAGTATGGACCGATATTTATTTGTAACATCTGTACAATTTGTGCAGTATGTTCGCAAAATTAATAAATGAATTGAATTGAATAGAATTACATGAACTTAAATTCTATAAATAAACATTTGATTCGGCCGCGAATCATATTTAGATCAACATACAACCTGATATTAACCTGTAAATTGCAAAAAACGTAAGAAAACTTTAATTCGCAGGCTACCTGGACGCCCTGTGAGGCTGCGAGCCTCCTTGCCGGATTACCGCCATGGGATCTGGAGGCAAAGGTCCTCGCGCACATCTGGGAGTGGCGCGAGGAGGCGAAACGCCGGGGCTTAACTCCGCTGCCGCGAGAAATCGCGGCACAGCGGACGGAGCTCCGGCGGGATCTCATGGCGTCATGGAGAGTGCGATTGTCGCAACCCAGTGCTGGGCACGCCACAATTGCGGCGATAAGTCCCCTCTTTGAGGAGTGGCTAGAGAGGCGCCACGGCGTCCTCACCTTCCGCCTGACACAGGTCCTCACCGGACATGGCTGTTTCGGGAGGTTCCTGTTCAGGATAAGACGGGTGGAAACGCCCGGGTGTCACCATTGTGTGGATCGCCCGGAGGACACGGTGGAGCATACGGTGGAGGTCTGCCCGGCTTGGGCGGAGCATCGCCGTGTCCTCGTGGAGGCGATCGGCGGCGGTGATCTCTCGCGTTCGGCCCTGATTAGGGCCATGGTAGGGAGCGAGAGGAAATGGGAGGCCGTCACCTCCTTCTGCGAAGCAGTAATGCTCACGAAGGAGGAGGCGGAACGCGTGAGGGAGAGGCAAATTTCGCGCCCTCACGCCCCTAACCCTAACCGCCGCAGGAGGAGACGCCCAGGGCGTCGGGAATCGCAGGCCGATTTCCGGCCACCGTAGGCGCGGGCTTGCGGGCGGTGAGCAATGGGTAGCTCGCCGTCCGATAAGGACCAGGTCCGGGTCGACGGCGCGTTGTGTTCCACGCGCGCCTCAAAGAGATGTCAGCAGAATTGACGGGGTCCGTTAGGGCCGATGCCTGCCGGGGGTGCGAAGAAAACCGAAAGGGAGATCGTGGCCCCCGGCAACAGGGCAACCGAAGGAACACGGGTGGGTTTTAGTCAGTAAAAGTCTGACACGCCCTCCCGCTCCGCCCAGAGCGGGAGAAGACAAGAAGGAAGGAAGGAGAAGACAAGAGGAGAAGGCAAGAAAAAAAAAAAGGCTACCTGGACGCTTTCGCCTTAAACGGATACAATTTGGCAGATATCTTATAATTTCTTCTAGGCATACTAATATTCATGTATGTCCGTCCGTGTTAAAACCCTACAAGAAAGAGTACATACCGCGAGTTCAAATCTATGGTGGAGTGGTAACGTGCTGCTGTTACCGGTGTTAGCTCCTCTGCCGAACGGCTGCATAACATTCCTAAGTCACTCTCGTACGTCGTTCACTCAGACCGAAGTACTTCATCATCGGTTACTGCTCGTAGCACAAGACTAATTCTTGTGCTCGTAGGCCCGTAGCTAGGTGCTACGGCGTAGCAGTGTAGCTTTGATGTGTAATTGGTGTAGCAAGCCCTTTGTAGCTAAGGGAGTTAAATTAACTATGTCAAGTGCAGTCGTCATAATAATGTAGACTATAGGTAGAGGATTGTAAGACAGCTGTGCGAAACTATTTATTGAGTTTGAGAAATTAAAGAGCGCCGTCGCATTTTGTTATCTATCCCATTTTTATGAACTAAATCATACATCTCACATTTCATCTGATCATTAATTTAAGACAGTTAGGCCAAGCTGCATTGGCCTATCAGATTTACGGTATTACGGTAATAAACATTGTATGTCTCAAGATATCATTTTTCAAGATAGATTGATCTAAAGACAAATTAGCAACATACACAGCCTACCTGGCTAGCTCATTTGTTAGCCTTAGGACCGCACGTGTGTACATGCTTGACGGAAGATGTAAGTTGGCAATAATGGAGATATACCTAGCATATCTTGATAACAGATGGATAATGCTTGTCAATCATGACATCACAAACTATAGATTCCAAGTATTTATTTTCAATACTGACCTGCCTATTTGTGAATTCCACGTCTTCAAAATATCGAACTAAATTTGTAGTTCCCAGTATTGGCTTACAAATATGAAACATACGGAATACATTCGCAAATAAAAACAGATGCGACGAATTAATAAGTTCCACTTTTTGTGCCTGCATTTCCATGTGGAGCCATCCCGAACTCGCCCTGAATGTGGTATACGTTCTGGACGAGTTCAGCACAGCGACGTGATTGTAAGACAACATTCACTTAGCAAGTAACGCCAGTGACCGCGGGTTCGTGCTCGCTCACCGAGGTTTCTTTTGTCTGGTTTTACTGTTTGATAACATATTGGCATAAAACAAGCCGCTTGTTGATACTGCCACACTCGCTACCCGATCAATTAGGTAAATACAGACAGAAATGATTGAGCTCAACAACACACCGCATTTCTCCGAACACACGCAATTACGCGCCCTACTCAACAATGGCGATCACACAGATTTACACACAATTCAATAGTGTCCCGTCTGTGAACACTACCCGGCGACGTATCATTTTACGTAACGGATCATTGTGTAATTGGCATTTGTTCAGCATTCACCTTGCAGTAGGGCTTCGCTGGTCAGCCGACACTCGGGCCAGTCGGAGCGCGGCCGCGGGCGAAGCACCATGCTCATACAGATACTGGTGTTCATGTACATCGCCACCTGCGTGCTGTTCTACGTGGCGCACGTGATCGACTATTACTTCTCTGTTCTGTGAACCTCCCGCAATGTTCTGTGATGTGATGCCGCCTTTGAAGTTCAGCTAGACCATGAGGAGGACGGTGAGAGCGTTCCTCCGCTTCAAAAGGCTCGGTGAGTACTCGCGAGTCGCCACAAAGCTGTCGGTTTCGTAACGCGACCACTAACTTGATGTTCCTCCTGTGAAACTTTTAACAACGTTCGTTGTGCAGGCATATGTCTGCACAACACAACATTCCGTTTCATTATATACCTCGTAAATGCAAGTACACACATCAGTCACATCATAATATACGTATGTAACTTTTTTCTAAGCGCAAGTTTATTTTAAAGCATTTGGCAAGTTTTTAACATGATACTTCTTGAAACGTTACTGTTCCATTTCCGTGTCCGCTCAGAAGTACATCAAAGCAGAGTTTAATTCCATTAAGCTCCACTTCGCATCTGACGAAGCAAATTATAATAAGAGTTAGGGGAGTGTACGGGAGTGTATATGTCATGTTTAGCTCCTGTAAACTCACACGCGGTGCTTGTAAAATATTATCTTTTCTCCTCAACTATTTATTTTATGACTTTACATTTTCGCCATTTTTTTTCATTCTCATCAAATAATTCAGCTCCCAACAATGTAAACATTCAAAGGAAAATAAAGCAAAAACAAACTGTAACATAATCTCAAAGCATTTATTCAGACTTGTCTTGTGTAAGAATTTCAAAATCTTTCTGATGGTCAAAGGCAACGCTGTAGCCCGAGGAAAATACTAACGATACTTAAGTTTACTATTTTAAATAAACATTACACTTTTTTTAAACAGTATCATTTAATTTTGATCTTATCTTGTCTTAGCAGTATCTTTTGTGACACGAACTAATCAATTCTATTTTTTATTTCTTCAGCAAAAATCACTGTCAATGTTAGTACATAATTTTGTTATTTTTATCATTTAATTAGTTATAAGTTGTTACTTACTTATCTATAAGGTTTTTTCCATAAGACACGAGATACGTAACATCCGGGAAACTAACGTTAACCGTACAGAACTAATTAGTACCGTCCAAGCGTCAAAGTGACAATTTTTTATTATTTACCTATATAGGTATGATTGACTCATCTACGTCAATATTCGATATCAACGTTCACCATAATTCGGAACATCCTTGATCTGTCAAAAGAGCAATGAAAAAAATAAAGAAGTTCAAAAGTAAGGTTTTAGATTAATACAAAACAAGGACTTAATAACCTCCTATTTTGCAGTCGGTAAAAAAAAGAAGAGCACAAATGAGAATCAGATAAGAATCGGCTTAGTTTTTGTTCGCAGCTCTCTAACCGTGCTTTACTGGTCTGTGTTTTATCTCTCCAGATGACATTCAGAGAGAGAGAGAGAGATAATTAAGCTAGTTTCAACTATAAAGGAAGATATCAACAATAGTGATAAAGTTGGAAAAGTAGACCGTTTACGGTTAACAAACATAACGCCTGTAATACCCGAAGGGCTAGGCAGATGTGTTACTATATACACACAACACATACACATTTCTCCAGATACGTTTAAAAGATCCATGAAATAGGGGGCGAGCCTATTGACATCAACCGGTGCGGCGGGCAAACCTACATAGGGTGATGTGTCCCGTGATCTGGTCCGTATATGCGACGGGAGTAAGAGATATGGACTTATGGTCAACCCCATAAAGACGCAGGTTGTGGTTGTAGGCAGTTATAGGACGGTCTCGAGGATCGACTGGACGGCTCTTCCCCAAGTTTCTTTTGACAATTCAGTTCAGTTGAAGTCCCTTCAGTGACAAAGTTAAAAACTTGGGGATCTTAATTGATAAAAACTTTTCTTGGAATACCCAGCTGCAGGAAGTTAGCCGCAAACTATTTGCATCCGCTGCATCTTTGAAGAGATTACGTAATTTTTTACCGACTGCCACCAAGATTGCGCTTGCACAATCGCTACTTCTACCCATCCTTGACTATGCTGATGCCAGCTATCTCGACCTTACCCACGACTAACTGCTTCAACATTTTTGTATAAGGTTTATATTCAGTTTGCGCAAATATAACCATTTTTCCGAATTTCGTGTGAAGCTCAAGTGATTACCAATTCGCCTTCGCCAGAATGTTCATATTATTTTATATCCCTTTTGCATAATATGCTTTTTCCCCTGCCACCCCTCTCTATCTCAAAAAGAAACTGGAAACGTTTCTTACGTTTCCAGTTTCTTTGCGACTCCCACACGAAATTTTTAAAGTCATCTATAACTTGAAGAACTTTTAAGACACAGATGTATGACAGTGACCTTGACTGGTTAGCTTGCGTAGTCTGTACTGAGCTCACGCAACGCGTCGTCCGTCCAGCCAGTAATAAGACTCGCCCATCAAGGAGCGCTGTCCCAAATTAAACGCATTATTAATTTATTATACATAAAACAAAGGGTATTTTAATAAAACACGTACATTAAAGATAAATAATTAAATTTTCTTTAAAATGGTGAAGGTTTCAGAAAAATACGCTTGATAGATTTGCGTGATTCTCAGTTTTTTATCCGCGTTAGACCTAACTTTACAAATTAATTTCACTACCTATGTAATATAAACATAATCTAAAATATTCACAGATTAAGTTATTAAAAAATACTGTAATTTAACCCTTTTTTTCTTATAATTAACACTAGGCACTCGTTTAAACGTGATCTGCAGTATAAAATCATTAAAATTTAGGATTTTGTGACTCGATTCACAATTCTAGCGAATTCACAAAGTTGTAAAAAGATTTTTATGGCATGTGGCACATCACTAGCAAGAGAATAGACTAGAGAATTTCTGAGGGAGTTGGAAGATCCCGGTCGCTTTTGTATTTTTTTTTATAGCCATGTAAATAGCTGTAACATGGACAGCTTTAATTGAAGTCCGAAAATTTTGCGAGTAAATAAAAAAAAACTACATGGCTAATGTCACTAATTTTGAATTCAAAATTACTGTAATACAATACACAGCTAAATAAAATTCAGAGTCTACGACTTACACTTTTTAAATTTGTACTTGAATGTAAAATTTGGGTACTTTTTTTAATAAAACAATAAAAAGTCGATGAAAAAAAACCCACAGGGCATGAGAAGTGTTTAGGGGTCTGAAAGGATAGCAGGTGACCCCCCCAGTCGACCATTTCAATTTGGCACACGATGCACCAAACACCCTGTATATTTAGGATATGTATATATCTGTGTATCTATTCTAGTATATTGTATACTTGTTATTTGCACCAACGACAGCCACATTTTATGTCCAAACAAATCACTGTCCATTCCAAGGTTGCCTGGAAGAGATCGCGGAAAGCGATAAGGCCGCCCATTGTATATTTTGTAGTGTTTGATTTATTTTTTTGTTATGTATTTTTGTGGTGTACAATAAAGTGTATATAAATAAATAAATAGTGTACAAAGTTATAACAAAACAAGGCCAATTGCTTTTCGTGTGCTATTATGAGTAAAGAACTATTCTATGGATTTTTTCAAAATTTTAGGCTCAGTCGTTTCGGAGATAAGGGGGCGTATGGTAAATTTTCATTAATTTTCTTAAATATCTTTAAAAGTACTTATTTTAAAATTATGTAAAAATATATAGTAAAAGTTTTTATTTGCCCCCCTAAAGTGACCCCCATATTCAAAATTCATTTTGAACACATTGGAGCTATTTGGCTGTGACAGACGGACGAGTGATCCTATAAGGGTTCAGTTTTTTCCTTTTAAGGTACGGAACCCTAAAAAAGATGATTACCTATCTAATATGTATGAACAATAAAAACCTCAAATACAATAAAAACCTATAAGTAAACCTCATTTTATTTAGTGTAGGTAGGTACGGTAAATTCGGTACAAAACGGATTATTAGAACGAGCTGTTTACTAACCTTGTAATGGTTATTTTATTTGAAAAATAGCACAACGTATAAAAAATGCACGATCAATTCATTTCGTCGCTTGATCGATAACGGCTGTTATTTTATAGAGTGGGCCGACAGCCGACATGCAACTGACGGGAGGATATTGAATTAATTTAGTAACGAATACTTCATCATGTTCACCTGGTTTCATGTTCGACTGGGTTAGTAGTTGGCGGCAGGGATCAGCTAACGAAATTATAGCCATCTGCATACTTTAACACAAAAGACAAACAAATAATTAATATTTAAAACGTCCTTATAGTTTAGGACATAATCAGTATGGTGATAACTTGCGAAAGTTTACAAAAAAAAAGTATAATATTAGTAAAGTAATGGTTCTTAGGAAGTAAGATGCAGAGATCTAAAATAGTCTAGAAAACATTGAAAAGGTACTGTGTAGTACATTCAATAATTCTGGGCAGGATGCATTCGTCCTGTGTTCGTGCAGCGAAGTAACGTATCTTCCCAACTATTACAATATTCAGTAGTCTGTCGCTGCGTGTCGGGCCGATGTGTTCATGTGCCCCAAAGGTGACTAAAAATTCTTGCTTTCAGAAGGTTTGCATACAAAACTCTGAGTTTATTTATTTATTCAAACTTTTTACGCACAAAAAGGTACAGAGGCGGACTATCAGGCGGAGTTATTTTACCATGCTGATGCTGGTTTTCCTTCGGAATAATTGCATGATGTAGAGTTCCAAACTCAACTATAATAAAAAGTATAGAATAATTTTGTCGCAAGAAAAGTCAGACATTTTACAACCTGTCCTTTTACAAAACAGTCAGCGAAATTAATTGTTTATCAAATTGACTACCAACTTTAAATTTCCGTATATTCAAATCACAACTGTCATTCTTTGGCAGTTGTATGAAATGGCTTTAACATGGCAAATTGACGTAGGCTGTCAATTTGAAACAGTTTTGCTATGGTTCAGTTAAAATATGAACCTTTTATCGAACTAAGTACTAGATAGAAGTTTAGTACTCAGTTAACAACAACCTAGGGTGCTAAAGCCGTCAAAACGACCACATGGGGCTAAATGAAATCACATAGGAAAAAACATGTATTCTCCACACAAAGGCCTAATCGTAATCACAAACTAAACCAGTAGTATAAATAGTTTCTGCCTAGCAACTGTCAGTTCCAGCGGTGGCCTGTGGCAGGTGGCAGCGACCACCACGATAATAATATTAATTGCCTCGCCAGTTCTCATAACACGGCTCTCGAGAGCCGGACATTTACGCACGATTACAGCCGCCTTTATTACATAGGGCAAGAACATTAACAGCTGTTTTCTTACCTGTTGCGGGCTGTTTGTTTCTTTATTGTTACACTGTAACAGCTTATGTTCCGATACTAACTTTACACTATTTCTTCGATTTTATGTGCCTATTAAAGTAGTAACTGCCCGAAGGCTGGGCTCCGTTGAGATCGGTCGCCTTGGCTGAAATTCGGTCTGGAGGACTACTTTTTTGTACTCTGAAGCACAAACATTATAGGATTTTTAAATATATTTAACTGGATAACCCTGGTGAATACAAGTTTAATGTTATCGATATAATAAAGATAATAGAAACTGATCGATAGATAATACTTTCAAGTAGTGATAAACCGAGATTAGATTATTTAAAATTCTATCTATTTGACAACACAATTCGCACGGTAAAAGTGAGCTTATCAGTTATGGATTAGAATCAAATCACCAGCTGTCTACGACTAGGCATACAACGACAATTAGACAGCAACACAAATCATATTCATTTATTGCTTGAATTACTACAGTTATTATTATAACACAGTTTGCTATAAGTAATAGTTTCGTGGTGCATCTGCACAAACTCATGCGGCATGCCGCAAAAATGGCGTAAGTGCCGAACTTTGTGTTCCACGATTAAAGAGCGAGCAGGTGGGCTGAAGGATGTGATTTCATTCCCTGAACAAGCTTCATCATCATCCTGCCCTTTTCCCAATTTCTTTGGTGTTGGCGAAACATGTATTTTTCTTCCATACATTCCATTCCCAGAACAAGCTTAATTACGTTATATTATAATTAATGCCAGGCCTTAGGTTGGCCTGGTCTTTGAGGCCAACCTAAGGCCGTGTCCTGAGGAACGCCTAATGTTCCTTGGATGTTATGATTTACACAGTACCCTATCGCGTCGCCGAGTAGGTCAAGTTGCACTTCTCACAATGCCATTTGTTCACCAAGTTTATTAGAAATTGAACGGGAACGGTGAGGTCCAAAAACATATGCATTTTTGTGGCATTAACTAAGTAGAAATGTTTTTGTGGAATCATTAGGAAGTCGGCCGCAACACTTTAATTTAGGAAATATTGAATCAAGAACAAAACCAAATTATTTTAGAACGCTCGAGAGCATTAGATTATTATAGATATCAGAAAATTTTCAACAAATAAGTTATGTTTACGAAAACTATGACAACAATACTTAATAAAACGGGCATAATCTTGTGCATAAGATATGCCCGTTTTACACATGGTCAGTAACACACACGTAACTGATACACACGCTATCCTACAGATTTCCAATACTTTCCAGCATTTACCTGACTGGACGTCAGTTAATTCCATTACGATTAACCGTCAATCGTTCAGACTGTCATTGGATCAATCGGCGCTGCTCTCTAATGAGATAATGATGGCCAGCCAGTCAAGCTTGCGTCTTAACCTTGTGAAGCCCTGCGATCGATAGCACACTTGACTCCGAGAGTCCACGGGCTCGACTGTGGAGCTGTTTCGGCAGATTACGATGGAGGCTTTAACAGCTTAAGTAAGGAAGCCTAGCAGTTTTTGTTGAGTGGAATATTTTTAGTAAAACAGCGAAAATTACTGATGTTAGATGTTGCATATAGTGGTGAATAGATATATCAGAAACTAGATACTGCCTGCGGCTTCGTCCGCTTAGGGGTCGGAAATCGTTGGGCACGCCACAATTGCGGCGATAAGACCCCTCTTTGAGGAGTGGCTAGAGAGGCGCCACGGCGTCCTCACCTTCCGCCTGACGCAGGTCCTCACCGGACACGGCTGTTTCGGGAGGTTCCTGCACAGGATAAAGCGGGAGGAAACGCCCGGGTGTCACCATTGTGTGGATCGCCCGGAGGACACGGTGGAGCATACGGTGGAGGTCTGCCCAGCTTTGGCGGAGCATCGCCGTGTCCTCGTGGAGGCGATCGGCGGCGGTGATCTCTCGCGCCCGGCCCTGGTTCAGGCCATGTTACGGAGCGAGAGGAAATGGGAGGCCGTCACCTCCTTCTGCGAAGCGGTAATGCTCGCGAAGGAGGAGGTGGAACGCGTGAGGGAGAGGCAAATTTCGCGGCCTCACGCCCCTAACCGCCGCAATAGGAGACGCCTAGGGCGTCGGGAATCGCGAGGCGATTTCCGGCCACCGTAGGCGCGGGCTTGCGGACGGTAAGCAATGGGTAGCTTACCGTCCGATAAGGACCAGGCCCGGGTCGACGCCGCGTTGTGTTCCAGGCGCGCCTCAAAGAGATGTCAGCAGAATTGAAGGGGTCCGCTAGGGCCGCTGCCTGCCGGGGTTGCGAAGAAAACCGAAAGGGAGATCGTGGCCCCCGGCAACAGGGCCACCGAAGGAACACGGGTGGGTTTTAGTCAGTAAGAGTCTGACATGCCCTCCCGCTCCGCCCAGAGCGGGAGAAGTTATTTGATGATTTCCCAACCAAAAAAAAAAAATGGGGTCGGAAATCGTACTATAGAAACGCACTACCGAAATAAAAAGTATACTATATCCTAACCCAGGTCATGGTCTACCTGTAGGGCAAATTTCATCGACATATGTTCAGCCATTACGGTGGCGATTGGTGATTGTGGGAGGTGATGATTGTTGATGAGTGACAGTTCCATTGTCCACCTTTAAGAAAGATAGACACAGATAGTGAAAATATTAGTGAAGGTGTGCTTCACTTATATTTTCACTATCTGTCTACCGTATACAGTCTTAATAATAGGTACTTGAGTTCAAACTTAAACAAAAAATAATTTTATGTTATGCTTATGAAAATGATACGTTAGGTATTTCTTTTGACGTATTATTCGTTGGACGAATTAGAATATTTTATTCAGCCGGTAACGCCTCCTCCTTGTTTCGTTTACAATTCTTACTCAACAAGTGAATAGGCAACCGCTATTATATTGAAAGACGCAGAAAATCCACTCTACAAAAAATATTTGAGCACATCCAGGAACGCATCGACAAGAATTCTTTTAACTATCTCCAATCTTTGTTCCACACCGGTCGGTAGTCTGTGAGAACCACCATAGAGTCTGTTGTGTATTTGGATGTTTAGGGAACTCTTCATAACAAACAACCGAACAAAACAATAAAAAGTTTAACACTGACGCGCGGCGCGAGTGAGTATGGTCCTGCCTGTAATTGTAGTAAGACAACCCCAAAGTTTGTGCAGCCACAAAACATCTTAGACATTCGGTACTTAATTGTAGCTACTCATTGATACAGGGTTATGGAATAAAAATTGTATATAATTAAATTAATTCTTGTCAATGTTCGTAAATGTTTTTGAGGCTAGCTGTACTAGTTCTATCAAGTTCGTTGTAACCTCTACGTGTCAATAGAATGAAAAATATGTATATTGCTAATCGTGTACAGCTAAACCAGGCACCATTCATGACTACTAGACGTGTTCACGAATGAAAGCTTTCAAATTATTGATGCCGCCGCTTTGTTAATATATTCGAGTAGGTAGACAATTTTCTATTTTGGATACCGCCCATGTCGCGTACATCAATACCTTACGGAGACGCTTTGCATATTGCAATTTCAGAATGGGTACTCATTCGTCCCATTTCTCGGTTCTCTTTCGGGTTCTGGCCACGGATTGATTAGGGAACCCAACGAGCTTAGGAAGAGAACCCTTATTGTTTGTGTTTATCTCGTTACATCTCGAGTCGAATTGAATCTTCATCGCGTAGCATTGCTAACACACATATATACGTATTGTCGCCGCATCGCCCCGCCGCGCCGCGTCATCCGCGGAACCCGGGACGAACGAGCTGGCCAGGCTCGCCGTCCCGTTCCCAGACGGCGGCGGCGCGGCGCAACGCAGCGACGCGGCGGCGAGAATTTGTTTTAGGGGTTTAGTGGATAGATTTATGTTTGTGGGATTATTTGTACCTGGGGCTTGTTCCGAGAAGAATCTTCAATATGTTGGGAGGTTTGCTTCGCATTAATCAGCTTTAGTTCTTACTAGCTCGCATCACGATTCAGCTCGCCATCTGTGGTTAAAATTAAATTGATTCCCACCATTCTATACATTGTGATTGTGATATACATACATAAACATTTCTGGTGTCTTAGGTATGAGTCCATAGCACAGAGATGTTATACACGTACATATCTTGCTAGGATTAATTCAGTTACATGATCTACGAGATCCTAGTCATCGTAGTATGTTGGGTATAAAGAGGAGACCGCAGCAAAGTCTGCTAAATCGACCTCTTGCCTGATCCGTTTCTATCACAGATCATTTCTCATAATATACGAGGAAACCGCGGCCAAGCTTGCCTTTAACCTCTTGCCAGACCCGTTTCTATCACAGATCCTTCTCATATTTAACTCTTTGTATGTACCACCCTCTTAGTACATACAACACTTTACAACAGTACGCTTGGGTATTGAGGAGGAATCGCACAGCCCAAGTCTGCCAATTAACCTCCTAATGTAACCGACTTCTAAGAGCATCAGAAACCTTTAGAAAGATAGGAAATTTTGAAGCTAGGCATTTAGGTGGGGAACCTCTACGCTATTGTCCTAGCGCTACCACTTAGCTTATATTCTCTCAGATGAGTCGCTACCATGCTCGACGCCTCCATCACAACACCAATCACTTTACTTTGCACTAAATAGTAAATACTTATTGAATTAAATACTTCACATTTGGTGTAGGTAGTCCAAAAGTACCGGCAAACGCCACAGACTACTTAAACGTCATAACCATAAACTATAAATACTCTTTATCTGCGGTGATCCCTCTATGGGTTCGGTGTTGTCAGCAGATTACCTCAAGCTGTCTTAAATGACTAGTTTGTTACACGTTTCGCTTTAACAATATTAATTTGACTATGTTACCTGTCTACTTCGCGAACCACACGTCGCGACACTCCCGCCCGAATAGTCTTAGAGCAGGGTTAGTAAGTTACGCGTCCACTCAGCAATTTTCTCCAGAGCTCTGGTGGCCGCGCCTCTTCTTTGTTTAACCTCATTGTTCACTTGAACTATCTTCTCAGGTTCATCCTCTTTCTGACTCAATAATTTCTCTCTGTCCGTGCTCTCTGATACTTTATCAAGGTCTTCCAACATACTCTTTTCCGCTGGTATTATAGACTCTCTATTTTCTTTCTCGTGTTCTGAACTATCGGATGTATCCTTTGAATTTATGACTTTCACTTCCAATGGTATCAATTCGTGTACCGTTATATTCTGTGGTATCTCACTTTCTCTTTCTGATGCGTTCGCATCATATTCTATCTCTTCATTGTCCTCCATTTCCAATGGATATAAATGAGTTAAAGATCTTACAAACTCCTTGTTTCCAACTTCGACCTTCGCAACTCTGCAAAGTCCGTCAGAACTTTTGACCAATGAAGTAATTTTTCCAACTTTCCATTCTTGTCGATTTTTACTATCTCCCTTTATCTGAACAATTTGTCCTACCTTCGGGATTAATTTTGCCGTGATTCTAGGTTCTTTGACAGAATGTCCATATCGTTCACGCAAACTTTGTAAATATCGATTTGTGAACATGTCCTTAAATTCATTTAGGATAACTAAACCTCTTTTCCAAGCCTTGATAAGGTCGGATTTTGTTGTAGTGCCTTGTACTAGAAAGTCTTCAGTTGAACCTTCCATCGTTATGCATTTTCCCATAGTTAAGAAATCAGACGGTTTTAAAATATGTACCAATTCAGAATCGACACAAGTTAATGGTCTTGTATTAACAGTTGCTTCAATTTCTTTTACTAATGTAACCAATTGACTATCCGTCAGCATGTGCTTCTCCAATGTTCTTCTCATACAATTCTTCACTATTCCAATTAATCGTTCATAAAATCCCCCGAACCAGGGAGCTAGTTGGGGTATGAACCTCCAACGAATTTCGTTTTTAATACAATAAGAATTTGATAGTATTTCTGACATAAGCTTAAAATTTGTAGCATTATCTGATGTGATTATTTGTGGCACACCTCTTGTCGATATCATCCTTCTCAAAGCATTAAGTCCTTCTTCTGCTGTGAGATCTTGAACAACCTCTAAATGCACCGCCCTGACTGCTAGGCAAGTGAAAAGTGCTATCCAACGTTTACTTGTTTCATTTCTATGTTTAATTAGTACAGGGCCCATGTAGTCCAGGCCTGTAAATGTAAACGGTGAACTGTAATTTACTCTTTCAGTGGGTAATGCAGGGGTTGGTGGTAGCTTGAACGGTCCTCCTCCGTGTTTCTGACATCTAGGACATTTCCTTATAACCTTCTGGACTTGGCGTTTTCCGTATGGAATCCAAAAGGCTTGACGAATTATAGCGAGGGTATGGTTAACACCTACATGATGATTGTCGCTATGGGTCTGGGTGATAATTTTGTTAGTGTAATCACAATCCTTTGGAATAAGTATTGGATAACGTTGGTCATACGACCAATCCGTGTTCTTTAAACGTCCTTTGCAACGTAAAAGTCCGTCTACGTCCAGAAATAGTCCAAGATTAATTTTTAAGCTTGTTTCTTTCCCTTCTAGTTCTCTTGGAAAGTGTTCGGCTTGTAGCTTCTTAAGCTGCTTAATTTTGTCACCCTTTTCTTCACTTATGTCTACATCCATCTTAATTTGGTTACTTGTACTGTCTGCTTGATTTTCCACACCGAGTGTATTTTCTGTATCCATTTTATATTCTTGTGACTCTTTCGGGAGACCCTCCCCCGCACAAAGAGAAGAAACTCCTTGGATTCCTGACGGCCAGGAATTCGGATGTTGTAATATAAACTGAGGGCCAGTCAGCCATTTTACTCTATCTTCTTTAGAGCTGAATGGTCTTGTGGCAACATCCGCTGGATTTAGATCTGATGGAACATGTCGTATTATTAGGTTTTTATTCCTTTTAATTTCGTCGACTCTTCTGGCTACGAACGGTGTGAGAAGTTTGTCCGACTTACACCAGTCGATAACAATTTGACTATCAGTCCATAACGTTTGACTTGTGATGTTAAATTGTAAAAATTGGGATACATATTTGATCAGCCTAGTTCCAATTAATACGCCTAGTAACTCCAACCGTGGTATTTTCAGATTGTCTTGATCCTTCAAAGGAACTAGCCTTGATTTCCCTAGGACAAACTTTACCTCCTTGCCGTTAACTATGTAGATTACAGCTGCATAGGCCTTCGAAGAAGAGTCTGTGAAGCAGTGAATTTGACAAGTACTTGTAGTAGCATCACTGAAGTAACATCTGGGCAAGGATATGTTTCGAACATCTTCTAATTCGTCACATATCTTTGACCAATCGGTTTTTAGTGTCTCAGAAAATGGTGTATCCCATTTTACCTTTTCCTTCCATAGATTTTGTATGAACAGTTTGCTAGACAACAGTGACGGTACAGCAAATCCACACGGATCATAGATTGATGCTATGACCCTTAATACACCTCTTTTTGTAAATTTTGGTTCACTAATAACCTTATCTTTTAGTTGAAGTGTGTCTTCCTTCAATTTCCAGTTTAGTCCAAGAACCTTGATCTTATCCTCTTTGCAAGATTCAGGTACTTGTTTTATAAATTCTTCAGAGTTGGAACTCCAATCTCTAAGATTCATGGATAGTTGATTGAATATCTCTTTAGAATTCTTATAAAGTTGAAGTGCTTCCTTCACTGTTTTTGTTCCGGTAACGACGTTATCAACATATATGTCTTTAGTTAATTTCTTAACCTGTTCATTATCTGAACTTTGTAAGTGTAATCTGATTGTTGCATTAAGCAAAAATGGGCTTGATATAACGCCAAATGGAACTCTTGTAAATCTTAAGTGAAGCAGATTATCTTCTTTAGCGGGTTTCTTTGTATCCTTTAACCATAGGAATCGAGTCACATCGCGATCCGGTTTATTAAGTGCAATCTGTAAGAACGCCTTCTCGACGTCTGCACATATACCTATTGGTTGACATCTGAACTTTATAAGTAATCCAGTCATATCCTCCAACATCATGGGTCCACAATACAAGCATTGATTTAAACTTTTATTGTCTTTTGTTTTGGATGACGCGTCATAGACAATTCTCATAGGCTTGCCAGGTACTTTTACCCCATGGTGTGGAAGGTAATGAACTGGATGTCCTACTGTTTGATTTCTCAGATCAGGTGCAACTTCAATTATTCCTTTCATCATTTGATCCTTCAATGTGTTTTCATATGCCAATAATGTAGAGGTATCTAGCCGCTTCAATAAGTTGACGAGACGACCATAAGCCAATCCAAAATTCATATTCAGAGCAGGAGGGTACTCAATCCAGGGCCAGGATACGGAGTACCTGTTGTCTATATATTCAGTAGTTTCATTGAACCTCTTTACAGCCTCATCTTCTCGATTTTCCCTCGGAGAATCGGTTGTGCCAATGGATTCAAGTTCCCATAGGCTCTTCATGTTAGTCTCAATCAGTGGCAGGTCAGGTTCGTTGAATAACATGTCCACATTAGACTGGAAGTATGTCACCACCGATAGTTCCTGTATAGGGCTGGAATCCATTTGCCCGCTTAGTATCCATCCGAGGTCAGACTGTACCATATACAAGTTCTCCTTTAGTTTAATTTTATGTTCTGAGATAAGTGAAAAGTAATAATCATTACCAATCAGAATATCCACTTGGTCTTGTAGAGAACCATCGTCAGCTAATTCTGATTTATCCTTCCAGTGGCTGAGGTCCTGATGAGGATATGGGACACTATGTGATATCACTGGTACCACATTAGCAAACAGAGTGATTGTCTTATCGGCTCTTGTCCTCAACTGCACCTCAACCACAGGACTGTCTATTTCTTGAGGAGTCTTTGATCCAAATGTAAATACAGTTAGTGTACTTTCTTCCTCAAATTTTAGATTAAGTTCTCTTGCAGATTTCTGTGTGATGTATGTTCTTTGGCTTCCAGAGTCTAATAGAACTCTGCATGGAAGCTCCTTAGAAAAATCTCCTACTTTACTGGCAGTAACTACTGCTGTTTGTAGAACGGTGAGTCCCTTATCTCTTGTGTACATGACATTGGTTGTTGTTAACTTATCCTGTTTTACACTTGAAAATTTAACAGGACATAAAGCACGATTATGACCTAATTTATTACAATGAAAGCATTCTTTTTTATTTCTACATTCTACATGAGAATGTCCTATTCTAAGACAACTGTAGCATCTATTTTTTAATAGGGATTTTCTTTCCTTTATTTCCTTGAATTTAGTACATTTGTCGTTGTAGTGTGACTCTTTACAGAAGATACAATGAAGTTTAGACTTCTTCCTAGGTGGTCCCTCCTTTACAGGATAACTTGCATAATTTCGCTTGTTCCCGTTGTTCCCCTGGGAAGCATTTCTCTTATTCTGTTTTGGGTGGTATCGAGCCTTTTCCTGTTTGTTTTCATAGTTAATTTTCTGTTGGCTCCTTTGATCCTCCTTTCTCTTCTGATTTGTATGATCACCTTTCCCAGTAGAGTGAAGTGTCTTTACAGTGTAATATTCTTTCTCATTTAGATTTTTCTCTTGCGTCAATCTATTTGCATCTTCACGTGCTGAAATGATAATTTCCAAATATTTCCTTATTTCTTCAATTGATTCTTGCCTTATTTTCAATTTCATTTCATATATTATATCTTCTGGAAATTTCTCCATTACCATAAACCTCAAGTGGTTATGGTTAATATTTTCACCCATTGAATCCAAAACTCTCAAATGTTTTTCAATTTCAGTTAAAACTCTTCGACAATCTGATACAGTTTTGTCTGCTGGTTTTATTCTGTAGAGTGAGGAATAGTGTGCATCAACCACTTGAGTTTGTTTCCCATACCTATCTTTCAAAGATTGTATGGCTATGGAATAGTTTTTATTTGTAATATCTAACCCGTCTATCACTCCCTTGGCTTCTCCCTTTAGAGAATTCTTTAGATATAATAACTTGTCAACATCTGCCAAATTTCGATTGTGAATATTTGAACTAAATTGGTCCCAAAATTGGTGCCATTCAAGAATGTTACCTTCAAACTGTGGTAACTCCAATTTTGGTAGTTTTCCTGATAAGAAACGTTCTTCGTTCTTGTTGCTATTTATCGTTGAATTTTCACATTCTTCAATTTTCACTTTAAGTTCGCAGCAGTTTTCTTCAGCTTCCAGCTGTATTGCAGAGATGACAGAGATCTCGTCCACTTGCGGTTTGCTAACAAGTCGAAAATAATTGTTTAGTTCCCTCTCCAATCGTTGGAGACAGGTATGAAGTTTAGAGGATACCACTCTTCCTTCATGTAAGGTCAAGTCATTTGGTTCAGTAGCGAGTTTGCTGGTTGTATTTTGGGCACATTCGGACAGAGTTTTTATTTTATCACACAGGCCATGAAGAATAAGGAGCATGGCTTCTTCCATATTTACATCCTGTAATATAATATTACACTATCTAAGTACAGCTTTGATTTGTTATACAAATTTAATCATAATGTAATATGTTTTAATTGAAACCACCTATTTTTTAAAAGGAATAACAAATTGATATTTGTATTATTTACTGAAATTTTCTGATAGCTCATTTGATTGCAAAAACCAATAATATAATTGCAGTCACACATCATACATACAGGGTAGGTATTTAAAAAAATTTCATCACTTCCTCGAAAACAGAATTTCAAAAATTCAACTTCCCTTTCAGGAAAACTTATTTACCGTCATGGAATAATAGGTAATAGGTAATAGGTAATACGGGCTGGTATCCGCAACTCCACGTCAAAGCGCGTATTTTGCGTACGGGTGGGAAAATCTGTTATTCGATCCACCCCAGCTCCTCAAAGAAGGCCAGCAACGCCTTGGTGTCACTGACAATCTCACGTAGGGTACCTGGGTTACCGAAGTACTTGGCCCTGTATGTGGCGACCACCGGGCAGTTTAACAGCACATGGGCTGCTGTCTCGTCGTCCTCCATGCAAGCTCTGCACAGCGGACTGTCTGTGACTCCTATGACAAAGAGGTGTTTATTAAATGACCCATGGCCAGTTAGGGCAGCTGTAACTGTGCGCAGCTGCTGTTTTGTTAATCGGAGAACCTGTTTCGTGAGGCGGCCGTCGATTGTAGGGAGAGCCTCCTTAGCCTGCCTGCACTCACCGTGGTCCACCCATATTTTGTGATGTTGTTCCCTGGTTCGTTTCCTTACCAGAGAGCGTAGGTACCCGAAGGGGAGTGGCGTGATGGGTTCAGGCCCCACTGGTGCCATGCTCGACCCCCTTCTGGCAAGTTCGTCGGCTGCGTCATTGCCCCGCGAACCGCTGTGTCCCTTGATCCATTGAATGGTTATATTATTGAGGTCACCCACCTGGTTGAGGCGTTGGTGGCACTCGTATATCAGCCCAGAATCAACAGTGTGACTGTTTAGCGCTTGCAGAACAGCCATACTGTCTGAGAGTATTCTTATCGAGTGGTCCTTAACTTCCCTGGCCATGATGGCTGAAGCGGCAAGAGATATACCCATGCATTCGGCCTGGAACACTGTGTTATGGACACCCAATGGTGTGGCTATGTGTATGTTGAAGTCCTCCGAGAAGATTCCAGCACCTGTGCCACTACCTGTTTTGGATCCGTCGGTGAAGATTCGCAGCTCTGCGGGGCGCAAACCCTCGCATCTGCGGTCCTCGTGGAGTTGGATTCTGTATTTTTTATCGAAGATAAATTGTTTGGGCACCCGGTCATTTACCGCTTTCGTAATAGGGAACTCATTGTTGAGTCCCTCAAGCAGCGCGGTGTGTTGTGTGACTCTCTTACCCCAGAGATCAATTGCATTAAGACGCACCGCCGCCATTGTCGCTTCCTGCTGTATGAACAGGTGGAGTGGGGGCAGTCCCAGCATGGCTTGATTGCTGCAGTCGGAGTAGTCCTCATGCAGCCCGTGGTTGCCACGCAGGCTAGTCTTTGCATGCGTTGTAGTTTGTTGCAAGCTGTAACCAGCTGAGTGCGGGGCCACCAAACCACGGCCCCGTACGCGATCATAGGGCGGATCACTGCTGTGTACAGCCACAGTATGATTTTGGGGGATAGGCCCCACTTCTTACCTATCATTCTCCTGCACTGCCAGAAGGTAATGCAGGCCCTGTTTAGCTTGTTGTCTACATGACTACTCCAGTTTAACTTACTGTCTAGAATGACCCCGAGGTACTTGACTTCGTTGGCCAACTGAAGTTCAGTATCGAACAGTTTGGGTAGGCGGAAAGGACCTAATGCTCGTTTTTGGGTAAACATGACTAGTTCAGTTTTAGTGGGGTTCACTGACAGTTCAAATTCCCTGCACCAACTTTCTACGATACGTAGTGCTTGCTGAGTGAGGTTACAGATCGTACCCGTCACCTTCCCCGATACAAGGATTGCGAGGTCATCTGCATACCCTATTGTGTAATAGCGGTTGGCATTGAGTTTGGTAATGAGGTCATTAATTACCAGATTCCATAGAAGGGGGGACAGAACCCCTCCCTGGGGGCAGCCTCTGGCTATCATGGCCAACTGCCGCTCACCCTCAAGGCGAACCACCCGTTTGCTTAACATGTTTGTAATCCAGTCCGTAAGTACCTGTTCTACTCCATGCCTGGAGAGGGCGCTTCTGATGCTGGAGAAGTTGGTTTTGTCGAAAGCTCCTTCGATGTCTATAAAAGTACCCAGGCAGGTGCCTTTTTGATGAATCGCGTCCTCTATCTGACTGACCACTAGATGGAGAGCAGATTCGGTCGACTTACCTGAGCTGTATGCGTGTTGATTACCATGTAGCGGTATGTTTTTCAGAGCGCCATCCCTCAGCTCTCTATCACATAGCCTTTCCAGAGTTTTTAGGAGAAAGGAGGTCAGGCTGATTGGTCGGTGGGATTTGGCGTTTGTGTAGTCGCCCTTACCTGGCTTAGGGATGAATATTACTTTCACTTCCCTCCATCCTTTAGGAACGTATCTAAAGGCCAGGCACGCCCTCATTAAAGGCACCAGTCTTATTGCGACAGAAGCACCCCCCCACTGTAGTAAAGCGGGGAACACTCCATCAGGACCAGCTGCCTTAAAAGGATGGAAGCTCCGGATGGCCCATTGGAGTTTCTCCAACGTGATCACCCTGCGTGCGTAACTCCAGTCAGTGTCAGCTGGTGTTTGGGTTTCATCTTGCCAGTCGATTACCTGCGCGAAGACGCAACCAGGGAAGTGAGTTTCAATTAGGATGCGTCTTGTTTCCTCAGGCGACGACGTGAGTGTGTTATCAGGTTTGCGGAGGGTGGCGGGCCCAGGTGTATTCTGTTGCGCCAGTACTTTCCTTACCCTGTTTGCTTGCTGACAAGATTCAATGCTACCACAGAATTTGCGCCATCCCGAGGTGCTCCTGAATCTGATGCATTTTTTGTAGCTAGATTTGGCCGCGTAGTAGTTATCCCAGTCCTCATCCGCACATGTGTTCATGGCTCTATTCAGAGCTGTTCTTACCTTGCTGCGCTTGCGCTCCAGATCAGCGCCCCACCAGGGTTGTTTACCCGGTATGTTGCGCGGCGTGGTCTCTGGGCAGGCGGTTTTGTAGCTGTCTATGATTGATTCTGTAAGATGGCTTACTTGTGCCTCAATCTGTGTCGTGTCCGCATATGTCACCGGATCGCTTAGCATCGCTAGCTTGGAATCAAGGTTGCGTGTGTAGGTGGCACGATCCGTTTTACGCGGATAACGCCGTGGTGGTATCGATGGAACACAAACCTGAATGTCGAAGCGGATCCACCTGTGATCGGAGCAGGAGGCCTCCTTGGAGACCTGCCACCCAGTGGTGATTTCCGCCACGCCCTCTGATGCCAGAGTGAGATCTATGATTGTGCGGCTTCGCCTGGTTACGAATGTTGGTTCGGAGCCAGTGTTTAGTAGGGATAGGTTAGTCGAGAATAAGTAGTCAACCAAAGCCTTACCCCTCTCGTTTTGCGTGTCCATACCCCACAGTTGGTGGTGAGCATTGGCATCGGCCCCGACGACAACCTCAAACCCGCAGCTCTCGCAATGGTTCACGAGGCGGGCGAGTCCGTTAGGAGGCGGCGCCTCCGCTTCGGGCATATAGACCGAGGCGAAAACGATCACCATCTCTGTGGCATCGTCGCGCTGTATAAGCAGCCTAGCTGCAGAGATATCTCTGCAACAGAAGTCAGTTAAGAGCTGTGTTTTAAGGTTACCTGTGACATAGATGCACGATCTGGGATGATCATGATCTGAGGTGACTAGGAGCTTACCGCCAAGATTGGAGAGTCCTTGTATGCGACCCGCCCTAATCCACGGCTCCTGTATTAAGGCAATGGCCGTGTGTTGTACCTCCAGCCACTTGCGAAGCTGAGCCGTCGCGGTCTGACTGTGGTGGAGGTTTGCTTGGAGGACTCTACAGACCGACGAAAGGGACGCCATTACTGGTCGAACCCTCGTCGTCCCCCCCAAGTCTAAGCCCGGCAAACAGGTCGCCCTCGTCGAAACCGTCCTCCCCCGAGCCCGAAGCCGGAGACAGGATCATGTCGTCCAGCTCCCCGCCCGATGAGGGAACGACATCCACGGTGGCGGCGGCAGGGGCGGCTGACTCTGCAGTAGCAGGCTCAGCCGCGGATGCTTCCGGGTTGTGTGAAGGGGGAGTGGACTCCCCTGCTGTTGCTTGCGACAGCTGTTCCAGCGCCTCGCAGACGGTTCCCGTGGCGGGGTCCCATCCCTGTGGAACGTCGGTGAACCTACCGTTCCGACCCTGGAACTTCACGTACACCGCCCCTAATCCAATTGAGAGGCGGCGTCCGGCCTCCATCAGAGTCGGGATTTGGTCCACAGGGACACCGACCACCACGAACCACGCCGCGGCTTGTTTGTCAGCGTGCAGCAGTACCCACCTCTTGATGTCTACCCAAGAGTTTTGGTAGCTGAGAGTACGACCAATCATAGTTGACTCTCCGTAGACCCCCTGCTCGTCCGGGATCACGATGCCACACCGTGCACGCTTCTGGATCTCCGACTGGCTCATAACGACTAACGAGGTGCTAGTTGAAAGAGTCAAGCCGGAGACTGTCTTCCTTAGCCAGGCTAAGGTGTGGTCATTACCGCACCACAGTTTAAGGATACCCCCGGCGAACAGCGGCTTGGCGTTGAAAGTCGGCCCTGGGGTGTCCTGTTTGGGGGAGCAGGCCTCGAGGATGATCTGCTTCTGGATAGCAGCGAGAACCTGGTCCGACGCGTCCTTGCTGAGGATCCCCGTGCGGTCGCAGGTGATGGCGACGTCTAGGGTTGCGCTGGCAGCTTGGGCGTAGCTTCGTTGGTCGACCCTATTGGATTGATCAAGACGCGGCCGCTTATGCTCTCCCCGAGGTGTCAAGGTTTCGTTGAGAGCTCGCTTGGCCGCGGCCTGATCCTTCCAATAGGGTCGCTGTGTAGTGTCACCTTTGGGTTTCACCGGAGCGCTGGTTGGCGGTTGACTGGGCGCTGGTCGGCTTGTGCCGGCCTCTGCCTGTGACCGCTTACCGGCGGAGAAGTTTAGCTGGCCAACTGTCGGTTTAACTGTGCTAGCGACAGTGGCCTGTTTGTTGCGGGAGCCTTTGCCCGACTTCTTTAAAGCTTGACGGCGCTCCTTCCTCGTCAATCTGTCCCTCTTTCTGCCCTGTTCCGGGGCAGCAATTGGACCTGAAGGGTCATTGCAAGAGCAATGGGCTTGTTGAGTATGTTTACCCTTGCCCTTGCGTTTCTGCACGAAATGCCAGGCGCGTGAGAACACGTCCTCAGTGCAACTAGCCGTCTCCGCTTGACCGGTGACGACCGTCTGATGAGGGGAGGCTAGAGGAGCCACAGGAGGAGGAGGGTGTTTGGCTGGGAGCCCGGTACCAGTGTTACCTGGCGCCGGGGCCTGTGTAGAGAGGGTCAGACCGGCAGTGGTATTAGTCGTCGCCTTGGTCTTCGCCTGTGCGTCAGAAGGGTCGGTATTGGTCCCAATCAGCGCCGACGTCCTTTGTTTATACTGGGACTTTTTATTTTTGGTCTTGGCTGTGGTTCTCGCCACAGCTGGACCGGTGCCCGCGCTGGTACCCGCAGTGTTAGCTGCATGGCCACCAGGGGCAAGGGAAGTGCAAGCACCTCCCTTGGGAGTCTCATCGGCTTTCGCCTCCACTCCGGTGCTGTTTTTTTTAAATGGCCTTGATAAATCCATATTAAAATGTTAATAAAATTCGTCTCTCTGGCTCCCACCCACCATGGAGCCCGCAACTGGGAACGTCTCACTATATAAGAAAAAGAAAGTTCGATCGTTAGGACTACCAGAGAGATATAGGGGCGCGAGGCTGGTTTACAGTGCGACATCGGGTGCTCGATCGGGTTGGCGTTGGCCAACGAACTGATCAACCCTCACTTACACCGTCAGCATGACCTTTACCTACCGCTTTGGCCGTCCAAGGACGACCTCAGCGGACCTCACGCACCTCGCCTGTGGCCCTCTGACGGGACACTATGACCATTTCCCTACCCCTGGCTACTGGGTAGGGCCACCGTTTCACTTGAAATTCGGACCAAAGGGGGCGTGTTGCCTTACGGGCACATTACAGCCAGAGCCGCTCGGCTCAACCCCCCAGGACTCCTTCATCCCCGCTCACGGCGCTCAACTGCGCAGGTCCTAGCGCAGGTGACTGCTTACTCCTACTCGATAATCAGCTGGATTTAGTGATAGTCGAGCCCGCCCCCACCCAGTCACAGGGGGTCACGGTTAGGAGTGGAAGTTGGAAAGCGGAATAGGGAGGAGTAGGGATACGGATAGGATAGAGTGGGGAGGATTTGTGAGATTTGGGACAGGAAGGCATAAGACGGGACAGAATGAGGTTAAGGGAATTGAGGAAGGGATGCAAAGGCGCCTGGTGGTTTTAGTTACGTCTATTTCTTATGGAACTAGACCAAGAACGGGGTGGCAACCTCGGGAAGGTGCATCCGCCAGACTTGTCTTGAGGATCTACACGACTGTAGCGCTCACCCTCAAGACCCCGCCAACCCTACCCCCTCTGAAGGAGGCGGTAGGGTAGGCCTGCATCTATACTACCAAGCAAAGCAAAGCAAAGCATGTCGTTGTGCAACCGCGAAAGCATAAATCCAGACCCTCCCCTAATACCGTCATGGAAATAATCATCTCCTTTCAGATTTATTTAGGTGTTTTGGGTCACCCAGTACAGGTAAGTAAATACCACTTAATACTCTAGAACGCTCATAACATAAATACTCAATCACCAAGTGCACATAATCAAGCATAGAATAGATAATGGGCACGGTAAGGAAACATCACTCTTCTTATACAGTGAGCCTTCAACTGACAGACAATACTATGTACTTACAGAGTACAAAACTTTATAATCTCTCTTAAATCATTTATTTGTATATATTGATGACACTGCTGCCTAGTCAGTAGTGCCTCTGCTCGCAG
Organism: Omphaloscelis lunosa; assembly: GCA_916610215.1. NCBI lineage: Eukaryota > Metazoa > Arthropoda > Insecta > Lepidoptera > Noctuidae > Omphaloscelis > Omphaloscelis lunosa. The sequence goes on along the minus strand of OU744250.1, from coordinate 1,402,460 downwards.
AATTGGTATGTGGAGAATCAAGCCCGGAGCCCCATTCTATGCAAATGTTCGTTTTTGTCATGTGCACCTGAAGTACTTATCACAGTATCTATTGTCTACCGAAGTCCTTAGTACCAGCTTAGTCAGTTTGGGACCAAATGCCATGCAAGAGATGTCTACTCAAGCATTTATATAATGTGAATAAGGTAGCCAAACAGATAAGGATACTCATCGATATCAAGATATAAAATTATAAACTATTACTCACTTCCGATGTTGTCTTCAGTTATAACTTGACCTTATTAATGATTTCTTTAGCTGCAGGCAGTTTAATTTAATCTCCCTTTCTCGGTGACAATTACCTCCAATGACTAACAATTGCGGTCCTTTTTGTTCGTTCAAGCACGCTTATTTTATTCCCGACGTGGAGTAAATCAATAAGTCGTGGATATTTCGTTCTCACAAATACTGACAAGGTAAAACTTTGAAAACGCAGGTATGAAAAGTTTCGCTCAAACATGGCGACGAGAATTTATTGTCTCTGTCAAATTTGCTCCGCTTCCGGTTTGTGCTGCAAACTTTGACAAATCGTTTTCAACTTCCTCTTTACAATAAATCCGTATTGAGACTTGTGGAGTCGTATCTTTGCAAGTTAATGAATACAAATGATCGAATCCCTTAGATAACTCATAAAACGAATAAATATGCAACATCACATAGTTTATTTCACAAAACAAAGAAATAAACTTAAAACTTGTGTTTCATTTCAACAACAAGTAACGCCATCTAGGTTATTTAGCGCATCGATCCATCAACTCAGATGTCCAGCGACACTTACTTATTTACCTTTGATAGTTAATCTTAAGATAATTACATTGAGAAATATTCAATATTATCAGAGTCATTATTAGCGAGACGTGTATCAAACCTATTCAACATTTTAGCATATTTTCATCAACTTTTGATGCAAAAAGTTTTACACAGAGCTTTCGCAGATGGCAGCACCAGTAAGAACACAGAATTTTATTATAACCAGTTTAAACTGGTTTATATAATTTGATATTGATTTTTCCTCTCGGATCCCAGCATCTCCACCATGTCGCCGCATCGCCTCGCCGCGCCGCGTCATCCGCGGAACCCGGGACGAACGAGCTGGCCAGGCTCGCCGTCCCGTTCCCAGACGGCGGCGGCGCGGCGCAACGCAGCGACGCGGCGGCGAGAATTTGTTTTAGGGGTTTAGTGGATAGATTTATGTTTGTGGGATTATTTGTACCTGGGGCTTGTTCCGAGAAGAATCTTCAATATGTTGGGAGGTTTGCTTCGCATTAATCAGCTTTAGTTCTTACTAGCTCGCATCACGATTCAGCTCGCCATCTGTGGTTAAAATTAAATTGATTCCCACCATTCTATACATTGTGATTGTGATATACATACATAAACATTTCTGGTGTCTTAGGTATGAGTCCATAGCACAGAGATGTTATACACGTACATATCTTGCTAGGATTAATTCAGTTACATGATCTACGAGATCCTAGTCATCGTAGTATGTTGGGTATAAAGAGGAGACCGCAGCAAAGTCTGCTAAATCGACCTCTTGCCTGATCCGTTTCTATCACAGATCATTTCTCATAATATACGAGGAAACCGCGGCCAAGCTTGCCTTTAACCTCTTGCCAGACCCGTTTCTATCACAGATCCTTCTCATATTTAACTCTTTGTATGTACCACCCTCTTAGTACATACAACACTTTACAACAGTACGCTTGGGTATTGAGGAGGAATCGCACAGCCCAAGTCTGCCAATTAACCTCCTAATGTAACCGACTTCTAAGAGCATCAGAAACCTTTAGAAAGATAGGAAATTTTGAAGCTAGGCATTTAGGTGGGGAACCTCTACGCTATTGTCCTAGCGCTACCACTTAGCTTATATTCTCTCAGATGAGTCGCTACCATGCTCGACGCCTCCATCACAACACCAATCACTTTACTTTGCACTAAATAGTAAATACTTATTGAATTAAATACTTCACATTTGGTGTAGGTAGTCCAAAAGTACCGGCAAACGCCACAGACTACTTAAACGTCATAACCATAAACTATAAATACTCTTTATCTGCGGTGATCCCTCTATGGGTTCGGTGTTGTCAGCAGATTACCTCAAGCTGTCTTAAATGACTAGTTTGTTACACGTTTCGCTTTAACAATATTAATTTGACTATGTTACCTGTCTACTTCGCGAACCACACGTCGCGACACGTATTAAGGCGACGATAACCAACTTTTAATGATTTTATACTGCAGATAACGTTTAAAGGAGTGCCTAGTGTTAATGATAAGAAAAAAAGGGTTAAATTACAGTATTTTTTAATAACTTAATCTGTGAATATTTTAGATTATGTTTATATTACATAGGTAGTGAAATTAATTTGTAAAGTTAGGTCTAACGCGGATAAAAAACTGAGAATCACGCAAATCTATCAAGCGTATTTTTCTGAAACCTTCACCATTTTAAAGATAATTTAATTATTTATCTTTAGTATACGTGTTTTATTAAAATACCTTTTGTTGTATGTATAATAAATCAATAATGCGTTTAATTTGGGACAGCGCTTCTTGATGGGCGAGTCCCATTACTGGCTGGACGTACGACGCGTTGCGTGAGCTCAGTACAGAACACGCAACTACAGAGCACTCAAGGCCAGTGAGATATCTGCGTTTTAAACGTAAACGCCTACACAAGCTCTGCAAGAAATCCCCTTGTTTAGGGGAAAGTTCAAAAATAATAAAACTGATGTGGCTATAATTCTACAGGCTTTAAAGATAATGTTTCGAAAAACTAGCGTAAAAGAGCGTAACTACCAAGTATCTTACAGTAGTAGTATAAGATTTTAGTTGATAATCAACAACTTTTTTCCATATCATGCAAACAGACAAATTAATTTTCCGGTGCTTATTGTGAAGTGAAGTTGAATAGAACCTTTTGTAGGGACTGTAGATGATAGCCAAACAGTTTTCTTTGCCAAACAATAGATACATAGTAATTATGTTTTATTTGTTTGCGACCGCTAGGACAATGAGGCACAACATCTTGAAATTGCTTCTCGTACTTATTTGAAAGTAAATCATGTCCATTGCTCGAGCGTACGAACGACTTGGATAGGAATAAGTCTACCAGTCTACCGCAAGACCTTTGCTACGCGCTACGGGCTTCGAGCTACGAGCTACGCGCTACGAGCTACGGGCTGCGGCCGGTAATTTCACCCTCCATTAAATACGGATCGTAGTTGGTAGATTATTTTCTTTGTTTCAACAAAAGAACAGATGGGTTTGTAAATACTAGTTGGCATCGACTATTGTTCTTCCTGATTGGGTGTCTGCTTACTGTAAATACTTTTTGTTTACCTGTAAAAGTTTTAATTTTAATTAGTCAAAGTTGAAGAAATTCTATGTTTCGATGAGATTTAATTACATATCTGTGAACTGAGTAGCTATAGTCTTAAATGAAGCTTGGTATTTTATAATTTTGATAAAAAAGCAAGACGTTTTGCCACAAGTGGGGCCAATCGGGAAAACAATAATTATTATGAACAACAGCCAAAACAGACCGCTGATGGACAGTTTCGTTTTAACTTTTGCAGAACCCTAAAATGCAATCTAGTTAAGCGCCAATGCCATTGCTTTGACAAGCACTCAAATCACGTACGAGACATACCTAATGGTATTATGGGATTAATAATGAAGTACATTCCGTGCTTACGAGGTACATCGTGGCGCAGACTGTTGGCGACTGCTAATAGATGCTGTGTTGATATGGATTACTCTATCAGGTCCCTGCGGGGTACATCCACGTGTAACGATATCCTTTAAAGAGGATGTGCCGACATACGTCCTACGTATGTGATATGTCGGCACATCGCGGTTGGTCACCGCCTGGACGGCCCTGCTCTACTGGGCTTCGATTTTACTACGATATGAGTTAGTCTCAGATAGGTGAGAAAGAAAATGATCCCACCAAAAATATAAAAGCAAATAAGTTTGGTACAGTGTAGTCGGCTTTTCACTGCTACTTAGGATGTGCAATAAGGAGGTTTACAACGTTACGAGTAGGTGCGCGGTACAGTTGTTTGCCAGCCACGCAGCCGTGCGTAGCGTGGACGGGGGTCGCAGTGGACGATGATCGGCGGGATCATCGTCCACTGCGACTTATATTTATTTTCATAGGAAGCCAAGCTAAGTAGGTATAGCTTAGGATTGGGCTGCTTTAGAGCATCGCCCAGAGCTTACAGCACCCTCTACATTTCGTTCAGTGCAGATGTCGATATCCTACCTAGGACCTTTGGGAAAGATAGGTTACGTTAGACTTATAACAGTCTGACTGCATTGCCTATCTGCGTAATAAATAACAATCATTTCGCTCCGGCAGGCACTTCACCAGTCGAAGATATAGCTGTAATGGATCCCCAGAGAGCATTCATTGGCGCTGCGTGCTGGTGCCGCCGAGCTAAGAGACGAATGTATTCTGAATGATAAGTAGCTCAATAAAATGATAAATAAAAACACGAATCCCAGAGACACTTTAAGGGTATAGTATTTTCATTATGCTCTGGGAACTTTTTTCATGTACCTATACCTACTTACTAGAAAACTTTTACACTTTTCTAATTGTAGATGGTAGGAAAACTGTGTAAAGACCAAGTATGGGAGCCCGTTGTACGGACCCATTTCAGTTTTCTCGAGGTTTTCATGTCCTTAAGCGGTGGTGAACACTTACACCATAAGGTAAGCCATTGCTTGCCGAAAGATAACAAAAAAAATACAGTGTTTTTATAATTATTTCATAGTTGCCTACCTACTTATACCTACAGTGCATTCGTTGACAAGTTGGTCATATATGTATATTTTTTCGTTGCTTATTATTCAGGATTCTTCTGAACGTAATGCGAAGCTCTAATATTTGTTTTCATTGCTTCCCGCAGTTCTGATGAGGTTCCTAGCATAAACAGTAACACTAGAGAGACTGTACGGCGTCATATTTTCCTGGTTTTATTCTAAAACAAGATTTGATTAAAAGTATGTCCAACAATAATAATGTAACATATTTTAGGGGATGAAAATGATCCACATCCGTCACTCACTCTGGAATATGAACTTTTAAAAAGCAAAATGCATGTATACAGCAGTTCTCTGTTTGTATTGTAAAGAATTTCATGGAATTTTGTACGAATGCAATATGATACTCGACAGGAATAAGTACGTACATATATATGGAGTAGCTAGTCTTTTCTGGGAACCGATACAGCTCACAATCTGTTCAATTGTATCTACTCCTTTTGCTTAGTCCACGTTCACGTACCAATGTACGTACGTGCGAAAAAATGCAACATTATAGATATAAAATAAACACAGTGGGGTAAAGTAAATTAAACTAAAACCCAATAAATATAAAAGCTCAGTCCCGCAGCTCGTCGCAGAGATATAAATGGACTCATTAGTTATTAACGAACACGTTTCGAACCCACTGCCTTACGCGTCGTAAACCCTGGCTAAGGCGGTGTGTCCTTTGGAGCGGAGAAAATTGATAACAACACGGTCTACATTTCGCTACTAAATACATGTCCACTAAATACTTTCCCGTCATTCACGCTGCGCTGGACATCATGGGGTAATCATTGGATTAGCCCCGCTCTATCATTACGCAGTACACATACTGCCCAGCTCTGTCATGGACAGGCAGCCTAAGCTCCGGCTAATAGATACTTTCTGTTAAATGCTTACCTTCCATTATACTACATCGGTATAAATACTTAACAAATTATAGGTAGGTACTATGTAATACAAATCACTGAATGAATAATGTGTCACGCACGAATGGTATCAGGGCTCTGTTTAATTGATTTGTTGTTTTGATTTTTACTGTTAGAAATAATCTGTATTTTAATATCACTAAAGACAATGTAATAGTCAATCACTCAGTCAGTTAAAGATCTAATTTTAATCTAAAACACATTCGTGAATGACTGATAGACTGAAAACGCACAACCTTCATCATTGCACATTCATTTAAACACTTTGAAAGATACGTAAATGGTCTCAATACTCACCTACGGTAGGGTAAGTATGGAGATGCAAGAAGAAAAGGATTTGTCCAAACTGAACCATCGGGCTCGAACGGACAAAACACTTCGTAATATGTTTTGGAGCCCAACCTGGGCCCTGCACCTGCACCGCTGATGGTTTGCATTATTTACCTACTGATAATCTATAGAACGACAGTCTTTTGATAAAGTACCTATTAAAAAATCTCAGAAATGTTTGAGATTACCTAAGCGCGACCTGTTAAACATTTTCTGCCGCCACAATTTTCGTGAAGAAACCATTTCGTAGCAGTTATTAATATTGTATAAACTTAAATATAAAACAAGGAAAAGTTTTAAAAACACTAATTCCCAGCAGAATGTATTTTAACATTCCCAAACGGCCGATTAAAACTTTTAAGCTAGATTAACCGCTAACTTCAGCGGAGAACAGGAGAATGCATTCCGCGCCGAGTAACATTGAAAGGGTAAAACAGAACTGTAAAAGTTAGAATGTGTAAAGAGGAACAATCCTCTTTGGTTTTTATTTATTATTTTTAATACATGTTTAGTACTGACACTGACTGTTGTCAAGTAACTGATATATGTCTTTCTAAAACTCTCGATTTAATATTCCCATTATAATCCTTAAAATACATAAAACAAATATTGTTCAACATCAACAAGTTTTCTTATTTATGATTCACATCATAAAAGTTAATATGGTAACAGAGCGTGAAGACTGAAGAAATTTTTTTTTCTCGTCGTCACATAAATGACGATCGTTGTTGAACATAAGGAAAATGGGCTCTGATCGGTTTTTGGACACAATGCCGAAAACTACGTATCACATTGACCCACTACGTCAAGATAATTACGACACTTGGGTAATACAAGCCGAAGCAGTTTTAATAAAACGACATTTATGGAAATATGTAGAAGCTCCCCTAGCTGAAAACGCAAGTGCTGAAGACATCGAAGGAGACAAACAAGCGAGATGTGAGTTGATCCTTATAATCGCTCCTTCACTTCTGAAAGAAATTAAAAAGTGCACCTCTGCAAAAGCTTTATGGGACAAACTGAAAGAGATACATGCGAGTCAAGGTCCTGCGCGCAAAGCATCCCTTCTCAAACAGTTGATCTTTACGAAACTTGAAGGTAACGATGTTCGCGCACACCTAAACAAGTTCATGGATACGGTGGACAAACTGGCTGACATGAGCGTAGTCATTCATGAAGATCTACTAACCATCATGATGCTATACAGCTTTTCGCCAAAATATGATAACTTTCGCGTAGCAATAGAATCACGTGACGTCCTACCAAAACCCGAAGAACTTAAAATCAAAATTATAGAAGAAAGAGACGCTCGTCATGAAAACAGTACCAATTCGCAACATGCCACTGGTTCACAAGACAACGAGGACAATGCACTCTACGTTTGCTGCAAAATTTGTAACAAATCAGGTAGAAACATATTCCAAAAGAAGACACACAAGATCTGTACTGTCTGCTGGAAGAAAAATAAGGAGAAGTCAAAATATAGAAAGAACGACGACTCTAACTACGCTGATGAATGCCTCCTGTCTTCAAATAGAGCCGACTGGGTACTAGACAGCGGTTGCACCTCTCACATGACTCCACACCAAGACTATTTTAAGGAATTGAAATCAGTATCTCGAAAATTAAACTTCGCGTCTGAAGAACATTCGACCGAAATCAAAGGGGAAGGCAGAGTTACATTTCAAAATACATCTGGAAAAATCCATTTGGAAAATACACTCTTTGTACCTTCACTTTCCACTAACTTACTCTCAGTGCCGAGCATGTCCGACTATGGAGCTTCAGTAAAGTTCATTAAGGATAAAGCATTCATAGGGAACAAAACTGGAAGACTGCTTTTGACTGCAAACAAAATCAACGGGCTTTACTACGTGCAAACGCCAAAAATAAATAGAAGCTTCGCAGCGACGCCTAACATAAGTTCAACGAACGTACAACCTGGCTCGTTACTAGACTGGCACAGAAGACTTGGTCACATGAACGAAAAAGATCTTCACACAGCACTTAACAATGACGCACTTATTGGTTTAAAATTTAACAAAACCGACAACTTGACAGACTGTGAAACATGCATCAAAGCAAAAATGACCACAGTTCCCTGCCCTCGTAAACGTACAACTCCTCGAACAACAGAACGACTAAGAATAGTTCACAGTGACGTCTGTGGCCCTATCGGTACACCTTCTGTGGGTGGCAATAGATAATTTGTCACCTTCGTCGATGACTACAGTCGATACGGACATGTGTACTTCTTGAAAAACAAATCAGAAGTTCTAGACAAGTTCAAGGAATACAAACACGAAGTAGAGAAGTTCACTGGCAATAATATAAAATGCTTACAAACGGACAACGGGACAGAATACATCAATGCAAAATTTGATAGCTATTTAAAAGCACAAAGAATAGCTCGACGCCTGTCCGCACCTTACACCCCCCACCAAAATGGACTAGCCGAAAGGAAGAACCGTACGCTGATTGAAAAGGCTCGGGCGATGCTGATAGACGCAGGAGCGCCGTTGCAACTATGGGCAGAAGCCGTTGGCACGGCCAACTATCTTTGCAATAGAAGCATAAACAGCAGAATCGAAAATAAAACGCCTTTCGAGTTATGGGTACTACGAAAGCCCTGTGTAAACCATTTACAGTCTTTTGGATCCAAAACCTTTGTACTGAAGAAAGGACCTAAAGGCCATAAATTTGCTTCAAAAGCAATACCAGGGATGTTTGTTGGTTACTCTGACACCAGCAAAGCATATAGGGTGTACATTCCGTCCAAACGTAAGACAATTATTTCAAAAGACGTAAAAGTAATAAAGAACAACTATTACTCAAACACATTAGACAACGTCAAAAAAATAAACTTTTGACAACTTGAGAAAAATTGGCTTCAAGCAATGTGAAGCAGATCCTTGCTTGTACACCAGAAACAGAGGACAGTGCAAACTCTTGATCGGATTGTACGTCGATGATGGACTTTTAGCATGCAATACTACATCTGCAGGAGATGAGTTTATCAAGGAACTACAAGCTTGATTCAAGATAACTACAAAACCTGCATCTTATTTCCTAGGCATGGAAATAAAGGCCGAGAAAGGCAGAATCACACTATGCCAACAAGCCTACACTAAAAAGGTTTTGGAGAAGTTTGGCATGATGAACTGCAAACCAACGCCAACTCCAATAACAAAAGAAAATCTTGACGACAGTGATGAACCTGGTAATCAGGCGTCAGATTTCCCATATAGACAGGCTGTTGGAGCCCTTACTTATCTAGCAGTAGGTACAAGACCAGATCTAGCATATGCTTTCAGTAGAGCTTCAAGAAATTTGGAGACACCAACGGCTAAAGATGTCTTGTTATTAAAGAGAATCTTCCGCTACTAAAAAGGAACGATTGAAAAGGGTTTAGTGTACAGATCAACCATCGAGCAATCTACGCATTTGTTATGCTACTCAGATACTGACCTCGGGGGTGATCAAGAAACAGGCAGATCCACAACCGGTATGGTTTGCCTACTGTCAGGAGCGGCTATCAGTTGGAGAAGCCAACGTCAAAGCGTGGTCTCTCTCTTCAACCGAAGCTGAGATAATCGCTGCGAGTGAAACTGCACAAGAAATTGTATGGCTGAACAGTCTTTTAAAGAACTTAGCCAAGTTACAAAAACCAGCGCTATATCTCGACAATGAATCTGCGATCAAGTTGTCTCACAACCCTAAATACGAGCATCACAAGCGCACTAAACATATAAAACTAAAACACTTGTTTGTGCGAGAGTGTGCAACTAAAGGAGAGCTTGAAGTGAAGCAAGTACCGGCAGTTCACCAGTTAGTAGATATGCTCACAAAACCACTCTTCGGACCAGGAATTGAAAATTTATGCACAAAAATTGGCTTAAAGAAGGAAAAAGTTCGGAGGGTGTAAAGAGGAACAATCCTCTTTGGTTTTTATTTATTATTTTTAATACTTGTTTAGTACTGACACTGACTGTTGTCAAGTAACTGATATATGTCTTTCTAAAACTCTCGATTTAATATTCCCATTATAATCCTTAAAATACATAAAATAAATATTGTTCAACATCAACAAGTTTTCTTATTTATGATTCACATCATAAAAGTTAATAGAATGAAACGTCAGGCCGCGATAGATTGCGGTAGGCACCGAGACTGGTCTGAGTCCATGTGACGTGGTGCAACTCGGAAAAACTTCTGAACACTCGGAAAATTAAAATAGTTGACGTCTCGTTTAGTATGCGTGATTTTCTCCCGATATTATGAGTTGTGTTATAAGCTACACGTAAAATATTGAAATAATTACAATAATACTCTTCTCATACAAACATAAACTCACGCCTTCTTCCCATGGGGCAATGGCAGAAACTACAGAACGCCACCTGCTACGATCCTTACACACTCCTTTTGCCTCGTTTACGTTCATACATCTGATCATACACTCCCGCCGGTTGCGAGTACTACGCACCTGGCCTTTCTGAAGAACATCACCAATAAGGTCAGTATATGTCCTTCTAGGGCGTCTCCGACCGGCCTTTCCCTTCACATCAGCCTTGTAAATACATTTTGTTAGTCGCCTTTCATTCATCCTCTCAACACGCCCATACCATCTCAGCATACCCTTCAATTTTGTCACTACATCTTCTTTTAAATCACACCGCTGTCTTATCACATCATTCCTCAACCCATCATTCATAGTCAAACGACACATGCTTCGCAAGGAACGCATTTCCACAGCATTTATTTTATTTTCATGCTTGTTTTGCCACACCCAACATTCACTTCCATACATAAGCGTGGGCACCAGCACACCATTGTGAACAGCCAGTCGAGCCTTTTTAGACATCGACTCGTTGGTCATAATCGCATGTATAGCACCATTCACTTTCACCCATCCCTTGTAAACAGACTCCCCAAATATATAAACTCACTTACTTGCTCCACACTCTTATTATTTATTTTCACATCACACACCGATTCATCCTCTCCTCTTTCAAACACCATGACCTTCGGGTTATTCACATTTATATTCATCCCTTTCATCTTATATGTAAGTAGAACTTGATCATCTGCGTAAAGGTATTTGACAGGCAACTCATTCATCCTCAATCCGCACTCACTCTCTTTCAAATTTGTCAGACAACTATCATGTACAAGTTGAACAGCCACGGTGACGTTACACAGCCCAGTCTAACACCCCTCGAGATCCAGAACCAGTTCGTGTATGCCCCATTTATCCTAACAGAAGCACTGGAATCCTTGTACTGGAATTATAATAATATATAGTATTAAAGCCTATTATTATTGTCCCACTGCAGTGTAGGACAAAGGCCTCTTCTCATAATTTACAGAGAAGGCAGGCCGCACGAACATTGATGCACGGATTGGCGATTTCATATTTATATTTCTTACAAATCTAGTTTTCCTCATGATGTTTTTGTTCACCGATCACAGTGACGTCCAAGATAAACATAGAATGTAGGTACATGCCTATAAATTGAAAAAGTCACATTGGGAGTTGCCTAGATAATCCACAACCTCGCCAAAACAAACAAACAAGGCTTGTTTTAATCTTAAGGTACCTATCTTGTGGTTAATTGAGTTAGGTACTTCCAGCCTAGATTTATCCTATCGGCTAGGTATCTGCTTACTAGGGCTTTCAGTCTCGTTTCATTTCTGAGTTACGGGAAAAAAAAAAACGAGACTCGATACGGTCTTGAAATTCCCGGGAAAAACGAGACTTTCGAAACTTTCGAAAGTAGATTTAAAACTTATAGGCTAGATAGTCAAAACAATAAATTAAAATCAAGTACTTTATTAAAGATACAGTAACATATTGTCAGTAGTTTTTTTAGTTGTGAATTCATTTAACCATTCGTACGATTCTTTAAGACACTGTAATTTCATCGTTGCTTAGTGTCTGAAATACTCTTGCATACAAATTCTTTTAGAAAAACTGACAAGGACTGCGAAAGTATTGTACTTGCCCCATTTCCTTAATCAGGGTTAAGGAAAATAGGCTGATTGAGGCAAACATATGCAGTGAATTGGCGAGAGTTACGTTCAAACAGCTTTGTTGTAAGTCTGATTTCTTTAGACATTTTAGTGCAGTATCCGTTGTTAAAAGAGTAGCGTCTCACCCAGATGGTGCTTCTATGGTCACTTTCATGATACCAAGTGAATTTGAGATTGTTTCCAATGTAGTGTACTCTAATTCAGTGAATTCTATTCCGGATACTACATCAATCAGAGTTTTTCGAACGCACATCTTTATTTCGTAAAGGCTTTAGCACCGTAGAGCGTAGACCACATACATACACTGCGGCAGGTTATACAGAAGACCGAAGAGTATAACCTGCCTCTTTGCTTAGCTTTTGTGGACTACGAGAAAGCCTTCGATTCAATCGAGACATGGGCTGTACTGCAGTCTCTTCAACGGTGCCAGATCGACTATCGATATATCGAGGTGCTAAAGTGTCTGTATAAAAACGCCCCCATGTCAGTCCGACTCCAGGACCAGACCTCGAAACCTATCCTTGTGCAGCGAGGTGTGAGACAGGGAGACGTTATCTCTCCGAATCTGTTCACCGCAGCACTGTTTTCAAGGTTCTGGACTACATCAATTCAACAACATAGTTATCATGGCTGAGACCATGGAGGACCTCAGTACTATGCTTGATGACCTCAGTAGAGCCTCCGAAAGAGTGGGTCTTAAAATAAACATGGACAAGACAAATGTCATGTCAAATGCCCATGTAACCCACTCTCATGAAGATCGGAGAAGCTACGCTCGAAATTGTGGTCGAGTATGTTTACCTAGGACAAACTGTCCAGCTAGGTAGATCCAACTTCAAGAAAGAGGTCAATCGCCGAATATTTATTCCGCATACCGCATTGTCTCAAGAAGAAAGTCTTTGTGCAGTGCGTGTTGCCAGTGATGACCTATGGCACTGAAACGTGGTCGTGGACTTTTAGCCTTCTGATAAGGCCCATTGTAAGCGACCACGTTTGTGACTTTTAGCTCGGAGATCCGCAGGAGAACCAAGGTAACCGACATAGCCCGAAGAATTGCCAAACTTAAGTGGCAATAGGTAGAGCACATTGCTCGAAGAACAGTTGGCCGATGGGGCCGAAAGGTTCTGGAGAGGCGACCGCGTACCGAAAAACGTAGCGTTGAATGAAGGCTTCCCCCAAGATGGATCGATGACCTTGTGAAGGCCGAAGGACTCAGCTGGATGCGGGAAACTCATAATCGGTTGAAGTGGCGGTACTTGGGGGAGGCCTATATCCAGCAGTGGACGTCTTTCGGCTGAAATGATGATGATATCTTTATTTAAAGAAATCGTTCAAGCATTTCAGCTAAAATTGACCATCTCGTCTTGCAATCAGTCATTAATTTTAGTTGTCTGTGGAACTTTTCCTCTACGTATTTCCTTAAGAATAGTTTGTTTTGTTGGTGATATTTCTGAACAACTTTGCTACTTTTCGGACTTTATTAATCACATGCTTTACTATTATGTATTGTGTTTTAAGTCTCAAAAGTCTCGGTATTCTCAGAACTGTAAATAGTCTACTCGAGTCTCGAAAATACCAAAAAATCGTCAAGACCGAGATTCCCGGGATGAAAGTCCTATTGCTTACCAACATACTGCAGTACTAGCGAAATTGAACAATAATTTATTTAATGCTTGCAAGCACGTCCCACTGCAATCGCTATCGGTAGTCACCGTTATTACTGATAATATCGGCACGGTTGGCGCAGTGGTTAAGCGATTGACTGCTGCGCTACGTGTCGCGGGTTCGATTCCCGCAAGGAACAAATATTTGTACGATCTACAAGTAATTGTGCCGGGTCTGGCTGTTTGTGTATGTCATTTTAAATGTTTCTAAACGCACCCACACACAGTGGAACGAATGTATGGGAGCGGTTGGACGTAGACATGTCCGAAAAAAAAGAGTAAAATTATGCCAAACTAATGATGCCATCTTATTCGATTACTTAATGCCTTCATAACTTGTGGTGATGAATTTCTTCATAACTCCCATATTTCGGGAGTAATTTGAGAAAATGTGAAATTTTACTATGAAAATGAGTGTATCGAGCTCTCTCCCTCCTGATTCCGGGCTTGTTTCAAGTAGCGGTCTCTAATATCATAATGCTAATACTAAGAGCTATATTTAATACTAAGACACATAGTGCGCCAAATGTGCACTTTCTGGGATAAAGAGTGATGTTTATTTTATAACACAATTTTTTAATTTTTTGTTTATTTTGTTGATTAAAACCGTTTTTCTAAAGGTTTACCTTATTACAATAACATTTCTGATCAGCCAATTAGAGAAGATATAAGCTAATTAGGATATATAATTAGGGACTTAAGGTTTACATATAAAACTGATGCACTAATGATTACTGATAAGAACATTGCTATTATTTAATTACTAAATGGCTCTTAATACACTAATTTAGCATGCATCATTTACTAATTATCACAATAACTAATTACCTTGCAATATTTAACAAAGGATACCTGGGATACCTGGATTTTATATAAATAGGTCACTATTAGTAACTTTAAAATCAGTGTTGATTTACACCTCGTTGTATCCAAGCTAATCTCGCAATGTATTTTCCAAATTTTAATACAAATCTTGATATTCACGTTGCTTTATGCGCACGCGCACATAAAGATTTACGCGACTTTAACTATTTGTTCAGTGTTTTAAAAGATAACAGTTGTGTTCAGTTATGTGAAAGTGCTGAAACAAGTTTAAAAGACTGGTGTCGTCGATTTTGCTACCGCATTTATGCAAAATGGACACAGTCTGGAAGAAGCACAGATAAGTTTCGGAAGAAACATGAGATTTGGCTACAGGCTGCAATTCAATGGCCGGAATTACAGAATGAAAATATGGAACCTTCTACAGAAAATATAAGTGACGTCATCGAGCCCATAATTTCTCCTGCTAAATCTGATGCTTCAACTTGTACACATCCTAGTCCTCGTAAATCTTTTGAGGACCTTAGTAACCGGCAAAAAAGAAGACGCACCACTGAAGATAGTCTTTCATGCAGCAGTAGCAGCGCTGAAATTATGTTTTCGGCCGAAAGGGCGCTTCAAAAGGCAGGACAAAGCGATACAGCTTATGTTATGAAATACTTGACGGAGAATCCAGAAGAGGCCTCAAAAATCAAAGCCTTCATTGAAGGTAAATCAATTCAGGTACGGGAAATATCCCCTTTGAAGGCATTGGCTCTTTATGTATCGATGAACTTATCGAAATGGCGCTATAACACTCTTCGGGATTTCAACACTCAAGAAGGAGCTCTTCAATACCCGAGTTACTACATGTTGGTTAAAGAAAAAATTAAGTGCTATCCGGCCAAAGAAGATCTCACAGTTACAGAGAGCTCTGCAAAAATCAAATTACAAGCCTTGATGGATTTAACCTCAAGAAGACTTATTAGGTCGTTAGAAACCCCTGTTGATCCCAATCAACAGCTCGTATTGACCAGCAAATGGGGTTTTGACGGATCATCTAGCCAAAGCATTTATCATCAAAGGACGAGTGAAGATGAGCAAATCGATCTTGCTAGTAATTTTATGATTAGTCTTGTACCACTGCGGCTCGTCTCAAAAGGTGTAACAATTTGGGAAAACGAGCGACCATCTTCCACTTCATTTTGCCGGCCAATATTGTTTAAGTTTATAAAGGAAACCAAAGAAAATGTGCAGAGAGAGATGGCTGAAATCGAAGCAGAGATTGAAGCCTTAACTCCATCCACCATCACTGATGGAATTAGTGTCAAACACCAACTGCTGTTGACAATGATTGATGGTAAAATTCATTCCATTATATCCAATACAGCAGCTTCAGTGTGTGACATATGCAAGGCTTGTCCTAAAGAAATGAATAATTTAGAGTTAATCAAAGATAAACACGCAAACGAGGACATGTATAAATATAGCTTAAGCACCCTTCACGCTTGGATTCGCTCAATGGAATGCTTATTACACATTTCCTACAAATTAGACATAAAATCATGGCAAGTAAGGGGTGATATAGCAAAAAGGCAAGTTGATGACAGGAAGAAAAGAGTTCAAGAGGCTGTAAGAAGAGAAACGGGCTTACTTCTCGATGTTGTGAAACAAGGCAGTGGATCCACCAACAATGGCAACTCGGCAAGGAGATTTTTTGAAAACTACACTAAATCTGCTGAACTGACCGGAATAGATGCTATGCTTTTAAGAAAAATCTGTGTGATCTTGCAGTGTATTTCATCAGGAGAGAAGATCAACGTAACTAAATTCCGAGAGTTCTGCTTTGATACTGCTAAGCTTTACGTGGAGTTATACCCATGGTATTATATGCCTTCTTCACTTCATAAAATTTTAATGCATGGGCCAGACATAGTTCAGAACATGTCAATTGTGCCCATTGGTTTTCTATCCGAAGAGGCATCTGAGGCTAGAAATAAAGATTTTAGAAAATATAGAGAGGGGCATTCTCGAAAGCATAGCAGTATCTCATGCAATGAAGATATTATGCACAATCTTTTACTGTCTTCTGATCCACTTGTTACAAGTATCCGTCCAAAAGGAAATAAGTTTGTAAAAAAATCTTCTTTTAAGGAATTTTATGAGCTTACGGATTCTGAGAAAAGTGATATCGAATTTGTTAACATAAATGATTTAGCGGACATCGATTCTGAATTTGAATTAATTGATGATGATGATGATGACGAAGATAATTAAATGATGTTATTGTTTTAAAATGTGTAACTTAGTAAATTAGAGCTTACGTCTTAATTATTTATTGTACTTTTAATGAAACTAGGTAATTTATTATCAACTTACTTAAAAGTCATACTCTCATCAGTTCTTGTGAATATTTTTGTTAATATATATTTCTGTATATATATAATATATTTATAGACCTCTTAATAAGTCTGTCTGCGGTTTAAAGTAAATACAAATGGGGAAAAAACGTTTTTTTTTTTAAATTTTCATTTCCTTTTATCCCAGAAAGTGCACATTTGGCGCACTATGTGTCTTAGTATTAAATATAGCTCTTAGTAATAGCATTACGATATTAGAGACCGCTACTTGAAACAAGCCCGGAATCAGGAGGGAGAGAGCTCAATACACTCATTTTCATAGTAAAATTTCACATTTTCTCAAATTACTCCCGAAATATGGGAGTTATGAAGAAATTCATCACCACAATTTATGAAGGCATTAAGTAATCGAATAAGATGGCATCATTAGTTTGTCATAATTTTACTCTTATTTTTCGGACATGTCTACGTCCAACCGCTTCCATACATTCGTTCCACTGTGCCACAGTACAGGAGAAATTCCTAGTGTGGGGCAACATTTAAGAAATTTGGTATTACTATTACGTAGTAACTAGGAACGCGAAAAAAACTACCTACCTATCTACCAAAGGTATTTCGGAGAATACGTGTAGTTTTCCGCACGTTGTGTTGTTGTTCATCCGAATTTATTTATTCATGGCTGGTTCACTTCGGAAATCAATCGAAACTGAATTGGATTACAATGAAGTCAATCAAAAATGAATAAGTAACTAGTTAGGGCAGTGCCAACTGCCAGTTCACTTCGTGCAGTATAACTTAGGCAACGGGGTGACTCATTTCAACATAATTTGGTGCTTTTATTTCCAGGACAGGACAAGCGTAGATACGAGTAGTATGTGAGTCGTGCTGTGTGTGTATGAGAAACAATTCAATCTTTATGTATTTAATTATTGAAGCTATATGAGACCACCGCGCAGGGAGCATAAAAAGAAAAAAGAATTTTCAAATTGTTCTACAATTGACGAAAATATCGACGGATTTTGTATGTATATACAAAATTTAAAAAAATAAACAGATGAACATAGAACCTCTTCCTTCTTGGAAGTCGGTTCAAATAGCGATCCAGTAAATTTTTTTGCCTATGGCAATCTGATTCTAATGTCAGCTGTCACAATAGACTCCGCAGATGGCAGCAGTGTTGCTGTCACTCCGTTAGTGAAGCTACCATATCGGTAAACTTGAGTATCGATAAAATGTTAATCGAACTGGCAGTTGTATTTTTTTTTTAATTGTTCGAGTGCATATTAATATCCTTCGTTTAATCACTGCACAGGTATTTAATATGAGCTAGTTAGTTCCCTCGAGATAGGTAGATGTTAAAATTCAATATTTTGCTAATATTTTTTTCCCTTAATTCTATCTCTATCTTGAACTAGCCTCGAAGAAATGTTTATCGCATAAATAATAACTAGAAAAAACTACAATTTGAAAAAAATCGTACGTTATATAAATAGCTTATTATTTCACAATTTCCATTGCTTCATGTTGTCGAAATTCATCTGTTGATATCGTAACTATCTCAATGAATACTATTGAAAAATTTCAAAAAGAATGCCATACCCCGCCCGGGTGCACTAAGTAAATTAAAAAATTACGCCACTTGTGAATGCAATTAAAGCAACCCAATTATTTTAAAAAGGTCCAATATTCCTTTTCAAAATATCGACATTGCAACTTGTTTGACTTCTGATTTCTGCTCATCACTATTCAAGGGTGGTGAACATGGACAGATCGATCGAACCAAACGACTCACGTAGCGGCTGTTTTTATGATGTCAACATGTATTTCAAACACTTTTGATATTTTACTAGAACCTGTGAATGAAGTGATGTTATTATTTACAATTAAAGTTTACTCCACGAAATACGGTTAAAACTTGTGCATCAAACGAAAATGTCGCTTATTTAAACATCGTTGAACGAAGTTGTTTTTATTTCCGTTCTGTTTTATTTTCTTCGCGATTACGCGGTGATAATGAGTGTCAAATTTAGCGTTTTATTAGTGTTTAAATAGTGTTGATCAGGTGTTTTACATAGGAAGTAGTTTGGAGATTCTCAGAAATGGATCTCAGGGATAGAATTGCGCGTTTTTTCCACACGCGGAACGTGATGGCGCCGTTCTCCAGGTTCTACCGAGCCATGGTGCTCAAGATGAACCAACGTAAGTCCCTTAGAATATCTCTGACTGCCCCACTCTTGACTAGCTGAAAAACGTTTTTATTAATAAAAATCTAGGACAGGTTTTTATCACATGTAACTTTCAATTATTAAGATCAAACCAAATTACTATTATTACAAAAATTATAACTATTAGTTTCGTATAGTTTTAAGGTCAGTTAACAGGTCGGAAGGCCTCCTGGGAGGCTATATTTAGCAGGCTACAATAACTGGTATAAAAATATTGATTTTCTTTTAACTTCTTAGAAAATGATGTCATCTTTCTAACACTGCTAACAACAGTGTTTATTGCTTACCTACTTATGATGTGTTGCCAAATTTTATGAGTGTATAAACAAACGCCTGCTTGCTTATCTATAAACATAAAAAGTAACACTTTTGTTTAAGTGGATGGTACCTATTTATCTAATAAGAATAATATTGTACAGATTAATCTGTTAGCTATCTTTCTAAGAGTAATATTTTTAATTTCTTTTGTTAAAGGTTATCAGTAATAACTGCTGGATTTTGAAAACATTGATTTATGCCCAACATGTATATGTGCAATGTTTATTTAATAGTTTAGGCACCTGTTTATCTAGTAAAAGTCATGAGGTGTCATGTTAATTTATTGTTTAAAATATTTATGATAACTTTGAATTTGTACCTTTACAGTGCACAAAGTTTAATAAGTAAATCTATATATATATATATATATAAGTTGTGCTACTGACCTAACCATCTAGCGACACTCATGAATCACTACAGGAAACAACATTACATATTTGCTACAGCTTTGGAAAACCTGATCAAATCTCCGGTGTTGTCTGGATTAGGTGTAGTGCAATTAATTAATGGAATAATTTAGCTTCCATTTTAACAGACCACATTAACCACAATATGGTTTTGTTGCATGTATGATAATGTCACTATCTCACTAAAAGAAAAACATTTGATTTGCCTATCTTTTGTTAAGTTTGGTTATCAAAATTCACCATTCACCTGCAATCACCAACCAGCAATGTTCATTATCTGGTTGTTCTATATTTTATTGCAGTGCGCCTTATAATAAGTAATACATCAATCACATACTGTATTATCAATATTTCATTTGCTCACAATTCCCGTACTATGGAAGATATTATTTGTGACCTACTGGCAGCTACGCATTCGAAGTACAAGGAAATACCTATTCCCTACAATGGCCAAGTCATCATATTATTATTATCTCAAAGTTAACTTTTAGAATTAAGTGTCCATGCATGAAATCAACTGATTTTGATCAAATTTCGTTCATTAGTTCTAAGAAAGAGAAACAGAATTTAAACAAAATTATTTGTCATTTGAAAACTCGTATTCTTTGTTTTGTACATAGTGGAAACGGATTTTGTAATAAAATAAGGATTCGCGGAAAATCATAAAAATTCACAACAAGTTTTCCAAAAAATGAAGTGACACTGACGTTTGTTTGTTTTGTTAGACAAAACTACTTTTGATTTTGAAAATTAAAAAATATTATCAACATCATTATATGGTCTACTTGTACATGGCAGAACCACTTTATTCAACTTGCATATAGCAGAAAAAAAAAATGTTGAAATAACCATTTTTTTTAAACCCTGTCAGTAATGTATTTTTTCCTATTATTTAGCAAACCATATCAGGGAATTTTAAAAATCACACATTAGTCTTCAGCTATCCTTGAAATAAAATCAAAATTTTATTTTATGATTATATATATCTTCATTAAGTAAATCAAAGGCGAAATAAATCATATTTTCGAGAGTGCAAAAGTGATGCAAACTAATAACAGGTGCTGTTACTGACACAAATGATTTACCACCACGAAAACTGTACTTTTATACTAACACAGACTCAATGTTTCAAGTATTTCAAGCTTTCTTACAATTAGATTAGTTATTGACAAAAAAGGTTTTTTTCATGCACTGACCCTTCAAGCATGTTATCTCTGTACTCAAACTGGAGACTCAAGTCTCCAAATTTATTCAGTTTTTTGTACTCATGTCTAAATTTGTAAAGCATTACAAGTTGGTTTGGTTAGTTGGTTGCTCTTCAGGAACCTTAAATAACAACCTGAAATAAATACTTATTATTTATTAGAGTATCATAAATAATAACCAATGTTTATTATGTTTTGACTGAGTTATTTTATCATTACAGATTGAAATTGCCTCTTATCAAAACTTGCTTCAGAAGTATTATTATTCTTATCAGAAATCACTTGTTAATCCCTTCTGTGGGACACAAGATCGCCTGATAGTGTCAGTCACTATCAGTAAAACAATTATGAGGATAAAGTATGGTGGGTACTTTTTACTATTGGTCAAGCAGTATTTAACTTCATGTAAATACCAAGTACCACATAGTCAAAGTACCTAGTACCTATTCCATTGTTCTTCTTTATCTATATCATGAAAGGTAAGGAAAGTAGATAGCATTATCAGTAAATCAAGACAATGCAATTCAAAATGTAATCAGCCTTGATAGTGTAGTCTGCAATTGCATCCACTGCAGTATGATGTGGTAAAAGGTATTATAATTCGGCTGTAGTATTCTAGTAGGTACTTTAATAGTCAGTTTGTGGCTATTTCGCCCTTGAAACACCCTGTGTTTGAAGCCTGTGCCCTTGACCTTACCGCGTAAACGCGTTATACGAAGGTGTGATAACAATCACCTCATGAATAATAATATAACTAAAGCGAGTAATAAACGAAACTAAACAATAGCTAGCAAACAATATTATTAGGGCCAGTACTAAGGAGGCGCGGCGGCGCCATACGAAGTTACACAAAGACCTCATCTATCATTTAAAAGGCTATTTCATTCTTACATAACAAAGTAGCCCTTAGGTACACTAAACGAATTGTTAAGTCTTGGGAACTACAGCACTAACTTTTTACTGCCGAGATACCTAGTCTCTTAATTAATTCTTGGTGCACGTACCCACCGATAAACGAGCGGCATTGTTATTTATTTTAACGTTTCTACGAGAAAAACTGACCGATAGCTGATAATGGGCTAATATTAGTTTAATATATTAAACGATGCGTGTTTTCCGAAGTGTGTTGCGTCACCCGCACTCTGGTGAGCTGCAAGTGGTGCCTACTGCAATCCCTCTCTAGCTCGGAACAAGCGACATCCGTATTCCATCACTACAGTCAACCATGGACGTTTGAGTCTATTATGAAATGTACGATTAGATGAGATTAGAAACGATATGATCCAGTCTAGCTGTTCAATGTTTAATCCAGCACTGGATTGGCCGTCTACACTATTCCGGTGGCGCTGGAATGAAAAGTAGACTTTGAGCCCGATTAAAATTAGTCCAGTCCAGCGATCGAAACCAGCGCTGTATTGCCAGTTTGCAACTGGAATGTAGTGAACAATCCAGTCTACTTTTTAATTCCAGCTCGCCCATTCCAGCGCCACTGGAATAGTGTAGACGGCCAATCCAGTGCTGGATTAAATGTTAAGCAGTGAACACGCATTGTTGTTTTTTGTCTGACTGACTGAATGACTGGACGGGCATCAATTCAGTCACTGGACTGGATTGTTCGAGAGTTCCTTTTTTAACTGGATTGTTCGAGCTGGATTAATGCCCGTTTCATTTTATTCCAGTGGCATTGCAGCGCTGGTTTCGACCAATGGACTGGAATGCTACTTGAATGTGAACCGGGCATAAAGGTGACTCAAATGAGAATTTCCTCTTAATACTTTCCGGGAAACTGAACGAGACACAAAATAAGTTTTATTGTTCTGATGTCTATGGGCATTAAGTGTCCCGGAAACTCAAATTAAATTTCAATCCCATTGATCTGACATTTTGAGTTCAAATAAACAAAATTCAATATTCGACCAGCTAGCTTTTACGTGTGGATATTTTTATCCGCTCCGTAACGAATTCCGCCTGTATTTGTTTTGCATCCTGATAACAGCGAGTATCAGTATGGTCTTGTTTATCTCAACAAAATAACCAATGTTAATTAACATTTTAATTTTAATGCCGTTCTCCGCACTCGGCACGTGCCAATGAGACAACAATGTTCATTATGAACTGAAACAATTCACTCATTTCGTTGTTACAATGTTGGCTTTGTAAGCCAAACAGAACTTCTGCAAATTAATCTTATCCGATTCTACAATGTTTAACATAATCAAGCTCTAAATTTATTCTAATTTTAATTGCATTTTGGTTGGTAAAAAATTACAAGACATTATTTCCTAGGATGTCCAAAGGTCAAACAAATTGGTGGCTTATGTACAAATTGTCATTCAGGCGTGCAAAAACTGGCTGCACCTCGCCGTTCCGCCTGTAGGCGATGCACTGTCCACTTCACCTTGAAGTCGTGTCTGTCTGTAATATTTCTACAGCTCAACAGCTGCATAAAACTACACAGTTTTTCATTAGAAAGTTTTTCAATGCAAAGAGCTAAACGCTTCATATTTTCTCTTTTTACACTGACCTGATTAAGATTCAATGGCATTTTTGTGATATTGACGATTTTAGACGGCCATGACTAATGTTTTCGGACATTATATAACTTGAAGCACATTGACACGTTCAACTAATAACAATTGTAAGGGATTGACATCAGCGATGACTTCAATGTTTCGAAGTGAGGTTGACCTGCACGACTAATTCTGCCCAATGACAACACTAATGCATCACATTTTAAAATGAGCGAGCAGCTACCAGTGCGACCTTTACCTCAATGTACGGTCAGCCACGTCCTGGGGTAATTTCAGACGTTACACGCTACTTATTGTTTAGCTATATTAAACTGTTTTACGTTGTCCATGATTTCATCTGAACACTCACGCATATTCTGCTGGAATGCGTTTTCAGATTTATTTAAAGCTCCTAGCAAGAGATTGTGAAAAGGCGATAAATTTTATTTTATGAGGGGACAAATTAGATCTGATATCCACATAATGTGATAAGCAAAAACCTTGCCCTAAACTCCCAAATTTGAGTTGTCGTATAGAAATCACACAAATGTCCCACGGCCATGAACGACTTTCTGTGGTCCCGAAATAACTTAGTTTTGTGTTATTATAACTTTCGTAAAGTTCTTAAAGTATTCCATGTTAATTAGGGAACATATTTTGAATGGATGTTGTTCAAATGAGAGGTGAATGGTCGCAAAATTTTCAGTGGAAATGTAATGGATTGAAGAGTTTTAAACATTCGACAATAATTTGTCACTACAAATCACGTTAATTTTGGTGTTTTGGAAGGAAGGAAGGTTTAAAAACTAGTAAGTAGCAAAAAATACTGCAGATAAAAATAGCCAAAGCGTGAACGAAAACTTTTAGAAAAGATGAATTCAAAAAATTATTTTTAGTTTTCATATTTACCGTAATTGCCCTATTTTCTGTGCTAAGATTTCCGGCGTCTTGAGTTTTCTAAAATATTTTTTGGTTCGATTGCAGATGAAGATGAGGCGACGACATCGGGCCTGACGGATGGAGCACCTCTCGAACAGAACAGAATCATCTTCGTCAACAGACCGCAGCCTATCAAGTTCCTAAAAAATCGAATATCTACGGCGAAATACAGGTACCCACCTTTTGCTAACTCTAACGTCACCATCATCATCTGCCTAGCCTTTTCCCAACTATGTCAGGGTCGGCTTCCAGTCTAACCGGATACCAGCAGCGGAATACCAATATTTTACATGGAGTGACTGCCTATCTGATCTCCCCAACCCATTTACTGGGTAACACGATATCCCTTGGTAAGACTGTGGTTGTTAGATTTTCGGGCTTTTGACGACCCGTAACGGACAAAACGGTTAGTGGTCTCGGTATTTATTAATGATCATCCATCCACGGACCGATCTCGAGGAGCGTAGCTTAACCTGTTCGATCGACCCGTGCGGCTGTTATTACCAAGGCTCGGAACCGGTTTAAAAATACCGGTTTATTTGGGTTGTACTCCGATCTTTTCTTAAGAACGTGAAAGTTTTAAGAAATTTATTTTAACCTAAATTAACCGGTTGATACGAAGAGCGACATGTCGGTAAACACGTTGCAACTTGTAACTACTTGTGAGGATTCCGCGATGAATAAAACCTAAAAAAGAAACCGGTTAATATTGTTCTAAACCGTTTAATCCGAAAAAAATTATAAAAAGAAATTATAAATTATGTAAAGATTTCTCCAAAACCGGTTTAAAAACCGGTTTCTACGAGCGGAACCGAATGTAAAGGTTTTTGCGTCAAGTACATAATAACAGTTTGAAAACTGAACCGGTATCCCAGCCTTGGTTATTACTTAGTTACAATCCCCTCATTAACTCTAACGTAACCAAACTATGAAATTAAGATTCGTGTACAGTCAACGAAATAATTCACTATCAAGCTAGCTGTCTGCATACTTATATCTCCTTGGTTGACTGTACTTACATGTTGTGCGGCGCCGTATTGGTGTTCAGAACATGATATCGAACTGGAAAGGCATTTCCTTCCGCCATGTTCCATTATAATATGGAACGCGGTCACAATATCTGCATTCTAAATATCTGCTGGTGTAATAGGATCCATGGAACGGGAAAATACAGTGTGTGGTTTGAGAATTACTTATATAAATCGTTAGATCAGATCTGGTCCAGGATCTTACAAGGCATCCTGAATGACTATCTCAAATTTATAACGAATTTATAACATCACTTGCGATGCGAATTTTCAGTTTATGCAACTGAGTCATTACGTTAACACTAATATTTATTCAGCAACTAAATATATAAAAAACAAATAGCATTAGATGTTTACTTGAAAGTGTACGTATTTCCTGTGCAATTCAGATTAATCTCCAATCTGTCGAGCCACGATTGATGAACAAATAAACAAACGCAAACTTTCACTTTATGAAACCGGTGGCGAACGAACTCGCTTTATTTTCTTTCATTTTTGAAACATATCCGCTTCTTTTCGGTGCAAGGAAATTAAAAAATTCTGACGTTACACCTCTGTAGTGTACCTATGTATGTGTCGTATATAGGGGCTTCGCTTCTCCATTGGCAGGCCATTCCGGCTGCCTCGTAAAGTTTGTCAGCCGACAATGAGCGTGCCTAAACAGCGGCACAATGTATACATGGCGCATTGTTTACGCGCCGCGACGCTTGGCCGGCTGCCCATCCATCGTACACTGATGTCATACGCGTTAATATATCGCTACTGTCTCCATGGGAACTACTCTACATTACTATTTTGGAAACTAACACTATCAATAGTTTTTAGACAAGTTCCCAGGAGACCCATGAAACTCACCGGTCGTGGTCGTGGTCCTTACTTACCTCATTATTTCACTTTTCATTCGATCACATTTGGTATTTTAAACATTAATATTATTTATTTATTGAATATTTCAAACTCACAAATGTACAGAGCTGGACTTCATGCTATATTTAGGCATTTGCTACCATTTAACCATCATATTTCGTCGCATTGTCTCAGGAATGGTGATGCCTCGGGTAGTCCAGACATCCAAAGGCGGCGATGACCATGTACCATGAGGATAGTGTTTGATGGCCCCAAACTTATCTATGATTGACTTTTTCGGATCTAACACTTCGTAAAATTATGCACAAGTGACTTTGAAACTTCATAAAAGGAAATGAGTCAGTATGACAGCAGCGCGATGGCAATGAATGCTTGGCTGCTAATTATAATGTTCCCTTATTGGGACCACGAGAACACTGTGCCCTCGCGAAGTTTCCGCTCTGCTCCAGACATTATGTTGAGAATTTTTTGAATAAAATCTTAGTAAATGATGATGTGGATATATTTAGTAACCTTTTCCGCTTAGCTATTTCTAAAAGTCTTGAAAAGACCCTGGAAGAAATCGACACGTGTTTCACCTCTCAACGAGGCATCAGGATGACGATTAGCTTGTCGCGAACTCGAACACGGCCCTTAACTTTTTAGATTTAACTATTTCAAGGAAAAACAATAAACACGATTTTCAGATTTATAGAAAACCAACTTATACAGATGTTACGATTCCTGCGTCATCTTGTCATCCAATTCAACATAAATTGGCAGCTTATCATAGTTTCACTCGTAGATTAATGTCAGTACCACTTTCATAAGATAATTATAACAGAGAACTTAACATTATTTATCATATAGCTAAGAGTAACGGATAAAATAAGAAAATGGTTGATGATTTGATTCAAACGAAACGTCGCAACATAGTTCGTTCACTTTTGTACCCACTGCCTCCAGAAAGACCACAGGAATATTTAGGTAGTTTGACATACTTAGGATCAATAAGTGATAGGGTTTCTAAAACTTTGTTTCGAAATGGATTAAGGGTAGCATTTAAAACAAATAATTCATTAAAACAGATTTGTAACGGAAAAGATCGATTAGAAAACCATAAAAAATCAGGTGTTTACAAGTTACATTGCGATGATTGTAATGGTATTTATATAGGTCAAACCGGTCGTAATTTTCACACAAGATATAAGGAACATATTGCAGCGTTCCGAAACAGTAATCCAGAAAAATCCCATTTTGCTCAACACTTAATAGATACAGGTCATTCGTTAAATAATAATAACACTTTCGAAATTTTACAGACATGTGATAAGGGTTTCAGAATGTCAGTACTAGAGAGCTTAGAAATAGTGAAAAATAACACAGGAAACGTTACACTGTTGAACGAACTAAATACGAGTATGCCAAGGTCACCTTTACTGCGATTGTTCGCCCCTTATCGCGCTGATAACGGTCCGAGCCGAGGTGGGGCGAGCAGTATGTAAGTGGGTTGGACGGGCGATAAAGCTCAGTCTGCGCTCGGTGCTTGGTGTGGCAACACGCCGTGTTCGAGTTCGCGACAAGCTAATCGTCATCCTGAGGATGCCTCGTTGAGAGGTGAAACACGTGTCGATTTTTTCCAGGGTCTTTTCAAGACTCTTTAGAAATAGCTAAGCGGAAAAGGTTACTAAATATATCCACATGATCATTTTATAATGGATTTCCGCAAGGTCACGCCTGAATCAATTAACTATCAAAATCTTAGAAGTTTTCGCATTATAGAGGCAATCTTTGCACGGAATTTCATATCAGTTCTGCAAAGTTCCTTGTGCATAGAGCGCTCATTGAATACATTGTTTTGATAAGGGTTAGTACGTGTTGGTATGTCCTTGTCCGTGATAGTGACGTGTCATACAAGTTGAGCACCTGCGCAGGGGTGGCGTGACGCTGTAGCGAGCGTGCCGTCAGAACAGCCGGCCTCTTACTCCGTGCACATTATCCAATCAATTTCGCGCAGTTCTACGTATTAAAGACTGTTTACTTACTTCTGGAACTTTATTTCTATCTAACAAACAAAGAAGTCTGAATTTTATTAAACTTTCTTTCATGGTGCGAAATAAAGTACGTCATCGTACTCTTTTCTGCGCAGTTCCATAAATAGTCTTCATACAATTACGTCTCTATTACGCCGTTCCTTATATAAAAATAGTACTTAATAAATGTTTATTAATAAGGGTATCCTTAAAAGGGTAACAAGTGGGCGGATAGTCATCTATCCGGATAGTAACCGGTTAGTAGACAAGCAGAACATACAAATAGTGCCAAATGCCAACGCAGGCGCGGAAGATAAAAATAAACATAAGAATAAAACTACAGTAATTAGTAAAGCTATAAGTATGGGATCTACGGCGACCCACACTTGGTCACACCTTGTAGGGAACAATTAATGTATCAATGCATTCAATGTGTAGCCTGACCTCAACTACTCATACCGTTGCATTAATTAACAAACATTATTAACTGAGTCGCGAAAACGTTCGTATTTACCGATGACTATTATGAATAGCTGAAACTGATACGACGGGTTTTACATGTAATGAGATAATGTCACGGCATTCTAGGACGCGATGTTACATTGTAAATATTATATTAGCATTTAACATAATTCCACAATAAAGGGTGACAGAGACATCGACGCGAAAACTGTTACCATGGATTCAGTAGATGATTCTGAACCTACAACGAAAAATGTCAACGCAGGGGGCGTTGAAATTTTTCGTCGGTTATTTAAAAAATATTCAACTGTTTCATAGAAAAGTGCAATACCTACGCTGTCAAAATGTATGGGACAGCAGATTTTTTTTTATAAATAACCGACGAAAAATGTCAACGCAGGGGGTTCAAAAATGGCTTGGGCATCACCGTGGAAAGCATCGCCGTGTCCTCGTGGAGGTGATCGGCGGCGGTGATCTCTCGCGTCCGGCCCTGGTTCAGGCCCATGGCCTGAACCAGGGCCCGAGCGAGAGGAAATGGGAGGTCGTCACCTCCTGCGAAGCGGTAATGCTCGCGAAGGAGGAGGCGGAACGCCTGAGGGAGAGGCAAATTTCGCGCCCTCATCCCCCTAACCGCCGCAGGAGTAGACGCCCTGGGCGTCGGGAATCGCAGGCTGATTTCCGGCCACCGTAGGCGCAAGCTTACTGACGGTGAGCAATGGGTAGCTCGCCGTGCAATAAGGACCAGGCCTGGGTCGACGGCGCGTTGTTTTCCATGCGAGCCTCAAAGAGATGTCAGCAGAATTGACAGGGCCGATGCCTGCCGGGTTTGTGAAGAAGTCCGAAAGCGAGATCGTGGCCCCCGGCAACATGGCAACTGAAGGAACACGGGTGGGTTTTAGTCAGTAAGTCTGACACGCTCTCCCGCTCCGCCCAGAGCGAAATTATTTGATAATTTCCCACCCAAAAAAGGTTCAGAATCATGTACTAACAGTTTTCGCGTCTATGTCCCGCCATCCTGTATTTTCAACTTGGTAAACAAACATAAAAAATAAATATTTTTAAACGTCTACAAGTATAATGTATGTAAAACAAACCTTTTATTTTACCATCCATTCAATTCAAACCAAACATTATGTCTTGACAGTTGATAAATTAAGCACGTTCCATTCATGTCCTACCTATAATTTATGAAATTATTATGTTTGCACTACAAATTACTTTCGATGCGATCAAAGCAGCGCACCTATCATTACTTAGGCATTACTGACAACTTGGAACCCCCCTCCCTCCCTACTTATGTACAAACTGTAGGCATAGACACCATAGATTATGTAATCGCCTGCTTTTTATGTAGCCCTACTCATGACTGTGGTAGTAAGCTTAAGAAATTATAATTTTGCTCAACGGTGAATTTGTGTTTGTTGTTTTGTCCCAAATCGTGTCGATTGGATAAAAATAACTGTTCGAAAGAATTTTCCTCTTATTAGGGAAAACCAATGTAAAAATGTTACGTATCAGTGTTAGTGCTATCGCATTCGCGGCTGAGCTGTACCTAAACACTATACAACCGTAAATTGGTATGATGCAGTAACGTTATTTTGACCCGTGGTTCATTTAGTTAGGTAATCATGATGCTGAGCTGCAGCCCCACGGGACACTGAACTGTGCAAACTGAACTATGGAACAGTCTGTTTTGCTACTCAATTCTACTGGCTTTTCCTCATTAACATTGATGTTATTAATTTTGAACACAATGAAAGTCAGTCGAAATGTTTGAGTGCTTTGATTTGATTAAAAGAAAATTTAGACCCAAAATTGTAATTTTAAATCACCATAAAGATGTTCTTCGTAACGTGTAACCTTCTAAATACAGATAAATATACAGGCAATGTACTACAGTCCAGGGAGTAATTGCGGGTGAATTTAACCTGCACGAGGTTTATTTACACTTTCATCAGATAGTTTTAGTACAGACCATACATCGACACACCTACAAAAAGTGAGCTGTGTTTAACGCCATGCCCTTCCACAGCGTAACATCATTCATCCCGCTGTTCCTGTTCGAGCAGTTCCGGCGCTACTCCAATTGCTTCTTCCTGCTGATCGCGCTACTGCAGCAGATCCCCGATGTGTCGCCCACGGGCCGCTGGACCACGCTCACGCCGCTCATACTCATCCTCTCCGTCAGTGCGATCAAGGAGATCGTCGAGGACTTCGTGAGTATACTGTACTTCACCTTCGTACAAGCAACAGATCATCATCTGCGCTTTTCCCAACTGTTGGGGTAGGCTTCCTGTAACGGCTGACAAAGATCTACAAAAATGCCAGCCCGGACCAACGGCTTAACGTACATTCCTAAGTAGGGAGGGGTCTCGGTATGTAATGGATGGTCACCCATCTTCGGACCGACCTCGGCAAGCGTTGCTTAACCTTGAAGATCGATCCGTGCGGATGTTATTAGTTAGCCACGTAGGGACAAATGTCCGAAATAATGTAGGCCTCGCGCATTAGAGCTGGGCCTAGGATTGTATGGAGACAAAAACATCACCCGACTGTATTGTGGTCATGCGCGCTAGCTCTGACAATATACCGTGATTAACGGGGTCATGCGGGTCATGGGAGGAGGGTACCTACCTACGTCCGACTTAATAATTTGCGAGGTTCGTGAATTACGGTTCCGGTCCATTCCGAAACTGGTCGGGTAGATTGATCTAGTTTCGTTCGCTCGCAAAATCTCATGTTTATTTTATTCTATTGGTTTTTTTTTTTTGGTTGTAGTAAATAGTAAAAAAAGTCTCCTGATTTTAGACATGGGTAAAACCCAACAGCTAATAATAACGAAAAGTTCAGGTGAAGGAGAACTTTTCCTGCTTATAATCGTCTATGTACGTGTCAACATTTTACATTTACCTCGCCGGCCAATGTTGTTCTGAATTCCTAAACGAGCTGTAGGTACCTATGCCTAAATATAGTATTAAGAATGTTCGTCGGAATGCCTCAGTAGTTGAGCACGAAGGTTTTAATACATACCTATACATTCTTTAAGTGGAGGGATCTTTAATAATAGTAGTTGAGGTTTTGTGAGGGTCTGATAGAATGGCGCTTGAATTTTGTACATTATTGTTCGTAATGGCACAAATTAATACAGATGGGACACTCCATAAAATCATTTAAATAAAGAGCGACTCTTGCTACGACTTAATAAAGTGCAATTCAGGTCGCACGGCGCTAATAACCTATATAGTTATACAGGGTGTTTGGTGCATCGTGTGCCAAATTGAACTCAAACTCAAACTCAAAGCATTTATTTCAATTAAACCATTTACAGGCACTTTTGAATTGTCAAAGAGTCGGTTAGTTAGTCAGAAAGTTGAAGCTAATTGCCCATTCCAAAACGTAGATCTCTATGGAGAAGAACGGGCAAGAAACTCCAAGGACACTCTTTTAAATATAGATATTACAAAATCCTGGGTACATCATTCTTGTTGCTTCTATATGTGAGAACAATGTACAAAAAATAATCAAAAGCAATTGAAATTATAAGATTAAAAATAAGCCCTGGCAGATAAGAGATGACCAGTTTCAACTGACGGCGCCCGTTCACGAACATGACGCGTGGATCAGCACCATCCAGCTCAACCATTTTGTAGGGAACCGAATGATCCAACACACTCGCCACCATCAGCGAGACATTTAAGTGAGCATGACATATTCTCAACTGCCATGCTATTTCAAGTTAACATACATCTTAATAAGTTAATAAACGGCTCCATGGTCTCACATTTACAAAAATAAAAATGCTTCTAAATTATACAAAACTATAGTTTGCAATGTATCTAAAAAAATAAAAGAATTTAACCACCAAAAAGAAAGAAAATCATTACTTAGCATTCAACAATTAAGTTGGTAAAACAAAAATGAACATTAAGTTCCTAATGTCAAAATATATTTTTTTTTTAAAAGGGGAAGCAACTCTTCCAAATATTAAAATTTTAACTAGTGAGCCCAAGCGGCTGTGGAGCAGGACCAGCATTAAGCCAAGCATTTTTATCTACGATATAATCATCTAACTTATAATATGCTTGTCTACATAGTGTGCGTTTAATGCATGTTTTAAATTTCTTCTCATTTAGTTGAAGAATATCGAGTGGTATTTTATTATAACATTTTACACAGTACCCCATAAAAGAAGTGTGTACTTTAGACAATCTAAAACGTGGTTGATCTAATTTGTTCCTATTTCTAGTGTTAAAATTATGCCTGTCACTTATCTTACTAAAAAGATGGAGATTTTTTCGAACATACATAATGTTCTCATATATATACTGACAAGGTACCGTCATGATGTTAATTTTCTTAAACAGTTCCCTTAGAGACTCGCGTCTGCGGAGGTTGTAGATGGCTCTGACGGCCCTCTTTTGCAGAATAAAGATAGAATCAATATCTGCAGCCCGTCCCCACAGCAAAATACCGTAAGACATGATGCTATGAAAGTAACTAAAATAGACCAGTCTCGCGGAATCTACGTCTGTTAGTTGGCGGATTTTCCAAACAGCGTAAGCGGCTGAACTTAGCCGCCCTGCAAGTGATGTTAAGTGAGGACCCCACTGTAGTTTAGAGTCAAGCGTTATCCCCAGGAAAACAGTCTTTTCGACGAATTCTAGTGTCTCCTTATTCAATACAACGTGACATTCACTACTTCTAACATTCGGTAAAGCGAATCTTATGCATTTAGTTTTCTTCTCATTTAATACCAAATTATTTACAGTAAACCAATTATGGACCTTAAGCATAGCGTTATTTACGTCGTCAAGCTCCTGTGCATGTCTGTATACTTTAAAAATGAGTGATGTGTCATCAGCAAATAACACCATTTGTGGTCGGGTTTTCAGTAAATTAGGTAAATCATTCATGTATACTAAAAATAGGAATGGACCCAATATCGAGCCCTGTGGAACACCCATTTTGACTTTTAAACCCAATGAATTTACACCGTTTATTTGAACTTGCTGCAGTCTATCATTCAAATATGATTTTACTAAGCTCAGCGCAAGTTTATCTAGTCCGTAATGTTCAAGTTTCAAGAGCAGCGTTTCATGATCTACGCAATCAAATGCCTTGGATAGGTCGCAAAAGATGCCTATTGCATCTCGTGCCTCTTCCCATGCATTAAATATGTGTTTTAATAAAGTGACACCGGCGTCGGTTGTGCAACGTCCTTTGGTGAAACCATACTGTTGATCGTGTAGGATGTTATTACGATTAAAATGATTGAGCATTTGATTTAACATTACTTTTTCAAAGACCTTGCTGAAAACCGGCAAAACCGATACGGGTCTATAATTATTTGTGTTTTTGCTGTCCCCGGATTTGAAAAGTGGAATAACTTTACTGTATTTCATTAAATCCGGGAATATCCCTTGATCTACACATAAATTAAATATTAAAGCTAAATAGGGTGCAATTGTCTCAATAATTGATTGACAAACTTTAGTAGACATGCCCCACAGATCTTCGGTCATTTTAATCTTTAGTTGCTTAAAAGCCTTTACGACGACCACAGGGTTTATATGTTTAAATTTAAATTCCACAGGACAGGCTGAAACATTTGCTTTTAATAAATCAATAGCAAGTGAAGGGGAGGAATTTAAAGTTTCAGTAGTTTTAATTGGAATATTGGTAAAGAAAGTTGCAAATTCCTGAGCAACATCGATGTTATCGCTAATGAGACCGCGGGAAGTGTCTAGTGTGTAATCTGTATTATGTCTTTTGTTCTTGTTTGTTTCATTGTTAATAATTTTCCAAACTGTCTTTATTTTATTATCTGCTGATTTAATCTTGTTGCTAATGAAAGAAGCTTTAGCTGCTTTGCAGATATTTTTAAACGTTTTAGAGTAAGTAGCAACATACTTGCTAAAAGTTTCCGTCTTAACATACGGCTTAAGGCCATACAGTTCAAATAATGTTTCCCTACTTTTCCTGATACCTTTAGTTGCCCAGTCACTGAATAAAAACTTAGGGCAAATTTTTTCGTTTTTTTCTTAAAAGACTTATTAAACTCTGATTGCACTAATGAAAAGAATTGTTCATACAAAATATTGACATTGGACATATTTAGACCCTGATCACTTAACTTGCTGATTAAAGTGCTATTAAACTTATTTAAATTACCTGTTGTTATTGGTCTAGTTTGTATCTGCACTTTTAGTATTGGTGTGTTTGATTCAAAAATAACGGTTTGACCGCTGTGATCAGAAGGGAGATAATTAACAATGGCTTTATCTAAATAGTCGCAGCAACAAAAGACATTATCAATACATGTAGCAGTAGTCGAAGTTATTCGCGTTGGTTCTAAAAACACATTTGACAGATTTGAATGATTTGAAGAGGCTTAATAATCTACTGCTATTTGAATTATTTTCCAAAATATTAATATTAAAGTCACCACAAATAATTACTGATTTATTACCAGTTGTAAGTTTTGCCAAAACATCTTCCATTACTGATTCAAATATAGAGTAGTTTTGATAATTTGGAGGTCTGTATACGCACACTATAAAATGCTTATCTAGCTCAACACAGGACAGTTCAATGCTATGATCCACCGATAGTTCAACTATGTCATTACGATTCTTAGATTTTATACAATTTTTAATTATGATTAATGAACCTCCACGAAGCATGGATTTTCGGTTAAAACAACTGCCCACACTATAATTCTCAAAATTAATTAACATTTCATAATCTTTCAACCAGTGTTCAGTTATACAAATAATATCAAACATTGTTTTTTCTAAGAACAATTCAATTTCTAATTGTTTGGAAGAAAAACCTTGAATATTTTGATGAAATAATTTCAAGGAATTCTGCTTAGCCCCTTTTTTACAATTAACTAATTGATTGCTAGAAGATAACTTGTTGATGGTGAGATAATAAAATTGTTACTGGTACCTTCTGTTGTCTTACTGACTAGTTTAAAATATTACTAACCACCTTAATATTAGTATTATTACTAATTTTTGTGGTGCTATTTACAAAATACTTCGACATACTACTTATGTCTGAGTTTATATTAAAAGCTAATAGCGATGCTATTTGACGTCTAAAACTAATAGGCAGATACGGAGTATCCCTAGTCGATTTTAATTTCTCAACAAAAGTGTTGGTGTCAAAAAATATAAGTTTATCACTATAGTGATTAACTAATAAATGCATGTGGTTATTTAACATATGTATATTATGATTTTGCCTACTTGACAAGTGCTCAAAGTGTGCAAAAGCACACAATATTATTTTCTGACAATTAATCTTCAAGATTTCAGTGACACTGTCAGTGATGTCATCTTTTTTTACATTAGTACTATTGCCTACAAATACAGAAATAATGGCTTTCGGATCATATTTATTCCCTATTATTGATGAAATTATCTCCTCGTAGGATTTCCCTGGTATACAATAATTAACTGAAGTTTGACTCAGGTTGTTACTTAATAATTTACCTAAACCTCTCCCTAAACTATCTGA
This sequence comes from Omphaloscelis lunosa, assembly GCA_916610215.1. Classification (NCBI taxonomy): domain Eukaryota; kingdom Metazoa; phylum Arthropoda; class Insecta; order Lepidoptera; family Noctuidae; genus Omphaloscelis; species Omphaloscelis lunosa. Next base: position 1,365,992 of record OU744250.1, on the reverse strand, counting down.
AAACATAATAGAACAATAACAATCTTTACTAGAATAAGGGAGAGAACAAGTATCTGTCTGTGTTACTTGAGATAAAGCCTGTATAACATGTGGTGTATCTTGATCAGGGATACAGTCCTGAGGCTCTCTAGACTGGGACGGGTCCTCCGTTGCCTCAGGTTGAAGAGCCTCAAGGTTGGATGCCCTTTGACAAGAACATTGAGTTGTGCTAAGAGTGATCGGGACCACTCTGTCTGCCTCATCGTTACACATTTCTACTAACTTGTTGGCAGCAAGGATATGTTCCTTTATTTGTTTTTGAGAGCTCACATACTTAATATTATATAAAGTGAATGTAGTGACTCTTCAAGTACCTCAATTCCAGACTGTAATCGTTGGGTGTCAATTTGATAAATGTTTTTACTGTCTTCTAATTTAATTTGATAGTTTTTTAATTTATTTATTAGAAAGACACGTTCTTTCCTTAGTTTAATATTATTGGAACTATGCTTTTGTTGTTTCTTGAATTTATTGCATTTATTTATTTATGATTTTATTTAGTTTTGCATATTTTTTTTTATTTTATTTAGACTTACTTTATAACAACTATTATTATATTTCAATATAGAATCTTCAGTAAAATGAAATGGTCGACTGGGGGGTCACCTGCTATCCGTTCAGACCCCTAAACACTTCTCATGCCCTGTGGATTTTTTTTTCATCAACTTTTTATTGTTTTATAAAAAAAAAATACCCAAATTTTACATTCAAATACAAATTTAAAAAAAAAAGTGTAAGTTGTAGACTCTGAATTTTAATTTTATTTAGATATGTATTGTATTACAGTACTTTTAAATTCAAAATTAGTGACATTAGCCATGTAGTTTTTTTTTTATTAACTCGCAAAGTTTCGGACTTCAATTAAAGCTGTCCATGTTACAGCTATTTATATGGCTATAAAAAAAAATACAAAAGCGACCGGGATCTTCCAACTCCCTCAGAAATTCTCTAGTCTATTCTCTTGCTAGTGATGTGCCACATGCCATAAAAATCTTTTTACAACTTTGTGAATTCGCTAGAATGTAAACTGTTGACCGCTATTGCGAATGCAGACCCGACATCTATTTCGTAGTTCCACAGGTGTACGAAGTCGTATTTCCTCCTTTATTTTATTGAACGCCGTTTCAATGTGTTGAAGTAGTACCTCCCTAGTCGGAACCTCCGTGGCGTATACCAGCTCTTTGGCACGTCCCCAGAGATAAAAGTCTAGCGGAGTTAGGTCTGGGGAACGTGCCGGCCATGCAATAGGGCCATCGCGACCAATCCACGCATTGGGGAACACATCGTCGAGATATTCCCTAAACTGCGGAGTGTCTTATCTGTATTCATCTGTGATAATGGTTAAAGCTATAATTTGTTTGTCGGTTGCCATGGTTACAATTTCCTTTAACACGGGGAACTTTAACTGGCGAAACTTAACATACGAATGGGTAATGTGTATCTAATATCGATAACGTTTTATTTATGCGTGTATGTTGCGATTACTAATAAATTCGTTATAATACTATAAAAAATTACCTATACCAACTTATAAAACTATTTCACTTTGCGTTTTCCTCGTCCTGACGGAAAAGGTAATACAATTTTCAAATTGTTAACGTATTAGTACTTAGATACAAAAACTAAGTAAATTCCTGTATACAGGCTGGCTGGGACATCGACGCGAAAACTGTTACCATGGATTCAGAAGGTACGTGATTTTGAACCCCCATGCATTGAAATTTGCCGTCGGTTATTTTTTTTTTTAATCTGCTATTCCATTCCGTTTTGACCGCGTAGGTATTGCATTTTTCTATGAAATAGCTGAAGTTTTCTTAAATAACCGACGAATAATTTCAACGTAGGGGGTTCAGAATTATATATTGAATCCATGTTTTCGCGTCGATGTCCCTGCTACCCTGTATAGTAGGTATATTTATATCCCGTTACAAACGACATAAGATTCCCTCGCAATTTTTGTGACCGGAAAAGATGTGACTAGAAGACGTGGCAAACTCACAACCAATCATTTAGACTTTAGTAGACAGATAATAGTGGTAAGCTATGTTGCACGAGATATTGAGTTACATGATGTAGTATGAATACGTACTTACGTAACATTATCAGCAACTAGGAGAAAATAAAGTTGCCTTCTCAAAAGAAAATCCTTAATTCATAAAACTATCAATTTCAATCTCAAAGCATTTATTTCAATAAAACCATTTACAGGCACTTTTGAATTGTCAAGGAGTCGGTCAGTCAGAAATATGAAGCTAGTTGCCCATTCCAAAGCGTAGTAGGTACCTATAGATAAGAACGGGCAAGAAACTCCACGGATACTCTTTTAAATAAAAAATTGTTACAAAATATTGGTTACATCATTCATGTTGAAATTATACATGTGAGAACAATGTAGAAAGACATGCACGTTAGAAGCTTCCATAATGAAAAGATAAAATAAAGAACAATAAAAAAATAAATTAAAAATAAGCCATGGCAACTAAGAGATGACCAGGCCCAACAGACTACGCCCGTCGACGAACATGACGCATAAACTAAGAGATCCAACACGCGCCACCATCAGCAAGACAACTGAGTGAGCATGATACTCGCACATTCAACTCAATGCAAGACATATTACCCGGTAAATGGTAACTCTTTAGTACATAGTGCTCACACCTGTGCTATGCAATTATATAATACAAAGGAGATTGAGTTTATACAGTGCAAAGATGGTCTTACAATCTTCAGCAGCTCCAACAGTATTTTCAAATGTTAATCAATTAGTTGGTGGTTGTGAAGTGTGATTTAACACATAAGTACCTATCTACGTAAAGATAAAGGATTTTCCTCATTGCTTTACTTCTGATATTCAGGCGATTAAGATTCGCACTTCCATTGGCCTGTTCTTCAGTTGATAAATTTTGGTAAAAGTCAAATAATTTGTTTCAAGTTGGCACATAAAAGGCATTTTTGAACGTCAAAATTTATAAAAAATAGAATTGGTTCTAGTCTAGTGCTTCCAAAAGGTAGTTTTCGTATGGAGAAGAATAGGCAAGAAACTCCACCGTTACTCTTTTAAAATGTTTTACAATATTTTGTATACATTAATACAATTATATGTGAAGACGATGCACCTGGAATAAAATACTATACCACAATAGGTAAAAATAATTAAAAATGAAGCAATGACAGATTAATTATGTGATAGATACATGGTGCTCACACATTTACAATCTGTAGTTTTTTTATATTACGAGCGCGCGCGCAGGCGACGCGAAGGGGAGGGTGGGAGCGAGACACCACCCTGGATATTCTCGTGTAGTAGTAATAATGTCACAAGTAGGTACATTATATATTTATGCACGCACGGTGATGCCTGAAGATTAATTTTTATGTTATTTAATAATATTAATTCTTATAATTCGTTGTATAATTTATTTATTATTTACAATACATGGGACTTAAACATAACTGGCGAAATGTGAGTGTGCCTGCTACAGGGACACCTCTGCCCAACCTTTCAGGGAAACAAAGCGTGATGTTATGTTATGTTATTATTTACAAATTAGTGAACCTGTCTTGATTTCCGTTCGTCTTTTCCGGGTGACCATTGAAAATCAGTGTCATCATGCTGAGTGGACGCCTCCTTGTCTCAGTCATGACGTGCAGCTGCCGACTATTTCTGTTTTATACTTAAGTTTGCATATTATGTACTAAGTTATACCTATTTTGTTTTCTATTTACCTACTCTTGTCATATGTACGTGTTTCTGTAACAAATAAATCTATTTTTCTTTCTTTCGTATTCCTAAAATCAACTTATATGCTAGACTTCTGCTGACATATTACTATATTGTCATATTCAGAAGCGGCACCGAGCGGACGATGAGACGAATCGGCGGAAAGTGGACGTGATGCGCGAGGGCCGCTGGGTCACCGTGCTTTGGGAGCAGCTGCTGGTCGGGGACATCTGCAAGGTCGTCAACAACACATTTTTCCCGGCTGATATCGTCATGCTGTCCTCGAGGTAAGATATTGCTACAAACATAAGTTTTAATATTATTGCGTCGCACAGAAGTTTGTCCTGTTGGAAAGTGGTCACTGTCACAATAGGCTGTGCAATTAATAATAACAGTATAGAATATACTAGGGCCGATCAAAAAGTAATCGGTTAATATTTTCTATACTAATAATAAAGCTGAAGAGTTTTTTTGTATGTTTGAACGTGCTTATCTCTGAAACTAACAGTCGGATATAAATAAATCTTTTTGCATTTGATATCCCAATTCTTGAGGAATATTTAACATCACGCTAGGTACCGAGCAAAAATAAAAATAACCGATTATCATTACTTTTTTATCAGCCTAGTATAAAACATTGGTCAGGCAGGGCCATAGTCTTGCCATAGTTCTAGATAACCAGTTCCCTTTAGCCACCCAAACCTATAATCCAATATCTTTGTTTCCATATCCTGCAATAGTAGTACACCAACTGAGGTTTGTACTTGGGTGCACTTGCATAGTGCGAACAGATATAATCGTCGGTTCGTGCCGATTTGATTCGTCGTACCTTTGCGACTTGGCTTCGGCCCCTCGTACGCCTTTCATAGGTCGGGGACCCCGGAGTCTCGAAAATATCAAGAGATATAAATATTTATTCAAAAATTATAATTAATACTTAAAATACAATAAGAAATCTTAACGTACATTCACACTGATATTACTATCTGTGGAGCAACGTTTGCAACTGTTAGTGTGTAACAATGGCTAACAAAAAGTTATTTAGAAACTTACTTAGAGTAATAGAAATTACTTATAGTGTTATCATGTTGCAAAATGTTGTTCTACAAAAAGTAACTTCGGTGAGTCCAAACTCTTCAAATCTAGTACATCGAAATGAATATGATAAAAGTATGTGGTTGAACTGCTTCCCCGGACGAGCTCCTTCACCTTTACGAAGCCTGGAGCTCTTTAACAACACTATCATTCTCTACTACGGCGCTGACTTGTGTCTTTCACGAAAAATGGCTGTCGCTTGAAGATAATACAGCCCACATTTTCTTTCTCCTCGGCCAAAAGCTTTCTTGATTAAAAAGAAATAAACAGTAGTTCTTATAATTTTGATGAACGTTATTCGCATTAAAAAAGAAACTAAAATGGTTTTCCATTCTGATGACGCGTTCGGTCACTGTTCTGTCGGCCTTCTCATAACCCATTAACAAAGTCACCAAGGAAAAACACAAAAAAAAACATATTCACATGACGATGCATAAAGAAACAGCCAATACACTATTGTTATTTTGGCACTTGTTTATGTCCTGACACAAGGTTGTCAACTCATTTAACATTATGCACTGCAATTACAAGTAATTGGTCGGGCAGATGTGCGTGACCTCTCACGGGCTGGACACGTAACGTCAGCGGTGCATTGTAATACGGAACGTTTTTAAATAAAGATTGATTCATCAATAATCGTATGCGGTGTATCATTTTATGCACACATTATGAATATTTTTTAATTGCGCACTAAAATGAACACAACATAGTTAATTGATTCAGGCGTGACCTTGCAGAAATCCATTATAAAATGATGATGTGGATATATTTAGGAACCTGTTCCGCTTAGCTAAAGAGTCTTATAAAGACCCTGAAAGAAATCGACACGTGTTTCACCTCTCAACGAGGCATCCTCAGGATGACGATTGACTTGTCGCGGAACAGGTTACTAAATATATCCACATCATCATTACATAAAATAACATCACGCCTGCTTTCCTCGCAGGCTTAGGTAGAGGTGTACCTAGTACCTGTGTCAGGTACACCGACATTTCACCAAAATGAAATCAATTAAATAACTTTTATATCTAGTATCACTTGATCACCACAAAAAAAAAACCTTTCGCTCATGCATTTTAGTGCGTCTGGTGCAGTCGCAAGGATGACATACTTGATGGACTCGATCTGATGCTCGATCCCCGGCTTGCATAATTATTTTTGATAATTTCTATGTAAAGAAAGAAGAGGAAGAAAGTATTTATTGGCAGAGATAGACTAAATATTAAAACACAAACACAGAAGAATAAAAATAAATAAAAACAAAGCAAGTAGCACTCGGTCTACTAAGTTCACCCTTCTAATGTAATACATAGGATTGGGATGTATTATGTATTTGGCGAAAAAGAGATTTCCTCTTTACCGGCGTGACGACACATGACTTAACGTTAACAATCCACTTTTTTCTATAATCAACTTACAAAAACCTACCATACTTTGCCACAGTGAACCGCAAGGCATCTCTTTCATCGAGACCTCAAACCTGGACGGCGAGACGAACCTCAAGATCCGGCAAGCTAACCCGGAGACGGCGCGGCTCGACAACACGCTCGCCCTCACAGACTTCACTGCCACCGTGCAGTGCGAACAGCCCAACAGGCATCTCTACGAGTTCAATGGGCTGCTGAAGGAAAGTAGCAACAAGTAAGTATACTGCAAATGCTTGAATATGCTTGTTTAGGTAAACCAGAAAAGGTATGCGCTTCGGTAATTTTCGTGTTTCTGAAGTACTACGAACGTCGCACCACAAAGAAAACGCTCACAGAGGCAAAGCTTCAAAGTGTTGCGCTGGCTTTGTCGTAGTGCACATTTGTTCATTGCGCATTTGTATGAAGCTTTCTCTCTGTTGAGCTACCTTCTCTGGTCGTACCTTGCCATACGTCTCTCAAAAGTTTAGAAAAGTTTTTTTGGAATATTATAGAGTTGGTAACTTTAAAGGAGATGGGAAACGGTGGGCCCAAATGAGAAGTTGAGATATGATCTAAAAAAATTGTCATATTTTTTATCCTTGAATATCAAAAATCAGCTCAATTCTCAATCTGGAAGCGGAGAAATAAGATAAAGATGGAATGAAGTACTTCCATGGTTGTAAAGCTCTATATCAGATCTCATTATCGCGCGTTCATATTTCGGGAAGATGACGATGATTTCCGAAGCTTATAGGTACTTTTCTTGTGAAAACTGTAGGTCTTTGAAAAAAGTAATCTTATTAACTGAAACACTCCGGTAGTCGTTAGCACAACATTTTAGATACCGAGTCTCTTCCAAATTCCGTTACTGTAGTAAGGCAGAGTATATACATATATCTCTTCTCTAAATATTATAAAGCAAAGTCGGTTTTCGCGTTTGTCTGTATGTCCGTGTTATTCTTCTAAAATACGCAACGGATTTTGATGAGGTTTTCAACATCATTTAGACAATGTATTCCGGAAGGTTTAAATATGTAATTATTTTATATTAAACGTTAACGTAGTGCTGAAATACGACATTTTGTTAAATCGTGAACAATGAATTTTTTATCGCTTACATGGCGTGCGCTGAATAACCACTTACAGATAGATAAAATTTATGTTCTACTGGATTGTATATCTAAACAAAAACGAACAGAAAAGTTCGCGATAGCATATTTCTATCTTCTAAGGATGACCCACAGTAACCATTTTTATCTTCCATAATTTCATTAAAAAAAATGTTGTTATTTCCGAAGCTATTTTGTCTAGTATATTATTAATCCTTAACCGATAAAATATGTTATTAAAGTTGGTCATTTAATTAAGATTAAAATATGGACATCACATAATTTAAATGAATACTCTAAAATATATCACAGATTTAAAATTACCCGCAGCAAAATAATTATGGATAACGGCGCGCGGCGTGACGTCATGACTGACCTTTCCTCGGCTATACTGCGATTTATGAAATTAATTTATGAATTGAATTAATAAAGTAGTGGTTTTGACTGAAAAACATTAATAATTAAGTATTTGGATGTCCGAGCTCCACAAATGGAGAAGGACTCACCATTTTTTCATTTTTCTTACACTATAATTTGTGCAAGGCGACTGAAAAGTGCTGATCTGTGCAATGCGCGCGTGCCATGTACTGTATATACATGACTCGTACAAAATAGATTTAAAATAAATAATTAAAATAATTGGGTTGATTTTATTGATAGGAAAAAAAATGAATTGAAAGATTTATAAATCTTGTTACTATATATATATTTTTATAAGGAATAAAAAGGCTTATTTATGTAAATGTATTCTCACCTCTGTGTGTTCTCACGTCTAAATAATTGTTTTCATTTTCTACTTCGTAGATCAATACCGCTGGGTCTCGACCAGATGCTGATGCGCGGCTCCATGCTTCGCAACACCAACTACATCTACGGCGTGGTCGTGTACACCGGCCACGAGACCAAGCTCATGAAGAACTCCACTAAAGGTAACGTCTGCGTACAGTATAATATGTTGAACTGATCAAGAAAGCACGTACAGAAGTTAATAAAATATATTTGTGTTTTAGTATTCATTTATGTCATTATGTGCCATAGCTATATTACATGTTTTAAATGTTACTAGCATTTGTTGTGTTAAATAAATAAAATGGCAAATTTTGTCCCATAGCTCCACTGAAGCGCTCGACGATCGACCGTCAGACGAACACGCACATCCTTATGCTGTTCCTGATCCTGCTGACGCTGTCGCTGCTGAGTGCCGGCTTCAACGAGGTGTGGATGAGGGCGCACAACGACTGGTACTTAGGACTCGACGGTGAGTGGAGAATTTATTATCATTCTACAGTCCGACGCTGGTTAATAAGCTCGTTGACAGTTTTCGAGAAACCGATTAGTAATGTTCCTTGTGTCTATTTTTTTCAATATAGGAATATTTCAGCGAAATACAGTTAACATTAACAGAAGTAATTTTTCAATTTTAAAACGCAATTGAATTTTGATTGTCAAAACGGGGCATACTGTCATGGCGGCTCGCGTGATATATATTCTTCCGTCAAATCCGCTTTTTTTCAGTGTTGTCGGCATAAAAACTTAATTGATTACTTCTGTCGGAATATTATAAAATCATTTACAAAATTAGGTTGGTTTTGAATATTTTTGGATCCATTAACCCAGAACCATTCTACAACGAAATCATTACGTATTTTTCTTACTGTCAACTATTGTGACTTGACTAAAACATTAGCAATAAAGCTAATCTAGGGAACCTGACATTTGAAGTTCTATTCAAGATTTCAGCTTGCACTGTACTGTTTTACTAACTGGGATGGATGAGATGGTGGTGACGTTTTTTTCACATTCGAAGTTAAAATTAGGCAATGCTCATCTTGTTTTGAATACCAAGATCTCAATCATGAAGTGATATTGTTTTTCTCTTGTTAATATTTCCAAGAGAAGACGATTCGACACTCTATTTTGATGTCCTTTATTATAAACCTACATTCACGAATTGCTCGACAAATGTAATTAATTTAGTTTTCACTTCACCTCTAATAATTTACTAAGAATGTTTTTCTCTTTTTATTACAGAAGCGCAGAATGCACATTTCGGATTTAACTTTTTGACATTTTTAATATTGTACAACAACCTTATACCTATATCGTTACAAGTAACTGCAGAAATTGTTAGATTTTTTCAAGTAAGTATTATACGTTTTAATTTTATTTATACGTAGTTCCATTGTTAATAGCAGTTTATGAAACTGTTTCATAACTCGAGTGTGAGTTTATAAACCGAGTTCCAGGTGAGGTTCATAATAGTATCACACGAACTGTTTTTAATACCTAGTTATGTACAGTTTCATACATTATTTTATCTAAACTCATGCAATTTCATCAAAAACACAATTTAATATTCCTTCGCCCGTGGGTGTAGTAAGCTAAATCACTACACATTTTGGGTACTTTGAAAGTAAAAATGTTGTTGTGTTAGAGAAAGTGTGCTTTATTTTTTTTATATTTCACGTGGAAAATATCTCATAATGGTATCAATTTTTATTTCAAAATATGAACTCCAATGATGGAGAAAACAATGATTTATGAAATGAAGCGAGAAACGTGATGAGCTCATAACTAAATGTCAAAGGACAGTGTGCTTCAATGTTCAGGATTAGTCCCGTTGAGATACTTGTCATCACTTTTGTATCAACTACCATTATGTTACAAAGTAGATTGTCCCGATGTGTTTATCCTTTGTAGGTATAGTGGTATTGGGTTTTTCATCAGGAATTTTGCTGCTGACAAATTCCTTATGGAAAAACCTAATAACTATTTACTGGCCACACACTCGCCCCTCGTCGGCGAATCTGTGGCCAGTAACCGGGCATAAGTCCTATATGTCTCAATATGGAAGGTCCATCTGGGAAGACATTGTTGGGGACTTTATGAAGACTGTCTTCAATGACTATGGTCGGTAAATGCAATCAATGATTTATTTCTGAAAGAAAAAAGAAAAAAATAAAGTATGGAAATACATTTATTTGGGCTAAATATGACGCAAAGAAAAAATACAAATCCAACAAATTGGGGGATAATATGCGTCACATACACGCAAAACGGCCATCGCTCAGCTGCCACTATAATAATGCTGTGACACTATATGACACACAGTCACAGTGCTTAGCAAGGCAAAACACTTAAGGTATTATAACGTGCACAGTATACATACTGGCGCGCCTCCCGGCGTCGTTCGACAATGTTCCGAAATGCTAATAGTGACGTCACGTTTCCCCCCAGGCGAAGTTCATCGCGATGGACAGCGAGATGTACCACGAGGAGACGGACACGCCGGCCATGGCCCGCACGTCCAACCTCAACGAGGAGCTCGGCATGGTCAAGTACATCTTCAGCGACAAGACCGGCACGCTCACCTGCAACGTTATGGAGTTCCGCAAGTGTAGCATCGGGGAGGTTGGTATGAGTGAAATGATGGTAAAATTCGCACCATAATCCATTGTGTAGTTTACAAGAACTAAGCGGGCACACAGACCGACACTACTGATACATACATACACATACATAAACTCACGCCTTCTTCCCATGGGGGTAGGCAGAAACTACAGAACCCCACCTGCTACGATCCTTACATACTCCTTTTGCCTCGTTCACGTTCATACATCTGGTCATACACTCCCGCCGGTTGTGAGTACTACGCACTTGGTCAAGGTCAGTATTTGTCCTTCTAGGGCGTCCCCGACCGGCCTTTCCCTTCACATCAGCCTTGTAAATACGTTTTATTAGTCGCCTTTCATTCATCCTCTCAACATGCCCAAACCATCTCAGCATACCCTTTTCAATTTTTGTCACAACATCTTCTTTTAAATCACACCGCTGTCTTATCACATTATTCCTCAGCCTATCATTCATAGACAAACCACACATGCTTCGCAAGGAACGCATTTCCACAGCATTTATTCTACTTTCATGCTTGTTTTGCCACACCCAACATTCACTTCCATACATAAGCGTAGGCACCAGCACACCATTGTGAACAGCCAGTCGAGCTTTTTTAGACATCGACTGGTTGGTCACAATCGCATGTATAGCACCATTCACTTTATTTCCCGCGTTTACTCTCCTTTCTACATCCCCATCAATTTTCCCATCCCTTGTAAACAGACTCCCCAAATATATAAACTCACTTACTTGCTCCACACTCTTATCATTTATTTTCACAACACACACCGATTCATCCTCTCCTCTTTCAAACACCATGACCTTCGTGTTATTCACATTTATATTCATCCCTTTCACCTTATATGCTTAATCCATCACAATCACCATGTCTTGCAACTGTTCTGCTAATGAAGCAAGTAGAACTTGATCATCTGCGTAGCTAAGGCATTTGACAGGTAACTCATTCATCCTCAATCCGCACTCACTCTCTTTCAAATTTGTCAGACAACTATCCATGTACAAGTTGAACAGCCACGGTGACGCTACACAACCCTGTCTAACACCCCTCGAGATGCAGAACCAGTTCGTGTATGCCCCATTTATCCTAACACAAGCACTGGAATCCTTGTATAAAGATTTCAGTGCCCGTACCAAGCGCCAGTCCACACCGTACATGGATAGTGTCGACCACAGTTCTTCCCTCCACACACTGTCATAGACCTTCTCCAAATCAAAAAAAGCACAATAGACGTTTTTAGCACAAAAACGTCTATTGTGTGCTAGATGTTTTTCGGTTATGCACCTTAAGGAGAAGATCTGGTCCATACAGCCCATTCCCTCTCTAAATCCTGCTTGTACATCCCATATTTTCTCATCTGTCACTTTTATTACTCTATTTATTAAAACCTTCGCATACAGTTTGCCGACAACACTCAAAAGACTAATGCCGCGGTAGTTTTTACACTCCTGCTGAGAGCCCTTTCCCTTATATAGTGGTACGATTACAGCCTTGCACCAATCATCCGGCACACGGCCATATCTCCAACACATATTAAAGATTCGGCACAACAGGCTTGCTACCACCCCATCACCGCCCTTCAGCATTTCAGCAGACACTCTGTCGTACCCTGCAGCTTTCCCAACTTTCATCCCTTTCAGCGCTCTTATAATCTCATCTATTTCTATTGCATTTTCGTCATCTTCATCTGAATTTGGGTCTTCAAAACTGGCGAACACTACTGATTTTGTTTTTAAATACTATGTTGATTGACTTAGGGATCTCGCGCAGTAGACGGCCACGACTCCGGCCAGTGCCGGCAGTGGTGTTGTATGGTCTGCGGCTAGTTAGCCGTTGCGACTAAGTGCGCGGTCCGTATCAATTTCTATAGTTTACCTGGTTGCGACCACTGGTTGTGGCTGTCTAGTGTGCGAGATGTCTTAGGTGGTTTTTAGACGTAATAGGACCGGGTGCATGTGTACATACTTTTTTTAAAATAAAAAGGTATCTGTGTTACAGATCATTTATAACAGTCCCGGTCCCAAAGACAAGCTAGAAGACACGTTACTATACCAGAACATGCAGCGCAACCACCCGACCGCTCCTGTGATCAAGGAGTTCCTCACCATGCTGGCCGTGTGCCACACCGTCATCCCCGAGCGCGTGGGCGACTCGCTCAACTACCACGCCGCCTCGCCCGGTCAGTACGCGGCCAGGGGCTTCATAACTGACACAAAGCTAACGGCCATTTTGATGTCAAATAATTTTTATGATCACTTTTTTGGATTTTGGTATCACATGATTTGGACAAGAGCCTTAAGTTAGATGTCCATAAAATATGCAACAACTCATCGTCTAGGCCACGCGCGCGTTTTTATTATTAATTGGCGCTCGTTGCGCTGACAGGGCAGCTATCTTGCGTTCGGAATGTATTTCAACGGCATGTAACATATGAAATCGAAGGAATGTTCTGATGACGGTTGTCCCGGTGCGCAGACGAGCGCGCGCTGGTGCTGGGCGCGCAGGCGTGGGGCTACGTGTTCGACCAGCGCACGCCGCGCGCCGTGCGCGTGCGCGCGCCGCACGCGGCCGAGGAGTACGCCGTGCTCAACGTGCTGGACTTCACGTCGGCGCGCAAGCGCATGTCCGTCATCGTGCGCACGCCCACAGGTAACCTGCCCAGCGGCATCTGACGGGCCAGCCATTTCTCGATCTCGCTTTAATGATCTAAACTAATACACTAACTAATATTATAAAGAGAAAAGATTTGTTTTTTTGTATATTTGTTTGTAATCAATCATTGAACTCAAATACTACTGAACCGAATTTAAAGATTCTTTCACCCATAGAATGCTACATTATCACTGAGTAACACAGACTATAATGTATAAAGATATCACGCGGGTGAAGCTGCTGACGGAAGCTAGTAGTATATTAAACTACACTCGAGAGCAATGAATCCGGGTCACTTAAAGAATGTTAAAAATCTCGGAAACTAAAAATGCTAGGTTAATGCAATAAATTGTATTTAATAGACAATGTAATACTCCTTAAATGAAAGTAAAAAAAATATGAGTCACCATACATTTTATTAACACAAAATTACATAAAGAAAAAAACTGCTGATCTCTCCTTAAAACAAAAATAGGAAACATGAAATTTTTGAACTTTATTACGATTTTCTTGAATTTTAATACTTCGTATTGCCTCCTCGTGCTTCCATTACTGCGTTTACGCGGTTTGGCATGCTGTACACCAAGTTCCTTATACGATTTTGGGGAATATTCTCCCATTCCTCTGTGAGAGCAATTTTGAGCTCACGAAGCGTGATTGGGGGAGGGTTTCGTTGTTTTACGCATCTGCCTAGCTCGTCCCAAGCATGCTCGATCGGGTTGATATCCGGGCTGCGCGCTGGCCACTCCATACTAGTAATGTTCATCTCTTGAAGGTAGTCATTCACAATCCTACCTGTATGAGGTCGGGCATTGTCATGCATAAATATAGCATCCTCACCTAAATTGACCATAAATGGACCAACGTGATCATTGAGGATTTCTTCCACATATCTTACGCTAGTTAAAGAGCCGTTTTCTATGATCACCAGCTCTGTGCGACTTTCAGAAGAAATTCCGGCCCACACAAGTACAGACCCACCACCGTAGGCTACTTTTTCTTCGATGCATGCTTGCTTGAATCTTTCCCCTGGTCTTCGATACACTCTGTGTCTTCCATCGTGCTTGTAGAGCATAAATTTTGATTCGTCGGAGAACATAACTTTTGACCAATCTTCAATACTCCAATTTACGTAGCTCTGGGCATATCTTAGTCTTGAAATACGATGCCCACGCTCCAGTTTAGGGCCGTTTGCAGGTCTAAGGGGTTTTAAGTTAGATTCAGCAAGCCGACGTCTTACTGTCCATGCACTTGGGTTACTTCCTCCGAGGCGTCGAAACTGATTTGTGAGTTCAGTTCCTGTGAGAAAGCGATTTCGAAGCATGGTGTTCACCAAGTATCGGTCTTCTCGTGCTGTGGTACACCTGGTTCTGCCCGTTCCTGGTCTGCGTAGGTTAGAACCAGTTTCTTCGTAACGTCGGAGAACTCTTTGTACTGTTGACAGCGACACACCGACAGTCCTGGCTGTATCGCGCTGACTCCGGCCGGTTTCCAGCATTGTAAGTATTCTGGTGCATTCTTCAGGCGTAAGCGACATAATTTCAGCTTGAATAATGAATATAGAGCACTATCAACATGGTTTATGTACCCACATAAGTGACAGATTACAAACAAAAGCAAAACCAAATGCTGTAATTTCATAGTTCCATCTTCGAAAGTGGCCCTTTTTCAAATTTGATTTTTTTATGATATAACTTTACAATAACTAAGAAGTTTTAATACCTTCATTTAAGGAGTATTACATTGTCTATTAAATACAATTTATTGCATTAACCTAGCATTTTTAGTTTCCGAGATTTTTAGGATTCTTTAAGTGACCCGGATTCATTGCTCTCGAGTGTATTACATATTATCTGGTTTTATTGTACATTGTTTTACCGGATCGATTGGCATCAAAAAAGTTTTTATGAAAATTGTCCATTTTCTTGCTAAATGCATTTTTTTTGTGTGAATTCCGATCAAAATTTCTCAAAAAGTTAAGGAGTCTCAAACTCAAAGCATTTATTTCATAAACCAACCAACCAATCCAATAAAACCATTCAATTAAACCACAGGCACTTTTGAATTGTCAAGGAGTCGGTCCGTCAGAAATATGAAGCTAGTTGCCCATTCCAAAGCGTAGTAGGTACCTATAGAGAAGAACGGGCAAGAAACTCCACGGACACACTTTTAAATTAAAAAAAAAATGTTACAACAAATTGGTTATATCATTCATGTTAAAATTATACATGTGAAAACAATGTAAAAAGATGTGCACGTTAGAAGCGTCCGTAATAAAAAGATAAAACAAAGAGCAATTCAAATAAATTAATAAGCCATGGCAGCTAAGAGAAGATCAGTCCCTACTGACAGCGCCCGTTCACGTTCAACATGACGCATGGATCAGCACCAGTCAGCTCAACCATTTTGAAGGGAGATAAATGATCCAACACACGCACCACCTCAACGAGACATCCGAGTGAGCATGACGTACTCACAGCCGCCAGGGGGCACATTCAACTCAATGAAAGATATATTACCCGGTAAATGGTAGCTCTTTAGTACATAGTGCTCACACCTGTGCTATGCAATTATATAATACAAAGGAGATTGAGTTTATACAGTGCAAAGATGGTCTTACAATCTTCAGCAGCTCCAACAGTATTTTCAAATGTTAATCAATTAGTTGTGGTTGTGGAGCAGGACCAGCATTGAGCGAAGCATTTTTCTCATCGACATAATATGCCTGCCTGCTATGGCTGCATAGTGTGCGTTTTATACAAAATTTGAATTTCGTCTTATTCAGTTGAACTCTCCTAAGATAGTTTCTAATAGCGACATTGGTTAAGGTACCTGCCCTTACTGCCCCGTCTCAAAAGCCATCCTGTGTAATGTGTTTTTATAAACACTTTACGTTTTGTTGGATTAGTGAAATAAAACTAAATTGAGTTGCTTTGAAAGGAGTATTGATGTTTATTAATCACAAATCTTTTTACTTAGGGGCGCGTGTGCGCGTGCGGTCACTCGGTGCAAAAAATCCGATTTTAATATAAATTGGCACCGCGGTAATCAACGCGTTGATGTCTTTTACTCCACGCACCGCGACAATCAACGCGTTGATGTCTTTTTAATGGTCAAAAGGTGGTGTCATCACGGTGTTCATAATTAATGGCTTAGTCCCATCTCAAAAATGCCCAACGCGCCTAAAGAAGTTTTCACTTCAATAAGAATAAAACAAACTAAAAAATTTTATATCCAACCGGCCCTGCTGACGGCAACATGCCTATCCCAGTAGTGCCGAATGTAAGAGTAAAAGTCCGCGATCGTCGCCAGAATGATTATGACATAAGAGTGTTTTAAACGGTTTTGCTAATTCTACGGGAAATATAGACGTGGTGTCAAGTTCTAATATTTGTATACCAGTTAATGTTGAAATATATTCCTAGACCGTAGACCTGTACCGTGTTTCTGACAAATATATAAAGCAATAAGGGTTAAACATGATAATGACGATGCAGTATGCGTCCGCAGGCGAGATCAAGCTGTTCTGCAAGGGCGCGGACTCCGTGATCTACCCGCGCCTGGCGGGCGGGCCGCGCGCGCGCTTCGCCGACGCCACGCTGGCGCACCTGGAGCTGTTCGCGTGCGACGGGCTGCGCACGCTCGTGTTCGCCGTGGCCGACATCTCCGACCAGTTCTATCAGGTCACTGCTACTTAATTCTCGACCGAACTACTAGCACGGCAGTGCAGCAGTAGCAGCCATGTCATAAGCGGATCATTGTTGACAAAGAGCAATGTGTCTAATGTCTATGGTTGTAGCAGTAAACAATGTATAGTCAATTGTTTTATCATTTTTTTAAATCGTCTAATTTCTCTTGCTGTGTTTAATTTTCTTTGTAATGTGTGTTGTATTTGTGCAGAATATTTTTCTTTCTTTTTAACTGCGGCTTTGGATGTAAATTTTCCCACAACCAATTATTTAAATTACTTACTGAGGCCGTGTGTCGCGGTTCAATTTAATCCGCTTTATTTTACTTATATATTTGTTATGCAATAATCAGTTTTGATTTTAGAACAACATGAATGAGGAGTGTTAATGTTAGATCCTCTCTCCCTCTCATATCGTATGAATGTATGTTCGTTGTCCAGGACTGGGCGAACACGTACCACAAGGCCAGCATAGCGATACAGGACCGCGAGACGAAGATCGAGGAGGCCGCCATGCTGATAGAGAACAACCTGCGACTGCTCGGCGCCACCGCCATCGAGGACAAGCTGCAGGTCAGGCAGACACTAACATATTACGCGCAATATTTTGCCTGCGACGCGTTATCTACACTAATATTATAAATAAATTTTTAAATTTGTATGAAGCAGGTAACCTCCGAAAATAGTCATCCTATTTCAAAAATATTTTCACTGAGCAATGCTATTGTCGACTGCCATAAGATATGTTTTATATAAAAGCACACGGACGAAGTCGCGAGTAGAAGATGCTTAGTTAAAAATATAGATTCCCTAGGATTTGACAGATAGTCGACTAGCTACTCGTTCTAGCTGTCAATATTCGAGGTTGAATCTATCAGACGGACACGTGATGTAAACAGGACGGCGTCCCCGAGACCATCGCCGCGCTGCTGAAGGCCAACATCAACGTGTGGGTGCTGACGGGCGACAAGCAGGAGACGGCCATCAACATCGGCCACTCCGCCCGCCTGCTGCACGCCAACATGCCGCTCATCATACTCAACGAGGACAGCTTGGACGTGAGTACGCTACCGGCCCACCGGCCACCGAGCGGCGAGTGCGCGACGCCGACAAGCGATTGCTTCCTGGTATGCGAATGTTCTGCCCGCCTAGCGAGCGTCGCCGAGCGAGTACTCTCTCTGATAGCTCTTGTCGCGACATACGAGTACTCGTCGGCGGCGTGAAAAGTCAGCAATCAACTATTAATATGTATAGGTATGGTGCTCTTTTACTTACATGGGACCTACAATCTTTTGTACGTTTCTTGAGCATAGTAAATCGTCGTCCTCGGCGGTGGGACAGATGGCGGATTCTTAAAACACCGTGGTCTAAAGGAACTGCTCCAAAACAGCCCACGGCTTAGCTACACACGTGTACTTAGCTTCGATTTGTATTAAAATGTAAGCGGGATCATCCACGGAATCACTGCCACGCGTTTCAATTCGTGGCTGGCAAACGAAAAAACCGCGCTGCTAACGTAAGTAACCTTTCTATTCACATCGTACATTACAGTGGACGGTCGTCTTTGCGCTAAGCGAGAGCTCGGAAAAGTCTACAACCCGTTAAAATATTATGGCAGTTCACGGTACTGATAATACATGTGATCATGCCATGTTTAAAAACGTATGAATGGACGAGTGTGAACCAAAACTCAAAAGTCGCAGACATCACGCTGCATTTAATTGCATACAATACAACATTGCGGTTGTGTTTTGCAATTTACCCATTTTACACGGAATTACACAACTGTAATTCCGTGTAAAATGGGTAAATTCACTCGAAACAAAGTCGTTAACCCATTTTGAGCACAATCATAAACAAATTTTAGCGCAAGCTTTATTGGAGTTAATTTTAGGAATTTTAATAGCTCCCTCTATACTTGGACGAACGTATATTAAAATGTCTCCACGACCAGCCTTTCTGACACGAAATTTTTCTCGCAGGGTACCCGCGAGTGCATATCCCGTCAGCTGGTGGAGTTCGGCGAGAACCTGGGCAAGCAGAACGACATCGCGCTGATCATCGACGGCAAGACGCTCAAGTACGCCATGGGCTGCGACCTCAAGAAGGACTTCTTGGACCTCTGCATATCCTGCAAGGTGGTCGTGTGCTGCCGGGTGTCGCCCATACAGAAGGCTGAGGTTAGAACCACGGCTATTTAAGACTATTTCGATTGCGTCCTCTGGTCATCTCTTAGCCCCCTACGGTTTATTTTAATTACTTATTTTATTTCTCACTTGTGTACGCTGGACGCTTTTAACGTTCACGTTTTTCTACATCGTTCTCACATCACATCGTTTTTTTTTTCAACTTAAAATGTTCGGTTGTGATTGTGTAAATTAAGCCAGTAAAGCCAGGAAAAAATATTGCTTATAAAATTGAATATCTACTTAAACTGACTGTAATTCTTTGACATTATATGAAAGGCTATGATATGATACATGGTTTAACGTGGTGTGTCAATCTACTAACTGTTTATTTTCCCCTCATTGTTCATAAGTTTATTTTTTATTTTTTATATGGCTTAAGAAACCAACTACATAAATCAAAGTATATATAATAAGTACAAACATAACACATACACGAATAAAAACAATTAAATACTATTATTCTCACAAAAATGAAGGAAAACGCGGGAAAATGGGTCCTCTATTATCTGTGGCGCACAACGATGGCGAACCCTTTAAAACAAGTTTTGTTTTCCGATTTGTGTAATCGCAGGTGGTGGAAATGGTATCGTCAGCGACGGGAGCGGTGACGCTGGCGATAGGCGACGGCGCCAACGACGTGGCCATGATCCAGCGCGCGTCCGTCGGCGTCGGCATCTCGGGCGTCGAGGGCCTGCAGGCCGTGTGCGCGTCCGACTACAGCATCGCGCAGGTGCTCATACTCTACCACTCTCTCAACGGAATTAGTACCACCTTCATCCGTATTTGGAAGGTTAAAACTTTAGATCTCACCACATGTCCAACAATTATTGTTTCAATAACATTATTAAATTGTAATTGAACAATCATCGACGAAAATTGAGGTTATAAAATTAACCACAGTTGCCAATTGAAAACTTCTCTAAGGTTATTTAAAATTATAATTTCGGGTTTAAGTATTCAAATAATCAAATCAAAGCACTCAATTTGTAAGTGGCACTACAAATTGGCATCCACACAGGTATATTTTCTGATCCTTTTGTTTACATTTTGATAAAAATCTTTTAGAACAGATCATAAACTGTGTTTGGTGTGTATGTACACTTCAAACTATATTTTTTTTAGACAAAACCTCACGAACAAATATTTGAGGCATATCAAAGGTTGCTGATTTGTGTAGTACACACGAATTACACGCATACACATTCAAACGTTGCCAATTTGTTTCGTTTCACTCAGACCACCAAAAATATCACTGTGACATTTTTTTATCACAGCATGTAAAAAAGTTAGTCAAAATGTCATCGTGTTAAAAGAAATTATGGAAAAAAAATATCTACAGCTCTTAAAACGTTTGGGGAATTACTTTATACAAGTAAGTAATTACTTTTAATCATGTTTTAATATTAAGAAATGCCTGTTATTCAAATTACTTGATAATAAATTATAATTTATCCAAAAAATCTGGTAAAGATAAGAAAGGTCAAACTGCTGTTATTTTTTATTTTTATTTTGTTTTTATATTGCCGATAAACATAGAACAAAAGAAATGAATTATGTTTTATAAAAATATCGTTCTATTAAAATGTACCCAACGTAATTAGATTACATTAATTGACAGAGTAATAATGAATGTTATTGCTTTGTTGCATCACATTTTGATTATATGGTACGATAATAAATTCAAAAACACGCTTTATTTTATTTAAGGTCGATTCAGTGTCATTAGGGGTAAAATTATTTTATCTGGTAACATTCCTATCTGTGTCTATGTCACTTGATGTCACTCACACATATTCACCGCCCTGCTGCAATTAATGTTCAGCGAGGATTTGTCTAAATAATTTTACTGTCTAAAGCTCCATTTACACGGTGCAAGTTAATTGCCCATGGTGTACCATAAAATTGAAGTAACAATTGAACTGGTACCATCTAAACAACAAGTACAATTTATTGCACGATACGGGCAAGTTAGTTGTCGTTCAATACTGATTACTAGTGTAAACAACACGTAAAATCAAATCGCATTCAATTCAGCACACTTAGCATGATCACAATAGAAACGGGTTTTGTCGACGGAAAAATAGATAAACTAACAGATAAACAATCAATCTGTCATTTTGTCTATTTTTTCGTCGACAAAACCCGTTTGTATGGTTGTGTACGCATGCTAGCATGAAAATTTTATATCATTCAAACATGGCGAACGAAAAAAAACCTGAGAAGACGTTAAATAAAATCGAATGAAATATTTGGCAGCGGAAATACGGATAACACTTGAATCAATTCTACAAGGACGTGCAAGTCTGCGTTTAGACGAGTTAAACTTGCACGCAATAATTGCCTTGGTGTAAACAAAAGTCGCATGCAATTCTTGAATGGGAATAATTGAACGTGCTTTTTGGCATGCGATTATTGCTCTTGAACGTTCCAGAAACTTGCACCAAGTAAATGGGGTTTCAGTGTGTATAGCTTGTCCAGTCTGAAATGACGCACCCCACTCACTACCCATAGGAATCCGCATTACCGTGTGCGTCTTGCCTCGCCTCGCCATTCTCAGAGTTACAATTAATCATCTGAATCTGTCGAATGTTTAATTGTAACTCCGTAAAAAGACAAGCTACAGCAAATCATTTTCATTTCATCCACCGCATACTTAAAAGACGTCATTCAGATCTGCAGCGAAGTCCTCCATTTGTAGATTTTGGATGGACTGGCCGATCTCGATCAGATCTTGGATGAGACCCACAAAGGAACGAACGTACCCAGAAGTACTTTAAAGCTGTGCATTCTGAGACTTGGCAAAGTCTCAAACTTACCTTTGGTTAATTTGTCAATGGTATGGATATATGAAATATCATTCTATAGCGCATTCAAATATTGTTTATGGAATGCAAGAATTAATATTGTTTGTAACACTGAATGTTTAGTTTCAGATGTAAGAAAAACTTAATTCAGTGTTATTATTGCAATACATAATTAATATTTAGGTGTACTGTCGAGCGATCTTTTATATTTATAAATGTTTAATTTTTCCATATAATAATATTACACTATTTGCGCTGTAGCATGGTGCGGGTGACAGTTTCAGTAACATTTCGTTTCACTCTTGAAAGTTGCCGTGATTTACAATTTATGACTTAATATTTCAGTTGTACCACATTCGTAATATATTAAATAATTAATAACTGTAGTAAATTAAATTAAACCCAACCAGAATGTTCTAATCAAGAAATAAAATCAAATTGAATGAAAAATTAAGCAAAGTGTTATGCGTATAACGTAACGCCATAGACGTATTTAGTGATGGGATGTACTGCTACGATGGATAGTCGATATTTTTTATAATAAAAAACGTATATTGTGCGTAGGTCAATTTTTATTTTTAAAAGGTCTAATTATACAACAGAACATTTATAGGGTAAGGTTGCTTAAAAGGTTGCTAAAAAAAAATACATGTTATTCGTCTAAACTCATATCAGAGTCAGGAACATCTGAATTGTCACTCAATTCATCATCTGAATCTGTGACGGATATTATTAACGATGACTCAATTATGTTGTCAATATGTATGTCACGATCCCAATCAGACATAATGTCCCTTTTTGTTTTATTCACGACCTTCGACCAGTCTTCAGGTTGAACATTGTTGATGGCCTCTTGTAATAGGGCCAACATCTTATTTGCCGTAAATGGCGGCGAAGTATTATTTCTTGCGGCGTAACCTAAAAATAAACGAACTTATAAAAAAAAGTATTCAAATAATCATCAATCAGCCTAATCTAGTATCTGGTAATGTTTTTAAACTAGGTACATGCTACGATCGGAAAGCTGATTTTTTTATAAAGCTTCAAAATGGGAATTGAAATTAAAAGCATACCTTTTATTTGGGCCCAAATCAGCTCAATAGCGTTATACTGGCAATGGTAGGGTGGTAGTCGAAGGACCTGGTGGCCTTTTTCTTTTGCCATCTCGTCCAGAGCATAGGTAGGAGTTGGTGGCTTATGGCGTCGGACTAAGGCAATAAGCTCCGTCTTTAACATTTTTATATCTGCTGTAACTCCGTTTTCACTCAGCCACTTCACCAACTCGCTTTTGCGGTTGGATTGGTTTGGGGGTTTATTAACTTGCACCGAATGGTAGGGTGCGTTGTCCATTATTATGGTCATAGGCTCTTTTAAATTGTTTAATAGACCTATGAACCAATCTTTAAATTTTTCGTAATTCATCTCCTCATGATACTCCGTAGTTTTTTTTGACTTAAAAGCCAGCAAACAATCAGGGACGAATCCACTTGCTGTACCTGCGTGACAAATAATAAGGCGTTCGCCTTTGCCTTCCGGCACTTTGGTACACGATTGTGCCGTATCGTCGGTCCAACTTTTACCCACTGTGTGGTTGGCGTTTAGCCACGTTTCATCCAAAAAGACAACTTTGCTCCAATCACTTATGTTTTTGGCCTTCCTTAAAAATCTACATCTTGCTAGGGCAATGTCAGTCCTATCCATAATAATCTTTCTTTTGTTAACTTTTTTGTAAACAAAGCCAATATCTTTTATAACTTGCCGTAGCGAAGTAATACCTCCTTTGAACAAGTCAGCTTCTTTTAATGATTTTAGAAGCTTGAGCAATGTGGGTAGCTCCATTCTTCTATAATAATCATAAATATGATTTCTAATAGCAACCTTAGCAAAATCATCCAAATCTGTGATTGGCTTCACCTTGGTCCGCTTTTTGTTGGGTGTCGATAATTTATTTTCAAACATCCCATCTTGGCCAATTTTCTCACGTGTTATACGCGAAACAGTATTGCGGCCAATATCAAGAGCTTCGGCTACTCGTTCTACAATATGATTCAATGGTAACAACGGTCCATTATTTTGTTGTTCTCTTTCAAAGTAGTCTCGGAGGCGAACAACAAGCTCCCTGGCCTGACTACCCAAAACAGTTTTTTTTGTATGCTTAGGCATGGTAATAACAACAAACTCAACAAACTTATAACAAATAACAATTTAACAAAAATGAAAACAAACAATGAAATCGTAATACGTGTCACATTAAGTCACAATATAACGCGCTTGCACTCGTACTCGCACTCACAGCATCGCACGGGTAAACAACATGGCCGCCGCGCCGATGCACCATAGAGCAAAAATGTTGTCACGAAAAAAAAAACATAAACCCGATTTTGATTATTTTATATAAGTACAAAGATAATTATGTAGCCATAAAACATTTATATTGACAAGTTTATACACGTAGCACACACGTAGTTACACTGCACAACTGAATAATACACTAATTTTCATAACAATATTAAAGAGAACTAGATTCACGCTGCGAGTATCGTTAGCGATAAAAATGAATTGCATAACCTCACATCCCTACGTGGTACTGACAAATGTCAACGTCATACGGGCAACTGTCACCCGCACCATGCTACAGCGCAAATAGTGTAAAACAGGTATTATATTTGTCAGCTATTGGCGACGTTGCCAACTTTAAGAATGCACGCTCTTAACAAGCAAGCCTCCTGTTATACAACTTTTGTTTTAGTTCCGTTTCCTCCTGCGCCTGCTGCTGGTGCACGGCGCGTGGAACTACTCCCGCATCAGCAAGCTGATCCTGTACTCCTTCTACAAGAACATCTGCCTCTACGTCATCGAGCTCTGGTTCGCGATATACTCCGCCTGGTCAGCATAAAGATTACAGTTTAATTATACACCTATATAATAAGAGTGTAGTGCAGCTTTAAATTAACTGATTTCAATAATCGCGATTTGGCAACCTCCATACTTGTATTTATTACAACACAGATCTGAGGTAATTTCCGTATTTTTAAGAACGTTAACAATCTAGTCTCAGCTTCAATTTGTCAAAATAACCTCTAATTTAAATGTTTGGCGAGTTTTTGAAATTGATTGTCGCTGAGATGAGATTGCAACTTGAATTTGAACGTTATTTAAGTACGAGAATTGGTTCGATTCCTGAAATCTAAAAAATGAAGTTTTAGCTTTCCAAAGCTACTGGTTCCTTAATCACTTTGATGTATTATGAGTATCGATATATACTTTAAAGTCCCACTTCAAAATATTACCGTCGTCTACAATTTCATAAAACAAGGGTTCTTAAGCCTCACAAAGATGGTAACAAGCAGTATCTCTGTGCTCTACTTGTTTGTATTGCTTCTTGGTAATTATAAATTAAAACTAGGAGTGTACTGTATAAATTTGGTATATTGGAAATTGCAATTGGTAACATAAAAACGGTTTGCGTTGGTTGGCGCTGATTGGCTCGCGCCGCGTCTTCGTCCCGCCCGTGTCCGCGCGTGGACACTACTATCTTTATGTATTTTTCTCTTTTGAGTTTTTTGTGTGTACATAAATAAAAAAATATGTATAACAAATTCAAAGAATCGTTTTGATGCTCGTCGTGGTCTGCAGGTCGGGTCAGATCCTGTTCGAGCGTTGGACGATAGGGTTCTACAACGTGATTTTCACTGCACTGCCGCCCTTCGCCATCGGACTCTTCGACAAACTCTGCTCGCCCGAGATCATGATCAGGGTAAGTTCTGTTTGCCCGTGGCGACGCTAGGGGATTAGACGATTTAAAATAACCGAGTCCGCGTCCGCAGCACCCGGTGCTGTACGTGCCGTCGCAGCAGGGCCTGCTGTTCAACGTGCGCGTGTTCTGGGTGTGGGCCGTGAACGCGCTGCTGCACTCGGTGCTGCTGTTCTGGCTGCCCATGCTGCTGTGCAGCCACGCCGTGCTGTGGCCGCCCGGCCGCGACGGCGGCTACCTGCTCATGGGCAACTTTGTGTACACGGTGAGGAAGTCCATACAAATTAACATAAACTACGCATATTGTATCAGTTACAGTTATATAGATTTGTTCCATAAGAACAAATCTCTTTGGAAAAATTCATAAGGCACCAATCTCACTTAGAGAGATGTATTAATGATTTTAACGATTATAACTCTGTAAATACATATCAGTTACAGTCGCGAATCATATTAAGGTCGACATACAACCTGACACTGACCTGCTAATTGAAAAAACCTAAGAAAATTTGGATTTCGCAGCTACCACTGCGGATCCACCTTAACTAAATCAAATTACTTAGCTTACTACATTTTCACCATGATAATATTATTTTCGTTCTCGGAAACGTTATAAAACCATTTTATGCAGTTGCAAATGCTCAGTTGTAAGATTTTGCCTGCTATCACTGAAAATATTTTTGCATTTGTTTTTTTAGAATTCCCCTAAAATTGACTGATTTTGCAAGCATTGTGCAATATCAATCGATTTTAGGGAAAACCGGCAATAACAAAAAACATTTTTGTTTTTCTGTGTCATCTTGTCTTATTGCTTCATTGTTTTGCATATGGAAGATCCTGTTACTCACGACACAGAATCCTAGTGTGAGCATCGATGGATTAACGTATATAGTGGAAACTTTGAACAATAAACTTTATTTTATTTTTTTTGACATGCATACCATTCGGTCTCTAGGTATGATTATTATGGCTTCTTCTTCTTATTCCAGAAATGCCCCCTGAAATCCGCCCTAAAGGGGAAAAGTAGAATCTATAAAAAAAGTCTGGAATTCCCCCCTGAAAATTCCCCTTAGGGGCAAGACAAGAATCGAAAAAAGCTTATTCCACAAATCGCTCCTGAAAGTGCCCCTTGAGGGGGAAAACTAGAATCCGAAAAAAAAAGTTTGGAATTTCCCCTGATAATCCTCCTTAGGGGAGGAAACTGGAATCTGAAAAAACCAACGTCCAGAAATCTCCACTGAGAACTCCTCTGTCGAGTGTCTTTGCTACCGGCGCTGGGGGCCGATTTGTTCGCCGGTGCTGGTTGCCAAAATATTTCACGCGGGCGCCGGCAGATATTTTACTTAGATAACCTAGAATGCAAGAGCGAGCGAAGCGAGCTTGGGAATAATTTTGACCATCAAACACTAATAGGAGCACCGCCAAGCGGGCCTTCGACGACATAGTCAATAAAGCCAATATAAAATGTTTACTGAATCGATTTATTTTTACTTTGAATTGTTAGTATTTTTGGTTGTTATTAGTGTTACGTACATAGGTTTTTTTTTTGTGCTTATAATTTTTTTTTTTAGTATTCGTAAACTGTTTAATTACTATTAACCGTGGTATCTACAAGTGATTGTTTTATATAATATTTTCTCTTTATCTTTGTACTTAATTTTTAATTTCTGCAAATTGTCGAAAATCTTGATAATTATGTAAGTGATGTTACTATGGGAAACTTTCAGGTGATCAACCGATTTCCCTCATCGCTGTTTGTTTGTGATTATTTTTACTCTTCATCACATTTTATTTAACAAAATTATTTGAAAAAAAAAAGTCTGATTATATAATTATATAGTCTTTTTTTGTTTATTACATTGTATTTAATCACTATTTTTTTAAGGTTCCGTACCTCAAAAGGAAAAAACGGAACCCTTCCAAGATCACTCGTGTGTCTGTCGGTCTGTCACAGCCAACTTGCTCCGAATCAAAGGACCGATTTGGTACACATAATTATGTATTTCTGTGACAGAAAAAAAAAGTTTTGCAAACTTTATCGTGTGACATATCAAATGAAAGGAGTTGTTGTGGGATTATTGTGGATCTAAAATATATTTTATATATAATTTTAAAATAAATACATTTAACGATATTAAAGAAAATAGATAAAAATGCACTATTCCCACTTATCTCCGAAGCTACTGAGCCAAAATTTGGAAAAATTACAGAGAATAATGGTTCTTTACCCATAGATTACAGGAAAACCTAGAAGAAGTTTATGGTCTTAAAATGATATAGTAAATCTCTCAATATTGTGCGTACAAACGTACATTTGCAGTTGGAATGTATGGGGGAAAATGTTTTTCAATTACAATGTTAAGTTTATATTTGGGATTAATTCTTCCCAACTACGGAACCCTTCCTTGTGCGTGGTCCGACACGCACTTGGCCAGTTTTTTTATTACTTTAAGAGCGTAGAAAACAAAACTAAAAATAAGGGAGAAAAGTGGAATAATCCAAATTGAAAAGGGGAATTTCTGTTTTTTTTTTTACATTAGGGTTCAGTTTTACCCTCTGAGGGGGATTCTCTCAGGGGAGAACAGTGGAATAAGCCGATTATTATATTTCGGTTTATAGTATCGATTGTAAAAACTGTCCCAGACTGTACGAGATCAGTTCGTCAGTTGTTAAAGCTGATCTCAATATATAAAACGACAGGTGTTCTAAAATGTATTTTAATAATGCCTTTCTGTATTTTCTGTGCAACGCCTGTTGCGCAATCAGTTAGACAACTGTATTAACATGAAATGTGTGGTTTGCAGTACGTGGTGCTGACGGTGTGCTTGAAGGCGGGTCTATCGACGCACTCGTGGACATGGGTCACGCACGTGGCCATCTGGGGCTCAGTGGTCATGTGGTTCATCTTCATACTCGTCTACAGGTCAGTACACTCTATGCAGTCTATACAATCTGTGTGTAGTCTATGATATCTACTAAAGGATTACTTTCGAACGAAAGGCCTACAAAGATCTTTTGGCGCTCTAATAACGTTGACAGAGAGGCGCTGTTGGTAACCTTTTGTGAATACATTGAAAAAAGAAGATGGCAGCGTTGTACGTCTATAGCTCTTAAACTCTTAGTTAAATCGTTAATTATCAACTATTTAACGATTTTACCAATTGTATGCTGCTATAATAATATTTTTTTTACTTCAACGGGGAAGCCCTAGGCATGCGTCTCACCTGAGAGCAAATGATGATCAGGCCGAAGGTGGAAGTGGACCATTGATACAATAAAAAGTCTCGCGCAGATTTACGTTCGGGACAAAGGCATACAGTAATCGATTTTTCAAGAATTAAATACCTTATTATAACGGGTTATAATAATGTATTTAAGCTTTTGGAAAATCCATTACTCTTTTAACCTCTTTTACTCAATTAGTCTTTGAAAATCTAAAGATTTTCAGTCTTATCAGAAAAAACATAGACACGCCTTAGACACGTGTTTAGCTAAAGTGATACCACAAAACCATGTTTAGCCGTTGTTTAGGTTAGACATGCTTTAGACGTTTTTTAAATTAAATTTAAACCCCTTTTTTACACGCATTTAACTCGCCATAATGCTTTCTCTCAATACGTAAATTGTAATGGAGATCTTCGATTAAGCTGATTTTAATGATTTGAACGACATATAATTTATGGGTAACTTTCTCAATCAAGTGTACCGAGTGCGAGTGAATCATTTCGAACATTACAATGAATATAACTTCAAAAACAGAACAGCTTTAGTAAAACATTTTTTTGATCTAATATAAAATTATATTCCACACGATTCTCGTAGGTGATTAGATTTAGGTCCTCAAATGCAAGTTTCTTGTGCCTTACGGAACTGGGCCGCCATCAGGTAAGCGCCTCTAATTTCAAACATTTGGATTGGATATTTTTTTTTATAATATCGGGTATTTTGTTATAAATGGTGGGGCGCATGCCGAAAACACTTTTCTTACAATAAAAGGCTTTACACTATTTGCGCTGTAGCATGGTGCGGGTGACAGTTGCCCGTATGACGTTGACATTTGTCAGTACCACGTAGGGATGTGAGGTTATGCAATTCATTTTTATCGCTAACGATACTCGCAGCGTGAATCTAGTTCTCTTTAATATTGTTATGAAAATTAGTGTATTATTCAGTTGTGCAGTGTAACTACGTGTGTGCTACGTGTATAAACTTGTCAATATAAATGTTTTATGGCTACATAATTATCTTTGTACTTATATAAAATAATCAAAATCGGGTTTATGTTTTTTTTTTCGTGACAACATTTTTGCTCTATGGTGCATCGGCGCGGCGGCCATGTTGTTTACCCGTGCGATGCTGTGAGTGCGAGTACGAGTGCAAGCGCGTTATATTGTGACTTAATGTGACACGTATTACGATTTCATTGTTTGTTTTCATTTTTGTTAAATTGTTATTTGTTATAAGTTTGTTGAGTTTGTTGTTATTACCATGCCTAAGCATACAAAAAAAACTGTTTTGGGTAGTCAGGCCAGGGAGCTTGTTGTTCGCCTCCGAGACTACTTTGAAAGAGAACAACAAAATAATGGACCGTTGTTACCATTGAATCATATTGTAGAACGAGTAGCCGAAGCTCTTGATATTGGCCGCAATACTGTTTCGCGTATAACACGTGAGAAAATTGGCCAAGATGGGATGTTTGAAAATAAATTATCGACACCCAACAAAAAGCGGACCAAGGTGAAGCCAATCACAGATTTGGATGATTTTGCTAAGGTTGCTATTAGAAATCATATTTATGATTATTATAGAAGAATGGGGCTACCCACATTGCTCAAGCTTCTAAAATCATTAAAAGAAGCTGACTTGTTCAAAGGAGGTATTACTTCGCTACGGCAAGTTATAAAAGATATTGGCTTTGTTTACAAAAAAGTTAACAAAAGAAAGATTATTATGGATAGGACTGACATTGCCCTAGCAAGATGTAGATTTTTAAGGAAGGCCAAAAACATAAGTGATTGGAGCAAAGTTGTCTTTTTGGATGAAACGTGGCTAAACGCCAACCACACAGTGGGTAAAAGTTGGACCGACGATACGGCACAATCGTGTACCAAAGTGCCGGAAGGCAAAGGCGAACGCCTTATTATTTGTCACGCAGGTACAGCAAGTGGATTCGTCCCTGATTGTTTGCTGGCTTTTAAGTCAAAAAAAACTACGGAGTATCATGAGGAGATGAATTACGAAAAATTTAAAGATTGGTTCATAGGTCTATTAAACAATTTAAAAGAGCCTATGACCATAATAATGGACAACGCACCCTACCATTCGGTGCAAGTTAATAAACCCCCAAACCAATCCAACCGCAAAAGCGAGTTGGTGAAGTGGCTGAGTGAAAACGGAGTTACAGCAGATATAAAAATGTTAAAGACGGAGCTTATTGCCTTAGTCCGACGCCATAAGCCACCAACTCCTACCTATGCTCTGGACGAGATGGCAAAAGAAAAAGGCCACCAGGTCCTTCGACTACCACCCTACCATTGCCAGTATAACGCTATTGAGCTGATTTGGGCCCAAATAAAAGGTATGCTTTTAATTTCAATTCCCATTTTGAAGCTTTATAAAAAAATCAGCTTTCCGATCGTAGCATGTACCTAGTTTAAAAACATTACCAGATACTAGATTAGGCTGATTGATGATTATTTGAATACTTTTTTTTATAAGTTCGTTTATTTTTAGGTTACGCCGCAAGAAATAATACTTCGCCGCCATTTACGGCAAATAAGATGTTGGCCCTATTACAAGAGGCCATCAACAATGTTCAACCTGAAGACTGGTCGAAGGTCGTGAATAAAACAAAAAGGGACATTATGTCTGATTGGGATCGTGACATACATATTGACAACATAATTGAGTCATCGTTAATAATATCCGTCACAGATTCAGATGATGAATTGAGTGACAATTCAGATGTTCCTGACTCTGATATGAGTTTAGACGAATAACATGTATTTTTTTTTAGCAACCTTTTAAGCAACCTTACCCTATAAATGTTCTGTTGTATAATTAGACCTTTTAAAAATAAAAATTGACCTACGCACAATATACGTTTTTTATTATAAAAAATATCGACTATCCATCGTAGCAGTACATCCCATCACTAAATACGTCTATGGCGTTACGTTATACGCATAACACTTTGCTTAATTTTTCATTCAATTTGATTTTATTTCTTGATTAGAACATTCTGGTTGGGTTTAATTTAATTTACTACAGTTATTAATTATTTAATATATTACGAATGTGGTACAACTGAAATATTAAGTCATAAATTGTAAATCGCGGCAACTTTCAAGAGTGAAACGAAATGTTACTGAAACTGTCACCCGCACCATGCTACAGCGCAAATAGTGTAGTAGTGGTCTAATTTAAAGTTTTAGTGACTTCCTTACGGAAATCACGGAATTAAGATGTCAACGGGAACTTAGATCTTACTTGCATGATTTGTAACAGTAATAATTAATTATCAACGCGATATTTCATTAGTTCTAACAATTTGTGTTGCTGTACGTACATTATACATTGTGTGACCTAAAATTCATTTGTCCTCAGCAACGTGTACCCAATAATCCTGATCGGCTCAGTGATGTTGGGCATGGACCGCATGCTGTTCAGCTCGCTGGTGTTCTGGCTGGGGCTGGTCCTCATTCCCATCGCCACGCTCATCCCAGACGTGCTCTTCACTGTGTAAGTACTATGCATCAGCTACTGTATATAGCTTACCCATAGTAATCTGTTGGTGTGAGGGTGATTGGTGCCAAATCGTCTTCGAAATCTGCGGGGTAATTTCGTAATACACTTATATACAATGTCTTTCATTTTGATAGTTTAACAACATTCATTGCATTATTTACGTTGCTGAGCAGACGAATTTTTGTTACAAATGTAGCAATCGATTAGCAATTTCTTTGAAAATCGTTCAGCTTGTGATTAAAAGTGTGTTACGCAATTAGAGTGCTGGCCGGGTGGCTGAATTTCATTACGTCTTCATGCCAGACGATTTTAATACAACTTTGGATATGGCACAGGAGGGATATAGTTCCAGTGTTTGAAGTAGTTTTTAAACTGGGGTCTATTGTCTTTTCAGGGTTCCGTACCAAAATTGTAAAAGGAACCCTTTACAAAGAAAGAACATTGAGCAAAACTATGTAATGGGTTTGGTCGAAATGTCCAGCCACCACTAACGAGACCTATGTCAGTGAATAGTCTATTCAATAAGGAGTAACTTTTACTAAGACACCCATAAAAATAAATACCTGAACGGCTTGATTGACAACAAATGAGGTATCATTAGATTTGTCTCGACCTCACGAATATTCTTAAATAGTTTATAGTTAAAAAATCGGGGGTTAAAAGTTATTGCTAAATGAATATTTATTTTCATTTAGTTATAAAAAACACGGAAACATCAGTTTAACGTGTGTGTCTATGTGTCTGTGGCATCGTAGCTCCCAAACCGCTGATCCGATTTTGTTTTGTTTGAAAGATGACTTGAGAATATTCTTAGCTATGTTTCAAGAAAATCTGTTCGGCTGTTTGAAGATTATCTGCTCTTTTCTACGTAGTTGATGAAGGGATGTCATCACACGTCTGTTCGAGTCGAAATTTGGTATTCAGTTATTTTAATTATATTAGAAGTGGAGTAATATTGGAAGTGATGGCAGTTACGACTGCCTCGTTGTCTAGTGGCCGCAAACGCGACTGCTGACCATGAGGTCCACGTTTCGATTCCCAGGTCGGGCAAAGTCATATTGGGTTCTTCCATTAGGAATTTCTCAGTACCAGCCTGGAGTCTGGATTTGTGCCCGGTTAATGGCAATAGATTCACCCCTTATTACATGGGATTTAATCATAACTGGCGAAATGTGGGAGTACCTACTATGGGTAAACCTCTGCCTTATCCTTCGGGGAAACAAGGCGTTATGTTATAAGAACATCGTAACCTTACTTACGAATAATAAAAGTCAAGAAATATAACTCAAGTTCAAAAATAGCACCACGCAGGATAGACCGCGGTGGGTGGGGTCAAAATATGCACCGCGCAGCCCTGACAGTTCGCCGGTGTCATTGGGTCGATGAGGTCTCGTCGCGGAGTATTTAAGATTGCAATTCTTTGACGTTTCTCGGGACCCTGGGGTCCCGGACCTTTGGAAGGCGTACGAGGGGCCGAAGCCAACTCGCAGAGGCCCCTTAGACTATTTTAAATGGAATGTGGCACCAACCGACGAATATCCCTGTATGCACTAAGGCAAGTGCACCCAAGGACAACCCCCGGTTGGTGTAGGACTATTGCAGAACATGGAAACAAAGATATTGGACTATGGGTTTGGGTGGCTAAAGTGGACTGGTTACCTGGAACTATGGAAGTACTATGGTCCCTGCCTCATCAATGTTTATATGTAAACGGATGAAATGGCAGGGGGTGACTTGCACACTCAATGATGGGCCCCCGAAAATGGCCGCTAGCACACACAAGATTATGCAGCATACACTTTATAAGTGATAAGTGATCACATTTTTGTAATAATAGAAAGCTAAATTTATTAAAGAAAAGACGAATTAAGACGAATCTAACGACATCTCATATGCTAAAAATCCATCAAGCTGTTTGAGCTGCAGACCGTGCCAAAGAATTATACATACATACTGTCGAAAAACATTACCTTCCTTCTGGGGCAGTCGGATAAAAAGTAAACACGTAAACAAACTTACTTATTTTTCATAACACCAACCACGCACCCCCAGAAGGCCAATTCTCGTATTTAAAAAACGTTCACATTCAAGTCGCAATCTGTCAAACTTGTCAAAAATGTTGGTAAATTGATTGTATTTTTGACAGATTGCGAATGAGATTAGAATGCGAACGTTTTTAATAAAAAATACGGGAATTACCCCTGTGGTCTGACATTGACGCGACCAATCACTCTATTATTCGTAGGTAAACTCACAGAACATATAAAGGAGGTTAGAAAGGAAATAGTTTCGGATTTGCATCAGAACGCGTGTCGCCGTTTATCTCCCACTCTTTAACTTCACTACAAGCAAGAGACCAATGCCTACGCGGATTACGCACACAAATAAACAACACGCACTTAGATCGTGAGTTTGCTATTGGTTTTCACACTAACGCAATCTCTGCGTTTGACGTACACTCATACACGCGTAAAAGCTCATGTATGGTAGGGCGACTAAACTGTCGATTATTGATATCGATAAAATTAATGTAATCTTGCTTCTTTCTTTACAAGTATTGTGGACTATGTGGACTTCTGTAATGCATGTTGTAAACATGTATTCATGCGAATATAGAAACAAATAAATAAAAGTGAAACAAATAAAAAATGCAAAACTGAATTTTAAAACCAATTTAATTATTAACTTGGACTGATGACTTTTTTTTATTATCGTGGTATAATCATCAAATGAGTCCTCCGAATAGACTGATGACTTCCTCTAATAAACAAATAATAAACATGGTAAATATTCCATGTTTTTTATTTGTTTATTAGAGAAAGTGGGTTGCCTCTCAACCTTACATTTCCGGTGCTTATCACGTTCAAAAAGAAAAAAAATATTGTCCCTGAAATAATACGTATTTATTAAGTAGCATACGCCTGCTCTCTTTTAAATTGGAGTTTTTCAAAATGAAATGCAATCTAACACTAATATACTTATGATTTACTGTGACCCCGGTACGTAAAGGGCTATTGAAGGACACTGTGGATTTTAGTCAGTACGAGTCTGACAGTCCCTCCCGCTCTGCCCTGGGTGGGAGGACTCATTTGATGATTTTACCACGTTAAAAAAAAAGTAATCAAAGAAGTATAAAAAAACGTAAGGAAAAAGGCATAATTTTCAATTTCCTTCGTTTTCAACCAGAAGTTTTATAAAAATTAATATAAAAGATGATTATGATGTCGCCATTTTTTGACAAAAAAACTGATTAATTGACGAGACTAAAATAAAATTTTCTAAAACATAAAATCAGTTTACTTACTGAACAACACATAACGATATATTTTTGCGGATAAGCGCCTGATTTTAAGTTTCTTTTCCCTGACTTTGTTGTTATGTAATTATCGTCATCGAAATGTTGCGAACAAATTGTGCTACATTTAGTAGGGATCCAATCAATTCTACCAGTTGTCTCAATCCACAGTTTTCTTATACCTGGATCTGTTGGAAACCTTAAAACATATTAAATCATAATATGTCAGTTTGAATTGAAAAATTACATAAAACTTAAATACAAAAAAAATACAAAAACCTCATAATATTGGTCGTAATAAATAATATTATTTTAGTTATAAAGTGTTCTATTGATAATAATCAATTGTATCATAGTAATTATCGACATTGTATACAAATTGACACAGCACTATCGATATGCCTAGATTTTTTGGAATTGAACCTTTGGTTCGGTACTCGGGACTCTCGGAGTGAACGTAATACATTGCGCGATCGCTCACGTAGTGCAAAATGGTACCCATCTATTGCAAGCAATGTATTACTATTCGTCTGCTTGCGATTATATCGTTTTTGTCTACAAACTTCATAATGGTAATGTTAAAATTTAAAATATCACAAGTATTTTAATGTTTTTGGACTTACCGGTGGAAAGAAATCCCTTCTCGTGCTACACTACACACCTGACTTCTTTTCCGACACGTTATAATAGCGCAAGACGGCATAATTTAATATTTTTGCGGAGCTTACGTACGCTGTCAAAACAAGAGCGCGATTGCTGGCCGGTAAAGTAAATTTCGGTTGATATTGAGCATTTGCTCATAACCGCGGCGCGCGTGCCCCGCCCACAAGGCCCTTCTAACCTCTTTTATATGTTCTGTGGGTAAACTGATTAAAAACTTCTTAATTTTAGATGCTTACGATACAATAATACACATTAAGAAACATTTTAATTTAAAAAACACTAGAATCTCAAACTTTTAAATAAGTATATTTAAGAATGGTTTAGTTATATTTCAACTAATTAATCCAACTAATATGGATAGTGCAAAAATACAATCATTTTTATTATGACCTATCTACCTATCCTCTCACACTTTAATGCATAACATTATCCACGCATGACGCACTGTAGCAGGGTCGCGAACCAATTATTATTATCTGTCTTGCAGAAAACCGATCACCGCGCTTGCCGGAATAAACGCGTTACGCGCGCGCAGCTCATTGGCTTAGTTGCATGTGTGTTCTTTCGTTCAAATACTCGAGATAATTTTGTCAATGTAGAGATGTTTGGAGCAACATTTCAGGTTGATTTTATTCACAATTACGTTTCCTGACTTTTATTATTTGTAACCTTTAACTGTTACTGCAGCATCACCTGGATTTGAAGATACCCAAATCTCTCACCAACATACAGCACAAGTATCATGTTTGAGCTCATTGGAATGTTTGATAGATGGTCGTGTCGCGTCGGGGGACGGCTATAGAAAACGCCAAACAGATGCTTAAATCCAGCAATAATCAGTGTACGCTATTGTAGAAAAGATGCTGCTGTTAACTTCCCATTTTTGCTTGAGTCAAAATATTACCTTCAACTTATATTAAATTTAAAGGGCCAACACATATTTGCATCGGGGGTTTTTTAAATTTCTTATTTAATTACTGACAATTTTTTTTTATGTAAGAAAGAAAGACAAATATTTTGTTTGGGACACGCACAGGAAATACAAAAATAAAAAAGAGCATTATAACTAACAAATTATTAAAAACAAAATAATTATGGGTCTCCTAATAAAACTACACCTCATTTAATAGACTATTCAATAATATATAGGTCCCGGTAGCGGTGCGAGCATTCGAAACATTTGCCCATTGTCTTTTATTTATGCGGTCCCCGAAATCGAATAATATTTTTTCTTCCAAGGTACGGAACCCTCGGTGCGCGAGTCAGACTCGAAATATGCGGGTTTTTCCGGGACGCCTTCGCTCCGGTTCCGTAGAGGCAGTAAGCGCGAGTATTAGTGTAGATGTGATGTGGTGGCGTGTAGCGCGCAGCGCACGACGTGCGCCAGCGGGGACGGCGCCGGGCGCGACGCGCAGTGGCGCGTGCCCGGCCTGCTGCGGCGCGCGCGCGCGCTCCAGCTGGCGCTGCAGCAGGCGCCCTACCTGTGGAGCCCCTGGCCGCGGCGCAGGCTGGTGCTGTGCCCGCGCTGCGCTCGCGCTCACGCTTCTCGTCCGTGTCGCCGGCACGGGCCCGCCCGCCGCACGCCCGACAGGCCGGCGACGTCGCTCCGACGTATGCCGTTGCGAGGCCAGCCTGAAAGCCAACTTCACTGTCGTACTGACCGTCTGACGTTATCTCTGTATCCAAGTAGTTAGCGGTAGTCTCGATAGTACTCCTTGCGTGTAGTCCTACAGTTTGGTATTTTACTGTGTTTCAGGTGTAGTTGCAGATTGATTCCCAGTACGTTTTCTATTAGATTATCTGTTTGAAGGTTTTTTGTTAAAACGTTGCGTTGTGTATCGATTAAGTATTGAATTTAAATTGTAAGTAGGGTTCTTTATAGATTATCTTCCATCTTGAAGTAGGAAAAGGTATAACACTAGTAACTTTGAATTCACAATTTTATTTTTATTTTAGTTGGTTCGTAGGTAAAAAACTTTGGTATTAGAAAAACAATATAGCTTTTAACATATTGAATGGAGCGTACCTAACATACTGATTGTTCGTTATAGTCATGATACGGCGCTATACCTTCTCAAGATATGAAAAAATGAACCTTTCTTATCTCTACCAAGTATGCACTCGAGTACCGAGGGCAGGTCAGCCGTCTTTGTTTCTTTTTTGCTTACTTATTTAATGAAATACTTATGACTTCTATAAGGCATTTTTATTAATACATGTCACAATAATTATGGTGTAAAATCTTTACCGTGGGCAGATCTCACAGTATAGTCCAATTTTGAGAACTATCGAAACTTCATTCTATATTTCTTATTCTTTGGCCGTGAATCCTCCCCTGGTACCACAGTGAAAAGCGCAAAACAGTGTATTTTGTGGAGGAATAAAATAATACACTTTATTACTAGTAAAATAAAGTGCAAACTTCTACATACATCTAACGGATCCTTGGGCGTGCACTACTGAGTTTTGCAGTACCTTATGTACTAATAATAAAGTTTATTATTCAATGTCATCAGGAAATACCCTACTCTGTTTACCTTACACTCCCTTGTGTAATTTTTCCTGTAATAAATTGTTTCAATCTCATTCCAGCGTGCACAATTCAGCCTTCAAGTCGATGACGGAGGCAGTGCGCGAGAGCGAGATAAAGCAACGCGATCCCACCGCGCTCCTCACGCATCCGAGACACTCGTAAGTACTCCATGTTGTTAGCGATACGAGTTGTTATCGAGATGACGTCATATATATACGGTATGGGAATGCTCTGTCGTGTGTTATGGAGGGTAGTTCGAATAAGGAAAATGAAACGAAAAGTGCTTCTACGAGTTTTGGAAAATCATCTCAGTAATAGGATGATAGGCACAACCAATTTGAAGAAAAATTAAGATTTTAAGAGCGTTGCCCCCTGTTTCTCAAACTCGGATATGCCATGCTAACGACCAGGGACTGTAAAGTTCATGTATTCAAAGGTTTTAAAATTATCATTTAGTGTTAAAATCAAAAGCACAATTTTATGTTTTAGTATTTATTTATTTTTATAATTATGATGATATTTGGGGATGAGGAGATGAGGTTTAGGGGATTTAGATAGTCTTCTATCCCGTTCTGTAACATCTGTACTCCTAAAATGTTTTAATACTAATACACAAAAATATAATACGACAGAGCACTTTCGTCATTGAAGACATACCGAGTACGTTCCTACTACATGATATACCATATTTATATTATATCCTGGGAGCACACACAATATTATTAAACTGCCACACAATTCATAAATGCACGGTATTTGGTGATTGGGGTCAGTTTGTGATGGCTTCACAAGCACGGGAACAAAATTTTGGACAGGGCTGGCATGAAAAGTGATT
Source organism: Omphaloscelis lunosa (assembly GCA_916610215.1). Taxonomy (NCBI): domain Eukaryota; kingdom Metazoa; phylum Arthropoda; class Insecta; order Lepidoptera; family Noctuidae; genus Omphaloscelis; species Omphaloscelis lunosa. Next base: position 1,326,047 of record OU744250.1, on the reverse strand, counting down.
TTGGGTACATTTTATTAAATATTTGTTCGAATTCTAAGCTGTGTGTGTGATCTCAGATAATAAATAGTGTTCAGAATATGTTTCACGGACTGACATTCATATGGAACATTTAGCCTTTTTAAAGCAGGGAAACAAGTTGCGTTTTTAATTGCTGGTAAATTCTTAGGTGTGATCATGTTCGTTACTTTTAATCTTATTTTTTTTTTGGAAAAGAGGAAAACCAACTCCATTGTCCCAGTCTATCACCCGGCTTCTGAGAGGCTAATAATTAGACAAAATGGATTGACAGAAAAATACTGTCTAACTAATGCTAACTGCTATGATTGACTCTCTGAAATAACAATAGCTAATTAAATCACTGATTTGGACAGTCTGTTAGCTTAATTTTGTGTTTTGTCAACTGGGTGATAGAATGAGACTATATCTATACAAATAAATAAAATGGAAGTGTCTGTTAGTAATCACCAATAAAATCACACTCGAGAGGCATCCCAAAGCTATATTTATCTCGTTCCGTAGTAACTTATTCTGAACATTCAAGCAAGTTCGTAAAGTGTCGCAAGTAGCACCACGATGGGAATAAGCTGAACCGATAGCTAACAAAGCAGAATGCGTGTGTTTTGCTTCGTATGCTCCTACGTCTGCATTATTTTGGATTGCATATACTGGACTACTGACCTACTAATATTCAGATTGATTTAACAGTTTGTTTATGTGTATATATATATATATCGTAAATATTGGTATGTATGAAGTACCTACCTTTTATACGTTTAACAGTTTGAGTCACGAAACAGATGGCATTCTTATAATTGAAGTGTTATAAAAACGCTAGTACCTGTAGATACTACATGAATGCTATTGTTTCGCGTTTTATCTGCACACGTGCTGCCCTGTTGTTGTTCATACGCCACCAGACTACTGTAGCTGGGGGGACCATATCTGATTTCCGGTTGTACGGGACAACTGCTTTGAAAATACGGGATTCGAGGTTAAAATACGGGACACGCCGTTTTTTTTTTTAAATTAAAAGTCAACATTCATTTTTTTATTACTAAAATTTGGCATAATCAATTGCATACAATTGCTAAATTTCTCAATGAAAGACTTTAAAAAACAATATTAAATATTAAAAACAACAATAATTATATCATCTGGAAAGGAAAATGTGAAATAATCAACTAAATGATCTATACAATGTTATAGTTATTTAATTCCCCTTAAAACACAACAATTTGTTATTTGTGTTTTAAGGGGAATTAAAAAAAAAAGTGGAAAAATCAACTAAATAACCTATACTTAACAAACTTGGACTTTTTTAATGAAAGATAATAATATAAATATTTGAAAATACTACAATTTGCAAATTAGTTGGATAAGAAAATGTAGTGATGGTATCACACTCACTCTCACCCTCACTCAAATCATTCGATCGAATATGCGTTCGCGCGGTGTTCACCGCTGTGTGAGAAAATAAATATTGTTCGAATAGGTATTTTTATCATTAAATGCCATTGAATCATAAAATTATGGATAAAATTAGGGATAATGAAAAATTCGTGCCTGAAATACGGGACAACCCATAAAATACGGGACATCTGGTCACCCTAACCGTAGCAATTATATTAATCTTACCGCTCTCTGCTATGTATTCTGGTGGCTGTACATGTCTATCATATCACTCGTATTTTCATTATTATATGCATTCTGTACGTCCTTGTGTTCCGTTGCCGGCTGATTTCCTGTGTATCGACGCTTCTATGTATTCACGTAAAGCGTAGCTCTATTTAATAGATTAGATTTTGTACTTCTCTGTAGATTTATATGTTTAGCAAATTTTAGTAGGTATTTAAACTATGGAATTCTTGTTGTTTCCACACTTGTATTGTTATTTTTATATCGTATGTTATGCATAGTACGCTTGAATAAGTAGCAACGATACTATCTGTACCTGCCGAACGTTTCTTTGGCGATCAGCCGGCAGCCGCTCGACACAAGCGTTAGTACGCACGCAACTGTCCGTACGTACGTTATGTTACGTGTTTATTTTGCTTTGCATCGCCCCTCCCCGCACCCACTCGTACGCTCGCCACGACCTCCCGCTAGTCTATTTTACGGATAATCGGTACCGCCGGGTCCACTCGAACAAGAATGCACCTCCGCGCGGGATATTTCAGATATAAGTAAACCCAAAGAGTCGCGGGATTAGGTACAGAAAAGTATCACGCCCGGAGGAGCTCCCGCCGCGGACTAAACTCCTAAGTCGGGCTCTTCGCTCGCGCGAAGCGGGCTAGCCCTTCGTCGCCGCGGGCTCTGGAGGTCGCGGGCGAGCGTACGGCGCCAATAACTTGTGTTGTGGCGGGCGCAGCAAGCCGCGCGGCTCGCCCGTGGGCCTGCGCTGGCGCCGCGCCGGCGTGGCGCCCGCCGAGCGCGGGGCGCGCGCGCGCCGGCGCCAGCACGTGGTGTGACCCGCGCGACCCGCGCGACCCGCATGGCCGACGCCGCCGAGCCGGTAGACCCGCCGCACCGCGCCGCGGTTGCCGTCGGCTCGCCGCCCCTCGCCTCAGAGATTCCTCCCTCAGATCTTCCTCCGCTATTTTTGTACGCATTTATATCGACGATGTCGCCGATGTGATTCTGTTGTTGTAGATATTAATGTAAACTTTCCATTCCGAGGTGGGCGTACGTCAAGTATATGATAAGAATACGAAAAGGGAGTGCTATTAGATGGTAAATATTATATTAATGTTAGTAGAAGTCGTGTGACCGCTCACGAGTGCTCTGCGCCCGGCTACAGAGTACCGCTAGTTTGTATGCTTATCTAGATCTTCCTGTACGTTAAATCTTCGAAATCCTATTATGAATTCGTATTATATTTAATAAAACATTCATAATACTTAAAATAAATGATAATCTAATGCCGCTGGGCAGAAACACAGCGTTGCTCATACGGTCTTTAACGAATTCGTATTCACTCAATTACTAGGTATTACTATATTATGAACGAATACTTAAATAAATTATTTATTTACTGAAGTAACAAGTTATTCCTATAATAACATTCCAGTATTTGTAGTTGTGATGTGGAGAGATATTAGTGTGCCACAATTTACGAGTTTTATATGTGTACGTTTCGTGCACTTGGAAAAGAGGAATTTATATTAAAATAAGACACTCCTTGAGAAGGCTAGTTAGTGAAACTGTTAGATGTGGAGTGCCGTAGTGTTTGTGTTAGTGTGTGTGAAGCAGATATCAGCTTACGACGCGACCGCCGAGCAGGCTCTGTGCATTAGATGAACATACTGCAGGGAAAGTAGTCCAAATGAAATGATAATGCTTCATTTTACTACCTAAATAAGTTTAGTCGCTCAGTAAATAAATTTTGATAAAACTTTCTTGTAAATGTAACTACAATCGTGAGCTATTGCAATACTACGATTAAAGTTATGCACCTCGATAATCTTCGTGTTTGCAAATGACTATGAGTACGTAAGCTACAATTTTGAAAAGTTTCTTCGAAGTTCATGGAGTTGTTAATCGTGCCTTTGTCCATTTAGATATGAGATTATGTTGGTTCCAGTAGTGAAAGGTATAAACTCACAAATGTCGAGCATGTTCAAGTTTGAATTAGGTTTTTATGGAAAGAAATTTGTAAAAGTTGGATAACTCGGGAAAATTTATATATAAATTTAATTTTGAATTAGGACAACATCTGTCGAATCAGCTAGTATTTAAACAAATTAAATATCAAAAAAAAATAATCTTATTTTATAAGTAGTATGTCTGGATGAAATCCAATGAATTATGAATTTTCAATAATATATTTAAATATTAGTTAGTTCTGGTTGTCCATCGTAGCATTGCGTCACCAAGTCGGTCGGTTCCTATTATTGTTCCTAAAACTTTAACGTATTTACAATTAAGCTACAATGTCTCTAGCAAGTAATGTCCATGCCCCAAGAGCACAGAGCTTGTTAGGTGGAAGCATCACAAAGTATGTACGTACAACGTACTATTTAGACAGTAGTATAAATAAATGAAAATATTTTTATATTTGGACACGTTTGAACTTTTTCTATAATTAGCAGTACTGGCTTCTTGAGCAATACAATCATTGTAAGTAAGATATAGGTATGTATCATGTACACGGTACTTGTAAATTTAGATCCTCACTTCAAAATATATACGTTGTTTGACAATCTTCCCTTGAGAATATTGTATGTATTAGTATAGTGTTATATTTTATAATGATCTCTTTGTGAAAGTAAATATTTGGAGTGAATCACACGCATGATGTGAGAGATTGAGAGAACATAGTTTTTGCTTTGGTTTAAAGAGTACCCGCCGTACCCGCATCAAGGTTGCGGGATGAATTAAATTCTACACTTGTTATGTACGTAATAATATTCAATATATCACGTACAGTTATGACATAATTTTTAAGAGAGAGATTAATACCTTTGCACTTGAATAGTATAATTAAAAAAAGTAAAATTGTACAAAATATTCCTTTTTACTTCCGCCTGCGAGAAATTTGGATATACATTTAACAATAAATTGAAACATTATTTACGACATAATGAAATTAACCAGTTATTTGGCCTAACGATTGATATTATTTTTAAGGTATTATAATTTGGACAATAGAAGCAACGTTTAAATTCTCAGAAAAATTCTTGTTAGGACTAAGTTGTTACACAATGATATAATGTACATTTGTATGAAATAAACTGATCCGCAGAATATTGTGTAGTTCTTGTAAATATTTGTACAGACCCTGCGCTACTTTTATTTGCTTATTTTTTGTAGTTTTGTTATTAATTCTTGTAAATGTTATAATTTCATGTCTGCGGCTGGTTGGCGACATGTATCACATCTCGTGTTTGTGTGCCATGTTGTTATTAAGCACTTTTTGTGGACCTGTCTTATGTACTTGTGTCAGTATTGCACATAATTTTCGTCTAAATTGAACATATTTTTTGGAAAGTGATCAAAATCTCATAATTACAAAGTAAATATTACAAACAAATATCATAATTACAAACGAATATTTGTATTCGCCAATAATAAAATACCCCGAAAATTCCTTCGTAAAAATATTATTAGACGCATCACTAAAATAATCAGTGAATTTTATATTAATTCGAATTAAGCGAAATATTAATTAAGGTTTTAGTGGCGCCAACCAGTCGGAATATTCATTTGTGTTTACTATTTCATCTGAACACTCATGTTTACCTTCGTTTTGTCTTTTTAATCTGTCACTTTTAATACTGAAGCTACGCTGGCATACACCAATCAACATACTCTTTATGAAATCATTATCAATGTATGAGGTGGACCGCCTTCTCCTTTGTGGAACACTGGCGTGATGTTGAGGTGTATTGCAGCGAACTTCAGCTTATGACATAGTTTAAAGTTCATGTATACTGACTTGAAAACTAGACTGACTTGTGCAGAACGTGTTGAATCTACTTTTTGGTTATCTATTTCAGGTGTTTTGTTCTAATCCTTTGGCTACTCCTTCGGCGCATACTGCCATTTTTCGCATATATTTATTATTATCGATGACGCTTTTTTGGCACACTACTGTGACTCTACCTAAAAGAAATGAGTTGAAAATCGTTTTTTTTTTTTTTTTTTCTTTCATATTTCACAAAGTTTGTCGATACTTTAGTTTCTGCGCAAGTCAGTCTAGTTACCATTAACATAAGCGCTAATATGACTGTTCATTTGTCTTATGACGTCATCTTGACAGTAGCAACGTGTACAAAGTATTGTAATTAATCGAAGAAGGGACGCGCCCTGTTGTTTTACATGATTGTTTAATAAAACTGTTGAAACTACCTCGTGTTGTATCTTGTAGTCCTAAGTAATGCCAAAATAATGCTTGATATGTTTGTATGCTCGGTATGCGATTTATTTATGTTAGATACTTTACTGTGCTATTACTGACCGATGTAGCTGCCGTTAGTGCTTTTACACGGTCAGACTGGCTGGTATTCAGCGCCAGGTAATCGGTGGCCATAAGTATGGATAATTCGGATACATTGTACGTGTAAAATATTTCATAGTTACCCGTACTCGTTGTACCCGTGTATATGGCACTTGCTACCTGGCTAACTGAACCGTGACAAGACACTTGAGATAAAACATAGAAATCAATCATTTTATTCATTAATGCAACTGTCGCGGTCTTAAAATATGTCTTATCTCATTAGAAAGTCGAATGTAATTTTATCATCGTAGTCACAACACTGTAATCGTATACAAAGCGACCTCGGAGGCGATGCAGACTATTGATGGAACATCTCAAAACTATTGTAATTGACACGCCGCACACGCCATCTTGGCTCTAGCTACTCCAATGGTGTTACATGCTTACTAATATTTGAGGAGCTTCTTTTCTAAACTTGACTGTTCCACTTTCGACATAACACCTTTTTTTGGTTGGTAACATTGAAATTTACATGCAGCGAAAACAACATTTTGTCAAAACGTGATTGATCTAACAGAAAAAAACGCATGATTTCATCAAAAGTAGTTTAATCCAGTTCGAAATGAATTCCTAAAAAACTATTATCTCAAATTCTGAAAAATTTTAAAAGTAGCAAAACCAAATTTTGGAAAGAACTTCCTCGTTTTTCCTAACCTGGTACAGTCACTAACAATTACCTATTATTTAATAAACCTTACAATTTTTTTCTTACAAGTAGTGTTGAACTATCTTTCTCGTGTGCGGTGTGTTCTACAGTCAGATACCGAACTATATATATACTCGACTTGCTTTATTCCACAACCGGACGTAAAAAACACAACCTTCGTAAGACGTCATAAATATTCGTGTAAACACAGAATACATAGGTACAGAAGGTCAGCTCCATACAATCAACTAAAACGCACGCACACTTAGACACGCGTCTAGGTGCAGCGAGTGCGACTAGACTTGGAGATCGCGGTACGGCTCTACGCGTCTATGCGTACGTGTGCCTATCTATTTTGTGCTAATGTTGGTACCATGTATAGCAAGAAGAGTATCTGCATAGTCTGTAAACTGTATATTGGCATGTATTGGGGTGTGTGTAACTAACTGATGGTGGTTGTTCCCGAGCAGCGCGGCGGACACGAGACACGCACTCGTCCGGCTCGCCACGTGTAAGTACCACGGTACGTCGCTTGCATGGCTTGGCAGACGCTTGCATACGCCACCGTTGACCACGCGACCATCAACAGTGGCCAGCGACACTCACGCTTCTTAACTCTATTGTTACTTCTATCGATTGTGTATGGTTCATTATTTTATGTTCGGTTATAAACAATTTGCCCCATGGTTACTCGAAATTGTTGTCGATGTGGGAACTAATTTTTTAAAGATTACTGAAGCATCAGAAGCGATGTATAATAGTTGGTTCCCTATTCGACGGTGCATACGTCCGGCCCTCGAGGGCGGGTGAGTAGGGCGTAGGGCGCAAAGTTCAGTAGTCACCGCGAGCTCTGTGTGGCAGCCTCACGGAGACGGCGCGCCTGCTGCAGAACGTTCGCAGCGTGTTCAGCCGCCGCTCCGCCACGCGCGCCGCCATGGAGCTTGAACTGTCGCGTGAGTACACCATGGAAACAACTAATGGAATGCTAATATGTTTTAAAAACTACAGTCAAATGCGAGCGGTATTTGTTTTTGCGGACCTCGCGAGTTTCCCGCATATTAGTAGTCCATTAGTTCCCCACTCCGTGGCACACACCACGCACCGCTGACGCGTTTAACACACATAGAGACACCCTTTATTTACTGCAGACCTGTTGGACTTATCAAGGTATTCATTTATTTTCTATTAAATTCTCAGTTCACACAGTTTGTGTTTATCACAAGATTGTATAGTGTCATCACGCTGATTCGGATAGAATCATTAAGTGTTCATTTTTGCCATTTTTACACCATTACTTGATGATTTATATTATTTTTGTTCTATGTTTTATAATAAATTAATTATTGTGAGTATGTGTGCAAACAGACGGGTTCGCGTTTTCGCAAGAAGAAGGAGGCAGCGTGTCGCAGGCGGACATGATCCGCGCGTACGACACGCGGCAGCCGAGGCCGCTCCACTCGTGAGCGAGGGGCCGCCGCCCGGGCCCCTCGGGCCGCCGCCCGGGCCCCTCGGGCCGCTCGCCCGCCTGCTGCGCGCGCGCGGCCCCTCACCACACACCCCACACACGTACAAACTCTTCTCACACACACTCTGAAACAATATCACTGTTGTTGGTTTAGTTAGCGTCACAGACAAACAGTATTGTTACATGTTATTATTTATTGATGATCCACGTCATGACAAATATTATAATGAATGTTTAGTGTTACTGTACTTAACGTAGGACCGTGTGCATCACGTCGTCTGTATTACTATATGATATATAAATAAATAAACGTATGTATACAAAGTATAGCATACTGACTGTAGATGGTATACATCATCTCCAGTTTTTCTATCTATTTTGAATGTTTTACGACTTTCGGTCACAGGGAATCATGATTTTAAAATCCTAGACCAAAAATTAGATTAAAATCTGTTTTTTAATCTGTATTTTTGTTGTTACTGAAACGTGTATTAAGTCGCACTTTCATTATGAAGTGTAGTGTTACGTTTCGGTTGGTGGACATGCGAGCGATGGAATCGTTCTCAATCATTATTTATTATAATCACGGAACAAAGTGTATGCCTTTGATTACCGAAAGACTTGATCACATAACTTCCTTGTAGTATGGCTACTGGCTACTAGGATCCTCTATATTATAACTAACTTTGTTACTGTTTTATTGGTAGGTAAGAAATAATAATTTATTAATTCCATATGCAATGTTGTTTCAGCTTAAAATAGTTAAGAAAATAACAGGAACTTTGTATTATGGTTTATTTTTTATATTTGTGGGGTCTTTCTACATTTTGCTTTTGATCACATAATAAAAAACTTAAAACTTCTAAAAGATTAAAGTTTATTTTGGTTGAAGTTACTAACTATATTATAAATGTTTTTATACATATAAATATAATTAAATGTCGTGCCGGGCCGAGTTCAATTAATGTCCAATTTATGTCATAATTACATTTTAAGTATACGTGTAGGTAGGAATGTTGGAAGACCCAGTCAGTTTACATTTATTATTTAGTTTACAATTTATAAAGCTGTAAGTAGGTACTCGATATTATTGTATTTATTTCTCAATAGTTGAAGTTTACACATGGCCTATTTTCCGTAGTGTCACAATACGCATTATAACTATGACTGTGTACAAGCGAGTATGTATACATACATATTGTAACGCTTTATTAACTCGGTCGTTCGTGTTCTGTCTTCAGTTTTACATAATATGCTTACATGAGCGTACATAGTATAATACATTATTAATATACACATGTACATGCGTCTAAAATGTGATTTTGCTTCGTAAGTAGGTATTAATTAATTTAATTAAAATACCACTTATTGTTTCTCGATGCATAAATCGATATACGAATCAATGAATCTTTTTAAATGGATAAATCGTATATTGTAACTTTGAAGCACCTTTATGAATCTCTGTGCGTAATGTGCACTTGATAATTTATTCACGAAATTCATTGATTTGCCATTCCTAACTATTATCTAGTCAGTCAATTTTGATAGTTTTTCGAACAAATTATAATCATAGCAGCTTGTCAAGTCCATGTATTCATAGTTCAATAGACGCTTGTGTTTAAAGTAAAGGGAGAAAAATGTGCACAAAATATTGGTTTGAAAGAATATGTCTTTGAGTTGAAAACTAAACGTTCATAATCTCTGGTTACTTCGAATGTGTAATTTTCCAGTCGGTACCTAATCAAATTAGCTGCACTCTAATCATTAACGCAAATGTGTTCCAATTAGATTCCTCGCAGAGATGTTTATGTAAAATATAGCGTCGTCTATGACTTGTACACCTTGTATGTTAGCAAGACGGTAAACTTCCCTAAAACGTTAAACACAAGCAGGTTGCATGAGTAGTTACAGTGATTTAAACCTAATTAAAGTAAATAATTGTGATACGTACTGAATGTAGTTAACATTTTCAGATTCTTTACATGGTCGCTCTAAGATATATTTTAAAACAAACTGATATTGTCGCGTATGTTCTTAACAGTTTATTATTGTTAACTGTTTAACTTGTGGTTACTTTCGACGGCGTTTGAGATGTGGTGATAGATTGATACATACACGTACCATGTACACTTAATTTATATCAAAATATTTCACTAGTTAATCATTAAAATGCCTTACTGTATTTTCATGCTTATCAACATTGTTAAGATCACTTGTTACTGAAATCAATTTATGGAATTCTGAGGTTTAGTTGGCGTTTTAGTATTCCTATTTATTATTGTGATTTCTTATCTCTACCAAGAAATTAAAGCAATTTCAAGGAATGTTAAGAAGCATTTTAATAAATGAATGCGTACCTATACAAACAAAATTCATGCTTAATTGGTTGTTAATTTATTTATTCGTGTTCTAAGTTCTTTCAAATTTATAAAATGACCTAAGTATTTATTTTAAGTTAAGTGTTCATTTATTTTCATTCCATACTCACACATAATAAAAATTCTGGAAAGAAATAATTGTTATAGGTTAGATGAGTTTTTTTAAAGCGCTATGTATTTTCTAAAAATCTATTTGTATGTTGGTCCTCATGCCTTAAGAATAACTTGAGAACATCAGAACTTTGAACCAATTTGGATGTAACAGCATTGTGATCTCTTGCACCGTGGTGTGGCCAGGCCATGAGCCACTGTTGGCCCCTTGTCACCACATCTCCGTCGCCCTCTGTTCTTAACTTGTGGATGTAACAGATAAAGATTATATAATTTGTTCTCGTTCTATGAATGCTATGTTTTATTTTAATTAATTTTCCTCCCTCGCATTCTATTATTATATCATTTATGCTGCGCAGCCTAAGTATATCTATAGTTACTCGCAGTCACATGCTACACATCAGCACTTTGAGTGGACGTCCTTGTTATGCTACAAAATCGTGAGGTACCTGGATCATTATCAAAATTATTGTGCAGTTACAAGAATTAAATAAAAACTAATACCGTTAAAAAAAATTACAAAGTAACAAAAAGGAAATACTAGGACTATTTCACAGAAGATAATTAAAACAATGAAATCGCATTTAAATCATTTATTCATAATTAATTATTCAATTTTTCATAATTATTATATATCAGCCTCTTGAATTACAGTCATAAAATCAATTTCAAAATTGTGTATTTATTCATTTTACATATAAGTTTCATTTTTAAATTCACACCTTAAAAATAACACAGCAGAATTTATTTTATTTTTTTAATTAAAAATACTGAAATCGGCTTACTTCATTTTTAACAATTTTAACTAAAAATGAAAAAAAAAAATGTAACAACATCATTTTTTGCCACCACCTCTTCGAGCAATAGAAACGATCGACACTTTTAGAAGACGCCTACGGCAGTATCTCATGGACGCGCAACGGAAGCTTGATATGACCAACCTTAATGTTTCATTGATATAAATTGTATTATGATAAAGTTATCTATTATTTATTGACGGACAGTCCTTTGTTTATTGTGCAACCATACCATTTTAATTATTTTGATAAACACCTCTGTATAAATCTTTAATTATTTTTTAAACTTAATTTGTACCATGTTGATTTTATTATTAATTGCTACTCTCATCTATTAATATTTTTTTATTTTATTTTATTTAAATCTTTACACACACTATAAAACTGATTTACATCCGTAAGACGTACTCGTAACATAAGGTTCAGTTGAAAACCAGCGTCAGGCACTAGTTGTCTGGCATTTATGCTGAACCGGGCCTATTTGTCGCAGCCGTGAGGCACACAATACTGTTTTAAGCTTTCTGTGTTTTTTGTTTTTTATTTGTGTGCCTTAACCTGGGTCAAATAAATTTATTTTCTTTCTTGTCTTCTTTTCTATTATTTTTTTTCTTTACAAAAATGTAACAAATCTTTACAAGGGTCGTTTTCAAAACTTATGTACTTTTTTGTGTTATCATAACACAAAAGTAACTCAATTCAAGAATAAGGGCAGAGTCATAATGAAGTCGACGAATCTAATAATTTTTTTTTTCTTGTACTTCCTTCCATTTTTGTGGATGTTTTGATTTTAAAGGCTTTCGATAACGTCATTGTCGTTCAGCGGACGTTAACGGCATCTTTCCTAAAACGGAAATGGAATGACTATTCACATTTAAGTGAATATACTGTGACAAGCCCTAAGTGTCACAAAATGAAAGCAACTATTAGAGTTGAATTATCCTCCAACATTTGAAAATTAAAAATTCTTATTGGATTTGTCCAGCTTCTTTTTCCAAGAAGGTAAAAACTATTCTTAATTTTACGCAAAAATAATAAGAACTGGCAAAATGAATGGTTTATTGTTGAAAAAACAAGTTCAAGTCCTGTGTAAGGAACACACGTATTTAAGCGTATTATCTATGACAAACTTTGTCGGTGGCACCCGCTGTCAAAATCATCTATGGTCAAAATGGCTGAGAGACGTTCTGTTGTCATTTTATCTATGGTCAAAATGGCTGACAGACATTCTGTTATCATTAGATTGGACGGTTTTAAACATAGACATTTTTTATCTCAATGGTTTTAAATGGAGAATGTTGTCAGTTAAAAATCTTAAATATCTTTAAATATTGGTGTTACAATATAGCATAACAAAAATGAACGAAATGGAGGACATATATTGAAATGATGTTATTATTATTATTGTGTCTTAACATAAATCTAAGTCAAATAATTTATTTAAATTAGGCACATAAAAGGCACTTCACTTCACGAGGGGCCGAAGCCAACTCGCAGAGGCCCCTGAAACAAATTTAAATGAAATGAGTCACCAACCGACGATTATCCCTGTTCGCACTATGCAAATGCACCCAAGGATAACCCCCGGTTGGTGTAGGACTATTGCAGGATATGGAAACAAAGCTATTGGACTATGGATTTGGGTGGCTTAATTTGACTGGTGACCTGGAACTATGGAAGGACTATGGCCTCTGCCTGATCAATGTTTTATATGTACAAGGATAAAATGGCAGGGGGTGGCTTGCACACTCAATAATGGGCCTCCGAAAACTGTCGCTAGCATATAGTGACGTAACGACAAGGGGGAACATGTCCTGCGGTGCTTGAGGAGTGGAGAGGTATTCCACGGCTTTCAGAACAATCCCAGAGCCCGGAAGATGGTCAAGATCCCTACGAGCACTTATTGGAATACTTCCTTCCTCCGCGCACGTTTGCTCTTGCGAATCTCCACTCAAGCCGGCCAATTAAGGCAAGAATAAGGTGGGAGCTCCGTTCCTCATCAGTGTTCACTCCAGCCGGCAAATAAAGGCAAGCCAGAGGTGAGGAACAAGACTTCTCCCGGGAAATAGGATCCGTTAGGTTGCTTCTGCCCACTTGCTGCCCTGCGGGTTTTTGTATCTCTCTTGGTCTGGCTCCTCATCCCGAGCTGTTATTCATTTCAGATTACACTACTCTTAATTAAGAATCACATTTTGTTCTGACTATAGTAATTCGTAACTTCTTTACATTGAAAGTAACTAAAACAATCAATATATTCAATAATCATATATTGATTGTTTTAGTTACTTTCAAATGTGATTCACATTTTAATATTTCAAATCAAATTTCAAATATTAAAAATGTGATTCTTTTAAGAGTAGAGTAATCTGAAATAAATAACAGTAATAAATCCTACCTAACTATCCTAACTTAATATTATAATCACACTAAAACGGCTGAACAAATCTGGATGAAATTTGGCACATGGGTAGATCATGATCTGGATTAGGACATAGGATACTTTTTATCTTGATATTTCCACGGAATCGAGACTTGTGCGGATGAAACCGCGGGGCGCAGTTAGTACACATTTTTTTTCCTTTTATCAACCAGTGTGCAGTGTGCCGTCAGGCTTTCAGGGCTTAATGTCCGGCTTAATATGAATCTGTATCCGGCTTTTCTATTTTTGGGCCTGGCAACCCTCGGTGCGACGCCGGAACGAACCGTGTGGCATACCATGGATATTTGTATATAGGACGCCCGCAGCGCACCGCGTGCACTGGCTCTTTCTTATTATTTTTAATTATCCTAACCTACCTAATCTAAATAAGTAGCCTACTGATAATGTTAAGCTACAATTTAACTGCTCACCAAAATAATTTTTAGACCCTAAAACAAAATACCAAGTAAAATATGTTAACTTCTAGTAAAATATGTTAACTTATGGTGAGGTGTCTAAAGAACAACGTTTTAAGTTCCAAAATAATTATACACTCATCAGAATAATTGTACGTGTTGTATTTATATTCTCTTTGCCTACCAAAATGGAAAAATGTTCAACAAATCTTGCTTCCCTGAAATGTAACATTGATACCCAAAATGACAGTTCTAAATAGCTTTAGTGTAATCAAATTATCCAACCTGAATCCAAAATATATTATTTACTCTCAAACAACAAAAAATAAAAATGTACGATCGACCGTTAACTTTTTTGCCTCAGTAAAACTGACTAAATTGAAAGTCGTGAAATAAAATATTGGTAACATCTATTTATCGATAATATAAAATATTTGGTCTGAAATTACCTTTATAGGCGTTAATAAATCTTTATGGCATAAAATAATAGGGAAAATAGGTTCATTTCTACAATACTTTATGAAATAACAATTTGGTGAGCATTTATCCATTCTGGCAGGCATTTCGAATTTTTTGGTAGTAAAATAGGTACTTTTCTGGTAGGCGTTTAAACACAAGCCATAATATTAGTTGTGAAGGAAGAGAAGGAGAGTGCGTAGTCAAATAATATTTTAAACTGAAAATACATTTCGTCAGTTATGTTTTAAGTCCCATGTAATTGGGGGCGAGCCTATTGCCAATAACCGGGCACAAATCTAGACTCCGGGCTGCTACTGAGAAATTCCTGATGTAAAACCCAAAAACACTGCCCGACCTGAGAATCTCTCTCTCTCTAAAATAATCTCGTGACGAATATAGAGAAGACCGATTCCAATAGATATTCAGATGAGAACACATTCCATAATCAATCAGGGTGCGGCGATTCGAAGTTAGATCATTCTGACTTACGTCACAAATGAAGGTAAGCTGTTGTATGTTAACACAATGACAGTAGGACACATTACGCTCGGGAATGTGTTTAATTACTCTGCGAGGGAAATCTGTACACGCGATGTAAGTAGGTGTGCATAAGATTAGTTTACTTTCCTAGTCGTATGTAGGTACATATACCTACCTATGTCTAATTGTCTTTTAATGAAAACAAATAATTGCTAAGGTCTAGAAGCGTTGCCGGAGAGTAATATTCCGAAGTATTCCCGTCGTATTATTCGCGTAGCATTCGGAAGTATTGAGTAATATTCAGAATTATTCGCCAAGAGTTCGACTATTCACCGCTAGATGGCGACACAATTACTATTACAAATTACTGTCATAAATGTTGCGAGTTGGTGATTGTGTATCATACCCACGAATCTTCCACCATTCTTAATTATCCTTATCAGCAAACCTTGTTTACTGGAGCAGCAGAAAGCGCATGCCTGCGTAGTGCTCGCAGGCATGCGCTTTCTTTCTTTCTTCCGACGGAAGTTGTACAGTTACAGCTTGGACCCGCTCGATGGCACTAAGACCACTGACATATTATTACTACGCGTTCATTCATAAAACTGAGATTATTACTATTTGAAAACTTGCGAATATTACTTTCATCTACTTAGCTCTGTACTTACGTACTCGTAATAAGTTTTTGTTTTCGGTTTAGATGTGCAAGTGTAATTTTGCGAGAATACTATGTACTTAAAGAGGTTACAGTATAGTAGGTATACATAGGTAGGGTAGTTAATAAGATGTGTTTATATTACTTATATATTATTATGTACCGAGGTACCAATCTTTACATGCTCTGTGGAGGTACCGTCAACTGCCCTAACTTCGCCTGGCGTCCTAAGTTTGCCAATGATAAAAAATCTGTAATATCTTTTTCATTTTACTTGTGTAGCAATCGAAACTTTGAGTTTTCATAGAGAGCTTTAAGTTTCGATTGCCATACAAGTAAAATGAAAAAAATATTACAGTTTTTCCATCATAGGCAAACTTAGGAAGCCAGGCGAAGTTAGGGCAGTTTACCGGTACCTAATAAAACAGTAACTATTATATTATGTACTTCAATTGTTTTTATAAGTAGGTACTGATCCCTATTTTCTTGTCACAAATGCCTCTAAACTAGACTAAAAATCACCAAAATTTAGGTCATTCCTGTCAAACGACGATTTCCGATTCTGAAATAAACTAAAGTGACACAACTTAACTTTGTTTTAGTTTGACAGCACTAAGATGGCACTGCAATATTAATTTAGTGAAAATGGCAATTTTGCTGGATTTGACGATGTTCACCGTAAATTTTGTTTGTCTAACTAAATCTGACTATTTCTAATCATGATTAAAAACGTGTGGAAAGAAATTGGTTGTTAACCATTGATATATAAAAACCCAAGATGCACAGTCTCGAATAAAAGTAACGCTCGAAAGTGTCCCGAAACTCTATTTCTGTCTCTTTCTATAAGCTACAAGCATATATTATTGCAAGTTCAACCTTACGCCAATTGTTTAAAGTTGTTATTACAACGCAGGTACTTAAAGCAATAAAATTTTACGACCGATCGTGGTCGGTAGGACAAGGTATTGAGTGGAGTCGAACATATCTTTTTTTTTTTTCATCTTACGTTATTAGTTAGTATTTTAAGAGTTTGTAAAATTGTGTTTTAAACACATAAATATACTTTTATTTCTGCATAAATATGTTTTTGGGTAGCCTATGGGTATATCAAAAAACTAATAATACCTGTTAAAATTGTTTAATTAAATATAAAGAACAGCCGTTTTACGAAGACGTTTTATGCCTTTTAAAGTGACATACATATCTTCATCCAAAAATGTTCGGAACAAACGACGCTTGAATTATTCGACTTTAAAAAATCTTCTCGCCTTTGTTGGCTGACGATTGATGTCCATTCTCCACATCGTATTGGGTCACGAGGAAAACTAAAATATAAAAATTAGAAGTTTCCATGAAGTTTCTAATGTGACACTTACAGACTACAGACTACGCGACACTTCAGTCTATCCTTAGCATGCCGCATGTCGCGAACTCATAAGTTGGCCCATAAATGAATCGTTATACATCATAATATTTACGAACATTATAAAAATGTTAAATTGGCTACCTCCTGACCTACACGTTATGTAACGTAAATATATATATTTTTCAAAAACTACATACAAAAAAGGTTCAAAAGTACATAAATTTATTAATAAAAAGAAACAAACAAAAAAATAATCGACTCCACTTATTAGAACAGGGTCATTTTTATAATGCGACTAAAATAAAAAGGAGACTGTAATGCGTTGTTCTAACACTGACCAAGCAGCCATTGAAGTTAGCCGTATTTTACTTTGAGCGTTGAATTAAGTTTTTAGAAAAAATAAATCAAAATCACACATTGCTTGTTATAATCGGTCATAAAAACAACAAAAACTAGTGAATAAGTTTTTTACTTACCGAAAATACGATATCCCATCCTTTTTAACCTTCTTGACGTAATATTTTTACAATTTCTCACAGAACACTTCAGCATTTTTAACGACTGCTTCCAGACGCGAGCGACGCGAGACTATTTGAAATGAGCGCACAATTTAGAATGTTGCGCTCATTTTTTGGGGACGTTTTTTAGACGTTGAGTGTGCATCTTGGGTTTTTATATATCAATGTTGTTAACTTTAAATTCACACCAACTTCAGGGTAAAAAAAGGCAAAAACAATACTGTATTTTTTTTTTCTTTTGCTTTTGTCTCGAAAATGGTGTGTCCTGTCGCAAAAATAATTAAAATTTCGACCCTCTTATAAAATCCTTAAACCCCTAAATCTCAAGATGTAAGGTAATCATTTTTCATACAAAAAGTGAAAAATTCCTTTAAAAAACTACACGTAGAGGCTGCCTCCAGCACTCAAAAAATTCACGGGGTAGGGCAAACAAGTAGAGTCGCGATTGTCAAATTCGATTCAGTTGTGTCAGAATTATTTTTAAATTTAGAGAATTTATTTTGCAGAATAGTTTAGCTAAGATTCTTATAGACAAAAGTAAGGAATTTTAGTGATAGTTTAGTCCAGTGTACAAGAGAATCGGCACCACTAGGTACTTACTTGAACTATTGTTAACGGTTGCACACTACTCATTCTACAAACAAGGAAACAAACTTTTTGTAAAATATCGTCTTTATGTTAATATGTTTCCCTAAAACTTTTAAGAAATACTTAAACTAAGCTTATAGGTACATAATCCGCACAAAATCGACATATTCTAAACTCAAACATATAAAAATAAAATATTAAGTAGTCACAAGTACTTAACTACTTACGCTGAAATATTCCCGCAGAGTAGGTACGAAGGCTAAATAATACCACGTTTATTTTATGATGGACGGGCGGAGCAGTGCCGTGCAGTGTAGGCGAGCGCTTAGAATAAAATAAAATAAAAGCTGTATGGTAGGTAATTAACAAAGAAACTGGAAACACAAAACAGCGAGGTCAGAATGAATTGTGTTTAAAAATTGATAATGAAACCATTTCAGATAGGTAAGTTAAAAGTTGCTGAGACGCTCGAAAAGTTCCTGGAAGAGGGGAATCCTGAAAGAAGTCCCAAGATGCAATTGGCATTTTCTGTGACCTCTCGAAAGCGTTTGACTGCGTTGATCACAAAACACTGATCTGTAAATTACACCACTACGGAATTCGTGGAAGAGCAGCTGATATTGTTTTTTCCTATCCATCAAACAGGCAGCAAAAGTAAACGTTAACGGGGCGACGCACGACGTCCTCGGGGTTTCTGATTAAGATGGACGTTCCTCAAGGATCAATTCCTGGCCCTTTCATATTTCTAGTTTATATTATTTACCTTCCTTACATAATGGCTAATAGATCGGATATAATTCTATTCGTTGATGATATTTCTCTTATTTTTAAAATAGATAGAAAAGATACGGATATCAATGATAGTCTGGCAATTCTTTCGAAATGGTTCGCAGCTAATAATCTTTTACTTAATGCGAACAAAACTAAATGTCTTAAGTTCTCATTATCAAATGTAATCAGTAAGAAAAATAAGGCAATTAACTGGTGTAGCCACAGCTAGGTTAGTATACTTTGCTTATTTTCACAGTAGCATGTCTTATGGCGTTCTGCTGTGGGGATCGGCAGCTGACGTAGATTCAATTTTCATTTTACAAAAGAGGGCAATTCGCGCGATCTACAAAATGAGTCCTCGTGAGTCCCTTAGAAATAAATTCAAATAAATTGATATACTGACTCAGCCTTCTCTTTATATCTTAGAAAGTATTTTGTATTTTCACAAAAACTTAGGACTTTTCAAAACAAGAAGCGATTTCCATAATATAAATACGTAGTAAACATGAATTGTGATACCCAAATTTAGATTAACTAAAACTAGTAAGTCATTTCTTATAAACAGTATCTGCTTTTATAACAAGTTGCCAAAATCGGTTACAGAACGAAGCAATGGAAAGTTCAAAAGCCAAATCAAACGTGTCCTTATCAAAAAAGTATATTATAAGATTAAAGACTACGTTGAAGACAAAGAAGTTTGGCAATAATTCCTTCTGCACATGTGGCTTCACCGGTACCTCATTAACGTCATAACAATGTAAATGTCTATTAACTGCTCCCAAATTACGATGATTATTTTACCTTTTTTACATACTTCCTTGACAATCTTTTCATTTTTTGACATTATATACCTAAAATTTTCTAATTTTTTTTTATCAAATTAGTTTTGATACAGCTATAGTGGCAATCATGTCATTTGGTTTAAATAAGTCCTTATTTTGTTAATCTTTTATATAGATACTTTTCTTTTAGATTTTGTGAATGAGAGGCTGTAGACTGCCTGGTGAACTATTTTCTGATAGGCCTACTAGCTGATAGTAACTACTTGTTGATAGGCCTACACTGTCCTCTCATACCTATTTACACTGTAATTTGAAAACATTGTGAAACCATTTATTATTAAAAGAGTAACCGTGGAGTTTCTTGCCGGCTCTTCTTAGGAAGCGACTAATTGGAACCGTGCACCTAGCTTCTGACGTTTATAAGTGCCCTTGTAGGTTTATGTGAAATAAAATATTTTGAATTGACCGCTGGCATCGCGTCGCCGAGCGACTAACGAGGGAAGTTTGCCATTTACAGTTCTACTCTTGCCCGCTGGATAGCGCTAATTCAAGTTTTTAAGTTAATTCTTGCTGAGGTAATATTCCTTCCAATCGAAGTATACTTTGAATATTTCCGAATTATTGCGAATACTACCGAAGTTTTGCAACGCTAGCTCTAGGCATGAAAAACATGTCGACTAAATGAAAAATTGTGTACCTAGGCAATATATATAATTACTGTGATTACTTTCCTTCCAGACGTGTTCATTACTACATGTTATTCGCGAGAAATGGGTCAAATGAAAACTATCGCTCCTATAAATCTCGAAGAAGGAAAATGGTTTAAAGGCGACGCAATGCAATCAAAGGATGTACATAACGCACGTCATTGAAACATATGAAAGTATAGGCCCCTTTACTTATAAACGTTGGTTAAAGTTAAGCAGTGATTAGCGACTTTAACCACACAAACATTTATGTGTTTCTTAACTTTATAAATGAATCCTAAGAGGTTTCAGATTTAAAGATAACTAGCTGTTGCCCACGACTTCGTCTACGATCCAGGATGATAAGTAGCCTATGGTTATCTCCAGGCTATGGTCTACCCATGTGCCAAATTTCATCCAAATCTGTTCAGCCGTTTTAGCGTGAATGCGTAACAAACAAACAAACTCACTTTCGCATTTATAATATTAGTTAGGCTTAGGATAGTTACGTAGGCACCTATTGGTCGATCGCCGTCGATATCCTCAAACATTTGCTCTTTTTTTTTGGGTCGGAAATCATCAGATAACTTCTCCCGGTCTGGGCGGAGCGGGAGGACGTGTCAGACTCTTACTGACTAAAACCCACCCGTGTTCCTTCGGTTGCCCTGTTGCCGGGGGCCACGATCTCCCTTTCGGTTTTCTTCGCAACCCCGGCAGGCAAACATTTGCTCTGCCCACCTTCACATCCGCTTTCGCAGCACCAATTTTAGGTAGAAATGTCTTTTTTTTATATTCAGCATAGCTTACACTTATAATCTGACCCTTGTTCATTACTAGCATAGCATCATAGAGCTTTTCTAATATTTGACTTTTCTCAGCTCTAAACACAATCCTGGTCAAGCCTTTAAGATACGATGAACATGGCTTCTTCTTCTGGCAACCTTGGCAACTGGTAAAACAAAGCCGAGTATTAGGGCTCCCCGCAAATATTCCACAAGTGAAGAATAAGCTAATTGCGTTCGTGAAGGAATTCGTTCACTGCTGCTAATTTACTTCGCACCGCACACATGACTTCATACTTCCACGGAAACAGACATTCTTTGTGATTATTATGATTAACATTAAGATCCCGAAACTACAGACCTCGAAATTCCGCCACAGCGGAAAGGTTAAAGCGCGGAATGGATAGCGAGAGGCAGTGATTTCATCCCTGCCCTTTGCTCGATACTAGCTAGCGGAAGGGGTTGACAGGAATACTGGTACCTAGTAGAATATGACGTAGTATAGAAGACCCTTCTAGTGTACTATTATGTAAGTGTCTATGTGCCAAAAGTAGCTCAGACTAACAAAACTGGAACTGTCCGCTCTAGAAGTCTTAAAGACAGACAATAACTATGACTTGTGTTAGGAACAGGCCATATTGCGCCGACACCAAATAATTTGGGGTATGGGCGGGCTCCAGGCTGGGCAGGACAATCATGTTGATTCGCGAGCGTGCGTGCTATCAGTGATGCAAGCAGTGCGGCCCGCGCGGCAGCGGGCGCAGTGCCACCCGCCGTCACGCTGCCCGCCGTCGCCGTGGCCGCGCCGCAGTGCCGGCTCGTCGCCGCCGCACCACAACACGCTCACTCAGTGCCTCGCAGTGCCTTCCACACGACGCTCGTGCCTTATACCTTACGTATCGACTCGTTCACTTCTCTACTCTCGCAACTTTTCCTTTTAATCGTCCCACAACTAGCTTGTACTTTGTGTTACTTGAAAGTACTCGACCTCGTCGTGAGTTGTGATTTCGCGCGAAAAGTTGTTTACAAACAATGTGTGTCTGTCGGTGTGTGCCGGCTGTTAGCTGTATGTAGTAATTTACACAGTACAGTGCAGTGAGTGCGTGCCATGCGTGTGCAGGAGGCTCCATGTCAGTGGCGAGTGACGGCGGCCGCCTGAGCGCCCTCACCCTGGCTGTGCACAGCGAGATGGCGCGCTCGCCGCGGAGGATCGCCGCGCACCGGCGCAGCCGCAGCCGCTCGCGCGAGCTGACCCGGCTGAAGACCCAGCTCAATGTTAAAGGTACGATCTCATCATCTGCTACTGTTTGTTTTACGTATCTCGTTGTTTGATAGACCGTGATAATAGTTTTTTTTTTTTTTTTATCATAATAAAACAACCTGTTTTCCGCTGGTAAACACTAGTTCTATCTGCGATAAATGACAATTCGTATAACTTAGTAATTGGTATGTATCTGGGTATACTGATATACTTTGTCGTAGATTTCGTCGCTATTACACGTTATTATTTTCCATTTTCTGTCTTAAAGAAACACATAAAACTGTTCGCTAATAATACTTATTCACCGAAAAAATATATATAACAGAAAAATAAATAAAAAATCCGTTTCGATTGCTATCATGAACTCAAATGGAGCTGATCCTATAAATCGAAAATAAAGTTATAGAAGTGTGAGATCATCAATATTAATTGATTCATACATTATGCAGCACACACATAATAACAATACTTTGAGTCCATTGACACGTGTAAAACTTGTGATTTTACTGACAAATTACACTGAATGGTTAACGTAGTCTCTGCGCTTGATTGACGGGTTTCGTGCTACCCGTCGATATAAAATTCATCCATGAACGGTGCATTTAAGCGGCGACGACAGTGACTGACTGAATTGAACACGAGCCATAAGTAAACCTACAACTGTACCGGTACCTGTAGGCACTTTATTGTGACAGGTGTGGAACGTGAAGGGGGCTGTTCAGGCCCGGCCTCGCCCGCGACTGTCGGCAGGATTTCGCGTGATAGTAGGTATGTTGGCTACTGCAGATTACTCTCGAGCAAGTTTTTAACTAAATACATCTCTGTCTGTATTTAAAACTGCTAAATGTAACACTGTTACCTCCAGTCAAGATGGATCTTCATTTTGGATAATCATTTGCCCCCCTGTTCTCTGCAATCAAAGTAGATAACACAACAGCTTATAAGAGTAACCCTTATTTAAAGTTATGTGAGATAGAAATGCGTAGGTATCAACTTTATATGTATATCATTGAGTAGATAGGGATCGGTGTAGGCTACGGATACGGAAATCTGTTCGTTTAGTGAGCGGATGTCCGTGTGAATCGGATCGCCTGGTAATTTGGACATCATCGAGAGTTGACTTAGGGGAATAACCTAATGGAAGTTAACAATTACCTAAGTAAAGCTCCGTTCTAGAAAATAGACCTCACGAAACCTCACGAAGGATACAATAATTAAAATGTTAAAATATCAAATCAACTTAATTATTATCCTTAGAACCATTTTAATTAAACTAAGTACAACGAATTGTGTTTAACTTTACAAACAAATGACGCGATAAGTAAGTACCCTACACCAGTAGGCACCTACACCTTGTTTTAACTTAACTAAGTACTTACCTCAATCACAACTGCCTTTATGAAAAATGAGGAAAAATATTTAAAATAAACCCTTATTATATCACTCATTGTTGACCCTTAACGTTGGTATTTGTGAATAATTGGGACATAGTCATCGCATATGCTTGGACTGACGTTTGACGGACTCTCAAATCATATGACCTAATTGTGATACGTATTAAAAATGTAGAGTCTAATGTCGTGCAGCGGTTAACAACTTGACATGACTGCATATGGCAAATCGAAGGATACCTCCGTGCACTTTAGGTGTCACTGATACTGTTGGGTTGATGGTGTTCTGTCCGAACCAAAAACGAAGAAAACAAAATTTGGTACCTAGGTCATGGTCATTAATTAATTAATTTTGTCTTCCTAAAAACCTGCTTCACCTCAATGTCTTGGCCGGTATTTTTGCCTTACTTACAAATAACTATTAGAACTTAGAAGGGTACTTTGACACCAGCCACAGTGGCTAATAGGCGTCCATGAAGTAGCGCCCGCGCCGAATATTAATTTAATAGGAATGCCTCCGCTGCCGGCGCCGGCTCCCAAAAATAACGCCATTGGGAACCGGCACGACATTACTGCTGGCAGCCAAGGTTAAAAACGTCGGCTGCCGGCACATTACATATCCATAATGGACATCGGCGGCGCGGCGTTTATGGAAACCCTTCCAGTATTCAGAACTCCAACTTTTTTTTCTATATATTCTAGTCGTTTTTGGCACTCGGCGGCCGCTCGCTACGCTCGCTCGGCTCGTGCGAAGGAGGTCACAGTTCTAACCTAAACTAACCTAACCTTTTTTGCGAGTAAATATATTTAACCTAATCTAACTAGTTCGGTTCCAGGTACCTAGTACTTGATTACTGGAATATGGAAATATGATACTGGAAAAAAAAAATGCTTTATTACATGTTTGTTTTAATTATGCTTTCCCCGCCTGTCTACTCCAATATGCCAAATTGCCAACCCCGCTTTCCGCTTTTTTTTTCCAAACTCAGCGCCGGCAGCCAAAACTATAAATAACAGAAAAAAATGCTTTTAATGCCAAAAGAGCCTCAGCTCAGCATAATGTCAACAAGGTCACCATCTGACGCCGATTTCCAGCTGCAGCCCACGAGTGTTACAGGTCCACGAAACAGCTCTAGAATTCTCTCAAAGGTAACCCTGGCTATGCTCGATATATGTAGTAAAGTTTCACACCGGGAATGCTGTAATATTTGCCATTAGCAAAGGTAAAGGTGTCAAGGCGATGGGCCGCGCTCCATTTAACGTAATCACGCCACGTTACTGGTGCAGCCTAAAACCGACCTGGGGGCTTACTCTTCAAACTAATTCCGATTCCAATGTAAGGCCAATAAGATTCCAATGTTAATTTTGCAGTCACGTGAGTCGGTACTCTTGAAACCTATACTGTCAACATTGCATTAACATTGGGATTGCCCCGCAATTATTTTGTTCCACGTGAAGTTAGCTATGTTTCGCCCCGCAATAGAGTTGTTCAACTCATTACGATAAACCGGTAATAGGGTTTTAAAATGCTATATCCTTTAAATAACAAGGTTAAAAAAAAAGAAAATGATATAAATAGTTGTTTAATTGATCTTGTAACATATTAAATTCATTTGGGAGTAAGAACATGATTAAAATCATAAAATTAAATATGACGTTGGCTGTATGCGGCAGGTTCGTTGCCTATACTACAAAATAAAGTCAAGTCAAGTAGTTTTAGAGATTAGAAGTGAATCGAAATGCAAGTTTGTTTAGAACATTAACTTAAAGATATTGTTCGCGTGTGGTTCCTTTTCAGTAACAATTTATTGTTCGTTAATATAACAAAGTTTTATACAAGTGGTAAGTAAATATACAATCATACTTAAATATACAATTAAATCGTTTTTTTTTGTCAATGTATTTATTTTCTTGGTGGTTTTATGTAATTGTAATTAATTTATATTCATATTCATATATTTATTTGCATTCCATAATATAGGTATAAAGGTGTTACAATGGCTTAAAGCTAAGGTACAATTACGGACCCTGTAGGGCACAGCAAAAACGATAAAATTAATTCTTAAATAAAAATTAAATAAAATTAAAAAAACAAATTAAGTACCTAACAATCAAACAATTTTTAAATAATTAGGAACTCAGTTATAATAATAAATAGATAAGTTCAATTTAACATTATATTATATTATAATATTTATCTATATATGTATGAATGTACCTATACGACTGTGTGTGGTGTCTGTTTGTGTTTAATCAATTTTTATGTATATTTATGTTGTAAGTACTTAATAAAAGTTTCTAATTTCAGTTACAATGACAAATCGTCTTAGTTGCGCCCAATTTGAAGGTTTGGTGGAATTCTTAGAGCAAAACCCAGGTATTGCTAAAGGTTTGCTTAAGACCACTCAAGGCAAATTGGAAACGAAGAGGAAATGGGAAAATTTGGCAAGTAGTCTAAATTCTCTCGGAGGAGCAAATAAAAATGGTCAAGGCTGGGCTAAGGTACCTACCTAATTCAAAATAATGAAGTAGGTATTAAGAATCATTATATACAGCAATTTGATTAAAATTAATGCATGTTTTTAGTATTGGGCTGAGAAGAAATTGGCTCTAAAGAAACAGTGCGCCATCGCCATCTCAGCTTCAATGAGGCGCACTGGTGGTGGAACAGCAGACAACTTGTCAGTATTGTCTGCTTTAGAGAATAGATGGTGGCAGTAATGGGTGGACAAGAGTTTGCGACTGGAGATTCATGGGCAGTCAATCCATTTCCTCAATCGGTAATATATTTTAATTTTTCAATTTTATCATACCTATAATATTTAATACAAAATATTTTAATAATAATAATTTCATTGTTTTAGACTAGACCTACCGAGTCACCTGTTGTACTTGTGACAGAGGATTCACACATAGTACCAGTACAAGAAGACACAGAAATGCATTCTTTGCATAACATCCAAATATCCCCTATTCCTGACACGTCACACAATGACGCAATACCAGCATCATCCACAAGTAAGTCTTTGTTTAGGAATGTTTAAACATTTTAAATAAGCCGTCCATCAGTAACACAACCCAACATAAGTGTGTAACATTGAAGTGTTTTGGGACTAATCATATTTTGAGCTATAGCAAAAAAAAAACCGACCGTGCGTGTCGGACCACGCACAATGAAGAGTTCCGCAGTTGGGATGGATTTATCCCAAAAACAAATTTAACATTTTAGTTAAAAAACATGTTCTCATATACATACATTGATATATTCACGGACAATTCTCCAACTGAGTTTGTAATCGTTAAAAAATGTTTTTTTATGTGATAAAACTATAAATTAACGATTCGGACTTTTTCCTATATATGTGCTGTGAGACCTTGCTTCTTGCCAAATTTTATGATTCTCAACAGGAGTTCCTTTAGGTTTTGTTTTATTTGAGGGTATTAACATATCTCGCATAAATGACTGTATTCTTTTAATTTTTCATTGACCGTAGACATACTCCACGCGTTCCGGAGAAAAAGGGTCTTTACAGACTGAATGACAGACAGAGACGGACAACGAAGTGATCCTATAAGGGTTCCGTTTTTTCCTTTTGAGGTACGGAACCCTAAAAATACTTCAGTATTATTTATTGTCTTGTTTTTTGTAACAACTCAGAAGTTCGAAACTTGTTTGGTTCCAAATGCCGATTTCACATTTTATTTTTTTATTTCAGTACCTGCACCTTCCACGCCACTTCAGAGTACCATACCATCACGGACCCGCCGACGCCGCTCTTTAATTCCAAGGCCGGATGCGAATATGGAACAATTCGCAAGTATCGAAGCACGGCGGGTTGAAGCGGAATTAATTACCGCGCAAGCATTTGCTCAATTTTCCGAACACATTGGCAATATCACAAGTGCTTTGACGTCTATTGCTAATGCAATTTCGGATGTAGCTAGAAAAATGCCAAATCCATGACAAATTTTCCATTTTTTTGCTACATAATTTTTATGTATTCAAAATGCATTAGCGATTAATTTCAAAGCTTTATTTATTGCTAATGTTTTCGGATATTGATTAAATGCTTGCGTTGCGTATCAATTTTTATTTATTATTTGATTTTATAAGTGTTTTATTGTTAACTTTTATCATAGTTTTATTAGTAAGTAAATAAAAGTACATTTAAGTAAAAAATAAACTAGTTATTCAGATCTTCATTTTTCAAGGAATATGTAGGTCTTTAATCCTTAATGTTACCTATATTGTTTCCTATTACACTTAGGAAACAATATAACATTTAGGAATGTATAATTTATAAACAACTAATTTGTTATGAAGTGAATTACAATTAAATATTAATCAAAAGTATTGCCTCACAATCAGAACATTTCTTGAATGGAAATGTTTGCGATTAAAAAATCTCTCTTCGTTTTCTATTGGCCTTATTATGGCTATATGAGTGCCATCAATACATCCTATAATAGATGGTATGTTACATTTTTCAAAAAACCTGGAACATAAGGCACAGTTTATGGTTACTTTAGGCACTATAAAAACAAGGCATTTTATATAGAATAATTTCATATAAACTATCTAGCTTCAATAAATAAAATTAGCTATTTTTCATTAGCATTACCTCCTTTTTAAAGCATTTCTTTCCTGAAGAGTTTGAGGAAACTTAATCCATTTACTTTGTACTATTGGATGGTTAAGAGCTGCCGTTACATCTCTAATAGTACGAGAAACAGATTGCTGCGACATTAGGGTCCCATATGTGCCTCCAACTAGTTTTTGGTAACTCCCAGTCGCATAAAAGGACAATGCCACTAAAACCTTCAAGAAATAAACAAGTATTAAGCTATTGATCTTCCAAACAAGTCATGATATAGGTAATTAATAAGAGTCATGTATCAAAGACAACATAGGTACCTTGTATTTTGGTGATATATCACTTCTTCTCTTTGGAGTTGGCATAAAGGGCTTAATGTTTTCGTAAATTTCCTCAAACAAATCCTTGCTCACTCTATAATTTGCTATAAATTCGTCTTCATTCATAGAAAACGCTTTGTCCGTATATCGCATTATCCGACGCTCATCGCGTCTTTGTTTTAATTGTTTTTTATGGGAATTACGTAAAATACTGTATATAACTGCTAAACGTGCCATATTATACACTTATTACGTACTAAAAACCACTTAAAACACAAAACAATTTCAAAAAAGTTACACTTTTGCTATTGGAAAAATCACAATCAACAACTAATTCCAACGCAATACTGGCGCAATACACAGCTGTCAAATATAGTCAAGAGTAGCGTTTAGAGCACGCCAAGCCCGATCCCGACTCCATTTAGTTCCCAAAATGGACACTCAATTTAATAACAATTTGGCGCTAGTGTCGAACTCAAGAGTACGAAACGTCACAATTCCAATGTCGATAGATCGCAATTGGAATCAAGAGTAAGCCCCCTGCAACCAACAGTTTGTGTACCTACATCGATAACGTGTAGATACTAACTATAGTATCAGCCAAATATGCTGACAGTAAGGTAAATAAAGTTTCAGTGTAGGATGCCACATTCCACCCACAGTGTGCGGCCACTTACCGTGAAGAAAGGTTCTTTTCATAGGGTAGCATCAATATATTCGGCGTCATAATAACAAGTGCCTTATACCCACGCGTTCTTCGAAGGTCTGACAAGGGACCCATTTCGATGTCGTATAATTTAGATGGGTGTAGGTGTATTTCTGGGGTCATATTATGTATGTATAGCACAAAGTGAGATGCATATAACCTCGTGATAAAGTAAAAATCGAAACATCTGAACAAACAATGAACACTTGTTACTAAACAGTTAATTGTTAACTATTATGTAGTAAGCTTACCTAACTAGTGGCACCTACTACATCATATTTTAACTATTGTTTTTTTTTTTTATTAATGACACACCTACTCAAGCTAGGCAGGCAGAACCAGCAACAAGAATATTGTAGAGTATTGTATTAATTAAGTGTATCTTCTGAAAATCCGCTATCACCTGAAAAAAATAGTGCAGATGTTGAAAACTCTTAGGCGACTATTTAGGCGAAATAATACAATACACCTAATGTGTCTGCACCTAGGTACAATACAACAGACAGTGGACAGGCTTGGCCTTCCCTCAAGCCTAACTAGGTAACTCCGCGACGAAAACACTAAAGCTGTCTGCAGACCTTGTGAACCACGTCATTGATTACATCACACTCTCAAATTAATTTATAGCTTTAATTAAAATAGCTTATACTGGATGTACTTAATATCGTCCATTGACAACTGTCTACAAATGTTTAATACCTATTCTCAGATTCAATTGTACTTCAATTAAAATTATAATAAAAATAAATCACCTTAAAAACAAAACAAAAAATGTGCTGAACTGTTTCAGGAGTCGCCTTTGATTTTCATTGATTTATTTTCGCCTTGTTTACTGAATGGCCAAATAAATAAAGTTGTAATCTAGGGAATCAGGCGTCGGGAAACAAGTGAAGTAAATAAACAGTCTGTACAGCTGTTGTTTATAATCCCATCCACTTGAAGGTACGTTACATAGGTATAGTTGAGATTCTTCAGGGATTAAAATGACCAGTGACACGCAAGTTACAGTCAGTGTCACGAATTTCGTTCACCTAGAGTTTAAAATAGATCAATTACTTTAATAATCAATATTTATGTATTTGTTGACGTATCTATTTATTTTATTATAGAAAATGCTTTCTTTATGGAGAAAATAATCACGATTTTTGACGGCTCGTACCTTTATTTATTTTAGAAGATCCCTCTCGCTGAACTCCTGAAGTACTGACCTTATCGACAGCTTGAACCCTTCCCTGCATGAAATAAGTACGTTATTCCTAAAAATATCTAATACCTTTAAACAAGCAATTCTTCTATATAGATATGTATATATATAATATAATCTGAATCTCGGAAACGGCTCCAACGATTTTCATGAAATTTAGTATGCAGGAGGTTTCGGGGGCGATAAATCGATCTAGCTAGGTTTCATTTTTAGAAAACGTCGTTAAAAAAGGTCATCCAGATATATTTTTATAATAAACGAATGATTTACACTTCAGTCCAAATTGCGAGTCATAAACAATACAGAAATATTGAACCATTATGAATGAACGTAAGTATTATTTTATTTATATTAATTTATACTTTATTATTAAATCTATACCTACATAATGGTAACGAAGTCAAAACGGTACATATAATATAAAAAAGTCATTGCTACAAGGTGTGGAAACTATGCTGATGCCGAAAATATAGTTTTTAGATATTTTGTCTGTTTGTCTGGGTGTATGTTCCGGATTGGCGCAAAAATCACTGAATAGATTTTGTTGAAATTTTGCTCAAATAGATAATATATTATCACGCTATTTGCTATGGGGAATTAGCAATACTGTATTATGTCCGTATTCTTCATCAGTTTACCGCGAGATTTAAATAGTTAAGTATAGTTTAAATTTACAAAATCAACCAATGTTGTAGAGGATATAACGAACTTACTATGACTTCACTTAACTTATTTAATGCCAATAGAATATACAGTCAAGCAAACGAAGCCTCGGGGACAGCTAGTAAGTAATTATACATTTCGGTGAAATCAAATCAGTCTACTCAGACGATCAAAGGTCGCCTTAGAATGTTCTCTGTGGAACTGTGTGTAAATCTTGGGAAAGAGATAAGTAACATCTGTCTAATAATAATATTTCCACCGTACTGGATGTCGTGAGCGACTGCCGCCTTATCGCCTTCAGAGTCGCATAGTTTGAGTATATTGTCACAACTCACCTTATCTCACCCGTAATAGTATATTTTCACCTTTATTGCTAACATTATGTCGGATTTTACTTTTATAAATATTTTTATTAGTTGTAAACCGTCACATGAATTTCCCAGCGGACTGCCTACGACTGCGTACAATAAGTATGTAGATATTTTTTTATTAAACCATTGTTTTCGTACAAACATGATCGCACAGACACAACTGTGAAGTGTGGACTATTCTTTTACGTGGAAACCGCTGCTACGACCAGTAGCGCGTAGGCCTGAAAGCTACGCGTCCTTCAGTTTGCCTGTTCCAAGTTAAGGGCTTGCTACACGGCTGCCAACTGCGTCCCCGACAGAGGTGACATTGATTGGCGACAGGCAGAGCTGTTTGAAATTTGGTCGTAAACCACCAACTACACGGACGTAAACCACCAAGGTCACCTCTGTTGGGACGCGGATGGCTGCCGTGTCGCAAGCACTTTATACCCTAATGCTGACTGATACTTGAATACCTACGTTATTTGTGAGACTTATGATTTCCGTTTATGTTATGTATGTCTTACTGTGCTTAGATAACTTAACTACGTACTTACGCAGTTATGTGAAAGTAAAAGAAAATATAACACCAGCTGACGATGTCCCACAACTTATAATGGCAATAATGGTATCGTCTGGTGAACCCCATACTGTGTGATAGTAACAGTAAATGTAACCACAACCCTGTTCGAATACAAATGGGATATTGTTTCATTTTTGGTGGGTTAAAGTACCTACTTACCCTAAACCTGTATTTGTGGTTAAAATCCTTGCAAAAACATTTTTGAATAATCCCAAGAGACATTTTTTCTAACTTGTTAAGGTGCTGATAAAATTGAGCATTCACTTGTAATGAGCATTCTAGCGAATGTAACGCTCACTAAAATGCTCGCTAAAACGCTCCCGTTTATTTTATTGTAATATAAAATTCGCTAGAATGCTTATTATAAAATCAAATTTATAAGCACCTTTACAGAAAAACAAACGGGAGCGTTTTAGCGAACATTCTAGTTAACATGCTAGCGAGCGAAAGGACAGTTTTGCCGAGCCAAGCCATCCACATGCGACCGTCAAGTCTGACATCTTCGTGAAGAATATTTTTTAACGAGCATTGACGAGAGCATTCGCTGGAATGGTCGTGAAAATGTTCGTAGCGATGTTTGGCTCTATGCTTGGCTCTGTTCGTTGTTCAGTTCAACAAATTTAAAAACCGCGAATGCTCAATATTCTATTACAAGTTAATGCTCAAGTTTATCAGCACCTTTAGGTACATACTTTACTTTGCATATTGCATAAAAATAAGCATGTTTTCATATGATTACCTATATTACAATAAATAAAATGTAAACATTAAACATACAATGTGCAATTTGAATGGTACACAAAACATTCCATCTCTTGCACATGATATTATATTACAGCTAGTTACGATAAAAACGTGAGGTATAACAAGAGGCCGTGGTGCTGCCGCATGCGCTGTCGGCCGGACGGCGCACAGTTCGGCCGCACCGTCTTTCTAACTGGAGACAGTCGTCTGGTGCACTGGTCAATGTTCATCTATGCAGCTTGTATGAAGCTGCATATAAACATGCTTCCATACTTTAATTACCCGACTACGACAACGCCAAAGGAGCGTTATGATATTATAAATGCGAAAGTAACTCTGTCTGTATGTTTGTCTGTTACCTTTTTACGCCTAAACTACAGAACCATCGATATGAAATTTGACAGATAGGTAGCTGGGGAACATGCGAAGGACTTTGGCGACTTTTCATCCTGATTCATTGATATTCGTATTTCACTGCCTCGTTTGTCTAATGGACGCAAGTGTTCGCAAGCACTGCTTAGTATGAGGGCCTTGTTTCGATTCCGTGGTCGGGAAAAGTGTTATTAGGTTTTTCTATGTGGAATTTCCTAATAGCAGCCCGAAATCTGGATTTGTGCCCGGTTGATGGCAACAGCCTTGCCCCTTATTACATGGTACCTAAAACATAACTGGCGAAATATGGGTGTGCTATGGTACACCCACATTTCGTATTTCGGTGAACCTATGGGTTCGTCTCTGCTTAACCCTTCGTGTGATGTTATGAAGTTATTCGTATAAAAAAATTATGAAATACTGAACGCACGCAGACGTAGTTGCGGGTAGCAGCTGTATTATAAATAACAAGGAGCAAGTAGTCGCTATTGTGGTTAATTTACGGAAACAGTAGGTAACTTCATACCGATATCATTCAGAAATAATTAAGGCCTGTATCAAATCCAGAGGTGGCTATATACCTTTAATACGTCAGATTTATTCTAAGCTAACACTTTGCATGTGCATTTTACGTTGTTACGGAACTTTTGACTAGTTAGTTTGTTCATTTCTTTATTTAGAAGGAATTGCGAATTGAATATTGAATTGACTCAAAGTGACCCAACATCCGGACGTACCTGCACCATAAACGTGAAAAGAAATGTAAAACAGGTTTATAAACGTATATAATTTTTTTAAATCATCTCGTTAATCATCCCCTTTCTAGCGCTATCATCTGTCACACAGTCCATCCATCTGTCACACAGTCCATCTATATGTCACACAGCCCATCCATCGTTTCATAATATTAAGGAAAACTTAACACGCAGTTACACTAACACTAAATACTACGAGACAAAACAATAATATAATGACGTGGCTTATGACAACCTGTAGGGTTTGCCGTTCAAGTTCAAGCAATGCTTTCATATGAACGTAGATGTAGTAAGTACCAGCTATGTGTGTACCTACGTGATGACTGATGATGTTTATTACATTTTTGTGGTCATTTTGTGGTAGTCATAATAATTAATATGTTGCAATATTATGTGAAACGTAAAGATAATGTTTTCAGTAGTTAAGGCAGTCAAGTCTTTCAAATATTTAAATATTTATTTTTCAATACATGTATACATTATTATAATACATTATTTTGATAAAAAAATTACTTAAGTTAGTATTCAAGAGTGAAAAACCCTGACTTCTAAACTAGGTTTATATACCTGTATCTTAGCAGCCAGTGTCCCTTCAAAGTGAGAGCACATAGAAAATTGGACAAATTATACACAATAATCCATTACGGCAAGTCCAAGACGAACAAAAAAGAAAAGGGAAACAAAAAAAAAGAATTAAAAAAAAGAAAACATTAAATGAAAGTGTTGTGTATGTCATGTGTGTTTGTCTGGAGTTATGTGTGTGGGTGTTTGAGGGTGTGGGAAATGTGACTGAAATATTAATCGACTTGTTAGCCGACTGTACATTTTAATTTGTGGTCAACTACCGAAATGTATGTTATTATCCTGTACTTAAGAGCACATGACAGTTATCGGTAGATTCATTATTTATTTATAAACCCTTACCAAATAAATACATACAACCCACACTCTTTAGTAATATGAGTATTATAGAGCTAACACGCAACTCTGAAGTTAATGTAGGAAAGTAGGTACTTACCTACGGTCTACAACGTTTGCCCTTGTATCTCTACATTATTATAGAGGTAAAAAAGCCTCCCGCCGCGTCTGTCTGTCTGTTTGATCGCGATAAATTCAAATACTACCGAACGGATTTCATGAGAAATGTTTAGGTTTTGTGTACAATGTTTTATCAAGCGCTATTAAACTTGCGAATAGGGGCGGGTCACTAGTTAATTTGATTAATAACATCGCTAAACAATAAGCTGTAGGTACTAATTAAAACGCATCGGAGGCGATGTGATAAAATAAATTACACATAATATGTGCATTGACTAAGCTAAGATACTCACGGTCAA
Organism: Omphaloscelis lunosa; assembly: GCA_916610215.1. Classification (NCBI taxonomy): domain Eukaryota; kingdom Metazoa; phylum Arthropoda; class Insecta; order Lepidoptera; family Noctuidae; genus Omphaloscelis; species Omphaloscelis lunosa. Next base: position 1,290,452 of record OU744250.1, on the reverse strand, counting down.
TAAATCTTGATCGCCAAAGAAGACTTCAACTGGTCCCGTGGTTGTACTTGTAATGTTTCGCACATTTTTCTTCATTGGAAATAAAAACTGTATTATCGTACTGGGAGATTGGCCGGAAAAGGTTACAACACACAGCGAAGACTGGAAAGCTGTGAGGGAGACCTTTGCCCAGTAGCGGGACAAAAGAGGTTTCGAAATGGTGGGCAAATGTCATAAGAATTCGAGTCATTTAACATTTTTTATTTTTTTATTTCATACATTTCACAATATAAAATGTCAAATTAGGTACTCGAAAATGGTTGACATTGGCATAGGGGTCATCAAGGGTCATTTGGTTGCAAATGACCTCTCCTACATCCCCTTATCTAATTGCCGACATATAACCAATAACCCTGTATATGAACAGCTAACTTAAGTTCGTTCTTTAATCTGGGATCAAAAATTCATAGACCGTGTGTTGAAGTAACATTTAGTTTTATACATCGGACTATGTCTATATTTCCAATCCTTTCAGAAAAAGACACAAAAAAATCAATATTAAGATGTGAATTTTAAAATCATCCCTTATTTTACCCCTTTAGGGGATGAAACGCTGAAATGTGTAATTCTTCATTTCTTACCAAAAGCATTAATTTGAATTTTCATATCACTAACTTAAGAAATGCTGGATTTGCCCTACAAACTTTCATCCCCTATATCCACCCCCTTTAGGATTATTTTTGAGACAAAAAGTACCATGTATCCTCCTCCGGGATGACATCTAATATGACTATTGCGGTCCGTTGGGAAGATGATTACTTACTAGCAATCGTCTTCCAAGATTAAAATATTAAGATAAATATCATCGGTAAGTCGAATTCAAAATTTACACACAATTTTTTTAATTTTTTCTTTTACACACAATTTTTTCCAAAAATCTTGGAAAAGAACTTGTGTTTTCTTGTCGATCATTTCCATCTGAAAAGTAACTTTATAACTCCCGAAAATATTTGCAGCTTCGTCTGGGTCTTCTTGCGTCTCGCGTCGTCCGTTGTCGTGTCGACAGCAAATAGAAAGCGCGAGCTTAATAAAATTACTCAAAATTAGGTTTTAGTTATAAATTTTACTTAAGGTAGGACGACAGGTCGGCGGTCCGTGACCGGACCGCTTTCCGCCATTTTTTGGTGACCCTAAATCACATTTGAAGTCTTCTCTGTGTAGGTTGGTTGTTTCAACTTTCAAGCTGAATTAGATCGAATCTCCTGTCCTTGGTCAACACGGTAAAAACAAACGTAATTCAAACGCGCATCTCACTTCGTCCATCATAACTCCCTAATTTTCTCTTATCACTCAAAACCAAGCCTACCTCGTACCGTCCGTTAGCCGCTTTCCCCGGACACGCTTGGAGATAGCACACGTATCTACGTATCGCGCTCGAGGCAATATCACACGTAGCTCAGTTATTGAGCAATCTTCTGAAAAGAGCATGTGGGCCTTAATCTTTCTTTGTTTCAATATCTCGGAAATATTGATAATCATTGTTTTAAAAATAAATATTGAGATCTTTCACCATATCGATAATATTTATCAATGATCAATTCCTACAAATTGATATTATAATGCTTTTGTGACAAGGTACTAGTTTCATCAATATTATCGACTTATTCCACGTCTTATTTAAGTAAAATTGAGACAATGCTATCGGGATTTCATCAAGCAAAAAGAGAAATTCCACTACAGCTGAACCCATCTTTTAATCTGATATTGAAACACGACAGCTAAACCAGATTCTGATGAAAAGTCTACAGTCTCAAGCCAGGTACTTTCAATTCAGTTTTTAAGATCGAGTCGAGGCATGACAAGAAATATAGGTTCCGGTTCCGGCATAATAGACAACTAGCCGTGTTCATCATGACCACTAGTGTTTTGCATAATAGAAATATAGAGTCAACAATTTATGTGACGATGACTGACACGACTCCAATGAGCAACATCTTGATAAGCTATGGCTAAACAGCAAGGTCAAGAGCCTGATACAGGAGGTAGAGTCTTGGATAGGTTTGCATCCTGAAGAGCTTCAAACGACAAGAAAACACGACGGTAGCAAACGTCAAAGAATATCGAAAGCTTCAAGACTGGTGTCAAAGTTCGATTACAAGAAACAATACGAGTATGTAAACGCAGCGTGCTGTAAACCTTTCATCGTTGCGAGAATATTTAGGCGCGGTGAGTCACGCGCAACTCTCGGCTGTTATTTATCGCCTGCGCGGACGCCGGTATTTTTGTTAATACGTACAGGTAACAAGCTTCCCGCTACACGGGAACTGGTGATTTTTTACGAAGAGAATATTATTTATTATTTTTGCTATTCCTTGAAATCGAAGTGTTTGTAGTTACTTGTAAGTAAATGTGTGTAGCGCACACCTAAAGCTGATTGAGGAAGGCTGGGTCCACCTGGAGCTCGCCTCTGCTACGGCAATTAACGTAAGCAGTATCTTTTAGATCTGTTGTAAGAGGATAATCTTTTGATATGTCTTTAGTTGAATTGGTACTTAGCTACTACATAGGTAGGTAGATACGCACCATGTCGTCAGTTCATGGAAGCTTCACAACATATTCTCTATTCACAAACTGAAAGCAACTCTAATCCATAATAATCTGTCAGTTTATAGAAACAGCCGGCTTTCTAACTACAAGCAGAGAACACGTGGTGGACGCGTCTGCGGCTACTTCAAACGGAACATCGCTTTCTGTCATAAACAAATAACTGAAAGTTTAAACAATTTCAGTCTAAAGAACTTTCATGGTGCATTATAATCAAATGTGTTTGAATGCTGTTACTGTAGCGTACCTAATCTGCGTAATGTTTAGCACGTGGCTAGAATTGCTCGACATTCATTTACTTACATTCAACATTTTGTTTCACTGTTGAAGTATTTTTATTTCTGTTTAATAACAGGAAATGCTACAATATTATGCAAATAACTATTTATACTAGCTAGGTACTAAATAAAATGACTAACTAACAATACAAATAAATACCAATACGCTCTTATTAAATCACTGCGACTTTCTCATCTTTTGGGTATCTCAAGAGATAGATAGATACTGGACGTTTGTATCCGCGTCATACAAACCCGTAGGACCGTAGGTAAAGCCATTTTAAGCCATATTTACATGATAGAGTAGGCTGGAGCAGACAGGCATGACGCGACGGTGCGACGCGATTCTGGTAGAACAATAGTACTCATAGATTTTTTTCTACTAGAGTCACGTTGCGCTGTCACGTCGCGCCTGTCTACGACAGCCTTAATGCATAGTTTTTGGAAATATCCTGCATCTCTATCAGGTGTCGTCGAGATCTTTCATTCGCCTTTTTTCGTGAAAAAACAAAAATCTAAACTCGTTTATAACCAAGAAAGTCTACCACATTATTATCGCTAAACAAGTCTAAATCATATTGATTCATATTCAGCTGCCTATAAAAAGAAACGCAGCAAAATAGCTCTTAGGCTTGCTTTATCTTATTTTATTGCTTCAGATCGAATCAGTGTAATGTATCGCTTACATTTGAAGCCGGTTTCATATTTATGAGTATGTATTTGCTATTTAGCTCCCCTACGAGGCAGGTGTTGGTTCAAGGGCGCGGAAGTAGACGTTAAATGATCACAGTAAATACAATGAAACCTGGTCTTTTTTTTTTTCTGTACGTCATCTCATAGCTGACCTCTGAGATCATGACTATTTAACCGGTCAATCCTGTGGTTGCCTTCAGCTGCTACACTCAAAGCCTCTAGCCAGGGGCATACAAAACTAAGCTAAAAAGCTAGGTGAACGCTCGCTAAGGGCACCCCCTGTGGGGTACGAGCCTCAGCTTAGGGCGTCACTGGAGGGAGGACATCAAAGATGGGACGGGCTGGATCAAAGTTTTGATTATGATTATTAATCGGGGAATTTAAAGCTACGTGCACAGCTGCAACCACTGCTGGCACCTCGTTTTCGAGCAAGAGTCGGGGAGGAGTATCATTTACTCGGGGGCGCGGACGCGATCGCAAAGGACCTCGACGGCGAGGTCGGAATGACGGGAGGCGTCTGTATCTGTGTAGAGTTCTAGTGGCCCTATTGCTCTCCTGGAGGAGGGTTATGGGGTCATCGGGGTCGGTTAGAATGTGCCTAGGACGGCGGGTACGGCTAATCCTACTTGGGACATAACTGGCGGCCTCGACAACCAGAGGGTTGCGATGTTTGACCGCGGAATCGAAGAAACGCTTTGCAAGGCGTTTTAAGAATTGGTGGATCGTGGGATTTTAAGGTCGAGATGGAGACTCTCGTTCCTAACATACCAGGGGGAGCCGGTAGCCCTACGGAGGAGTCGGTTTTGGAGCGTTTGCATCCTATGGATATGGTGGGGTTTTGCATGAGCAAAGACAGCACCCGCATATGTCATGATGGGACGAATACACGCTGTGTAGGTTCGCAAAAACCTCGTCTTGGATTATGATATCCTTTATTATTTGCTGCCTTCAAAATGGTGCTGATCCTTGCGTCATGTTCGTCAACGGGCGCCGTCAGTTGGGACTGGTCATCTCTTAGTTGCCATGGCTTATTTTTAAATTATTTTTTAATTGTTCTTGTTTTTATCTTTTTATTACGGACGCTTCTAACGTGCACGTCTTTCTACATTGTTCTCACATGTATAATTTCAACATGAATGATGTAACCAATATTTTGTAACAATGTTTTATTTAAAAGAGTGTCAGTGGAATATCCTGCCCGTTCTTCTCCATAGGTACCTACTACGCTGTGGAATGGGCAACTAGCTTCATATTTCTGACTGATCGACTCCATAACAGTTAAAAAGTGCTTGTAAATAGTTAAATTGTAATAAATGCTTTGAGTTTGAGTTTGAATAAGACTAGCGACCTGGTTCGCACGGGTTTTACGACTTCACAAAACATCGAGATTTCTTTACACTTCACAAAATCCCTTGCATAGTTTCGAAGAACAACGCGGACACACAAACACGAAATACTTTTGACTTTAATTTATAATATGTTTACTTATCTACCTACTAAAATAAAGAATGCGAAACAATCATCAAAGTAATGTCTTCAAAGATTGCGTTACATACATTACATAGCATCAACTCCTACGTATAATAGTATTGACTGAACTTGTCTGGAAACTTGATAGGTACTGTGACGGAGATTTAATCATTTATTTGACTTGTAGCTCAACATAGTTATGTTGCAATTGCGTAAGTATATTTGTTGCCAATAAATACATCATTAACATTACCTACATGCATAGAGTAACCTCAGTTACCTTAGAGAGAGGACGTTCTCATTGGAACTGTCCCCTTCATTCATTATTCGCACTATCGTATAATATCAAATATCCTTTTTTCAGTCTTACTTACGAAATCTATTTCCCGTAAGAAAGTTCATTATTTTACCCCTCATTCAACTTCATATTCCATACATCCCGATTCCATCATTATCTTTTCCAAGTGTTGAAAAAAATATCAGAAACTCGAGAATATAATATGAGACGGCATTTGGCAATCAAGTAAATTCCCACGTCCAGGTGTACCAGCCGGTGAGGTAACCCCATGCCCCAAGTGCACGTGCCTGACAGTATGTGGGTCGGGGCTGCGCGCGCGCCGCTCCCCGGGACAGAGGACGAGGAGCACCTGGCGCTAGTGAGTAGTGACAAAAAGCTTTATCGTCTAGTAACTAACCTATCACATGTGGACATGTAAAGTGGTAATAAAAATTCTATATGAATTCGTTTCGTGAGTTAAGGAGAAAAAGCATAATAATTGTTACTTCTATTTGTCTATTCATCAAAGTTTTCTTTGAGGTTAGACAGGTGACTTAACGTAGATCGATCGTCTGGTCGTCAACCCTTAGGTGGTGAATCGCGTGTCTTCTGTGAACGAGTCCTGAGGTGGCGTCTCACGGCATCTCGCAACATACTCACTAATACCTCCGCGACCTGCCAATTCAGGCGAAGGCCGCCATGCATCCAGATTTAATCATGCGTGGCCCAGGCGGCACGATCACCGCTCTCCACACCACAAAACAATACCAGCATTAAATCAAACATCATAAAGTTCACAATACCTTGTCGTGAAAGCGTACAATATAGTCTGCACGCGGAATTTATGTTTTACAAACCGACGTTTTATAAGCAATAAAACAATTGTACACTATTTGCGCTGTAGCATGGTGCGGGTGACAGTTGCCCGTATGACGTTGACATTTGTCAGTACCACGTAGGGATGTGAGGTTATGCAATTCATTTTTATCGCTAACGATACTCGCAGCGTGAATCTAGTTCTCTTTAATATTGTTATGAAAATTAGTGTATTATTCAGTTGTGCAGTGTAACTACGTGTGTGCTACGTGTATAAACTTGTCAATATAAATGTTTTATGGCTACATAATTATCTTTGTACTTATATAAAATAATCAAAATCGGGTTTATGTTTTTTTTTTCGTGACAACATTTTTGCTCTATGGTGCATCGGCGCGGCGGCCATGTTGTTTACCCGTGCGATGCTGTGAGTGCGAGTACGAGTGCAAGCGCGTTATATTGTGACTTAATGTGACACGTATTACGATTTCATTGTTTGTTTTCATTTTTGTTAAATTGTTATTTGTTATAAGTTTGTTGAGTTTGTTGTTATTACCATGCCTAAGCATACAAAAAAAACTGTTTTGGGTAGTCAGGCCAGGGAGCTTGTTGTTCGCCTCCGAGACTACTTTGAAAGAGAACAACAAAATAATGGACCGTTGTTACCATTGAATCATATTGTAGAACGAGTAGCCGAAGCTCTTGATATTGGCCGCAATACTGTTTCGCGTATAACACGTGAGAAAATTGGCCAAGATGGGATGTTTGAAAATAAATTATCGACACCCAACAAAAAGCGGACCAAGGTGAAGCCAATCACAGATTTGGATGATTTTGCTAAGGTTGCTATTAGAAATCATATTTATGATTATTATAGAAGAATGGAGCTACCCACATTGCTCAAGCTTCTAAAATCATTAAAAGAAGCTGACTTGTTCAAAGGAGGTATTACTTCGCTACGGCAAGTTATAAAAGATATTGGCTTTGTTTACAAAAAAGTTAACAAAAGAAAGATTATTATGGATAGGACTGACATTGCCCTAGCAAGATGTAGATTTTTAAGGAAGGCCAAAAACATAAGTGATTGGAGCAAAGTTGTCTTTTTGGATGAAACGTGGCTAAACGCCAACCACACAGTGGGTAAAAGTTGGACCGACGATACGGCACAATCGTGTACCAAAGTGCCGGAAGGCAAAGGCGAACGCCTTATTATTTGTCACGCAGGTACAGCAAGTGGATTCGTCCCTGATTGTTTGCTGGCTTTTAAGTCAAAAAAAACTACGGAGTATCATGAGGAGATGAATTACGAAAAATTTAAAGATTGGTTCATAGGTCTATTAAACAATTTAAAAGAGCCTATGACCATAATAATGGACAACGCACCCTACCATTCGGTGCAAGTTAATAAACCCCCAAACCAATCCAACCGCAAAAGCGAGTTGGTGAAGTGGCTGAGTGAAAACGGAGTTACAGCAGATATAAAAATGTTAAAGACGGAGCTTATTGCCTTAGTCCGACGCCATAAGCCACCAACTCCTACCTATGCTCTGGACGAGATGGCAAAAGAAAAAGGCCACCAGGTCCTTCGACTACCACCCTACCATTGCCAGTATAACGCTATTGAGCTGATTTGGGCCCAAATAAAAGGTATGCTTTTAATTTCAATTCCCATTTTGAAGCTTTATAAAAAAATCAGCTTTCCGATCGTAGCATGTACCTAGTTTAAAAACATTACCAGATACTAGATTAGGCTGATTGATGATTATTTGAATACTTTTTTTTATAAGTTCGTTTATTTTTAGGTTACGCCGCAAGAAATAATACTTCGCCGCCATTTACGGCAAATAAGATGTTGGCCCTATTACAAGAGGCCATCAACAATGTTCAACCTGAAGACTGGTCGAAGGTCGTGAATAAAACAAAAAGGGACATTATGTCTGATTGGGATCGTGACATACATATTGACAACATAATTGAGTCATCGTTAATAATATCCGTCACAGATTCAGATGATGAATTGAGTGACAATTCAGATGTTCCTGACTCTGATATGAGTTTAGACGAATAACATGTATTTTTTTTTAGCAACCTTTTAAGCAACCTTACCCTATAAATGTTCTGTTGTATAATTAGACCTTTTAAAAATAAAAATTGACCTACGCACAATATACGTTTTTTATTATAAAAAATATCGACTATCCATCGTAGCAGTACATCCCATCACTAAATACGTCTATGGCGTTACGTTATACGCATAACACTTTGCTTAATTTTTCATTCAATTTGATTTTATTTCTTGATTAGAACATTCTGGTTGGGTTTAATTTAATTTACTACAGTTATTAATTATTTAATATATTACGAATGTGGTACAACTGAAATATTAAGTCATAAATTGTAAATCGCGGCAACTTTCAAGAGTGAAACGAAATGTTACTGAAACTGTCACCCGCACCATGCTACAGCGCAAATAGTGTAAGTACGTGTAGTAAAGCATTTTCTTTGACTTTGTATTAATTATATTATGTACTTACCTACTCATCATGAATCAGGATTTCATTACAGACCGTAAAATATACATTATGTAAGTGGTAAGCCCGGAAGTATACCTAGTATGTCTGCGTAAACTAATTCGGTTACCAACCAGTAATGAGGAAATGTCTCGGACTCGGACCCTAGCCTGAGGCCATAGATAGATCAAAACAAAATAATGGGTAGAATGTAGAGCGTCCCTGGATTGCAGCACCAATTAAGTTGAGGAGCGTAGCAGTAGCAACACTCACACTCACTTTGTTTTAAATTGGCACCCATCATCCACTTATGTATAGCAGTCCCCATCGCGAACCATTCTTACAAGTTTGTGCCGACACGAGAGATAAGAAAGATGAAAATTAGCCTCTCTGTCTGTACCCCTGAACTTGATGCTCGGTCACGGTCATTCTTCTACAACCGGCTACCTTGCTAAGATCATTATTCCCACTTGTCGTACCTATTTGTTAAGTGTGATCGGTAACAATTTGCACAAACATCATTCAAATGGAACTGACTGTAAATCTAAACATCAGAGAGTTTCCACGTTTTCTGCTAAACGTGGATTAAACTACCGTCACACAGTAAACAGTCGCTGTGTGTGAAGTTCTGACGTAAGACTTACGTCGGCGTCGGCTTACCGTGGAACTGCTAACTTTGATCCCTCGCCACTGCTCCCAGATTTATTGAGGTAAATAATGCAGTTTTCGATATGTATGATGTACGACAGTGAATGTTTGACATATCACGTGTATTTGAGTTGTATGTAATTGCAGTAACAATACTGATTTTAACTAAGACTCATGACGTCTTCATTGTACAAATCTTAAGACGGAAAGCAATGGTTAGTTAGAAGAGACAATAAATTATTTATCACGATTAAGCTGCACAGGCTGTAGGTGTCAATCAAATAAGAAAGTGAGTGACATAATCAAACAAATAAGATTTCTCTTAAATTAACGAAACGAATCTCGTCAACACTCAAGCTGTACAATTACGACGACATGTAATTAATTCATAAAACAAATTATTATCGGTGACTGTTGTTAATAATTCCGTTAAAAGTTTCATTGAAATGCAATCAACGTTTCCACACGTTACTTTCTCAAATGGTTAAAGTTTCAAACTAGTTCGCCTACAGTCTGACTAGTCTGACATTGACACAGAACGAGGCAGATCGCGTTACCTTTGTAGTGACGCTGACCAACCCGTCTAGACTAGTCGTTGTCAACAGTTTTGTTTAGATCTAGACCAGTTAATAGTTAGGTACAATTATTTACGTTCCAGTTAACTAACTGGAAGGAAGCGGCGGAGTGCTGCACAGAACTGGACACTACTTGCACATTTTAGAGGAGTTTTTGTACCTACGGATAAAGACCACTGATGGTTTCAGTGAAATGACTTTGGTCCATGTTTGCGATACTTATTGTTTTGGGAAAGACTATAATTTTACGGCAATTAAAAAATTAAGAAGAAAGGTATTTTCATTTTATAAAAATAGTTTCTTGTATAAAGGGACAATGTCGATGGTAGAGTTTTGTGAGGGACATTTGAATCCTTGTCCCTTACGACATTTAAAATTTCCATCGCCGATATTTTTTATTTGTTATATATTACAGCATTTATAAAAAGTAATTATATTACAGTCGAAAAAACGTATAACCCACACTATTGTCCACGAAATGACATCGGAGTATGATAACGAACACATGTTAAATGAAGAAAAAAGAAAAGAAGTATATATATCAGAAGGATGGAGGGACCTTCCAACTCTTCCACCAACCATTGTTTATATTCATCGGATTTCTGACTAGAAAAAACATGTTTTTTTTTTCCAAAAAGCAGTTCCAAGGCAAGGAGGTCACTGAAACAAAGCTAAGCATATTCGTTGCAGCAATGACGGCACTCTTGCAGATCAACTGCTCCAGACGTAGTGATGATATCACAAGTCTTAAATGTCAGCCTTGACATTAAACGAACATATTTATAGATCTTCAAGATATTTATTTTCAAGACAATCTTTCGGAAGAGTTTAACAATGACTAGCTTACGCCCGCGGTTTCGCCCGCGTGGATATCTGAAATATACACGGCTGGAAAAAACAAACAATATTGTTTTTCAGTTTTATAAAACAAACAGTTCAAAATGTTTTAAACAAGAGTTTTTTTTTGTTTGTATTTTTTTCAGTGAACGATTTATCAAATTTATTATCAATTATAGACAATTTTAAAATACCTGAGGAAACATATCCAAAAACGATCAGAATAACATAATAATCACAACAACGTAGTTATAGTAAGAAGAAGAAAAAGAAGACTAACTAATCTAATCTGTGAATATACTTTTGTTTAGTAATCAATCTACGTAAGTATGTAACACAGATACTGAACGGGGAATTACCTCTTCTCGACAAGTGGCGAAGTATCGACATAGGTACATAGGTAGGATGGACTTTATTCAAATAAGGGGACTCCCCAAAATAGTTGTGGGGAATTACTTCATTTCGACCAGCAACGAAGTGTTTAAAACTATCAAAATTAAAAAAAAATACGAGTTTTTTCAAGTCCTAAAAATATATCAATTTTCATTTATTTCCATTCGCGACTTAAAACCATGTTTATTTTTTTCTTAACATTATTTTAAACATGTTTTATACTGTGATTTTAAACAATAAAAAACACTGTTTTATTTCAAACTGTTTGAAACACTGTTTAAAATACGTGCATTAAAACAACTTGTTTGTTTTATGCCAACCCTGGAAATATCCTACGGGAACGTACTGTCGGGATTAAAATCACCCTATGTGCTATTCTAGGTTATAAACTATCTAGGTGCCAAACATCCAAATTCGTTCAGCCGTTTTTCGCCAATCCGGAAAATACATCTAGCCAAACAAACAAATGGACAAAAACTCTAAACACTATATTTTCGCCATCACACGCGTTTCCACAACTCGCGGCAATAACTTTTATTAGATACGTACTTTAAGTTTTATTTATCTATTTCAAATTGTACATAAGTACAAGATCAGTTTGAACGGTGCCCTAAAACTAGGCGCTAGGATGAAGGTCAGGAACGCATCCAAATACAACGGAAACCTTTACGAAAGGTTCCGTATAATCAGTTTACTTTCACGATGTAATGTTAGAGCTACTAGACGAACCGGTGAGAAACCTTTCATGACGTTACAACAACAACAACAAACAAAGTTACAACAGTAGTGGATCGTTACGAAATACCAGAGAATGTGGACTAATGACTTGTTGTGATAATGATAATAATGACTTATTAATAACCTCTGCTAACTCTGCCTGCTCGTTACCAATGAATTATTATAGGTAACATACGCTATGTAGATATTCTTCATGCAATATATGGCGCAGGCATTGTCAAAGGTTACAGTTGTGTCAGAGGAAGATCTTTGTAAAAAATAAAAACTTAAATTATATAACTTAAGAATCTACGAAGAATCTACGTGGTTTAAATATGTTTCTCTAGCCATAAGTTAATATCTATATCTAAGTAACTACTTAATTAAACTTAGGAACAAATCGATCCTAATTTCTTTCTTATCCACTCTACATTTGGGTGCGGAAACTTGGTTTATGTAGTATTTGTAGTCGAAACCCATCTTTAACTTTTCTGTAACAAATGCTGTTCCTAGAATGATTCAAACTCGAGCAGACACGGCCGTACCTACACTCGCGGCAACTCGCTCTTGTTTCTAAAATAACTTTACTTAACTTTTCTCAGAATGTAACTTTTAACTTTGGAAACTGTCAGATTAACAAGTCTACTGTCAGACTTTGCACTGGTACAAGTTTGTGCAATCTATGGTGTCATCAGTTGGGAGCTGCTATCGTCTATGAGTAACCATTCGAAACTATCTTTAATCTGTCAGTTTATTATGACTAGATACCAAACTAATAACAATCTGTAATTAACATCCATACACAAAATGTAATTTTTTGTGTGGGTACAATTAATTTATTTCGTTTTAACGATTGGAAAGATTGAACTTAGTATCATACTCATAATTTACGAAGAATTGGATTTTTTTGTAAATTTTTCATGAAACAAAAAGGAACTACGTAGATTATTTTCACCCATTATCTAACTAACGGTTCAAATAAAACGTATGAGATAATAAACTAGAACCACGTAGGTAAACGAAACCTCCACACTATAGATTTTTTTCTCATATTAATTTCGAACAGATTCAAACAGACAAGGCTATTCAAATCAATAGTTGTTTGAACTAGTAATTTTCCCCGAAGCTGTTAACTTGTTACAATACATTTCACATCGCGGTCTAACTATGAAAAGCCGTCAGTTTGAGCTTGTTGTCCCCGACCTTGTCACTCACTGTCACACACGGCACCAGCAGACAATGCTTGCTTGACTATTCGACAGCATGTTACGCGACAATATTTTTGAAGGACTATAGAGACGCCTCGAATGAAGGTTAAACATATGTTATGATTTTGTTTTTTGATTATGATGTGCGCTATTACAAAATACTGGGAGAAATGGTTTTTTTTCTGATTTATTCATCGAAATTAATATAACAGGATGCATAGTAATGATATCATATAGAAATAAAGTACAACATAAATTTATAATACCCGAAGTCGCGGATTGCAACAATCTTTCAATATCTAAGTACCCACACGCATGAGGCAGTCGGTACTTACTGGCTTTTCGAAGCCAAAATATTTTTGTAAATCGTTTTTGGATTCAATAACCTAAATTCGTAGCTGTTAGTACGTGATTAAGTTATTTTGACATAATAATATTATGTCCACCTAATAACTAAAAATGACTTAATCCTAGTGATAAATCTTGCGCACCACAGTCATGAATGAGTATCTCCACGTATATTAATACTTTAGTCTATTGACTGTGTGTTGTTTGTATTTGCGATACACCACACATCTTTACCGCCAGCCTAGTCAACATGTCTTGTTGTTCACTATTCTGTATTGAGCTATGAAATGAGTACATACCTACACAGTTTAGTGTAAGTACCTACATAACTGATGATTATGCTCACATAACTACTTCTACTTACATAGCTTCTACATTTTTTTGGGAAGTCTGAACTGAAATATTATCCGCGGACCGTTTATCCTTCTTCTTCCTGCGCTTCCCCCTTAATATCTGGAGATGGCGCAGAATCTCCTCCAATCTCCTCTGTCAACCACCACGTTATCATATTCTATCTTTTCATTCATTAATAGGTACTTTAGTTTTCCTCTCCATCCATCGAAATTTTCATTCGCCAAAAGTATTTTGTGGTGTCGTAACAAGCGCGGGCATGAAGGGCATAATGAAAAATGATAACTCTTAGAATTAGACATTTATTATGATCATAAAGTACAGTTAAGTAAACGTACGGCAATAAACACAATTTCCCACATTTAACACTAAGCTACCTCGGCTACTATATTCTCATTATCTTCGAAAGTAGCTCAGTGTCAGTTACCGCGCGTCCTTGACCGACAGGGAGTGCCGTATGCCGGATGACCGGCGCGCCGCCTGCCCGATCACCGGCCGCTTCCGACAGTCCCCACTGAACGATATACATGTCGGGCCCGATAACACCAGTCGCGCGGGAAGGACTTGTTGCGTCACCGATGTATTGCAATTTTGCGATCTGTCACGGAAGACAGTTTGATGTATGCTTCATTCACGTTAACGACAATAAGTCGAGTATGGAACCCTTATTTTAGTTTCCTTTATTTCTAAAAATGGCACTTAACATGATCTTGGTTACATTGAACAGTTATCAATCATCCAATTCAGCATAGCGTCACTAGGACATAATGCCTCTTCCCACAACTCTTGTTTCTCATCATTCCGCATCCATGTTGTTTCAGCCACCATTTTAAAGTTGTCGGTCCATCTAGCCAGCTTGTTCCAAGTTACGTTTGCCGATTCACGACCTCTACTTAAAATACTTTTCTACTCCAAAAGCCATCGGTCCATCCACAGACATAGCTGGCATGTGGCCATAGTAAAAGTACTTATGTATTGCTCCTTCGGTGCCGTCATCTCGTTTTCGTTGACGTCCCGTTAACTGTGGCGGCGGACAAACGGCCTGAGGACAGTCAGGACTCAGAACAAGTTAAAACAAACTGGCAAGTTCACGCTGCACACTACATTTACACGAAATTAAGTGAATCTCTTTGTTTAGTTATAAAAATGTGCGAACTGTATCATAGCAAGCGAGTAGGTGACGTAGAGGTTGAGGAGGCTGATGACCAAGCCCAGGTCGAGGGTAAACAGACGGCACACGGAGTATCTGAAGGGCCGGTGCTCCAGGAACGACGGGCAGTCGTCCAGGACTTTGCGTACGCGATCGTCTGTCAACACAAAGAATTGGGTTGCAGTAAAAGATACTCATTCACATCCATACTATATACGTGTAATATTGTACTATACAGCATATAACAAGAACCCTGTTTGATCCGAGGGGGAGCATAGGTACCGTAATAACATTAGGTACCAAAAAGTTAAGAAAAATTGTATGAATAATATAATTAGTTATTGCTATTTAAAATTCACATTGTTTGTACCAAAATTACACCAATTTCATTATAAATTATCAAATTTTCTACAGAGGTCGTAAGTTATGACTTGTAGACACCCGCTAAACGACGGCCGCCCGCGCCCCATGTAATAACCGGGTAAAATTAACCCATTGAAAAAAATGCGGCGAAAATTATGTTTTCTCTTTTCCAGACTATTATTTATTACCACATAGATAAATATATTTTTAACAACACCCTCACGGATCGCACAAAGTTTTTGTTACACGCTGTTTATACCATGCGAAAGTAACTCTGCCTGTTAGGTACAAGACTATACAGTGGTTTAATTCTCTTTGGTTAGGTACCTTTTCACGCAAGAGCTAGTAATAATATTAACTGGAGCACGGTACCCTCACAAGTACGCATCTGTCTGCCAATGACGAGTCTGATGCGCGTGACCTCTTGCAATAATTTTCGGGACAGATGCAAAAATAGTCACAATAATCTGAAAGAAGCAAATGGCCTTCAGTTAATAACACAGAATAGGAACATTAGGGTCACTGAAATAAACTTGAAAGTACTCGGCATCAGTGAATAATGAGACAACCACACATGACCAATATATTATTAGAAAAGACACTACTTTAACGGCCAGAACTGGATTAGCTGTAATAAGTTCAATTATAGATGATGAAATGTACAAACATGCAGCCAGGCAGTATACAGCTGCACTGACGCAAACTATTCTTTTTGAACTTATTTTTTAGTACAATCCTCCGGAAAGGCGCACACACATGGTAGTGTTAACAGAGATTATAGTCTTTAGAAAATTTGTAATGAATTTAATTTGTTAGTACGCCATTGTATTGTAGTAAATATTAGTTGTGTGCTCGTGTTGAGTGGCTAACTGATACTGTGATCAATACCTGGCGTTCTTGTACCATCTAAATATAAATGTTAATTACAATGATGACATCAAATATCCATAATACTTAGTTACAATCTATCTAACTTTAAACCAATCTCAGTGAGTGCTTCATGAAAATGGTTCTTCGGAGCCAGTGTTTCCAAGCTTTTGTCTTTACTCCCATTATGAGCAGTCCTAGCAGGCTGTTCCTGATTATATAACACACATCACACATAACATAACATCAGGCCTATAATCCCGGAAGGGTTAGAAAGAGGGTAATCTTTATAGATTACCCTCTTTCTAACCCTTCCGGGATTTTAGGCGGGAGATATATATTCAAATGTGGGTGCATTATTGCACCCACATTTGAATATATATCTCAGTCAACTGTCATTATCACAATAAGAGATGCCAATACTGCGATAAAGTTAACTTTACGCTCAACAAAAATATCCTAAGCCGTAAGCGTTTTTTGCTCACGATGCTTACCGACGGCTGTGGCCAACGCTTGTATCTCCTAACGTACCCAGCCTCGATGTCGCAACAACACAAACATAGCTCGGTTGTTTATTTACTACACATACATCAACCACCTTGACATTGTTGGATTTCAAACAATCCTAACATTTTTCTGAAATATGATGAAAAAGTGGTTCAGAATCAGACAGAACGTCTGGTGTTGTGTAAGAAGTAAAGAACATTAATCTTAGTAGCAGATGATTGGCAGGTAGCGTTGCGACGTACCTATACATATTCTTATCACAACACGAGCTGTTGACTGACTCATCCGTGAATGTTTGTTGTGATTCCCGCTATCCTCACTACTTTTGTCTTACACAAAAATTACCATGTATTTGATTAATTATTCGCTTCGAATAACTGTTAACTAGTAACAGATACCTAGGTATTAGTAATGCTTATGCGCAAAGTGATACGACTTTGATACACTTAACGTTACGCATGTTAACACAACTGTTACGCATGGTAACACGAGTGTTACACTTGACGATACGAGTTTGTGTGTTCCATTCCTAGAGATAAAGATGGATGAAATAACAGTTTTACTTTGTGTCATTACAATAGGTACCTACGCAAATGTATAACTTGAAGGACGGGCAAATGACATCAGATTCTTTAATAGGTTATGGAGACTCCAATCCCATGTTCCGAAGTCCGAACAATATAATACTTTGTCATAATTCGCGTGTCATTCGACGTAATTGGTCGATATATTGGCAATAACTATGATGGTTCCATTACATCCTCACCAAGGCGTGGCGGCGCGAGACCGAGGTCAACTGGGGCCCGTTAATAACCGTGGTTCATATACACGATGATAATTAGTTCAACGGCGACGGCACGCGACTCTCGCATCAACTACAAATCGTTTGTGTAGGTACTTCTTGCAGAATAATTTCATTTAAATAGCGTACATTTTATGCAATCTTTGAAGAAAACTTTTAAATTGGTACACGTCCTAGGAAGTACATACAATGTTGTTTTGAGATTTTAATTTAAACTCTTGCATTTTAAAACAACGCCGAAACTTTTCAGTAGGTATGCCTAGATATTATTTTGTTATGTGGCCAAAAATAACACCAGAAAGCGCCTAGCAACTGCCCTGATATTTCGTTATTTCATAACATTAAGTTATCGCCCAACAAAGTTCAGTGTCGTGCAGGCACGTCCTAAGCCCGGCTGCGTCAAGACCGCGCCCTCTGGCGCACTCATATTTCAGGAGAGTTACAGCGGTTTTTCACGCAACTCCATCCATTATGCCTCAACATTGAAATATTGTGAGGTAACTACGACTTAATTAATGGTCCATTATGTCAATTACATCGCGATACAAATGCTCTCATAAATTATCGTAAATAGGTACGTCACATAAATTTTGTAGGTACGGCTGTGAGTGATTATTTCTGTTACTTGGGAATTAGTGAATTGATATCGTTTAGGGAGATTAAGGGTATTGAAAGACGTGAATGTCACTCATCTATTATGACCTTCGCTAAATCATAGAGCATCGTCAAGAATTACCTAAGTCACATCATTCGTTATACCTATATAATATACTTCGTCTGATAGTGAACTAATGAACATAGGCCTGTTAATGACTCTATAATGAGGAATGCCATGATCTCCTTCTCTCGGATTAGGGATCACAATCTCAAACAGTAGGAAGTTTCCTACCTACAAGCAGACAGAAATCACGCTGCGTTGTTTTCTTGATGTAACCTGGCCGTTATTAATATTTAATTAATTTATTTTCTAATGCCCAAAATATTTTTGCTTTTTTTTTTATTTGTGTCTGTTTGTCTGAATGTTTGTGTTTCATGAATATTCCCTATAAGTCAGTACCCTAATTACGGAACTTATTTTCGTAAACAATTATGCCTAATTTGTTTCATTTTGACAGTTCAACAACATTCATTGCGTTATTTACGTTGTTGAGCAAATTTTTTTCCCAACTTATGAAGCAATGGATTAACAATCTGTTTCAAATCGAAACAGATTGTGATTGTGTTATATTACGCAATTAGTGTACTGGTCAGTCTGTAGGTTATAAATTATCACACTATTTACAATGGGGGATGTGGAATCGTCGCTACAAGACAACAGTCTTAGGAGCTGAACTTATTGAAACAGTTGGATTTGCATTCACAGGTTTTGAAAAAAAAAAATCAGTCAGCAAGAAAATTGCCAATTTTTAAAATGCTAATCGATGCTCTTTCATAAAAGGATCAAAAAACGATTTGATCAACTGAGGTTTGAAGACCTACTAGAAAAAGACAAAAAGTCATCGCAAAAAAACCTCCTATACATTTTGTAGGATATGAGGCTGAGATGAGAGAGAACACAATATAGGTACCAATGTAGTTACTTCACTAATAGTAATGGAACAATTAGACTATATAGCAAATAGTAACAGATATAACTCCCGCTACTCCTTTAGAGACTGCCTTGCAAATTGCAAACCTAAGTTCGGTTCCCAACAATTGATATCTTTCGTGCTTCTTTTTTTTTCATTTTGTTATTATATAATTATGTAAATATAAATAAAAATAAAAATTTCTTATTGGTAAAACAAGTACAGATATAAACAAATTTTTTGATTGGATCCTTTTAGGCAGATAGTGCCTGTATAAGGAGAGTCCGCTCTTCCATAGCAAGACGAGTTATATAAAAAGTAAAACGTATAATTTTTATGCTAAAACTACATAAATTAACATTAACCTAAATTAAATCGAATGTGTGTATGTGTGGGTGTAAGTATGTGTGAGAGTATTGTGAGTGAAAGTGCATCTTGTAGGTGTGACTGAGAGTACACGAGTGTGAGGGTGTGTATGTGTCAAGGTTTCAGAAGTGTTTTGGTATCATTGTAGGTAAGCGTTTGTATCCATTCCATAATATTTTTTTATTTAGGATTATTTCTCTTCTTAGTAAACTTTGTCAACTTAAAGTTTTTTTTTTTTTTTTTTAATATGACACCCAATTAATAATTAGCACTTCTATTGCAAAATCAGTCTAGAGTTATTTCTTATGTACTATAAACATTTAAAATATAAAATACTTAAACATAGATTACTCGTCACAAGTATAATTTTTAAAGGTCAGCGTTACGCTACGCCGCGCCGCGTTCTGCATATTTTTGAGATTTCGATTTTTCAATCTCAAAAATTTGCAGAACGTAGGAACCAATTAATAAACAATATAGTAGAAGGGTACAAAAGTGGCTTTATTTATCTTGGTCACCGTATAGAAGAGCTGCGTTTTTAATAAAATAGCCATTGACAATATTTAGCTACATGTAAGTTATGCGCTAACCTTTAAAATTATACTTGTGACTATTTTATATTTTTGTCATGTTATTCAACTCTCATCTGACTACTGATCACCTCTCCACGCTCTACTGATACTAATCGAATTTTTTATTAAGAAGTCCTAAAAAAAAACGTGTCAACAATAGTACGCGGTACGTACTGATCCGTAGGTGCCATTTATGGAATAAAATTTACATAACATATTATTTCACTAATAGCACCTGCGAAAAATTACGATAGGTGCCGTATGTGGAATACATCAGTTGCTATTAATTCAGGTGCCGTTTAAGCTGGTG
This sequence comes from Omphaloscelis lunosa, assembly GCA_916610215.1. Taxonomy (NCBI): domain Eukaryota; kingdom Metazoa; phylum Arthropoda; class Insecta; order Lepidoptera; family Noctuidae; genus Omphaloscelis; species Omphaloscelis lunosa. The sequence goes on along the minus strand of OU744250.1, from coordinate 1,270,243 downwards.
CTCAATGTGGAATACGTCATGTTTTATGTTGTCCCATAGGAGGAGGCCATGTAGACTATTGTCAATTTAAAATGCGCTGTGTTTACTAACTTTAAGTAGTGTGTCTAACTGTCTAACAACATCAGTAGGCACTGCGGTCGATTGTGGATGCAGGTCGTGATAACAGGCTGCCTTCTGCGGACGAAATATTAGCACCAGCCTAACTGTGCCTTGATCTATTATACGTGCCTTTTAAGGGAACGGTGCGTTATCAAATTAAAGTCTGCGTGATGATAAGTAGCAGTAGAACCACGGATTAGTAGGACTTCTTGTGAAATAAGTAGTGCAGCATCATTCTCTCAAAACGCAAATTAAAGTTCACAGTCACTGTTACCTCCGGTAACTTCGACCATCATCGAATTGTGACGATTCTGTTCATTACCTGAAGTATTTGATGTTTCCACCACCATTTCGTTTAAATTCAATTTTAGACGTTGGGACTCTGGTTTGTACAAGTTACCTTGCGCTTACACAATCACACAAGCTAAGCCTACACTGCCGACCCAATAAAATATTACGCGTTTCAGAGAAAGTTATTATGAGAAGTCTATTAACAAAGCAAAGAAGCGCCGATAGTTACCGGTGTAACGTAAACTATAATCAAATTAATGACTTCGCTCGTTAGTGCACCCTGCGTGAGGGATAATAAACAAGTTTGCCGAGTCAAAGTGTCCGTGTGTTACCATAACAAGTAACTAATATCTAAAACATTGACTAGAAGAAGTTGAAGGTCACGATTTGGTTACGAACTTGTAGGTTTTCATTATGTAGCGTGTTTTACTTGCGTAACACGACTGTTACAAACTTTCTTGTTTAAAGACTTTTGTTTGGCTTACATTACATTGAACTTATTAGGCAAAAAACTGATATTTAGAAATTCGACGCTCTGTTCGATATACTATAGGTTTCGGAACGGAACTACTAAGTTGGACAATATTAGGTGCGGGTAAAACAGAAATACGTTTTGCTACAATTTATAAATACATTTCATCATAACTAACACAATTAATACATCAATCATTTATCGTGAATAAAATACATCATCTTACTGAGCACTGATCATTTCATCGTGCCAATCCAGGGCGCAGTGACCCGCCGCGCGTGTTTACACTCTAGTTTCCACTCTAATTTACATACTACAACTATTATATTTATAACTATAACTAGTACATAACACACCCATAGATTACGCAACACACGTGGCTGCCCGCGCTCTGCCTGCGAATGAACTCAAGCACGCGACCAGCTCTGATAACAATAACATCAAGCTTTAGGTAATAAAAGGTGTTTAAATTGATTGAAGCTAACAAGGCCATTGATTTATGTAGCCGGTTTTAAACGTGAAAATGTGTGTGAATTCAGTATTATAATGAAGGACCTGAAAGTATCACTGTTATAAGGCCGGGTTTGGTTGTCATTCATTACAGGCAAGCACGGAGCGATACCTACCTATACTTATTCAGTAGTAGGTCAAACTTTTGAATTGGTTTTAGCAATTTGGTATATTAGTGCGATATCCATCCAAAGGATAGAGGGAGGGAAAAGTTTTGGTAGTAGGTAGGTATCCAAAGATCATAATACTTTATGTTCTGCGGCAGTAACCCACCATCGAAGAAATGTTTTAATCTTAGTAATGAACGATCAAGTACTTGCTAGCGGTGGATAGTTGCCACGTGCTCGAATTCGCGGCTTGATTAAATTAATGTAGTTCTCTTCGAAACAGCCGGCCGCACCCGCCATTACTTAAATTATGTAATCATTCGAATTATTTCGTGCTAAAATAACTGTCACATTACATGTAGGTTTGCCCCATTTTCATGAACTAGTTTTGTTTTATTTCGGTTACGTACGAGCTTAATGGAAGCACCATTTTACGATGATTGTGCAAAATAATTTGCGACAATAGCAGTGTGATTGTGACCTATTTAAGTACGGATGGTTCTCTGATTATTATAAAGCTGGGCACCAGTTATTTTACTTCACGGCGATCTGAAATATAATTCGTTAAACAAAGTAGTAGTAATTCTTATGCACAGCGTAGACATCGCGTTCGTTTAGATAAAAAATATTATAAATTAATAGAATTATCGTCCTTGGTGGCAACACACGCAGGAATGTCACTTTTCTTTCGCGCGCGTTCTTTCATCGCACGAAAAAATTTGCTCTCTTAAAATTATTCATTTAAAATAAGTTTACGGAACTTTTTACTAGAATAACAAATGTTAATTATGTTAAGTGATAGAAAGTGCAATAAGTGCATCGTTAGTGAAAACCTGAGTCGGACAAGGCGTCCATCAACGATATTAACAGGAAAGCTGATAAATTACCTACATCAGAACTAACTAGAAGCAGCTTTAGTCTTGAGTTCCTGACCCACATTAGATGTACTTAGATCCGGAGGCCTCCCACAATCCTAATGTGCGAGAATGCCTGGCTTTAACTGACCACTTTGTACGTGATACTGACAGTGTTTTACAAGCACTATGGTGGACATTAACACAACACAACTTGTTAAAGCATTACCTATCTCTCCAGTGGACACGAGATGTCTTTAGTAACGTTATCTCCACGTTACTAGCTGGATGAGAAGCTACCAGAGAGGCACGTGATGCCCTTAGCGATGTAACTGTACATAGCTAGCTGGTACGCGCTTGTCAGCATTACCCCTTCAGTAAGCACGAGATGCTCTCAGTAACGCTAATTCTACGTTACCAGCTGAATATGAAACTACCAATGTAGCACGTGATGCACTTAGCGATGTTATTCTACATAGCTAACGCTGGTATGTACTCGTCACCAGGGGTAAGTCACATTTCTATTATCTTGGCTAAGGAATTGTCAAAAGTGGTTCTATATACTTTTAATTTACAAACATGAAGGTTGCGAGACAGCCTTACTTAACCCTGCACACTGTCTGTGTGTTATAAACTTGCAAAAGCATTATACTTCCTATAGTGAGTGTGGAATTCTGCCTCGCTAACTAGATTGTTATCAACGAGTACAAGGTACTCTCAACAACATTGATTCTGTGTTGCTAACTGGCACATATCTGACATGGTGTGCACATGCTTAGCACGAGATGCTTATAGCATGTTATCTCAATACTATGTGATCTAGCTTTCATATCGAGGATTGCCATTTTTAACAAACAAAATCTCAACAACATTGATTCTATGTTGCTAACTGGCACATATCTGACATGGTGTGCACATGCTTAGCGCGAGATGCTTATAGCATGTTATCTCAATACTATGTGATCTAGCTTTCATATCGAGGATTGCCATTTTTAACAAACAAAATATAGCTAATTAAAAGATATCACTGTGTACGAGATACTCAGTGACTTATCTAGCTCTAGGTGGCTTAATTATCCTGCCAAAAACTGATAAATGATATCTATTTTGTAAACTAAAACAATAATGCAAAATTGTGCAATTTTTACAGGCATACAGTTAAATACACAAGATACTTTGTAAACTTGATTCTGTGATACAATGGCTGACGTCAAATGCTACCTCTGGAAACTCTTGATTTCAGATACAAGTGCAATGGACTAAACCATAATTGGAATAATACAAAGTATTATTCCATGCTCCCATACTTATTCACCCCATTTAGATTCCTCTAAACTGAGGAAACAAGGGATTGAGATATTCCAGAAAAAAGCTGTACTGGTTATTACCCCTATCATAGGGAAAGCAGTGACTGACCCTATGCTTATGAAGAACATAAGACAAACACAAATTGTTGATTAACTTGGCTGATGCAGCAAAACCAGCTGGCAATGCCCACTGCCACCAAACTAAAACCAGAACAAAAGTTATATAATCTCTAATTGACATTAACTTTAATTCATCCTATTTGATAAACAAACCGAAACAATCACAAACTTGAGTACACAATGTTTTAGCTACAAACAAAAACAACTATTCAATAAATATTAAAACCACAAGACATTCTCATGATAATAGTGAAACTTACCAGTTCTATGGCGAAAATGTAAAAGAAGCACAACATTAGTTGATTTACTTACTTTTGTAAATAACAAAATAAAACATCCTTCTACCGGGTTAATAACAGGAATCACACCATTGAAAACCACCACCACAATATCTTATGATGTTTTGGTTTAATCTAATCGGTTGGAATGGACTATGTCTGAAAAATAAATGAACTATTTTTGTCACTGAAAATAAAAATCAATATATATGGTGGACCTCAACAACAACCCGGCTTATATTCCAAAATAACAATTCAAGAAGACCAATACTGGAATAAATGCTGGCAAAGCAGTTATATTCCTCTGATTCTGGTATTGTCTATGGACATAGATAAGAAAATATTTGATACCTACCAAATTCAATATCTTAACCTCTCAAAGCCATTCTCTGGAAGCTGACCCCAACATAGTTGGGAGAAGGCCGGGTAGATGATGATCCTCTCAATACCATCAAAGAACTTATCAAATATTGAGATGCATTTACAAACAATACACTAGAAAGATCTACAAAGAATTTATCAGAAAAATACATTTCAGTCAGTCCCAAACAAAATAGAAAATTCAGTTTCATTATGAACAAAAAAAAAAAAAAATCATCAAGACTGTCTAATATCATACTGAAGGAAAATAAAAATAAAAATCCCAGTAATAACTACAAGTATGTTACAAACTGACAACTTGTACACTAATCAATTATAGCTTAGCATATCAAAATAGATAGGTATAATATACCATATTACCTTTATGAAATCATATTATGATTTCATCCTATAGGTACAGGGGTATCACTTAGGACTATCTGGAAGATAACATTACCTACCAAATAACCAATAAAAGGGTTAATTACATACACATTTACTAATACTTTTCATACTTGAATAGTCTCTTATCTCTGTTTTACCTACTAAATTACCAGTAGTGAGTGCCACTTACAGAAAACAAGGTTTTCTTACAATCTAACTTGACTATTTATTTGGTAAAATATCGAGACTGCGATAAGACATACCAATAAATACCACTATAAGTGTGTTTAAATGTTTGGGCTTGAAAACTAATAATGCTATTTTTTAGGCTTGATTATTAAGTTTTTTTTTTTTTCACTTTAAACAAACCTTGAAACACAAGTACAAAAAAAAAAAAGTACAAAAAAAAAAAAAAAAAAAAAGAGCTAGTAAACTTAGTCGCATTATTTAACATTACGCCCGGACTTCCCGAAGGGCTGGGCAGAAATGGGTGATCTTATTCAAAGCTTATAAAATCAAAATACCTAATTAATCATTTGATTGCCAACTACTAGTCTACATATTTAACAGTAGATTTAAATGATAATTGCAGCACTAAAGTGAAATTATCAAGAAAAAAAAAAACACACACATTACACAATCCCAATTTTGGACATATTATGAGGTCAAGGAAAAGAGTTCATATCTTTATACTTCTAAAATGAATCTAGTTTCGATTAGCTCTAAACTCGTCAAGTAATTACTGCTAGCAGAATATGTGAAACTCATATGGAAATTAGTATCGTTGAGGAAAAACCCTAAGCATCTGAAATAGACCCTTTCACCTCAAATTTGTTCAAACCTCTCTCCTATCCAGGGCATAATATACTGCCCTTATTAATTGGTGCTTACAAGTTAAAAGCCTATTCCGTATTTGAAATTCAGTTTCCAAAATACTTTTAATAACTAAAGTTTTGGAAAACTAGTCCATCCAAAAATGAAATGAAACCATATCATAAAGTATATACTTACCTAAACGGAAATAACATCAACTGATCACAAGAATTTGACCAAAAAATCCTAAGTACTACATTTTTCAAAAAAAAAAAAAAAACTAAGTTCCTGTCAGTAAAATTTAGGTACAATACAATTCCACAAATGCTTACCAAAAATACCTCCCTGCTTACAACATTCAGGGGCTAAAAGATCCTGTTACACCCTATGAAAGTTTAACTACTAAGGACTTCACAGCCATGGTGCCTCTTATTCAGATCACTAGATAACTGACATTCTTTAAAATACCCTAATGATAATCTTTACAATTCATCTTCTAGACTCACTGAGCTCGACACTTACCTTGACAGCAAGATGTAAAGTGCAACTCAAAACTCACTCATTAAGCGCAACAGTATCCCAAATAATTAACTATTTACAGACGGATCTGAGAATGCTATTCTCAATCATGGAAACTTTTAAAGTAACATCATAACATTACGCCTTGTTTCCCCGAATGGTTGGGCAAGGTGTCCCTGTAGCAGGTTCACCCAGTTTTACACTTTTAAAGTATTCATATCATAATATCCTCCTGGTATATTAATTCAGAACAACTTTATAAAATTTGTATAAACACAAGCTGGGTTAAATGTGGTAGGAAGTGAGAGTGATACTAATAATTCACCTCCCACAGCACAAAACATACAGTAGCTCAACTTAGTGCTGGCATCAATTGAAATAGACACAGTGCCAACCAACATTGTGTTGATGATTATACCTCATTACTGATGAAAAATAGTTAAACACTATTAATTAAGCAACGTTATTAAGAATTTATTTAAAATGGATACGCCAAAAGCATATATATTGTACATTAAATATTAAATGTTAACAGTTATGGACTTATACACATACCAATAACAGATGTACATGACATTCACATAAAACAAAGCAACCTTCTTAAATTACATAAAATTAAAATATTGTATTCAGAAAGAATGATAAAAGTACCTAATAAATCAGAATATGCCGTAACTTATTAACTAACTAAATTATTGCAGACAACTCTGAACATCTACTTTGTTTAACGAATTATATTTCAGATCGCCGTGAAGTAAAATTGGGAATCAAACGAGCTTACCTGTTAAGCGAAGTCTTGATTCTAATTTTACGAACGGCGATCTGAAATATAATTACCCACCCGCCACTAGCTAATATCCCCAAAGCTGCAATAATTAGTCTACTTAATTCACTTATTTTTCCAGGAAAACCTAGTGAATGTACTACTCTGTACAGAAAACAGAGCTTGTTCTCCATCATAAGGATCTCTAAAATTAGTGACATTCCTGCGTGTGTTGCCACCAAGGACGATAATTCTATTAATTTATAATATTTTATATCTAAACGAACGCGATGTCTACGCTGTGCATAAGAATTACTACTACTTTGTTTAACGAATTATATTTCAGATCGCCGTTCGTAAAATTAGAATCAAGACTTCGCTTAACAGGTAAGCTCGTTTGATTCCCAATTATAATCTATCTGCTAGCGCGTTCTTCTATGAAAACTCGATAATACGGTAAAAAAAATATAAAAAATATAATCTGTTTAGGTAAAAAAAGAAATCCTAACTATTATTATTTATATTATTCGTTATCGTATTTTTTGCGTTATCACATGAATCAAAAATAACTTAAAAAACACGCATTAAAGTTGGGGAGTGGGGGCTCGCTACGTCACAACTCTGTATAAAATCTAGCAAGTCGTGACGTCGTACCACATTTTAATGTATCGCCGTAATCTTTTGATTAGGTACGTCAAAAAATAAAAAATACGTGTCCAATATGTTTTATTAATCTATCATCCGAACAAAAAAAAAATTGTTTTTGGAATCAGGCCTATTTGCGTGGAACAAGTTCTGACACAACCTCAACAGATTTTTTTTATAGACTTTCATTTATAGGTAGGCGGTAAGTAAATGCATTTAACTGCAAATGATGCAACCTTAGTCTCGATGCAAAACAAGATACATTATCAGGTAAGCTTATCTTCTTCCAAGACTTACAAGATTGCGACTAATCTATTTGATAACGCGTTTAGCAAAATATGACGTAAAATATTGAGTTAGGTTAATGCTTCTGTAAGATTGACTCGTCAGGAAGCGTTTGATAGGTCGCAAACAAGATGGTGAGGGCTGGGGGAGGTGTAATCTTGCTGAAGATTTAATGGATCAGTGTTGAGTGTACTAATGGTGGAGGTCGAGCGGTCATGGCAGCTGGCGGATCACACGGTGACGACACTGCTGATGAGTGACAGGCAAACACACCATCTATGATTGTAAATATTTAGTCAACATACGTATATAAACTCACGCTTTCTTCCCATGACGGTATGCAGAAACTACAGAACGCCACCAGGCTAGAATCCTCACATGCTCCTCTTGTTTCGTTTGCGTTTATTAATCTGGTCATCACGCCGCGGCCGGTTGAAAATACATCATCATATGGTTACTTACTTTAAATTGTTTTGTAACGCTTTTGAGCTTAACTGCTGTTTGGAAACACTGCCCATTGTGTTGTGAAGTTTAAATGGCACTCAGTCCATGTAGAGAGAGAGATGCCTACAGGCGAGGGAGATAGTAAACAACATATAAGTATGTACCACTTATCAGATACCTGTCGCCGTAGATTAGACAAAGGAACATAAGTCAGTTATATTGATATTATACAAACACAAAGAAAAGACAAAAAAAAAACGACTTCCTCAATCTGAAAATTATACTTTTTAGGTAAAAAACCTTGCTCTTTTTATGTCAAATAAATTGCTAAGTTTTATTTTAAATTAACCTATAATTACGATAATGGCTTAATTCCAGCACAAAATAAAATAAAAAATATTCTTCCGCAATTCAGAATGAGCAACGATTGGCTGCACCGGGCCAACCGGGCAATGGCATTGAAATGTTACGAAAGTACGAAATAAGAAATATTTTTTCTGCGCGAATACACCTTCGTTCTTGAAAGTATTCATAACGTTATCTCATTACAGTTAATGGTGGATAATTAATTGGGTTCGATTATTGTTGTACATGTAAACAAACAAGACTAACAGATTTGGGCGAACCGCACCGCTTTTTTGTATTGCAATGCGGTGCGCTCGCTGCGGCCCGATGCGGCTCTAATGTGCACTTAGCTTTAGTGTTAGTAGTTAATTAGTATGTACAATGTAATCGTCTACTGTTGTGTTTAATGTTTTCCTTGTTTTTTGTTTAGCATTGGCAGCAGTCTGCACTTCCACAGCGATTTATCTAACGTTTTATTTTTAAATCTAGAAATACAGAATAATTTCGATGTTTACGCCGAATGAGCAGTTTGTATTGAATGTCTGTATCTATGAGCTGGCTGAAAGATGCATTTTTCTGCTTGAAACTTTATTTTAACATCTACCTACCTATATAAAGAACGCGAAAAGCATCCTCATTCCTTCCTCATATTATTCGGAAGAGACACTAGGTACCCTAAGTAGGTTCAACGTTACTTGCATTCAACTTATTTATGGAAAAAACTTTTCATGAGTAAACATATTACATAGGTATACTTAGAGCAATTGTATTCTTTGCAATTTCACGAGCAGTAAATAAAGCAGGTGCAGCACCGGTGACATGTTATCAAAGTCAAGGAAGCGAGACTGCGCACGCGCTGCTCCAGATTCACCTACAGACGACAGGCGCCTTATTGGTTACTGCACTCTACGTCACTTTAGAGGTATGAGAAACAGTGTGTAATTCACTCATACTCCATAGAAAAGGGAGGATCCTCCGACCAGACGGGTGTCGTGTCTGGCAGGCAACTGCCCAACGATTGATGTCGGATAGTCATGTCGTTCACGCGGTAAACTCTAATTGCACGATCCAGGATTTGTGTGACGTCAGGTGTTTGATGCGTAGTTCGCATGTGCCGATGTAGATGCCGCCACATCACTATGCTTGCAACTCATTGGTCCATACTACACGGATAAACCGTTTCGAGGATTCATATTTTCCCAAAACTCAAGTCTGCCGCAGCAAGCAAGCAAGAGATAAACACCGCCCACTGCACCGGAGTGAAAGTTAACGAAAATGATACATGTTTTGAAAAGACTGCGGCAATAAAATAGTAGGTAGCTGCATTCAAATCTTTGCGAAAAGATCTTAGACACTAAGTATAACCTGAATTAGGTTCCCCTAAAAATATGCAGCGCGCTAAGTCTCTACTCTCTTGTTCAAGTTTTCATTCGTTTGGGATTTAAAAAGGTTTCTCTTAGGTAAAGATATCAAAAGTCTTCCTAAGCGTCATTCTGTTATACAAATAAAACGTATTCTGTCGTGCTATCATTCATATTCGTATAGTCCTACATTTCAATGAATAACGGTCCCGATGGTCCATCGGTGGCATGTTAGTGTGCTGCCCGCGCAATATCAAATATACAGGAACAGAAGCTTCGACCTGTACTACTTATTCTGTCAAATCCTTATTGCGGTTTTAAGGTGTTCACATACTGACCAGCATGCAGGTCTGTAGTATTTTATTTTGAAAGGCGAAGGAACATCTTTCCATGCCAAGTAAAACCACACTCCTCATTGTATAACACAAGATCACACCTGTATTCCTCGAAGGGGTAGACAGAGGTGTGCAGTACAATGGCACCCACATTTCGCCACTTGTGCCATGTTTGGACTCTTCGTCACATGATGTGATTTATCACAAGCTAAACTCAAACCGGTTTCCTGATTGTATTCCCGATATTTACGTACGAGTGGGCCTTCTCTGCGCTGTTGTTAGACGTGCTGCGCCGGCGCCGGTCGCCTACACTTTCGCCGCGCGGTCACGGTCAGCGTACGCCCCGCTCGGAAACACGCCGTGACGTAACGTAACGCGGACATTTGCACCCAACTGTTGTGTTTTTGTTTTATTAGTATACTTACAGCTGATTTGTTTGTAGCTGTAGCAGTTATGAAGTAAATTGAAAGTTTTGATGGATTTACTCAAAACTTTATTGCATTCCACAATGTATGTGCTTAGGTGGTAAACATTTGCTAATGAAACAATCGTGGACCCTGTCGGGCACAACAGATGAAGGATAGTAGAGATGAGGACTTAAGGCTCTTACAAACTGGCGCGACACGCGACGCGACACAAAGACACCGCTCGTCACGCGACGCGACGTACCTTTGTGTCGCGTCGCGTGTCGCGCCTGTTTGTAAGAGCCTTTATCGTTTATCTTATAATCGTATTCTAAAAAAACATGTTGTGTGTATTTTATATTCGTTAACGCTGTAAATAATAATATTTACTTAATAATATTTTTTTAAATTATTCGTGAATAGATGGAGTTTTTTTTTTCTGATTGATTCGGGTAATTTGTTATATATTTTTATTGACATAACCAGAGGACTTGTTGAATGTATTTATTTAAGCATTTAGATCTGAAGAAGGAATAGGTAGAGTTTACCTTATTCGAATTAATGTAAATTCAATCGTATTCCTGCGGCCTTCAACTGAGAACTCGTCTAGCTCTATGTCCTTCAAATATTTCCTTATTTTACAATTCCATGCGTTGAATTTCATATTTTCCGAGAATTTTTTGTAGATTTTAACACACCTGTGTTATGTCGATAAACCACAAGTTCAAACATCGCTACAATGTTAAAACCAAACATTCGTGGAATTTATGAGGAATGTGCTAATTACTAACCTAACTTCCATTGATTATACCGATAACAATGATTAACTTCTGACGAATAAAAGCATTATAATTGAACTAATTAGTGAATTATCGAGTATTTATATCGGAGTGGTGATAAAAGCATCACGTTTACATTAGGACTATGAAACATTAACGAACACGCTCGCGCATCTATTTCGGTTTACGTTTGGATGAGAATCGATTGTTTTTGACCTTATAAGTAATGTGGCAACGTGCGGCGTGCGCTCACTGAATACAAACTAGATATACCAATGACATTTTATAAATATTTCAAGCGTTTTGTTCTGATGCGCGTTGATGTCCTTTATGTGATAAAACGATAACGACCAAATCTAGGCTGACTAGTTTATTTAGTAAAGTAGGCATTGCTTTTAGCTTAGAAGATAGGAACCTGGAAAATAAGTTCTGTTAAACTGTTTCACCATGTAGTTATTGACAGAATATGCTTTATTGTACCTACACCAAATTTTAACAAAACTCATAACAAAATTGTTACTTCTCAGAGTACAATGGTAGTCGTATCTCTAATAGTATGGCATAAGTAGAACCTAACTAAAATAAAACACAACAGATGTTCATTAAGAATCGTTCTACAAACAAATACGATTAACGCATTAGCAATAAAACAACAGCACGGTAACCGGCTCACGTCGCCCACATCGGAAGATGATGTGCGGCGTACCCGGCGCACAGTTGCGGCGCGGTGCAGACGCGCAGTGCGGGGCGACATGGCGACGCCGACGAGCGAACTTGCGTCCCGCGGCCATGACGCGCGACGCTCTGTTTACGTTGCGTGGTCGTTTTGTTAACTGGCGTTTCGCTCTCGGGACCGGTCAAGTAAGACGTGTTTCTAAGGAATTCAAAGTAGCGCTAGGTCTGCGCAGACTGTACTGCTGTTTGAATAGTTCCTTGATGTAGCTCAACAGATTTATAGCAAGAGTTAACAGAGTTAACAGAGTTAGCAAGAGTTCACAACTTGCTTTTATAAGATCCCTCGTGTTTTGAACAACTTTTAAGGTTGTAGCGACAGTTAGTTCCTATTCATAATACAACGCAATATAAGAGCAATTTCTATTTCAGCGGTTACTAAAGGACGATCTCGCAATGTTTTCTAAGTATCTCGGTACACTAACGTTAAAGGAATTGCAATTTTATTTATGAACATAAACAAATCGACACGTTTACACATTCCAACGTGAAGGTTTCAGATGCGCTTCAGGAATTCAGTAAGCTTGTGTGTAAGTATCTATTGTATGTATGTACCTATATACAGTGTTGATGCTCCATTATCGACACCACAGAAATAAATTCAATTCTGGAGAGAAAATAGGTCTCGTCGACATGGCCTCGGCAAAAATGCTTTGTCATAAAACCTCTAAACTTTTTCTCAGATCCAAAAGCTGGAATGGTTAAATACACGGTTCTATGTAATAACTTTGATATTTACAATCTCACAGTCATAAAAAAAATTCCCTCAGCATCATCGCTGCCAAAACCAAATAACAGGATTTCAAGTATCAACAAAAATACTGTTATCTAAATCAGTTATCACCTATAATAAAGTGTCATATTGAGCTGTAAATGGCTTAAGTAAATACATATCACGAGCAGACCGGACTTTCCACTTCATTTATTACAGAATTGAGATGATTGATATCCCTGGAGGTGACACAGTAAACAATAATTAGGAATTAAGAAGAGGAATCTAAAATCTGACTTAGCTAACCTCGCAAGCCTCGTTGCTAATTTCTTCTATTTCAGGCGACATCCTTTGCTTTGCCTGAAATAAAAGTCTTTGGCCACGACATAGGAGTTATCCTACCGACATAGGTAATCAGTCGTTTTGCTGTTTGTCTCTCAATATCATTTAAACAAAACAATTAACGGTTATAAAGTCCCTAATTAAAATAGAATAAAAAATAAATTAAAGAAACAATGAATCTCGGTAAGATAACTCCTGTAACCTTCAGAGGTTCTGTGTCCTAAATATGCCATGGATTTAATGGGCTTTTATGATAATCTACAGTAACTTCAAATGAATAATCTCGTATGGATCAAAAAGTCAATATTCAATGAGGTAACTCAAAACGAATGCAAGTACTCAGATGCGTGACTGGCGCACGATGTTCGTCTTAACCTTGTAAATATGAAACGTTAGGCAATCGTAGTCAAATTATAATTAGCTGCAATCTGCAATGGACCCTGAGACAATGCACAGCCAGTAAAAGAAAGAAAGAAAGAAAATACATTTATTTAGCACAGACAAAAAGGCACACAACACAACATAATTATAACACAAGTAAAAAATAAAAAAGGAAACAAAAAACAAAGTGTAGACAGGAAATTGTGCCTCGCGGCCACGCCAAATAGGCCCAGTTCAGCAAATAGCAGCGGCTGCAGTGGTGTGATGAAACTGGTTATAACCACGTTCTGTGCGACCAGACCAGTCACCACTGTCCAGTATGGTAGCGGCTTGGGTTACATTACCGTTTCTTATACAAATGATTGCGCATGAATGAGAGTGCTGAAAAATTCGACGTATTAACGTCACATATTGGAAAAGGCAAACAGATTTTTGTGTGAAACTGCTATCAAATAGCTGTCACGACCAGTGTTACTCTCTTTTTTCCGCTTCAGCTAACTTTCATTCATCTGCAAATAATTTGCCGAAATATTATTTATTGATTATCTTATTTGTTATCTACAGAAGCTAAATTTTATTCTCTTAATAAACTAAAATAATCTTGAAAAAAATAAATAATATCATCTGTTATCAGCAAGGTTATATTTGCCGGTTGTGTGCCGGGAGGAAATCCTCAAAATGTCTGCTATTTATATTTTCATCAGATAAAGTAGCGTTTAGTGTAATGTTGCTTACATCCGCGTTCCATTGTGTTACGAAGGTCGTCATTTAGATGGTATCGGGCAAAGAACGATATTCAATGAGGAATCACAGCATCCGACCGCAAAATTTGATCACTTGGAACGACATTTTTGTGTTCACTCGCTCGGTAAATAATTTGGGTATTATAATATTATTCTTATCTCTTTAACTTCATAATACAACAATCTATATGAGATCGTAATGACATGTAACATTACTTGTTTTGTATTTTAATACTAGATTATTGCAAATAAGTTCCTATCGTAATAATCTACCATACAGGTAGATTATCACGATATTAACTTATAGGTACATTCGAGGCGAAACTAAATGGACTGATGGCAATTAGTTTTGTACCTGAGGCAAAGCAAGTAAGTAAGTTTATTTATTTGTATAAACATGGTGTACATACATTGCATGCAAGATATTAAATACAGAAATGTTCTATCATATTCAGCCGCGTATCGTGGCACAAATTGGTAAGAAGAGATGGTGCACAAACCGCGACTATATTTATGAAAATTACATTATAAAATTACTTATTAAATCATAATTACTTATTTTACGTTATTATTATAATTCAATGTCCATAGTTATTATTAATTAAGTCATTGCAAATTTTAATTCCATCAACAATAAAAACAATACATTATATAATATGGAGTGATCGCATTACACAGTGGAAAACTACATTAAATAAAAGACAACATCATCATTTCAAAAACGAAGAAAATTTGTCCTCTTTCATAAACTCTGAAATATTATAATATGTTCTTTCAATTAATAAAGTCCTTAATTTACATTTAAGAGCAGATATGCTTAATGTTCTCCATGATTTGGGCAATTTATTAAATGTGATCGGAGCCATGTAAAAGATGCTCTTGCGCACAAGAGCTGTTTTAGTGCCATGAACATAGAGTTTGGAATTATTTATTTATTTAAGGATTACCAACGAGTTATTATACATTACAATTATTATCACGTCTAATCCTTGGCACAACATCAGACAAACGCTGAAATAAATTAGGATTTATTTTTAATGAACATTATTGTTTCCAAAACAACGTATAATGAGGGTAATGTCAATATGTTATGCTCCTTAAAATAAGATTTACAGCTATCTGTTGTTTGCAGTCTAAACATCGATCTAATGCATCTTTTCTGGGCCCTAAACGCAATTTCATTGTCTGTGCTATTCCCCCAGACAATAACTCCGTACCTAAGAATTGATTCAGTTAATCCATAGTAAGCAGTAATCAGTGCATCTTTGTTGAGAACCGCTGCGAGTTGTTTTAAAGCGTAGGCTACAATAGTCATTTTTTTCTCTAAGTGCTTCTGTTTGAAGTTTCGAATTCAACTTATCATCTATAATCAGCCCCAGAAATTTTGTTGTGTCAGTTTCATTAATATTAATAGTATTAAGTTGAACATTAGGATTTTTAGCTGTATATGTACATTGTCTAAAATGCATTACATTAGTGTTTTTTAATCCAATTCTTACATTATTAGTATTTAACCACTTTATGATAGATATAAGCGAATTATGAATGTCATGTTCATGTGTCATTGTCATAACAAGCTATTGTCACAGTGCAATCGGCAGCAAAAACTGTCATCGGTTGTTCAGTTGCTTTAGGCAAGTTATTAATATATAAAGTGAACAACGGAGACCCCAGCACACTGCCTTGAGGTACTCCGTATAAAACTTCTCGTTCCTCGGATCTTGGAGTTACCTCACGTTTACTGTTAATTTTACTGATTTCGGTAACTGGTTTACGGTTATGAAGATATGATTTAATAAATTCTAAGACGTTACTCCTAACACCTTATCTTTGAAGTTTCTCTGCTAGGGATTTATAATGGACGCAGTCAAAGGCCTGTGTCATGTCGCAGAAAAGAATAAAAATGAAATAATATTATGTATGACCGTGTGTATGACCTACTGACTTTAAAAACAATTGACACTCTAATAATCTTACCTTGGAAATGACTATTGCTTCGAAGAACTTAGGTCATACCTAATGCTTTTCAAATGGAACTGCTATAATTAACATAGCTACCTATATTTTGTGATATCCAATAATTATACATCAAAAAGCACACTATAAAAGTGATTTTATAAGGGTGACAGGTCAAGGCATTAGGCAGTGTTACTTTCAGCTATTGTCTATACATCGTACAGGCTGTCTGTTACCATACGCCTTTCACCAAACGTTAACAACGCCTATTAACTACCTTTACTTGTATTTAACGTGCTGGAGTAGGAAGTAAGGGTTCATCTTATGTAAAAATGTCGATAATTATGGAAAAGCTGAATTGGTGATTGCGGGAGTTGTCTTTGAAAATTATTGTTAAATACAGTAGGTATAGTTGATTGATTCAATGAGTTTACATCCAGCAACATTAAACTGTGCAACAATTCTTCGCGTGGGAGTATCTACTAGAGATGTGTCCTTCACTCATGAGGTGCCTCGTTTGAGGTACTCGTGACCGCAAATTGAAAGAGTTACTCGAATTTCAACATTGAACCACATCACTCGTTCACGCCTCCTCACTTAAAAATTGACATTGATATTATTGACGCGAGTACTCGCGAATGAGTATTGAGTGATTGAGTGAGCTTAGTGAGGGAATGAACCGACTTATTTCATAAACGTTAACTATGAACTCTAAAAACATTAGTATTAGATTGGTAATCCAGTGCCATTAATTCGTTAATTTTGGCGGTCAAAAATTTATGAGCGAAATAAAATTATTTATTTATTTATTATGTATGACGTAAAAATCGGAATCGTGAGTACTTACGTGAATATACGTACGACTCCTCGCCTCAATAAGAAAATGAGATACTCCCTCAACCTCATATAAAAATGATGAGATACCCATCATTAGTATCCTACATACTGTGTGTGCCGTGGTGGATACACACACAGACACACATATAGATCTCACGTTGTGCACATTTGCAGTACAACAAGTAAATAACATGATATGCAATGTTTCTGATGGGTATCGACACACGCCCACACTCCTTTATCCTGCAATTTGTCTCCACGACCAATTGTCGCCACAATTGACTGCACTTGCAACCAGGAGTAAATTATCAAACAACTTGCGGTCAATCACTTGCTGCAATCATCTTGTCATTGAACTTTAAATTTATCCTCATCACTTTAATATGGTTCGATATCATTATTGTGCTAGCCTAGTCCTTATAAGCACAAACTTATCAGTACCTATAGGAATATCGTTAGGGTAGGTATGCGTAGAGATTCGCGTAGCTGGTGGCGTAGACTAAAACTAAGCCGTGCCTGTGCAACGGTACGCGTAGCACCATGCAATTTTGAATGTTTTGAATGA